>JAJGOT010000007.1:160000-850000 GCA_022457155.1 Cladopsammia gracilis
TTGAGAAAAAAGTGAGTGGTGAGGAGACCTGAAGATGGTAGAGTTAATAATTTAATGGACTTCACCAACTGTATAACATTGTATAACACTAATGTGTAAGTCCTCTGGAGTGTGTGCAGTGAAAAATCACTGTTGAAAGTATTGTGGAGTATTGTTACTCATCATTTTTTTTTTCTCACCATAAAAATAAAAACTACCTACAAGCCATATCATACAACTTTCCACTGAATACAACTTATTTTTCTTAGAAAGCAATAATTACTTTTATTATATAAATAGAGTGAAATATCTGACTTACATCACCAATCATGACTGCCGAATGTGGGTCACACCTCATTTCATTCAAGGCATGTGCAAAAAAGGAAGGCTGCGGTTTGCCGACAACTTCAGCCTTGACATCTGAAGCAAATTCAAGAGCAGTCACAAAGGGGCCTGGACCTAGTGCCAGTCCATCTCCTCTTTTGTAGTATCTCACTTTGTGAATTGCAATCAGTGGACAGCCTTCCAGCAAAAGCCTGCAAAGTTTTTGTTAAATTAGTTAGCCCATGACATTTGCATTATATAATGTATTTTGGTAGTTTTTTTTTCCTTTCCTTTTTTTTTTTGGGAGGCGGGGGGGCGGCTGGGGGTAATGGTGATGCAGCTATGGCAGTTTTTCTTTGGAGTGTTTTGATCACAATTCCTGATGGGATGTAGGAGAGGGCTCTTGCGTGTAGTAAAAAGTGAGCTTGTTTCATTTCAATCTCTGCCTTCCTTTTATGAGTCACTCACACTCACTCTCTCTGCTCCCCATCTGATTGTTTGAGGGCTTGTTCTTGATGTCATCTAACCACTGAATATTTTTTAAAAATTTTTCTGGAGGGACATGCCCCCGGAACCCCTAGGGGCCCTCGCCTTTGGCACTTATGGTAGCACTTTTACTGCTCCCACTGAACCTCCCGTTCTTTATTTTAAAGGTTGGAATCTCTGCTTTTGTTTTTTATATCCTCACGCAATGGTTGCAAACCACCTATATAACTACCAATCATAACTTTAAAAATGTAGGTGTTCTACCTGAATGCCTTGTTAAGCATGTCATAACTGAAGCAATCAGGAGCAAGTCCAACAACTACAGCATTAGGATCATTGACATTCACTCCTTGAAAATC
Source organism: Cladopsammia gracilis (assembly GCA_022457155.1). Taxonomy (NCBI): domain Eukaryota; kingdom Metazoa; phylum Cnidaria; class Anthozoa; order Scleractinia; family Dendrophylliidae; genus Cladopsammia; species Cladopsammia gracilis. The sequence continues at coordinate 161,149 of JAJGOT010000007.1, forward strand.
CTTGCTGGCATCTGATCCCAAGAGCAACAAAGGTCGCAAGTTTTTATATTGTATTAATTGACGCGCTGCAGTAAGTGAAGTGAACACTTCTTCTGTTTTGATGTCAAATCCTAAGCCACTCAAGCGTTTCAGTAGTGTATCTTTTGACTCTTTGGTGGTGTTGGTGACAAATCGAACAGAAACACCGGTCTCTCTAAGTCTGTGAAAATTAAAACAAGCTTATATTTAATGTACAGAATACAATGAGATTGGGGGTAATTCATATTCAATGACATGCAAATTATAAGTAGCGGGGTATTCTACAGTTCAGCCCAATTTTTGGAGCGATTTTAGAATACCCAACCACTTATTTACACATCCCTAAACATTTGGTTGAACGAGGCATATGAAAACAAAAGAAACCATTCATATTCAATGACATGCAAATAAGTGGCCGGGTATTTTACAGTTTATCCTAATTTTTTGTTCAGGTAGTGGTACGTGGCGTGGCCCGCAGTTTCCAATTTGCATTTCCATGATTGTTACACCAAAGATGTTCGACATGGTTTTCAAAAAGTTGTGGTGTACTGAAGTACCATTGCAATCTTTGGCGTATTCTGGCGTGTGTTCGTTGATTGATTCACTTTTTGTGTTTCATTGAACTCTACTGCTTGGCGTAGATTTTGAAAGCCTTTGGCGTAATCTTCGGCGTGGGATCGTCACAGAAAATACAGCCTGGTAATTCGGTAGATTCTGCATGTACCGGAGCACATATTACGAAAAACAAAAGGAACAAAGAACGACAATAATACAAATGCAAAACAGGACCAAAAATACAATGCCTCACAAACAATAGAAGACAATGAGTGGTTCATGGATACCGGTACATGCAGAAACTTAGACCCGGTAATTCTTCTTGAGACGCTTCACCCGTTTTCACATCAAAATATGTGATTTAACTGTGCTTTATAAAATTTGTGAATAAGCCGTAAGGACGTGTAAGATAACGTGAGATCGAAGGTTTTGATCCGCAGGCGTGAGACTCACGGACCATATATGAGTTTGGCGGACTTTGGCCTCCCGGCTCTTTAATTTATTACGATTTTTAAGCAGATTGTTAAAATATTAAGCTTACTTCTTAAAGGCTACATCAAAGTGTTCAAAAATACCTCTTAAGAGCTTGGATCGATCCGGGAATTACTGTATTTTCAACGTGAATTGTTCCGCTCAGATCAATCAGAACACCGCTAATTTTTGCTGCCATGTTGTTTTCAGTGGATCTGTTGCTGACCATTCGCGGGCGGTAATCTTTCACTTAGTACCCAGTCGACCGGTACTTCATTAATTGATCGCTGATTTCCACCGCGGGGGAAGGGGTACTCCCCGCGAGAGAGGTATTCTGTAACACAGAATCTGCTTTCAACCACATAAAATAACCACCGATAATAATACACTCCGTGACGCATACATGACTGCATAGATGGGTCAATGTTCATGTTCCAACCATATCCAATATGGCGGCAGATAACGACCGGAGTAGTTCATGCAACTCACCTCCGTTTCAATCTTTTCCTGCTATTCATAAAGATGGAAACACGGTGAGGTACAGAAATCGGTATGCCTATTTATGATATGACACAGTTTGTAAGAAAGAAAAGGAAAAGACCCGGAAAAGAGGACCGAACAAAACGCAGCAAGCAAGTGGTACCAACACTCAATGTCAGAGTCTCGAAGATCCGCTTGACGAGCAGCTTGATGTACATGTATTTCAACCCACCTATTTCAGATTCATTGCTGGTAAGGTGAATCTCTAATGAGAGATTTTACGTAGGTTGTTAATTATTGTTTTGCTTCGAAAGATATATATTACATATACTTGGGTATCAACAATTAGATCAATAGAATATTTTAGAAACTTTGTTAAGTTAAAACTTATTAGTTTTTTTAGCTTTTTTTTAATTTTAAGTTGTTAGTAATAGTTAAGCTCGGGTGTCGCCAAATAGCTCAATTGAAAAATTGAGCTAGAATGTTTCTGACACATAAATAAAGTTTGGTTATTTGATGATGATGATAAACTTTATGAAACAACATTCTGTTTGTTATTTTTAGGAGGACGTATACAAAACATGGACCCAGGTCCATGGACCACCTGATGGACCACCCCTAATTTTCATCAATTTTAATTTTTTTCCCTGAATTTTTCTGTCAGTATAAAGGATGGAGTGTGGACTGAGGACAGGGTATAAAACACAGTCTTAAGTTTAAATAAATATGGCGTTCAACATCAATTTTAACTTTCTACTATCAATGTAATTTACGCATTTGCCGACATTGCATTTTATATGCAGCCTGATTCCTGGCTGGTACTGTTGGGGCAGGAGCATGTGAAGTTTTTTGTTTGACGCGAGTAGAACTAGAAGGACTGGGCCAAGTCCCAAGCTACTATTATTTTGGGATGCAGATAATCCCATGTGCTTTTCTTTTGGATTCAGATAAAACAAAAGCCTAGTGGATTATAAACAAACACATGCCAAAGCCACCATACTGATTGTTTTAATCGTTTCTAGGTGCTTTGTGGATACAACACAAAGAGCAGTGTTTTCATTTTGAGTTCTCGGTGAGGGAAGGGGGAAGGGAAGGGGAGACCATGCTCGAACCTTAAACACTGCTCTTCCAAGTATCTGCAAAGCATCTAGAAACAAAACAAACAAAACCAATCTTTATCTTGTTCCAACACTATTCATCAGTATGGTGGCTTGCACACGTGTTTGTTTATTTTCCACCAGGCTTAGTTTTATCAGTATTTCTTGACTACACATGCACAGTGAATCCAAACGAAAAGCACATGGAATTGTCTGCATCCCATAATTGAAGGGCCGAGAGCATAACCAACCTATATGGAATTTTACATGTAGGCCTTTTTTATTTTTTCTCGCTCAGATTTGTCAATTTTTGGCACGTGAACTACAAATTAGTTGCAAAACATTGTTCAGAATTTTTTTGCCCCTTGTATGGTCCGAAGTGATTCCAGACTTTCCCGCCGGCTCATCTTGTCCACCAAGGTCTATTTTTCACCACGAGCGCTAAATGGCACTTTACACACAAGCTACGACAAGAAACACAACTCATTACTTTCAGAGGTGCTAGAGACTTAAGGATTTTCAGACTTAATGATGTCTTTCAATCACCAGAAGGGCCTTATACACGTTGGCTTATACACACACTACAGCCGATGTGTTACCGTAGTGAGCTCACGACAGATAAGCGAGCCAGGCATGTGTGTAAATAACGGTATTTTCGTTCAGGTTGTTGGCACTGGTCGGGAGTATTGGTGTGGTTGCATATTCTCACGGCTAATCTGTTTTGAAATGGCATCGAAATTGTGCTCTGAATGTACAGTTAAAGCACTGGAGGGCCAGAACTCTGCTTTTTTCAGGTGAAATTAGTCAAATTCCTTAGGGTAAGTGCAAATTCGGCAAGTGTTTGTGATATTATTCGCTGTACAATAAAATGAGGCAAATCTGAGTGAGAAAACAATAAAAAAGGTCTTAAATTCTATATAGGTTGGTTATGCTCTTGGCCCTTCAATTATAGTAGCTTGGGAATTGTTGTAGTCCTTCTTATTCAACTTGTGTCTTGATGTTTCTACTTGATGTTGGACACCATATTTATTGAAACTGAAGACTGAGTTTTATACCCTGTCCCCAGTCTGCAGTCCATCCTTTATACTGATAGAAAAATAAAAAAAAATTAAATGAAATTGAGAAAATTAAAGGTGGTTCATCAGGTGGTCCATGGACCAGGTCCAGAGGGGTGGTCCATGGACCCGGGTCCATGTTTTGTATATGTCCTTTTTAGAATGTATCAGATTTGTATAATGAAAACATGGCTGATTCATGTCATGATCCACCAACGGCGAGAAACCTTGTTTCTACAGAAGTGCCCTCTTTATTTACGTACATGATTTTGCTTGTTAACACAAATGCTGTCACTTTCCTTGACAGAAATTTCCTTTTGTTTACCTTTCCTTTATTTGTTCAGGTTTGTTGGCAGCAGATTCCATATACAAAATGTCTTCATGTTAAAGCCATTCAGGACTTAATGGAGGTGTTTGATGCTGATAATGGCGTAAGCCCTTTGCTTATTAGAAGCTCCCATTTGTCTCTTGATCATAGCTACCAAGTAAGCTAAATGCAATAATAATTTTTAATGTATTATCTTATTTCTAATTACCCTTAAGCCCCAATAGTGATCAGCATCACATTTCTCCTTTTAATATCAATGCTTAATCAATTAGATAGGTCACAAGAATTAAGGATATGATCACTCAAGAAGTACATCAGAAATTTTAGTATGGTATTAATAATTTTTTTTAGATATGGTATTGATGTATGTGTGACTTATTACTTGTAACTTGAGTTTACTCAGCACATAGAACAAATTGCTTTTAATTGAGAGTGATGATAATGCATGCATTCAGTGAGGTTCCAAAACAATGCCATGACGTGAAAGAAGGGAGGTTGTCTTTCTTCAGATGTGAATAGGATAATTATTTTATTTATGGTTACTTTAAATTTGTAAATGTTGTCACATTTTTTTCTTTTAAGGTTGTGTGTGCAGGTTTAAAAATAACTAAATTCATGGCAATTCATTGTTTCTAGCTGTCACTCTTGATAAATTGCCAATAAATTTCCCAATTAAGTTGTGGAAAATAATTTCCTGTGACAATCTTTAATTTTAATTTGTGTGTGTTTCTTTCAGAGCATCATCAGGCTCATAATGCACCAGGAGGAGATCAACTATTTTAGAGCTTGTCAGTTCTTTCAAAGTAGCCATGGCTCTTCATCATCTCAGTGAAAAGGACAATTCTGAGCATCCTTCTTCGTGCGATTAATGGTGAAAGAGGAGAGATAGTTGACTTTCGTCTCTCTTTCTACCTACATTAGGGCCACTTAAAAGGTGTTTTGCATGTGTTGCCATGGCCCAATACCCTGATACCAACAGCATTTTAGCTTCAGACAAAGTTATAATAAAAAACAAAATTGTTTGAATCAGTTCTGTATTTATTTTGTTGCATCAGGGATGTAGATTCAGTTTTTAACAGGCGGGAATATAGAACTGACAGACGGGTAAAAAAGAGAAAAACGTAGTCCTTTTAAAGTTGCACTTGGCTTTTACAGCCGGAAAAACGAAGTGCACAGCCGGGTAATTTCCCCAGTTCCTGGCTATTATCTACGTCCCTGTGCATACTATTGAGGTCTTAATTTTAGTTCCACCCGGCACAAATTCAGTATTTCTTTTCCTTAATTTTTCTACAACTTATCTGTAATGATCATTTGAAAGCATAAATAACCACATGTTTGCAAGGGTTTTTATTGGCTAAAGATAAATAACCACCGAAAACTGTTTTATTTTAACCACCACATTATTTAGTAGTTTTTATTTATGTTTTTAAAGGCTTTTACTGGCTGAAGATAAATAACCACCGAAAACTGTTTTATTTTAACCACCACATTTTTCAGTAGTTTTTATTCATGTTTTTAAAGGCTTTTATATGGTAAAGATAAATAACCACCGAAAACTGTTTTATTTTAACCACCACATTTAGTAGTTTTTATTTATGTTTTTAAAGGCTTTTATTAGCTAAAGATAAATAACCACCGAAAACTGTTTTATTTTAAGCACCACATTTTTTAGTAGTTTTTATTTATGTTTTTAAAGGCTTTTATTGGCTGAAGATAAATAACCACCGAAAACTGTTTTATTTTAACCACCACATTTTTAGTAGTTTTTATTCATGTTTTTAAAGGCTTTTATTGGCTGAAGATAAATAACCACCGAAAACTGTTTTATTTTAACCACCACATTTTTAGTAGTTTTTATTCATGTTTTTAAAGGCTTTTATTGGCTGAAGATAAATAACCACCGAAAACTGTTTTATTTTAACCACCACAGTTTTTAGTAGTTTTTATTCATGTTTTTAAAGGCTTTAATTGGCTGAAGATAAATAACCACCGAAAACTGTTTTATTTTAAGCACCACATTATTTAGTAGTTTTTATTTACGTTTTTAAAGGCTTTTACTGGCTAAAGATAAATAACCACCGAAAACTGTTTTATTTTAACCACCACAGTTTTAGTAGTTTTTATTCATGTTTTTAAAGGCTTTTATTAGGTAAAGATAAATAACCACCGAAAACTGTTTTATTTTAACCACCACATTATTTAGTTTTTATTTACGTTTTTTAAGGCTTTTACTGGCTAAAGATAAATAACCACCGAAAACTGTTTTATTTTAACCACCACATTATTTAGTAGTTTTTATTCATGTTTTTAAAGGCTTTTATTAGCTAAAGATAAATAACCACTACTGTTTTATTTTAACCACCACATTATTTAGTAGTTTTTATTTACGTTTTTAAAGGCTTTTATTGGCTGAAGATAAATAACCACCGAAAACTGTTTTATTTTAACCACCACAGTTTTTAGTAGTTTTTATTCATGTTTTTAAAGGCTTTTATTGGCTAAAAATAAATAACCACCGAAAACTGTTTTATTTTAACCACCACATGATTTAGTAGTTTTTATTGATGTTTTTAAAGGCTTTTATTGGCTAAAGATAAATAACCACCGAAAACTGATTTATTTTAACCACCACATTATTTAGTAGTTTTTATTGATGTTTTTAAAGGCTTTTATTGGCTAAAGATAAATAACCACCGAAAACTGTTTTATTTTAACCACCACATTATTTAGTAGTTTTTATTTACGTTTTTAAAGGCTTTTACTGGCTGAAGATAAATAACCACCGAAAACTGTTTTATTTTAACCACCACAGTTTTTAGTAGTTTTTATTCATGTTTTTAAAGGCTTTTATTGGCTGAAGATAAATAACCACCAAAAACTGTTTTATTTTAACCACCACATTTTTTAGTAGTTTTTATTGATGTTTTTAAAGGCTTTTATTGGCTGAAGATAAATAACCACCGAAAACTGTTTTATTTTAACCACCACATTATTTAGTAGTTTTTATTTACGTTTTTAAAGGCTTTTACTGGCTGAAGATAAATAACCACCGAAAACTGTTTTATTTTAACCACCACATTTTTTCTTGTTTCTATTTGATCCTGTCTGAGTGTTTTTTTACCTTGGCTTCCCTTTTCTTTCGGACCCGATATAAAACAAAATCAGAATGATATTATGAGTCTCGTTTTCATAGTGGTTTTATTAATCGACAAATAACCACCGATAAATATGACAGTAGTACTCTCTTGCCTTGCGAACACCCCGCTATTACGGACAAACGGTAAATCCCCGGCAAAAGTTATAGACGTTTTACTGAAAAAAAAAAAACCCGCTATTACGGACTCTCGATATTATACGGACTTACGGACACTAGATTCGGTCCCGACGTCACAATTTTATTGTTTTTACTCTCGTTTTCGAGGACACCGAGCGGCATCTTAGAACATTAAAACACATTTTCAATATTCTTTTTCCGCCTTTTGTCAACACCTTTGTCTTTCTGGTTGGATTTACACATCTTCTGTTGACCATCAACTAAAATTCCTTCTTCCTTTTCTCAAGGCCCTCTTTGTAGTCTCACTACCATAGATAAGTTCATCTAATCTGTCCAAATATTTCTTTCCACTGTAAACTTCAGACCAAACAACCACTTTAAAGAGTTTCAAGGACGTTCTAGACAGCGTCCAAAACATTTCTGCTTCAAAGAGGGCGTTGCGCACGAATTATACATCCCTGACGACAAAGTCGGCGAAATTGCCGTTCAATGGAGAGTTACCCAGAGTCGGTTGGATAGATATTTCTTCAAGGAAAAGTGACGGCCATGTAGTGAATGTTTCAAAATAAATCCCACAGATTTTCAAATGTAAAGTACCGTATTCCCTCGAATAATAGCCGTCCCTCGATTATATCCCCCCCCCCCCCTTGGTGGAAATATTTGAAATAATCGCCTCCCTCGATTGATCGCCCCCCCCCCTCCCCCCACATCCCCTTCCCCTTTTCTTTCACATCCTTCCAGCCAAGTTGAAAATTTACTTCTTGTATAGAAAACAACCATAATTAAAATTACAGAAAAGTTACAAAAGCACATGTTTCATATACTAGTAGTTTTTCTATGGAGACGCTCGTGTATTTGACTCTTTCCTTTATTTGTTGGAGTTCTCTAACTGATCTAAGCTTCAAGCGAGCAATATTTGAAATAATCGCCCACCTCGATTAATCGCCTCCCCTCGAATAATCGCCCTTTCATTTGGAGTGAAAAAATTAATAACCGCCCCGGCTATTATTCGAGGAAATACGGTATGTACAGCAGGAAATGATAACGATGTATAGGTTAGATGCAATTCCAGTAATATTTGATTCTTGGACACAATGTACTGAACTACTAAATATATATTGATTGATGTAAATATTTGTATATAGGGTCTCCGTTGATTCCAGTTTATGTAAATAGCTGAAGGTGTTACCCTATTCAGATAAAGATATCTATCTATCTACAAAAGCGTATGAAAGTTGCGTTCTGTTAAGTATTATTCTGTTTATAGTAAATAAAACGGTTTTTACGTTCTTTACATGCGAAAAAGTCTCTGAAACAGGTCCTGCATTCAATGACAATGTAAATACTTGTAATCCCCCTACTGTAAGTACGTTTTCAAATAAATATTTTTCCCACCCCTCTATTACGGACTCTCGCTATTACGGACATCAAAACCCGGTCCCGAGGGTGTCCGTTATAGCGAGAGTTGACTGTATTTCGTGAAATGAAGCAACTGGCTCAAATGGCTCATTCGGTCCAAATGACCCAGCCAGTCCAACCGTCTCAAATGACCCAACCAGTCCAAATAGTCCATTTAATCGCAATTACTCAAATAGCTTAACTATCTTGAATAGCACATTTTTCAAAATAACACAAATGGCCCAACCAGTCCAAATGACCCATCTAGTTCAAATGGCCCAACTGGTTAAAATGACTCAATTAACTGGCGCAAATGTCCCAACTGATGCAAGCAGTCATTCAGCTGGTCGAAATGACCCAAATGGCTCAAATGGTCCAACCAATACAAATGGCCCAATCATTCTAAATGACTCAAAAATGGCCTAACCAGTCCAAATGACCCAAATAACCTGTTCGGCACAAATATCTCAACTGCCGGCTCAAATGGCCCAACCAGACTACGCAGGCATCAAAGAAACGATTGTATTCACTCAGTCCTTAATCTAACGTTGTATGCCTCGGTAAGGGTGACGGCCTCCATAGCTTCTTGTAGAGTTGTCTTTTAATAGCTTGAAGTGTTCGCGACAGGCGCTAAACAAAACAAGTTTAAAAACAAAAACAGAATCAAACCTACAGGTATCCAAGCTAGACACCACTGACCACATACTGTGTCGTTGCCGTATGTTTCGTGAGAGGTGTCGCTAATCTCCTCTATAGTATCTTGTACGACTACATAGTCCTTTATGACAGCACAGCTTAAGGCTGCTATTTGTATCGTCCATCTGGTCTGGCAAGAGACTTGAGTGTAATTTTACCGAAAATGCAAAAAAAATTATTCAAAAATCTAATTGTTGTATCGCGGTTTGTTTTGTTGAATTTGTTTGTTGCATGAAGTTGATATATCGCCAAATCTAATTGTTGTAGCAGGTTTGTCTTGCCAAATTTTTTTTATATATAGCATTAATATCTCGCCGAATTTACAATGTAATTGTTCAGGATAAAAATGCTTATTTCCTTTAGGAAATTTTTATTATACTATTTTAGATTAAATTTAATTAATTTCAGGTTGAGCTGGCAGAAAAAAGGCTGTTCCAACTTGTTAGCCCACCCTTGTGTCGCAACCAGCCAGCCAGCCAACCTGCCAACTCATGATCACTGATTTTTTTGCCATCTCGCCAGCTAGTCAACCAGTGGACACATTGCTCAGCCAGCCAGTCGGCTAGCTTTTCTCTGTCATTATTTCAGTAAAAATATTCGAAAATGTTGAAACCATGAACCATGCACCATGCACCAAAAAGAACGTTGCTTGTAGAACGTCTATACAAGTGTTCGCTGCCTTAAACTAACCTAGAACTTCACCCCGAAGTGAATCCTATTACCATCGTTGTTGGATGCAACCCGTGAACAGGCTTCTCTAGTACAAGGTGCTGAGTTGCAAAAAGACGCAGAACACTTGCCGGGAAATCATTAATAACGATTTGATGCCAAGAAAAACACTAGACAACAAGTCTAATTTTGGAACTGACGGATTGGACCGGACATTCAGTGAGCATAATGGACATAATGCGCCTTTTTGAGACTATCAAAATGATGCATACTACCGTAGAATTCTGAAGGTAACACCCCCCCCCCCCCCCCCCTACGAAAGTATAACGGCTCCCCGAAAGTAACGTTAATGTTTTACCCTCCTAGTGAACCCCGAAAGTTACGGTCCCCAAAAGTAACGGCCAACCCGAAAGTAGCGGCCCTTCGAAAATGACCACTCAACAGCAATACAACACCGTATTGTATTTGATGAACGTTTCAAGTGGTACTTTGCCTTTGTAATAACCATCCTACAAATAAATTGCCTCTTTATTTCGATCGAACATATTAAGTAACTGTAACGCGAAAAATGTCTCTTCTTTCTTATTTGCAGTAAACCATGCAATTTTATTGCTATGCTGTAATTTTCAAGCTTAAGAAGTTATAATGATACAATGGTTTGTTTTCGACCGCCATTTTGAATATTAATAAGTTAAGTGGTTGTACTTTGTGTCATCCTTTCTCGCAAACGCGTGGACGCCTGCTTTTTATTTTTCTCTGTGTTACGCATCTATCATTCTGCTTTTTCATCATTGTTCCAAAGTAGGCGTGCTGTTAAATGTCTTCCATTTATAGCGAATCACGCAAGGGCAATATTTTGGTTCAAAACGCGATGTTGGGTCTGATTGACAGCTGTCAATCAAACTGACACGTGTAAAAATTGCACACAATGTAGACTCGCTGACGTGCTATCACCCTGTAAAATTTAAAGTCGTGACCTTTAAATCTCAAAAGATTGCATAAATTAATTTTGATTGACAGCTGTCAATCAAATTGATAATTCTCAAAATTTCATACCATGTAGTGTTTTGAACGGGTTATCACATCATTAAATTTTACGTCATTAAATTAAAAGCCCAATTAAATACGATATTTTAAATGCTGTGTTTGGCTACCATTTTCTATTTCTTTGATCTTCCAAAAAAAAAATCATAAAAAATAATTTATTTTTATTTGTGTCTGAAATTGCTTTCTAACTTATCTTATACAGTAGCTTTAGGAATTCTAGAGGTAACTCAGATTGAGACTGAGATTTATGGGATTTAAAGATTATTTAACTTTTGTTATTTTTTTTGTTCCAAAAAATTTGTCATATCTCTGCGGAAAATCACTTTAAAAATCAGCACACTGTTGCCATAGTTAGAAGAACTCGAGATCTCCGTTAATGTTGTGACAAAAAATGAAAAGCCGCAACAATAGTACGATATTTTTTGATTTTTTCTCAATAAATGTGGTATTTTTTTTCAATGCATGCTTTTTTAAATTATTTTTTCTCGGCGTTAAAAGGGTTAGTATTCTGGGGCCAGTTGCATAAAACTTAAAGCCAGATGTAACAGCTAACGTCAGACGTTCAGCCCAGTAAAAGTTACTATTTTGACGTCAGACGTTAGCAGTTACGTCCGACGTTAAGTTAAAAGGGGGCAGTTTTGAGAGGTTATTTTCTAGATATCTCCTTCAGCCACTTAAATGCCAAGGCAGAACATGAGAGAACAAGATTTGACTGTGGTTACATACCGTGGTTAAAAGGGAGCAGTTTTGCGTGGTTATTTTCTAGATATCTCCTATAGCCACTTTGATGCAAAAGCAGAGCATGAGAGAACAAGATTTGACTGTGGTTACATACCGCGGTTAAAAGGGCGCAGTTTTGCGTGGTTATTTTCTAGATATCTCCTACAGCCACTTGGACACCAAAGTGAAAGAAGAGAGAACAAGATTTGACTCTGGTTACATACCGAGGTTAAAAGGGGCAGTTTTGTGTGGTTATTTTCTAGATATATGGTGTTGCGAGTTTTTCACCTGAAGCAGACCCATTGCCGTTTTGTAGTTTTGGAGTGAATAACTCTAGTGAACTTGATGTTGGTCAAGATGATAGTTTTATTTGTTCTGTGCATGCTTGCTCTTCCTTTGTTATTCCACCTGAGTCTGAAATTTTGGTTTTAAGGAAGACCTTACCGAACCTCGCCCGAGAACAAACAAGAAATTGACCGTCAAGTAGAAGACATGCTCGAGCGCGGAATTGTTCAAGAATCTGTTAGTGCATGGTCTTCACCTGTCGTTTTAGTCAAGAAAAAAGATGCTATGGTTCGATGAGATTTTGTGTTGATTTTCGAAGGATTAATAAATTACGAAAAAGGATAGTTTTCCTATGCCCTTAGTATCAGAAACATTAGATGCGTTATGTGGTACTCAGTTTTTCACGACTTTGGATTTGAAAAGTGGTTATTGGCAAATCGAGCTACACCCTTCAGCTCGTGAAAAGACAGCATTTGTTACGCATAATGGTCTTTACGAATTTTTAGTTATGCCTTTCGGTCTTACTAATTCGGGTGCAAGCTTTCAGAGACTCATGGGTCATATTCTGAGAGGTCTAGAATATCGTTTTGCTTTGATTTATATAGACGATGTGATTATATTTTCTAAGTCAATTGAAGAACATTTGTCCCACCTCGAAGAAGTGTTTAGAAGGTTGCTCGAAGCAAATGTCAAGCTAAATCCGAAGAAATGTAGTTTTGTTAAGCAGAAAGTCGAATATCTAGGCCACGTTGAAACCCCTGACGGTATTAGTCCCAACCCAGCTAAAGTGCGGATAGTCCAGGAGTTTCCAACTCCGACTAATCTGAAAGAATTAAGGAATTTCCTGGGTCTTGCAAATTATTATAGGCGTTTTGTGAAGGGGTTTTCAATCATTGCCAGTCCTTTAAATGCATTGACTAAGAAAGGTGTTTCGTTTTATTGGACTGAATCGTGTGCAAACGCTTTCGACAAGTTGAAACGAGCATTAGTGTCCGCTCCTGTTTTGGCGTATCCTGACTTCAAGGAGCCATTTTTGTTGTTTGTTGATTCCACAGCTGGAATTGGGTTCACTCTGGCTCAAAATCAGAACGATAAAGAAGTAGTTATTGCTTACAATGGTCGCGGTCTGAATCATGCAGTACAAAATTACAGTACTACAGAAAGAGAGGCACTCGCCTTAGTTGAAGGAGTTAAGAAATATCTACCTTATTTACACAATCGTAAATTCACCGTAATTACTGATCATAGTTCCCTTCCCTGGTTGATGAATATTAAGGATGCTACAGGCCGTCTTGCCAGATGGTCTTTACTTCTCCAGCAGTATGATTTTGATAAACTAGAGAACTACAAAAGCGTGATCCTGAGTTGAGTGAGATCATTGACTTCTTGGAAAGCGACATTTTACCATTCAACAACAAAAGTGCACGAAAAATTTTGCTCACAAGTGAGAGTTTTTATATTGGGCAAGATGGTCTACTTTATCACTTAGACCACAACCAGAAACGTAACGCTCGAGACTCCTTTTCTCAGCTTGTTGTTCCATCAGCTTTAAGATTTGAGATTTTATCTAATTTGCACGATCATGTGTCAGGTGCTCATTTTAGAATACACAAAACTTTTAATAAAGTTAAGCAAAGGTATTGGTGGAAAGGGATGTTTAAAGATGTCGAGCATTGGTGTAAGTCGTGTACGGAATGTTCTATGAGGAAATCACCAAGAAATTCTAAGAAAGCACCATTGCTTCCTCTGCCTGTCGAAAACGCATTTGATAGAGTGGCTGTAGATGTGTTAGGCCCTTTTCCAACATCGAGGAATGGCAACAGGTACATAGTAGTTTTCAGTGACTATTTGACTCGCTGGTGTGAAGCATTTCCAGTGCCTAGTGTTGAGGCTAGTGTTATTGCTCGTCTTTTGATCAATGAGATCATTGCGAGACATGGTGCTCCTAGAACCTTGTTGTCTGATCGGGGAACCAACTTTTTATCTAAGCTGGTCGCAGAAGTTTGTAAGATCTTTCAAATCCACAAAGTTAATACTTCTAGTTATCATCCGCAAACAGATGGTCTTGTGGAAAGGTTTAATTCTACTCTTTGCCAGTCTCTTTCGATGTATACAGCGCGTGACCAGAGGGACTGGGACGAGTTTATTCCTCTCATTCTTTTCGCTCATAGAAGTTCCGTTTGCGAAGCAATAGGGGATAGTCCATTTTATTGTCTCTATGGACGCGAATGTCGTTTACCTTTAAATGTCAAATTATTAGGTCCTGTGGCTGACGACGTTACACCTTCCGTTTTCGAGCATCGTAAGCGTATTGTAGAACGAGTAGAATTAGCTCAGAATTTGGCAAGAGAAAATTTGCAGCGTGCTCAACAGAAAATGAAAGATTATTATGATCAAAATGCAAAGGAACCTATGTTTGAAGTCGGACAGCGAGTTTGGGTTTATACTCCAACTTTGGTTGATGATCCTAATGAACCATATCTTGATGAGGCAGATATTCCAGCCGATTGTTTTATTGAGGATACAAGTGTTAATAAAAGCAGGCATAGCGATTCACAAGTATCCCCTTAATCTCGCAGTCAGTACCTCAACCGCAGCAGGTTGTGATTGACAATCAAACGGTCTTCAGTGCTGAGAAAATTCTGAAACATTGCGTTAGAAATGGGAAAAATCAGTATTTGGTTAAGTGGGTCGGCTACCCAAAGAACCAGTCTACTTGGGAACCTGAAGAGAACATTTTAGATAATTGTAATTGTAATGGTTGTTTTCTATACAATGTAATTTGTGATAATCGGTATTGACATAAATTAATATTTTGCCGACACGGAGCAGAGAACCGGGTACTAGTGTAGTGCGCAGGGGCTCACGGTTCGTGAGTTTGAAAACTGTTCGTTGATAGATTTGTGTCATTCTACGGTCAGCCTCGCCGCCTCTAGTACTGTTCAAACAAGTTAACTTTCGTCTTAGTTGTTTATTGTAATACCTTAAGATTTGTTATCGGCAGTTTTAGCCGCATTTAAGTCGTTTGTTTCTTAGTTAAAAACACCTTAAAACCCCAAAGGTAGCACCACTGCATAGGTCGGGGGTACACGGTCCCTATTTTTTCCAACAGTTGGTTTTTTGGGGTTTACGTGTCCGGCTCTGGTGCGCTTAGAGTTATCGTTATATCATAGTTCTTCGTCAATGACAAAATGTATCGTGGGCCTGGCCGGCCAACCTAGAGTTATTGTGATATTATAGTATAGTATATTATAGTAATATTGTAATACGATAGTCCTTTGTCAATAATAAAATGTATCGTGGGCCTGGCTGACCAACGCGCCCATGCCTCAACCTTTGAGTGTGTTCGGTTGTGTAGTGAAGGCAAAATAGAAGTGAATTTTCAACTTGGCTGGAAGGATGTGAAAGAAAAGGGGAGGGGATGGGGGGGGGGGGATCAATCGAATCAATCGAGGGAGGCGATTATTTTAAATATTTCCACCAAGGGGGCGGGGGGGCGATATAATCGAGGGACGGCTATTATTCGAGGAAATACGGTACTTTACATTTGAAAATCTGTGGGATTTATTTTGAAACATTCGCTACATGGCCGTCACTTTTCCTTGACGAATTATCTATCCAACCGACTCTGGGTAACTCTCCATTGAACGGCAATTTCGCCGACTTTGTCGTTAGGGATGTATAATTCGTGCGCAACGTTAAACCGCCCTCTTTGAAGCAGAAATGTTTTGGACGCTGTCAAGAACGTCCTTGAAACTCTTTAAAGTGGTTGTTTGATCTGAAGTTTACAGTGGAAAGAAATATTTGGACAAATTAGATGAACTTATCTATGGCAGTGAGACTACAAAGAGGGCCTTGAGAAAAGGAAGAAGGAATTTTAGTTGATGGTCAACAGAAGAAGTGTAAATCCAACCAGAAAGACGAAGGTGTTGACAAAAGGCGGAAAAATAATATTGAAAATGTGTTTTAATGTTCTAAGATGCCGCTCGGTGTCCTCGAAAACGAGAGTAAAAACAATAAAATTGTGACTTCGGGACCGAATCTAGTGTCCGTAAGTCCGTATAATATCGAGAGTCCGTAATAGCGGGAGTTTTTTTTCAGTAAAACGTCTATAACTTTTGCCGGGGATTTACCGTTTGTCCGTAATAGCGGGGTGTCCGCAAGGCAAGAGAGTACTACTGTCATATTTATCGGTGGTTATTTGTCGATTAACAAAACCACTATGAAAACGAGACTCATAATATCATTCTGATTTTGTTTTATATCGGGTCCGAAAGAAAAGGGAAGCCAAGGTAAAAAAACACTCAGACAGGATCACATAGAAATAAGAAAAAAATGTGGTGGTTAAAATAAAACAGTTTTCGGTGGTTAGTTATCTTCAGTCAATAAAAGCCTTTAAAAACATGAATAAAAACTACTAAATAATGTGGTGGTTAAAATAAAACAGTTTTCGGTGGTTATTTATCTTCAGCAAGTAAAAGCCTTTAAAAACGTAAATAAAAACTACTAAATAATGTGGTGGTTAAAATAAAACAGTTTTCGGTGGTTATTTATCTTCAGCCAATAAAAGCCTTTAAAAACATGAATAAAAACTAGTAAAAAATGTGGTGGTTAAAATAAAACAGTTTTTGGTGGTTATTTATCTTCAGCCAGTAAAAGCCTTCAAAAACATGAATAAAAACTACTAAAAATGTGGTGGTTAAAATAAAACAGTTTTCGGTGGTTATTTATCTTCAGCCAGTAGAAGCCTTTAAAAACATGAGTAAAAACTACTAAATAATGTGGTGAAAATAAAACAGTTGTCGGTGGTTATTTATCTTTAGCTAATAAAAGCCTTTAAAAACATAAATAAAAACTACTAAAAAATGTGGTGGTTAAAATAAAACAGTTTTCGGTGGTTATTTATCTTTAGTTAATAAAAGCTTTTAAAAACGTAAATAAACTACTAAATAATGTGGTGGTTGAAATAAAACAGTTTTCGGTGGTTATTTATCTTTACCTAATAAAGCCTTTAAAAACATGAATAAAAACTACTGAAAAATGTGGTGGTTAAAATAAAACAGTTTTCGGTGGTTATTTATCTTCAGCCAGTAAAAGCCATTTAAAACATAAATAAAAACTACTAAATACTGTGGTGGTTAAAATAAAACAGTTTTCGGTGGTTATTTATCTTTAGCCAATAAAAACCCTTGCAAACATGTGGTTATTTATGCTTTCAAATGATCATTACAGATAAGTTGTAGAAAAATTAGGGAAAAGAAATACTGAATTTGTGCCGGGTGGAACTAAAATTAAGACCTCAATAGTATGCACAGGGACGTAGATAATAGCCAGGAACCGGGGAAATTACCCGGCTGTGCACTTCATTTTTCCGGCTGTAAAAGCCAAGTGCAACTTTAAAAGGACTACGTTTTTCTCTTTTTTACCCGTCTGTCAGTTCTATATTCCCGCCTGTTAAAAACTGAATCTACATCCCTGATGCAACAAAATAAATACAGAACTGATTCAAACAATTTTATTTTTTAATATAACTTTGTCTGAAGCTAAAATGCTGTTGGTATCAGGGTATTGGGCCATGGCAACACATGCAAAACACCTTTTAAGTGGCCCTAATGTAGGTAGAAAGAGAGACGAAAGTCAACTATCTCTCCTCTTTCACCATTAATCGCACGAAGAAGGATGCTCAGAATTGTCCTTTTCACTGAGATGATGAAGAGCCATGGCTACTTTGAAAGAACTGACAAGCTCTAAAATAATTGATCTCCTCCTGGTGCATTATGAGCCTGATGATGCTCTGAAAGAAACACACACAAATTAAAATTAAAGATTGTCACAGGAAATTATTTTCCACAACTTAATTGGGAAATTTATTGGCAATTTATCAAGGGTGACAGCTAGAAACAATGAATTGCCATGAATTTGGATATTTTTAAACCTGCGCACACAACCTTAAAAGAAAAAAATGTGACAACATTTACAAATTTAAAGTAATCATAAATAAAATAATTATACTATTCACATCTGAAGAAAGACAACCTCCCTTCTTTCACGTCATGGCATCGTTTTGGAACCTCACTGAATTACTGTACATGCATTACCATGAGACTCTCAATTAAAAGCAATTTGTTCTATGTGCTGAGTAAACTCAAGTTACAAGTAATAAGTCACACATACATCTATACCATATCTAAAAAAAATATTATTACCATACCAAAATTTCTAATGTACTTCTTGGGTAGTCATATCCTTAACTCTTATGACCTCTCTTATTGATTAAGCATTGATATTAAAAGGAGAAATGTGATGCTGATCGCTATTGGGGCTTAACGGTAATTAGAAATAAGATAATACATTAATTATTGCATTCAGCTTAATTGGTAGCTATGATCAAGAGACAAATGGGAGCTTCTAATAAGCAAAGGGCTTATGCCATTATCAGCATCAAACACCTCCATTAAGTCCTGAATGGCTTTAACATGAAGACATTTTGTATATAGGGAATCTGCTGCCAACAAACCTGAACAAATAAAGGAAAGGTAAACGAAAAGAAATTTCTGTCAAGGAAAGTGACAGCATTTGTGTTAACCAGCAAAATCATGTACGTAAATAAAGAGGGCACTTCTGTAGAAACAAGGTTTCTCGCCGTTGGTGGATCATGACATGAATCAGCCATGTTTTCATTATACAAATCTGATACATCCTAAAAAGCACATATACAAATCATGGACCCGGGTCCATGGACCACCCCTGTGGACCTGGTCCATGGACCACCTTGTGGACCCAGTCCAGGGACCACCTGACGAACTACCTTTAATTTTCATCAATTTAATTTAATTTTTTTTTATTTTTCTATCAGTATAAAGGATGGACTGCAGACTGGGGACAGGGTATAAAACTCAGTCTTCAGTTTCAATAAATATGGCGTCCAACATCAAGTAGAAACATCAAGACGCAAGTTGAATAAGAAGGACTAGACCAAGTCCCAAGCTACTATAATTGAAGGGCCAAGAGCATAACCAACCCATATGGAATTTAAGACCTTTTTTATTGTTTTCTCACTCAGATTTGCCTCATTTTATTGTACAACGAATAATATCACAAACACTTGCCGAATTTGCACTTACCCTAAGGAATTTGACTAATTTCACCTGAAAAAAGCAGAGTTCCCTCCAGTGCTTTAACTGTACATTCAGAGCGCAATTTCGATGCCATTTCAAAGCAGATTGGCCGTGAGAATATGCGACTGCACCAATACTCCCAACCAGTGCCAACAGCCTGAACGAAAATACCGTTATTTACACACATGCCTGGCTCGCTTATCTATCGTGAGCTCACTACGGTAACACATCGGCTGTAGTGTGTGTATGAGCCAACGTGTATAAGGCCCGTCTGGTGATTGAAAGACATCATTATGTCCGAAAATCCTTAAGTCTCTAGCACCTCTGAAAGTAACAAGTTGTGTTTCTTGTCGTACCTTGTGTCTAAAGTGCCATTTAGCGCTCGTGGTGAAAAATAGACCTTGGTGGACAAGACCAGCCGGCGGGAAAGTCTGGAATCACTTCGGACCATAAAAGGGGCAAAAAAATTCTGAACAATGTTTTGCAACTAATTTGTAGTTCACGTGCCAAAAATGGACAAATCTGATAGAGAAAAAATAAAAAAGGCCTACATGTAAAATTCCGTATAGGTTGGTTATGCTCTCGGCCCTTCAATTATGGGATGCAGACAATTCCATGTGCTTTTAGTTTGGATTCACTGTGCATGTGTAGTCAAGAAATACTGATTAAACTAAGCCTGGTGGAAAATAAACAAACACGTGTGCAAGCCACCATACTGATGAATAGCGTTGGAACAAGATAAAGATTGGTTTTGTTTGTTTTGTTTCTAGATGCTTTGCGGATACTTGGAAGAGCAGTGTTTAAGGTTCGAGCATGGCCTCCCCTTCCCTTCCCCCTTCCCTCACCGAGAACTCAAAATGAAAACACTGCTCTTTGTGTTGTATCCACAAAGCACCTAGAAACAATTAAAACAATCAGTATGGTGGCTTTGGCATGTGTTTGTTTATAATCCACTAGGCTTTTGTTTTATCTGAATCCAAAAGAAAAGCACATGGGATTGTCTGCACCCCAAAATAATTGTAGCTTGGGACTTGGCCCAGTCCTTCTAGTTCTACTCACATCAAACAAAAAACTTCACATGCTCCTGCCCCAACAGTACCAGCCAGGAATCAGGCTGCATATAAAATGCAATGTCGGCAAAAGCGTAAATTACATTGACAGTAGAAAGTTAAAATTGATGTCGAATGCCATATTTATTTAAACTTAAGACTGTGTTTTATACCCTGTCCTCAGTCCACACTCCATCCTTTATACTGACAGAAAAATTCAGGGAAAAAAATTAAAATTGATGAAAATTAGGGGTGGTCCATCAGGTGGTCCATGGACCGGGTCCACAGGGGTGGTCCATGGACCTGGGTCCATGTTTTGTATACATCCTCCTAAAAAGGGGGTGGCTAATGTGCGAGCCTGCGAGCCCGAGCCATTTTTTGCGAGCCTCGAGCCTCTTCTTGCGAGCCACGAAATTTTTCTTTTTAAAAATGTAAAATGAAAGAAAATGGAAAGATATGTGACCTTAATGTAACGCGAAAACGATACTTATATAACGGATATCCCGTTCGAACGGCAAAACCGGCAAGGCTACTGAACGGATGAAAAACGGGTGACTGAGCCGTTGTTTACATATGCCGGGAAAATCCCAGACGATCGAGGATTTTGCTGTTCGCGATTGTCCCAGATTTTGCTGATATGTCAGGAAAATCGCAGATCATCGCAGAAATCTGGGACGCGTCGGGAAATTTGTCCCCGACTATCCCAGATGATCACTATAGATGTCTGAGTGTTTTCATATGTCAGCCAAATATAATCTGTGATGGTCGGAAAACAGCGAAATCCGCGACATATGAAAACCAGGATTTTAAAACGGTTACCATGAACGGCTGAACGGCAGAAGAAAAATTTCGAACAGCTGAATGTGAACGCCTGAACGGCAAAATAATTATTTCGAACAGCTGGCAACGGGGCTGGCTGTGAACGACATAACGGCTGAAGAAAAGTTTCGAACGGCTGGCTGTGAACGCGCTAAATGACGAAAATTGCACGCTAATTGTTTACCTTTACTGAGTACTTTATTACATTGAAAGGAAGATGAAACCATCTGTTTGTCGAGAATGATGAACATGCTTTCTTTTATGTAAACAAGCGGCCACGAGACCCAAGTGCATTTATAGTGATTAGTCACGCAAACTACATGTGTAAAATTCTTTCTGAACTATGTTTACTAATTGTTAAAATAAATCTTGAATGAAACTAAAGATAATAATCTAATTCAAAGACTGCAGGGAAAGTTATATGGCAGAAAAACAAATTTAGCCCTGTTAAGTTTGTCAGTGTACTTAGTTGTAGATACTAAATTTGCATATGTCAAAAGGGTAATTTGAAACCTGAATACAGACCATGCGCTTCCAAGAATTCCCTGTTATCCTTGTAGTTTCGCTCGCCAAATTACGGCTGATAAACGGCAAACGAACGGCTTGAACGGCTCTAACAGATAGCCGTTAGTATCGTTTTCGCGTGAGAGGTCACATATGGCAAAAAAACAGTGGCTCGCAAGAAGAGGCTCGAGGCTCGCAAAAAATGGCTCCGGCTCGCAGGCTCGCACATTAGTTACTCTCTCCTAAAAATAACAAACAGAATGTTGTTTCATGAAGCTTATCACCATCATCAAATCACCAAACTTTATTTATGTGTCAGAAACATTCTAGCTCAATTTTTCAATTGAGCTATTTGGCGACACCTGAGCTTAACTATTACTAACAACTTAAAATTAAAAAAAGCTAAAAAAAAAAACTAATAAGTTTTAACTTAACAAAGTTTCTAAAATATTCTATTGATCTAATTGTTGATACCCAAGTATATGTAATATATATCTTTCGAAGTAAAACAATAATTAACAACCTACGTAAAATCTCTCATTAGAGATTCACTTTACCAGCAATGAATCTGAAATAGGTGGGTTGAAATACATGTACATCAAGCTGCTCGTCAAGCGGATCTCCGAGACTCTGACATTGAGTGCTGGTACCACTTGCTTGCTGCGTTTTGTTCGGTCCTCTTTTCCTTTTCTTTCTTACAAACTGTGTCATATCATAAATAGGCATACCGATTTCTGTACCTCGCCGTGTTTCCATCTTCATGAATAGCAGGAAAAGATTGAAACGGAGGTGAGTTGCATGAACTACTCCGGTCGTTATCTGCCGCCATATTGGATATGGTGGGAACATGAACATTGACCCATCTATGCGATCATGTATGCGTCACGGAGTGTATTATTATCAGTGGTTATTTTATGTGGTTGAAAGCAGATTCTGTGTTACAGAATACCTCCCCGCGATTGGTATTGGGTTTGGTTCAGGAACTGGGTATAGATTTGTGCCATTTTGGCTTGAAAAAGGGGAAAATTTTAAGGTTTGAATCTGAAAACTGGTAGGTATAAAATTCGCATTTTGGTCTTAAAATGAGTAACAGTTTTAAAGGTAGGCTATACACCACCCACCAAAAGATTTGAACAGCACCCCGCCCCCCTAGGGCTCAACCAGATTTACTTGGAATTGCTTATTTTTCATTCGTTTTAAAAATACTATGAAACTCAGTTATTTTAAACCCCTGTTTCTCTAACAACAGCTGGTACAAAAAGCAGGTCATTAGAGATCATCCGGCCACTTCCAGACCAATATTCTGGTAGTGCATAGGTGGTTTTCATGTTACGTCATGGCGGCCATGTTGGTGCACACCTAAAAAAGAATTTTAATGAAGTTCTTTTGTTATGTGTACCAACATGGCCTTTGTTATTTGAATCCCACAGGAATGAAGGTCACGTGAGTGAAAACCATCTATATGCATAGCCTGTTTGACACCTGTTGTATGTATGAACTGCAGATTGAGTGCATGATCCATTTTCTCAGTGTATAGTCTTTCATGCAAATATGTATATTATCAAGCACAAGGGAGAGTCATATCTGGATATCCAAACACAGAATTGGGTTGGAAAAATGTGGCACAGTTAAGTATTTTTAACCAACTTTTGAGGTGTCTGGATACATAATATAGCTTTTCAAATCATTATAAATAAAATAATAAATTCTGGGGGAAATATGCAAAGCAAAAGTTTAGCAAATTTTATGGTAACAAGCATCACATATTCAATCCTGTTTCCTTTGTTTTCTTTTAATGAATTATTAATTAATTATTCATTAATAATTATTAATAATAATTATTATTAATTAATTATTAATGAATTCAAGAATATCAAAGTAGGTATATTAAAAGATATAAAAAAAGTTGTCTGACTTGTTGTGGGATTCCCAGAAAAAAGGATATTTAGCCTTTCAGCTACATATTTCTGATAAACGACACTACAGATCGGAGTAAAATGGCTTTTTAAGCCTTTATTTTAAACAGGTATGCAAAATGTATATTACACGCATGTATGCATCAATAAATAACTTATATAAAACTAAAAATTTAGTGTTAAAACATTAAATTTTACAATGTTCCCATAAAATTCAAATCAATATGAAATAAATGGCATTTTAACATTGCAAATTTGGAAAATCCTCAAAGGCACATTCATACATTTTAAACAATGATTAACTGCAAAGCATAATTTACTATAGTTGATGTGAAATATAATAATTGCCACCCAAAAGATAAACTATAAAAACAAATTCTAAATCTGCCAGCCAAAGTAGGCAAATGAATAAAAAAATTGGCAAATGCCAGTTTACAAATTTTCATTTCTCTTTCACAATTAAAAAAATGATTTTCGGTTTGACCATCTGACAGATATTTAATATATAATATACATAATTTTGCTTTTGCAAAATGTTCACCTCAGAACTTTCTCTGTAAAGATATGAAAATTGTTGTATGCTGAACTGTGTAACCACCAAAACATTTCTTGTGTTTATCATGCAGTTTGGTTGGGGACCCTGTGCTGGGTCTAAGATATGTGCAATCAAAAAGTACTGGGTTACATGATTTTGTTTGCTATTAGTACAACACTATCATCTTTATAGTATTTAGTTCTATGAAGCTGTTGGCATTCCTTCTTGAAGAATACTGGATAACAAGGTTTTGTCTTGCAATGCATAGTCCACTTCTTTCTCGTCTATTTTGAGTGTCACCTAAAAGTGAAATTATAGTGTAAAATTTCAAAATATTGTCTAATTCTTAATTATTGACCATCTTCGCAAAATGATGTCAAATACCACCATCACAATGTCCATTGTTATATAGATGGAGTTTTTCTCAATACAACACACATGTTCATTGGTTGATTCATGGTCACATGAAATCAAACAAACAAACTGTTTCCTGCCGAACACCCATGAGCAGGCAACATCAGTTTTACATCAGAGGGTAACAGTGCACTGTTGCCTGCAAGTTCACATGATCAGACCGTGACAAAAGGTGGCATGATTATGATGTCTTGTGTGACTGATCCCTCGGGAAACAGTAATTTTTGTTTCCCAAGAATCTCAATGTTTCCCTCGACTTCATCTCGTCTCCCCAGTGATTTAATGAGTTGCACTTTTACCTTAAATTTTATTTCATGAATAATTGCAAAACTATTAGGATCAAGCTAAACCAACCTTCATCATTCTTGTGTCCCTAGCCCTCTTGATGCCAAGGAGGCCTCTTGTTTCCAAGATATTACACAGACCAAGAAAATCTTCCTGGCCAAGTTGGGAGACTTTCCTTCTGGTACAGATTTTGCAGTAAGTGTCATGGAACTGCAAAAAGAAATTAATATTAGTTATTATTTAGATGCATAATTTGGAGGCAATGTGGTTCACTTGACCAACAATTTGATCACATGTTTTTGCTCTCAGACAATGAGCTATATAGCACATTATCAGATCCAGACTCCATGTAAATGGGGAGGGGGGGGGGGGGGAAGTGAATGGGAGGGGGGGAGGGGGGAGGGAAGTGAATGGGCATGATTCCCAACATTGCGGTGGTAGTCCTTCATCTAAACACCATTTCTACACATTAATTTGGTATCCAAATTATGGAAATAGATAATAAGTACAAAAATTAAATAAATGAAATTAAAGTGGTTTCATAACTTACCTTTCCTAAAATAACCTCCTTGGTGTTGCGTTCTTTTGTCATTAGCAGAAATGTGCAGATCAGAAGTTTTTGCTGTAAAGGAATTGTCGGCTGTTCCACTCCAGGTCCTGCCACCAGACGAGATCCATAAACTTCTGCAACAACGCTGGCAATTTGGGAAATTCCAACCTTTTTAGGCTTTGGTGGAGTTTCAGGCCTTTTACGAGGAGATTCAGCTAATGAGAGGAAAATTTAAGAGTACTGTAAGTAACCTATCCATTCACTGGAAAAGTAATCCCAAATTTCATTTTGTAAAATGTTGAAAAACAAATGGTACCATGGAAAAGTACTGCCAAAGAGGTTTCATTTGTAGAATTTTGGTTTCTTCAGGACCAAGAGAACTGCCTGTACTAGAGAGGTGTCCGTATTATGGAGGTGTCCATGAGGAGAGGTTCAACAGTATTGGTATGAAGGCGTTTAGCCATACTTTTTTGTGGTTGAAGTTTCTCCAATCTTGGCTGTAGCAAACAAGTATTGCACTTTAAAACATTACCTGTTTTGAGTGGCTGTAAAATCTGCTGTTTTCTTTCTCCAGATTCCACAACTTCTACTGCTCTCCTGAAATATGATGTGGAATACAATTAGGAACCACTGAATTGTAAATCGATTAGTTGTACTAATCCAGAAATTACTGTATTGTAAACCCAGGTTTGGGGGGAGGGGGGTATTGCCTATAATGGGCTGTACGGGGATGCTCTGCCCGAAAGAGGTACCTTTTTAGGCTGGAGGTACTGGTATATAAAAGGTAGGGAAAACTGCCATTTACAGTAGGTATATAAAAAGGGCGTTTCAAAATATCTCAAACAGACACTAGCGGTAACACAATGTTTTTCTTGGATATCGTTTCATAAGTTTATTTCAGGGTATAGTAAAGAGATGCAGTGTTTCTTCTGTAGGTATATGAAAGGGGTACCATTTTCTATGAAAGGGTTACCTTTTCTGTCAAAAACGGTGTATAAAAGAGTAAGGGTTTGGACCTCAGGGAGGAGCAGCCCAGTACAAAACTTAACTGCTGTCCAGGAATTTGAGTCAAATAATAAGAACTGCTAGTTAAAAATCTTTGCTCTTAGTTTTTTTATTACCTGCAGATGTCTAAAGCTTTTCTCATGTCACCAGCCATGGCTGAGACCTTCCTTGCACAAAACTGTATAGCTGACGTGTCAAGAATGCTACTTCCTGCATCAATCTTGAATCAAATATTACATAAATAAATACATGTTAATAAGTATTAGAATATTTAACCATGAATTTATAAACAAAAATTAATGTGATGCTCTTTGTTAATGAAAATGGACTGATATCTCATCAATGAAATTTTATATTTTTTTATTCATCAAATTGACAAGGGGAGAGAAAAAGGGGGTCTCAATTTCCTGCTTCACCATTTTTGCCATAATAACAGAATATTAAGATAACATTGATAAATTTCATCCAATAATTATAATAATAATATTTATACAGGGTGCATTCGTCACAAACCTGATTTCTCCCGCAGTTTTCCAAAATTATGCCACTTTAATCTGCAAGGACCAGGTTCCCAACCTTCAATTCATTCCCATTTTTATCCAGCTTCCTGCCCCCTAATCTCCCCCCCCCCCCCCCTTCACCCCTTCCCCAACAGGCGTGAATGTTGCAACACTTGTTAACTTACCACTGATAATCTGTCTTGTATAATTTTCACAATCTGGTCTCTTGAGTAAGGGGCAAAGTGAAGAAGTTCAGGTTTACCTTCAAAAATAGAAAAACAAAATGTGTTACATAATTGTACATCTGTACTTCATTGTACGTTCAATCTTTTTAGGGCAAAGTGAGACTGATAAAAGAACTTTAAATGCATGTTAAAATGAAAATGAAATAGCCAGGGTTTGAGAGTGTATGTAAAAAAATTATTTTTAATTTCTGGTCAAGTGAAGTCTGCAACAAGACAATATTACAGCATAACTGTACATTTGCTAGTTAATGGAATTAAATTAAGATACCTACATTTTGGTCTTGCTTGCAGCCTGGGAAGAAGTCTGTCTGTCATGTCCAGTGCATTTGCTATTCCTGAAAGCAACAAAATTGTTCCAAAGATCTATCAATAATTGATTTGATTTGAATTTATTCAATTACATTGTCAATGCAATAAGACAAGTGAAGTCTTAGTTAATTTTAATAATTACTTAAAAATTAATTATGATTATTTCCAACTACAGATAATTTATTCACTTACCAATTAAAATGAGCTTTGATTTGGGCAGCGATGGCCACTCAAACATAGTGTAGAGGATCTCTTGGTGTTTTGATTCAAGTTGATCCATTTCATCCAAGATTACGATTCTACAGAAAAGAAGTTAATTTATGACTTACATGTATTTACAATAAAGAACTGACTGTTAAGATCAGTAATATCTAACAGTACCACTTAATGAGACTGCTGCCGTTTGAATCACTGAGCGGCTTATCTGTTCCAATGAGTCTGACATCTCCCATGCCAGAAAGGTTACTCTCTCGTTTGGAGTGGGCTTATCATCTCATAAAAAAAATATTTGTTTACAGAAACAAAACAAATCTAACAGTCTAATCTCTTGTGACCAACCACCAAAAATGCTATATTTACCCTTTGTGCCAACCAAAGTCAAAACACATAATTCTCCATACTCAGTCCCCACACATTTCTTATAAAACAGATTGTTAAAGGATCAAGCCAAGGGAACTCATCTTGGGTGATCATTAAATGTATCCTAATTCTTATTGCCTCTCTATTCAATAATGCATTGACACCACAAGGAGAAATTTGATACTGATCACTACTGGGACATACAGTGTTTTAAAAGTGACAAGTGGTAACTTAAGAAAGGTGGTTGCCAGGGCAGAGGTCAGGCTCAACTGAGTATCAAAAATGTAGGTAGGGTTTGGGAATATATAGGGAGGTGAAGATATAAACATTTTTCATGAAGCTACCTTGTGAGTTTTGATGAAGCAAACTCCTCCTCCAAAAACTTTTGTGTGGCTTTGGCTGGACACTTGTCCTCACCAACTAACTCAACTGCTATTTTCCTAAAAATATCTTGGGGTTGTTTCAATGCCATGCAGTTGACAAAAATAACTTGACATTTTCTGATCTCAGCCTGTAAAACAAGGGAGTTTATGTTAGAATCAATTATTTAAGGAAACAATTCAGTGTATATGTAGTAGTTTAAATCTGATTTTGGTTTGACTTTTAGCTTCCTTTTCCCTAGAATTTTGTCGCTAGTACCCATTTATACACCAAGGGGGAGAGAGACAATGTGGAGCAAAGTTTATTGTCTAAGGTAACAACATGATGGTTGAGATGAGACCTCGACCACCGACCTTCGCCGACCACAGGTGCCATCATTATAATTATCACTATCACAGTGTTCCAGTTAACTTTCAAAGACAGGGAGTCGATGAATAATTTTAAGGGGTCAACAGGTTGTGGGTCTCTCTAAATCTTCTTAACTTAGCCATTTGATCTGTCAGATCAGGAAGACAGCCTTGTTGGGTTTTGGACCTGAGACCCGTCTCTTATCTGGAACACTGCTTCTTTATAATCATCATCATTGTTGATGCCAAAGTGAAGATTATCTGTTCTATATACCTTCATTTCAATCATGATCTTCGTCAAACAAGCTGTTTTTCCGGTTCCAGGAGCTCCTGAAATGTACAAACTTCCTGGCTTTCCCCTTGGAAGATGATTATGTAGAAATGATCTGATTTCTGCAATCTCTTTTTCTCGACAAAGCAAGTTATCAGGGTGTGAAGAATGTAGAGCTCTTCTCACTGTGGAATATTGATGCCCTGAACAAACAAAAAAGAGAAAATAAAGTGTGTTTTTTTCAACAGCATTTTGTTGCACTGTATCTTCACAAAATTAATACACTGTAGGGCAAACTATTGAGAGAGTGTGGTCATGTATATAAGTTTTCTGTCTGAGGATGAAATCCTGAAGTGTGACCATTCAAATGAAAGCTATTGAGCAGTACTTTCCTGTGGTGCTGTTTAGTATGCTGTACAAGGTGGTTCTAACTTTGAAGTGTGTTGATAAATTCTACATTATGACCATTTAAATTAAAGTTAACTGAGCAGTACTTTCCTGTGGTACCTTTATTATTAATACATCTCTCAGGTTAGACTATTCAAATGAAATTATTTCAATAGTAATGTCTGGCTTTTTTCAGTATTTTACAGAAATGAATATGGAATTTAGGTAAATGAAGGGTTAATTACCATCTTGACGAGCAAGGGATAGCATTTGTTTTGGTCCTGGGCTTTTGATGTCACTGGCAGTTGCATCCTTTATTTTTCCTCGGCTGTTTTTCTTCTTTGGTGAAACAGGATTTTTAGTTTGGCAAGTTTCTTCTAATCAAAGGAAAAAGAAACATTATTGCGTGGTTCCAGGAAATGTCCATGCTACTCCCATGGAAGGTCATTGGAAATTTGGGTGGGGTGGGGGGTCTCAAAAGCCAAAGTTTTTAAAGGAAAGAATGAAGCCCAACTGGAATTCAGAGGGGTGGGGGGTGGGGAGTTTACACCAAAGAACCATGGATATTTTCTGGAACAGCACATTATTGCATCACCTCACTCACTTGTCATTATTATTATCATCATTATTAGCATATCCCTCTTAAACACATTTGTTGTGTCCTTACAATGGAAAGAGGGAATTGGAGAGCTCTGTTCCCTCAACCTTCTGTCCACTTATAAAATTTTCAAGAACACACTGTCAAAGATAATGTTCAATGAACGTTTTCAAGGAATACTGTTTTGATACACCATAAAAATCTCACAAGTAATGCAATATACAAATGAAATGTATGGGAATCATTGAGGAGAATTGCTATTCTGAGCTTGGGTCACTGAAGAGGGAAACCCTTTAAGCCCCAAAGGTGACATTGCCAAATTTCTTCTTGTTATAAATCAAAGAGGCCATGAGAATTAAGGACATGATCACCCAAGATGAATTCTCTTGATATTTTAACAATTTCTCCCGACTTCCGGAACTTCTACAAGAAATGTATGGACACAAGAAAGGAGAATTTGTATTTTGATATTTGGAATTAAAGGGATAATACACAGCAGTATCAAACTTACCATCCTGATTTTCAAATGATAGTTTTTGTTTGGGATCTGAGTTTTCTGCATCACTGGAAATCACATCTACTGTTTTCCCTCTATTGTTTTTTCCTTTCTTTGGAGAAACAGTTGGAGTCTCCACTGCTAAAATGTATTGATTGGAAAAAATCACTTTTGTGTCAGTGTTTAGATATACCCACAAAAGAAATGAAAGCTTTTTATGGAAAATTCCATCGCTAGAAAACTACACAATTTCCCATGGGGTTTCATAAAGTTAATTTTGTTCACTTTGCTCGAAAGGAGCGTCTAATGACTTCGCCAGTTGTAACACAATCTTTTGTAGAAAAGACAGATAAAAAAAAAAGAGAAAACATGTCATCGGAAATAAGATTGATGTTGGTAAAAGGAGTGAGCAACGGTAGTTCAATGATTTGAAGCTTATTCCAGTAATGAATGGATCGAATTTAAAGTCTTTTGTGTTGAAAAGATCGATGCTTGCATACAAATGAGCCGACAATCTGTAATCTCATTAGCCCTACAAACGTGAATTGAGAAAGAATCTATCATTCCTGGATAAAAGTTACAAAGTTATTTTGTTTTCTTAATCACAAATCAGTAAAAATGGTCCCATTTGTGCGATTTCATCGATCTACAGCTGCAATTTAGGAAATATTGGAACGAATCGAATACAACTTGCGCGGGAAATTTCAAGTGCCTGGGAAAACCGACTCGCAGCTCTATATTTAAAATTACGGTGGAGCTTAAAATTCCAGTTTAGATTCTTAAACAGCAAATTTATCTGAAATTGTCACATTTTTAACTCAGCTATTTCGTATTGCACGATAAATAAGATGAAATAAGCAAGACAAATGCCTAGATCTTATAACTTAAGCTCACCTTTCGTCGAAACGCGTCGCTTTCGAGGTGAAATCGACGCTTGGCCCTGCTTTCCTCTTGTGTCGACGGTTCCATCGTTTTCTTTCTGCTGCGATCGTGTCTTCCGAACACGAAATTCTATTTGCTTTTGGCTGCTACGAGTAACTCGAGACATCTTAAACGAAGTTGCGACGAATGAAACTCTCAGTAACTGAAATAATGAAGCGAATCGACTCGACGCTCAACTGAACTATGAATATGAAATGAATGGAAGCATAATGTAGCCGAATATTCGCGCGAAAATCGCTCAGCCAATCAGATAACGGTATCAGATTCAGCGCCGCGGTAAATTATTCCAGGTCAGCGACAAACTTCTAAAAAGCAGCTGAGATCGGCGCCATCTTGTTCCAAGAAAAGTTGAAAAGGGGAAAAGAAGGGGTTGATTTTTAATTGCAATTTAACATCTGTTAGTTCGCAGTAAGCTTCAGTGGATATAAACAATGGCGGACGAGATCGAAGGGCTCAAGGCTAAGATAAAAGAGCTGGAGATCGCGTTAGAGACGGAGAAAAAACGGAAAGGACCCATGCGCGAGAAAATCGAACAGATGAGTTCTGAAGTCGTGGACAGTAATCCCTACAGGTAAGAAAAAAACTGATCCCCTTGCTGAAAGAACGAAAGACAATTCTTAACTAATAACGGAGAAATCCACTGGGGTTATTATACTAAAAGGTCCTGGTATTGTTTTTTAAAATTAAAATTTATTATATGGGAAAGGGTCCCCGGTGCTATAAAAATCTCATAAGAGCGAACTCTTTTCTAAAAATTTAAGTAAGCTTCAATTTGTCTAATGGATTATCTTTAGTTACTTTCGCTTGATCGCGCGTTTAAAACAAATTTGTCTAAAAAGGTCCTTCCCACCAGAAAAAAAAAAATAATGTAAATATGAAAATGGCACATCAGCTTTAATGGAAATGCTGGTGGTGTGCAAACAATGTGAGAATAATGGCTTCGTCAAGTCTAAGCTTATTAAACGTAAGCTAGAAATTCTCGGCTTCATACAATGTCAACCAGCATGTACTTAATGCTTACATGTTTGATCCCGGGTATATATATTGTGAAATAATTGTTCCTAAAACTTTGATATTGTAAACATGTTAATTTTTCTTGTGTGAAAATTTATATGCACACAGTTTGTTGCGATCAAAGATGACATCTTAGGTGTTTTTTTATTCCTTATTAATTCAAGTTGTCTGGTGATCTTAAATTTGCCTTTGAATTTTGAAATGCAAATTGCCTCTTAATATAAGTTATTTTTTTGAAGAGAAAAACTCTTGTGTGTTTAATATTTACAATTTCCAGTTGAAATTAATTGTCATCGTGTTTACAGATTTAAATTAAGCATATTCTACTTAACAATCGGTTTATGCTATAGCGTGCACTATTCAGTCATGGAGCACGTGGGAAGTTTGGAGAGCACGAAAGAAGCGTAAAAGTTGCCCAAGGCGATAGCCGAGGTCAACTCTAGCTTCTCGAGTGCTCTCCAAACTTCCCACGTGCTCCATAACTCGATAGTGCACAGCTAAAAGCATGAACCAATTGTTTTATAACATAGCTGGTGGAATTGTGCATCAAATCCGACGCGAAAATCGGACAACAATATCAGAAGTGATTGTTCGCGGTAAGCGAAATATTAAGCAAAATAGGAATTGGTTTTATTTCAAATTTTCTATTGAAAGCTCGAGTTTTATTTTACAGCAGTTTAAATACAAAATTCTTTATTTTTAAAAAAGAAATCACGGTCAAGAATGGCACTTTGACGATTTGCTCACGCTATCAGCGTGCACTATCGGGATTTTGAGCATATACATATACTGAATTTGATTGCGCGGCTCTGCTAGCTATGTTATAATTTTATATGTGGAATAAACAAAGTTTCAGTGGAGTATAACAATTATGTATTATTTTTTATCATTTACTGACAAACAAATTAATGGATGCCCAGTGCTAATTTTAGAATGATTGTCGAATCTTGCTGTAAAATCCCACTTGTAGTGAAATGTACTTGAATGTTTGTATTACTTAAATTACTAACAAACCTTCTATTGACATTATACCTTGGATTTCTTTTGTCAGTCGTTTGATGGCTTTGAAAAGAATGGGAATAGTGGATAATTATGAGGTGAGATAAATGCACTATATATTGATTCAACTGTGACATCATTTTGCCTTATAAGGAAAAAAAAACATGCAAAATATCCAAGTGTATTGCACGGTAGATTGCCAAATTACACCTTCACATCCCGGTTTCAAGACAGAAGCTTTTATTAAAGTGCCACTATGATAAAAAAATATACATTTTCTGTTCTCTTCGTATTTTGAAAATATAAGTATTTGTTACCTACTTTGCGAAGTTTCAAGTCAAAACTGGTAAGGGAAGTGCCATTATTTTAACTTTACATTTCGAATTCAGCTTGCCACCATTACTCAATTAAAAAATGACAGGGACCGAACCCTGAGAGTTGGATCGCGTTGGCCTAAAGATTTTGTGACATCAATGACTCAACACGTGCCTTTTGGCTTTGTTGTCTGTTGTAGTGGCACTTTAATACAAGAATTTAAGTCAAATAATAAATCCCTTTTTCAATGGTTTAACAGATGACATGTGCAGGCATTTTACTCATTGCTCGCATTTTTCTTGCCCCTGTTGGGCTCGAAAAAATACTATGCAACTCGTAAAATATCCACATGTATTATCTGTTATAAAATGCTTAAGGAAATGCGTGGGAGGGAGGAAAACCGGAGTACCGGGAGAAAATCCTTGGAGCAAGGATGAGAACCAACAATAAATTAATCTCAACCCACATGGTGTGGCCTCCCAAGTCAATCTCGGGCCACATTGGTGGGAGGCGAATGCTCTTACCACTGCACTATCCCTGCTTCCCATATACAATACATGTATATGTTGTATTTTTGTTATATTTTAATTCAAACCAGTTTAATATTATTTTTCTTTCACTTTGTCTCAAATACTACCACGATCACACACAAAGGAAAACAAAAATCAAACTGGGTTGAAAACTTCCAAACCAAAAAAAAATTGGACTACAACATATTATACAATAATTTTATTAGTTACAACACCATTACAAAAGAAATTATATGCTTTTACAACCTCATTAGAATATTGAACATTGATCAATAGTTAATTTCTTGATACATGTAGTTTGCTTCTTTCTCAATGGGTAGAGTATCCGTGATTACACTGTTGTGATTGTGGGTGTCGGAGGAGTTGGTAGTGTAACAGCAGAGATGCTCACAAGGTGTGGAATCGGCAAGGTAACAGTCCCTTTAAATATTGTATTAATAACAATAATTAATAGTAATAAATTTTATTATTTATTGCCCTTGGCTAAAAGCATTACCTCAATACATGTATTACAATTTAAAATACTAAGAGCTATGATTTACAAAGGTGGCTAATTATTACATTATGATAAAATTACAATATTACACTTAAAAGTACTAAAAACCTCTTACAAAAGCACCTCTGTCAATAAAAGATGACTTGTGTCTGTCAGTGCACAGCATCGGTGTGAACTTTAAAGTTGTCTCAGACCTTAAGCCTGGTTCCCATATAATCGCAAGGATCGCAGCCATCACAGAAAAAAGTTTTGTGCAACCCTTGCGATCATATGGAAACCAAAACCTTTGCGATCCTTGCGATCATTACGATCCTTGCAATCTTTGCAATTGCAAGCTCTGTGATCCTTGCGATCGAGAGGTTTTTATATGGAAACCACTCTTGCGATCCTTGTGATCCAAAATGTCCCAGAAAGCATTGCACCGCAAAGCCTTGTATCCCATAGTGCACTTAAAGTTTATCGGATCCAGGCCTACTCGTCATTTCCTTGCGATCACTGTGGAAACCTGAGGTCTCAGTGATCGCAAGAATCGCAGCGATCGTCGATCAAAACGATCGCTGCAATCGTTGCGATTATATGGAGACCAGGCTTTAGTCTTACCGTATTTACTCGTGTATAAGTCGAACTCGTGTATAAGTCGACCCCCCATTTTCAAGGTAAAAAATCGGATTTTTCATCATTTCTGGTTAAAGAAGTAAAATTTAGACCAAGGAAATTTCTCAAAACATCAATCTTTTCTTCCTAAGAATGTATTGAAAACACGGTGAATTAAAAAAAAGCTGAGGAAAATGTACCGGTAATCGTACGGTGTGAAGTTTATCAGGACTTGTATAAAACTTAAGCATATACGATCTCTTCGATTTACTAGAGAAATATTTTATGATATTTGGGAGTATATCGCATTGCATTTAACTAACCCTGATCTCAATGTTGAGTTTGAAAGGAGATTTAGATAAGAAGACCAAACGAACGCCGAAGAACTTCGAAGGATCGCTCGATGAAAACACCGCCATCTTGGAAAACTTGGTAACCAGGTTTTGGTTTTTGGTTTGCCAGGTCACTAAGCTAAAGTAATCGTTCGATGAAAACGAAAGTTGAGCACCGTAAACAGCAGCGAAGCTCTAAGAAAAATAGCTGCTCCACAGATCAAAAGACACAATAGAAATCATCTCTAGTAGGTTTTAGTTTAAACCATTTAACATTTATTTCTTCATACTTTTTTGTTGACAAAGAATGCGCCTAAAACTGACGAAATTCGAGCACAATTAGAACTGGTTTCGAAAACTCGGTTTTCCTAATGCACTTCAGGCAATTGTTATGCTAATTTCTTCGATTGCTTGGTCAGGTATTTGTGTATGACTCGTGTATAAGTCGAGGGCGATTTTTTGGGGCTGAATTTTGGTAATAAAAGGTCGACTTATACACGAGTAAATACGGTATTTTTTGCAAAGAGCATATAATAGTTAGTGGCTTTGCACTTTAATGGGGAAATCCAGGAAATTGTGCCCAGAATCTGTTACCAAGGTCTGTCAGCTACTGTATGGAATGCCGACAAGGCCCAACAAGGCCAAAACAGCTGTCCGTGGCTGCTAATTAATACAATGGCTTGCCTAAGTTATATTTATTTGTTTTTTGGTAGCTACAGGGTTCATGTGCTCTCTACCATTGTCATCTTAGTGCACATGTCTGTGGATGATAGCTTATCATTTCACTCGTGACGTGATATTGTTTTTCTCTTATTTTTTTCTTACAGTTACTACTTTTTGATTATGACAAAGTGGAACTTGCAAACATGAACAGGTATTGTTATATAGCTGGAGTTTTTCTTGATACAACGCAAACAAACATACTGTTTCCTGCCGAACACCCATGAGCAGGCAACATTTACGAAAGCAGGCAACATTTTTTACATCAGAGGGTAACAGTGCATTATTAAATTGTGCGATTTCAAACCCCTAACCCTGCGCTTCATTTGACTGATTACAGGTTATTTTTTCGTCCTGATCAATCTGGAATGAGCAAAGTAGAGGCTGCTGTTAACACATTAAGGTGAGTTAGGTGGCAGGGGAGGGGGGGGGGGGTTGTTTGAATTGCTGATGAAAAAAATAAATGGGATGGGGTGTTTGCAAAAAAAAAAAATCTCCAGATTTCCAATTTCCAGGGGTTGCCATATCTTTGTAATAATTATAACTTTACAATGCAGCAGTTGAGTATGTATGGTTTTAGATCTTCCTACTCTCTTCTCATGTCTGTGATAGGTGCTCTCAAGTGACCAACCAAAAGTTACGTACATACTAAGAAAGAGTAGAACAGGTGCCAGTCACTTCCCAGAAGTCTCAAATTTACTGGCTTGATGGAACAGAGATTTGTACATGCAATAAATGTCAATTACTGTTCCATATTTTTTAAACTTTTCCTGCAGAGATATTAATCCTGATGTCGAATTTGAAGCCTATAACTACAACATAACATTACTGGAAAATTTTAAGCACTTCCTATGTAGAATAAGGTGAGTTAATTTGTCACATTGAGATCATTTTGTTTCACGAACTTAACTTACTAGATACTATGATAGGCATTTGTGACTTCTCACATGAAAATGTACAGTAACAGATATCTGTTCAAATGGCCAAAGCAGTTCAAAACAGTAGAAAGCCGTTCAAATGGCTGCTACTACCCATTCAAAAAAATCTTTGCCTGTTCAAACAGTTCTCTGATTGTGAGTGAAGATGACTTACACTAAGCTTATAAAAATATCAGCTACAATAACATTACACTTTATTTTTTTAATTTCACTATTTTTGCAATTTTCAGAAAAAAATTGCTGTCACAAAAATTAAGTGTTGCAAAAATTTGCATGTGTGAAAATTAAGTGACCATACATATAGCTTATGTGAAATAGTAGGCCTTTAATAATCATTCTGAGGCCAATAATTCAAAGTCTTCCTCATCCCCATAATCAATCTACTCTACACCAAGTTCTTAGAGTATTTTGCTCGTACGGTCATTGAAATTTCCATTAACAGGCTCCTTATAACTGAGTTCAACCAAATACTTGAATCTTTCAATGGGTTTTATGTTCTTCAACGATGACTCCAAATCAAATAGCAAAGGTACATGTGTAATGATTGATTTATTGACAAAATTGCAAAAATTAAGTGGCTCAGTTTCTACAAATTTAACAAATCACGAAAATAAAGTGTCGTGAAATATGACCGTCCCAAAATCGCTAAATTAAAGTGAAAATTACCGGTAAGTGTAATAACTTTAAAGGTAAATATTAAGGAGTACATGTACAGGTACTCTCACCCAGATGTTGAAACTAGTCAAGACATGCTCTTGAATTTTTTTTTTTTTTTTTTTTTGCTTTTTTAATTTTCAGCCATGGTGGAAAAGATGAGAAGCCTGTGAATCTTGTTTTAAGTTGTGTGGATAACTTTGAAGCAAGAATGGCAATAAATACAGTGAGTAAATAGTTTCCTTACCTACACTCTAAAAGTACTCAAAGCACACAATGCTCATGCTTGTTTTTAAAGACACATTTGTTACTGGGAGTTGTCTGGAATCAGAGGTTTGATTGTATATCTTAATTTTAAAGACTTGTGCTTTTTTCTCAGGCATGTAATGAATTAAATCAACCTTGGATAGAATCTGGCGTGAGTGAAAATGCAGTGTCAGGTCATATTCAGTTTGTTGTTCCTGGAAAAACAGCTTGCTTTGCAGTAGGTTTAATTCATTAATTAATTATTAAAATAACTAGTTTTACATTGGGAATGCGATTTGTAGTGTTGTAAATCTTGCCCCAGTTTAGTTTGAAATCAGTTTAGTTTAAAACAGATCTCTAAATAAACATGAAACTTCCAGTTGAATATATTAATTTTTTTACTTCAACCAGAGCACTGGTTACAAGCTAGGCTAAAAATGTTCAGTGAAAGCTTTTTGATGAATGTCAGCTTAAAGTAATGACACCCTGAGTTTAGTCCTGGCTTGGACTGTACAATAAAATGACTTGCGCTCAAATTTTATAATCAAAGGCTCCTTTGAGCCAACTCATGGATCTAAAGCATTCAGACCCTCCCCTCTCATAGACCGATTTTGCTTCACCGCACCCACCCCCTGAATACAACTCCCCACCCTCCCCTCCCTCCAATGCCATTCTCATGGGTAAGTCAGGTGACCATTACATACTACAGGCTCCACATTAACTGTAACAGTGGATTGAGCAATCAAGTGAAATTTTGTCCCACTCCTATGGTTATGCTCATTCAACAATTTTGATATTCATAAGTTAAAAAGGGATCTTGGCAAGTCTCAATTTCGCCATTCTACAACCTTAGTTTCCTTGCTCTGTATTAAAAGTATTGGTCTGTATCAGAAGGGTCTTTATCTTAGTCTATTTGCAGTAATTTACTTTCATCTCAATTTCACCATTCTACAACCTTAGTTTCCTTGCTCTGTATTGACAGTATTGCTCTGTTTCGGAAGGGTCTTTATCTTAGTCTGTTTGCAGTAATTTACTTTAAATATATGTACATTGTAATTTCCTTACTCTACAGTGTGCCCCACCTCTTGTTGTGGCTTCCAATATTGACGAGAGAACACTGAAGAGAGAAGGTGTTTGCGCAGCATCTCTTCCCACAACGATGGGCATAGTGGCAGGATTTCTTGTACAAAATTCTCTGAAGTAAGTGGTCTCAAAAGCTAGAACCATCTTGTAAACTGTAAGAGACAGTGCCATCAGAATGTATGAATGGCTGGCCATACTTAAAGATTTCACCCACAGGCTCAAAAACTATGTAGGGCCACTTCATACAGCATTATAAAGAGCACCACAGAAAGGTACTGCTCCATAACTTTCATTTGAATTGGTCACACCGTAGGATTTCATCCTTAGACTCAAAAAGTTAAAACCACCCTGAAAATACACCTTATTCATGGTTCAACAGATAATACGCATGGATATTTTATGACTTGTGTAGTATTATTTCAAGTCCCGCAGGGGTGAGAAAAAATGCGAATAATGAGTAAAATGTCTGCACGTATTATCTGTTAAACCATTGAATAAGGGATTTATTATTCGACTGAAATTCATTTCATTATAGTTTCTGTGTCTTCAAACCGAGACACTAAGGTGTAATACGACAAAACGTTGTGAGGTAAATGTAAGATTTTATTGCTTAGCTTTCAAAATCAAGAAAAACCGAATATTTATTGGTAAACATTCTGCATGTAACACAGCTTTTCGGGTCCGAAAAGTTTTTCGGACTTTCAAGAAACGCAGACCAGAGCCCTTAATCAATACCCTGATCCCCAAAGTGCCAAAGTGACAGACTCAAAAGTTAGAACAAATGGTACCATGCAAAAGTACTGCTGAAGAGGTTTCATTTGAATGGTCACGCCATAGGATTTCATCGACTGACTCAAAAGTTAGAACAAATGGTACCATGCAAAAGTACCGTATTTACTCGATTAAATGCCGCGGCGTTTATTAAATTTTTAGCATTTCCAATGCGGCGTTTATTCAAGGGCGGCGTATATTTCAAAATCATATTTCTTAAATCACTGCTGACAACAATTACGGTGAATCATTTGAGATAATATGTAAAACAGAAACGTGTTTAAAGTTCCAATGTTTCGCTTTTTTGCTGAGATAGAATCTTAGTTGTTTCTTTTCTTAAAATCCTTGAATAAACACCGCATTCTTCTGATTGGGTGCGGCGTTTATTCGAGGGTGGCGTTTATTGGTAATTTTGCTTTCATCTGCGGCGTTTAATTGAGGGCGGCGTTTATTCGAGGGCGGCGTTTAATCAAGTAAATACGATACTGCTGAAGAGGTTTCATTTGAATGGTCACACCATAGGATTTCATCCACAGACTCAAAAGTTAGAACAAATGGTTCCATGCAAAAGTACTGCTGAAGAGGTTTCATTTGAATGGTCACACCATAGGATTTAGTCCACAGACTCAAAAGTTAGAACTACACTACCTTTGTCCATAATTGACTCTCGGAGTGACAGGGTTAAGACATGAACCCAAATTCAAGATCCATTTTCAACTGGGTGGAGAGAGACAATGTGGAGACAACACATTGGAAGAGACCATGCCTCAAGCCAATGACCTTCAGATCTGTCCAATACACTGACCAACCTCTTTTTCTCTTTCACTCACAGGTACCTTCTCAAGTTTGGTTCTGTTTCTTATTATCTTGGATACAATGCAATGCAAGACTTCTTTCCAAGCATGATATTAAAGCCGAATCCTGCATGCGAGGAGATAATTTGCCAGCAGAGGCAGCGAGAATACCAGGTATTGCAAGCCTGAACAAGCTCTCTGTCAGAAAAAGTTTAAACTTTTGTCAAAGTTTCAAACAATATATCGTAGAATTCCAAACGTAGCAGCCCCTTTTGCCTTTAGAATTAACAGCAATACTTGAGGAAGATTTGGATTTAAGACAGTATATGTATGTTGTGGTGCAATTTTGTCCTTGGTGCAAATGTTATTTTCCTTTGTTTTTGGGAATGGAAATGTATGATAATGAGTTTTAAACAAAAGAAAAGAAAATTTGCACCAAGGACAAAATTGCACCACAACATGTATAACAATAACGAAAAAACTGCTTTTTGTGAAAATTGACTTAACATAACTCATAATATTTAGGAATCAGAAGAGGCAAAAAAGGAAAGTGAAGAAAAAGTTGAAACTCCAGCAGAGGAACAAATAACACACGATGATAATGAATGGGGTGAGTGTAATAACCAGTGAGTCCATTGAAAACTATTGACTGTTCTTTACATCATGGGATAAAAAAATGAGAATTAATTTCAGGATACATGTACATTAAATTCTGGAATGCAATAGACCAATATCACGCTAGCATGACACAAAAATATATTTAGTTTATTGGGGAAAAGAGCCCAGCATCAAATTCAGCATATCGATATTAGTAAAACTACAAAGTTTTGTAAAGTTTGCTAACAAATTGAAGAAGATATGAAATTTTAAAACTGAGCATTTTTACAAAGAAATGTATGGTGGACGGACATAGATTGCCCGTCCAGCCTCGTTTTCGTGTTTTTCCCATACATTTCTTTGTAAAAATTAGGCCAGAATTCTAAGTTTCAAAAGTTCATATCTCCTTCAGTGTACGAGCAATCTTTACGAAACTTTACAGTTTAACTAATATTGATGTGCTGAATTTGATACTGGACTCTTTTCCCCTTTAAATTAAATATGTTTTCATGCCCTGCTAGCGTGATATTGGTCTATACTGACACATGACACATATTTGACTTGCAATGCTTTCATCCAGACTCGACAGTGCGCTGTCCTTTTTCAGAGCTTTGAACATGGTACTCGTAGCAGGTTAAAAAAGAGATTTGGTAAAGAGATATAAGAAGTATACAAGGAGAGTTGTGCAATTATGTTTACATTGGAAACATCTCCCAAGTGCTCTCGCCAGCCTAGTACATGAACCTGCACATGAACACAGTCAATATCCAAGTTTTATGGTCTAGATTTATTTTGAATTTTGAATTCTTCCTGTGAAGAGCAATACATACAAGCAATAGTGTCTGAGTAAAAGTTACATTAATTTATTCCTGTGGATGTGCACTTGAGCTGTTGACAGTAACATGAAATTATGCAAATTTATGTAATTGTATGCAATTTTATGACATTAAAATGTGGCGCTCTGTCGTTTCTTTTACGTAGCTCGAATAATGTCCAGTAAGGTTCAAATCAGGGATCAATTCAATCAAACTTTTACAAGTGTAATTAACAAGTGTAGTCATTGTTTTCAGCCCCTGAAACAATGGCCAAACTTGTAAATTACAGTTGTAAAAGTTCTGTTTAATTGACCCCAAGTTTGACTGTATGATGAATCAAATTTGTTCATATTCAACTCACAGGCATTACATTGGTCGATGAAGCCAAAGGCGATGATGAAGAAGACGAAACTTCACCAGAGCTTGTAGCGGGAGTACAGCTGGCATATTCTAAAAGAAAACCACAGAGAAAGGTACATGTTATCGCTGAATATAACCTCGTTACCAAGCCCTCTCTATTTTCAAAATGGCCGACCAGGCGTAGAAACCCGTGGACGGTAGAGTCTACCTGCTGCAGCTCAGAAGGAGGTCGGACACCTTATTGAGTTATATGACGTAATGCCGACACTTGGAATTTTATCTTCAATAAATTTTTACGAAGAAGTGACTTAGAAAAACATTTAACTATAAAAAATTGCGACAAAACATTTCTTAAGCTAAAAAGCTGACGACGTTTCGACGTTACCGTAACGTCATTATCAAGTCAAAAATGTATAAAAACTAGGTTCTATAAATACAAAGACGAACAATAAATGATGAAAATAATTGCGAAAATCACAAGTAAACAAAAAGTTTCGCACGTATGGAGTCCGTTTGGACGTTCAAATTAGGTTTGAATTTCTTGATGTAAAGCATTTCAAACACTAAACAATCAAATTTGCCTTGACACCTTCTCAGAATCTTAAAATGGCTTGCATTCAAAAGATTGCTCCCACCGTGTGCTTCAAGGAAATAAGTGTAAATAATTAAGTGTTAAAAAGAAAAGTGTAAAAAAGAAAATCTAAAATCCCCACTCAGGATTGAACCTGTGACCTTGGCTAGGCTTAGGCTTACATAGCCCACCGTACCACTGTACCACCTAGCTTCTCGGGTTGTTTGGTCCTAAATTTAACCATATAAACTGCTAACCGCAACCTCAACTGAAAGCTAACCAGTTACTCCGTTATGTATTCTCATTAAGGTGTCCGACCTCCTTCTGAGCTATAGCATTTAGACTCTACCCTCTGGACAAGTCTACCAAAATACTCCAAGATACGTGGAGTGTTCTGTCGCGTAAAATATGATAAAAAGACCTTTGGTTTGTTTCAACAACGCTTTCAAATTGCCATAAAACAAACATGGCTGCTAATGGCTGAATAGAACCTCCGAAAACGCCATTTCATTGTGTGTCACATGGCTGGC
The DNA here is from genome assembly GCA_022457155.1 of Cladopsammia gracilis. Classification (NCBI taxonomy): domain Eukaryota; kingdom Metazoa; phylum Cnidaria; class Anthozoa; order Scleractinia; family Dendrophylliidae; genus Cladopsammia; species Cladopsammia gracilis. The sequence goes on from JAJGOT010000007.1 coordinate 204,851, forward strand.
TGGCTGGCTGGCTCTTAGAGCCCTTTGATTTTCTAACGTTTTCGTTCATTTCTCAGCAGATTTCTCAAGAAATTAGCAGTGAAGGACAGATATCAGCCGACGAAGAACTGAGTGTAGAGGACCTCATGAAGAAACTCAAGAGTATATAAAACTCACAGAATAAAGAAGTACATTTAAAGCATGTTAATTTATGGTCTCGTAACAATACAACAGTATCAGAGTACAAGGTTTTCACCAGATGACTGCGTTAAACCAGGACCTCGCTCGCAGTGGTAAACGACAGCAAACAAAGGATCTATACAACTTTGCATGATAATTGCGCGTGTCTCGCTTGTTGAAACTCTAGACTATTATGAATAGAGGACATTTAAAATATTAATGTAAAAGTTAACTTATAAAACACCAATCAGGTATATTAATAAGAATTAGAATTTAAATACTTCCCGCTCAGTCTCCTACACAGGGAAAAAGGACTTGATGATAATTACCTCCCAAGAGTGCCAAAGAACAAAATTCAAGAAAAATCCCAAATTTCATTTTGTAAAATATTGAAAAACTGATGGTACCATGCAAAAGTACTGCCGAAGAGGTTTCATTTGAATGGTCACACCATAGGATTTCGTTGACAGACTAAAAAGTTAGAACTTCATCGCATGTCTTCATAATTGACTCCGGGAGGGAAAGGGTTAAAGCGATAGTTGTAATACATTTGTAACTTTAAAGTTTCTGCTGTAATTGAATGGTACATTAATTTTTCAGAGAACTAAAAAGGTCATGTTGTAACTTGGTCACATTTTGCTTTGCAAACTAGAGCTGGCAAATATAAGTTGGTGTGGTAACATTTCAACACTACAGTTCAAATATTTGTTGGCAAACTGTTGGTGAGAAAAAAACTATTTTAAGTTTTTTTTAAGTACTTTTATATTGGCATCTCTCAACAGCAAATTCGTATGTTGCTTTTAGTGTCTCATTGGAGCAGTTTACAATCGAGTTTCGAAAGTAATTTCGTGATTGCTTTGGTTTTACATTGCTACGCTTTGTGATTGGCTAAAAAATGTCCTGCCATTTTCTCAACCAATCAGAAGTGAAACCAAAACCACTCGTGACTTGCCTGCACGCGTTTTCCCGCCCTTGGCGCCTGCTACATGTATTTGCTTCGAGTTCTGATTGGTCCACTGGATTTTTTGCGACTGACAGAAAGATTACTTTCGTTTGTCTTCCGACACTCAACTAAAAACTGCTCTCTTTGACAAAACAGAATTTCGATTAGTTTATTTTATTATTTTTATTTTGAACTTATCCACCGTTAAGAGTCAAACATCTAAACATTTACAGAGCGTTGCTAGCTGGTGCTGGTATTCTACATAAGTGAGTCTTAGGGCATTATTTCTTTCCCCTATTTACTAGCATAAATATTTATTGAGATAAAAGATTTTTTGGATTTCTTGCTGAACTTTTTGAACGGTGGCATCATGTTGCTGGTTTAGATGTAAGGATGTTGTGTTAAAAATAAAAATACGTCTTAACATTTGCACAAAATGATCACATACTCACTCTTTCTAACGCGTATCAATTTAGGATGCAAATCCCAAAATGGTTAATGAGATAAAATGAGTCCTCATCGATTGTTTGAAAAAATGGCGCATTCTTTGTGCATTAACAAATTTCTATTGTTTGAATATTCAGAGGGGATTTGCACCGCTTCTACAAGAGCTGTGGCCTTGAAAGTTGCACAGAATAATCGCGTGCTCACGCTCTTTCTAACATGCATAAAATTAGGACGTAAATACCAAGGGAACCTTGGCAATTAACGCATGAATATTTACACAATAGAAAATGGTTAATGAGCTAAAATGAGTCCTTCGATTTTTCAAAAAATGGATCATTTTTGCTCATTTACAAATTTCTATTGTTTCAATATTCAGAGGGGATTTGCTCCGTTTCTACAAGATCTCTGGCCTTGAAAGTTGCACAAAATGATCACGTGCTCACACTCTTTCTATCGCGCATAAAATTAGGACGCAAATCCCAAGGGAATCTTTGTAATAAACGTACGAATATTGAAACAATAGAAAATGGTTAATGAGCTTAAAAGGGTCCTGTTCGATTTTTGAAAAAATGGCTCATTTTTACTCATTAACAAATTTCTATTGTTTGAATATTCAGAGGGGATTTGCACCGCTTCTACAAGAGCTGTGGCCTTAAAAGTTGCACAGAATAATCGCATGCTCACGCTCTTTCTAACGCGCATAAAATTAGGACGTAAATCCCAAGGGAACCTTGTCAATTAACGCATGAATATTTACACAATAGAAAATGGTTAATGAGCTAAAATGAGTCCTTCGATTTTTCAAAAAATGGATCATTTTTGCTCATTAACAAATTTCTATTGTTTCAATATTCAGAGGGGATTTGCTCCGTTTCTACAAGATCTCTGGCCTTGAAAGTTGCACAAAATGATCACGTGCTCACACTCTTTCTATCGCGCATAAAATTAGGACGCAAATCCCAAGGGAATCTTTGGAATAAACGTATGAGTATTGAAACAATAGAAAATAGTTAATGAGCTTAAAAGGGTCCTGTTCGATTTTTGAAAAAATGGCTCATTTTTACTCATTAACAAATTTCTATTGTTTCAATATTCAGAGCGGATTTGCATTAACATGCATTAACATGCAAATTAACATGCAAATCCCATGGGAACCTTGGGAATAAATGCATGAATATTTAAACAATAGAAATTGCCCGCTAATTAGTCAAAGACTAGTCAAAGATAACTCAAAGAAAAGGTTTCCTTGGGATTTGCTCGCTCATTTTGTGGGAGTTGGGAAGTGTGTAATAGCAGACATTGTTTCGGGTCTGTGTTTCATTCGCAAAGAGATGAAAAAAGAAACCGTATTTTCTAGTAGGCAACAAAGTATATGTTGCAGGTAAATTTAATTTTTCACTAGGTTTTTTCTTAGTTCTTGTTAGGATTAAATTTTGGCCGAGGCGAGTCTGGGAACAATAATAAGCAATAATACAAAAAAATATGCGTCACTTTTCATCGTGGTCCTGGTGGCGCAGTGGTAAGGACAGTGGACTACACATCAGACGGTCGGGAGTTCGACTCCAGGTAAGTGCACACAAAAAATTCTATTTCATAATTTCTCAGTGAGCAAGTATGGCATAACGGGGGGGTGAGATGAGAACTAGGGAGGGGAAGATAGTAGGATAAAGTGAGGGGGGGGCATGAAAATGGCAACAAGGGAGGGGAGGAAAGAGGAGATCTACGGAGGAAGATGAAGGGGAGGAAGATGAAGGGAAGAGAGAGGAGGTCAACGGAGGAAGATGAAGAATAGGATGAGAATTAGGGAGGAAGATAACATAAGGAAGAAGAAGACAGAAAAGCAAAAAAAAAAAAACGCCGATTTTTTTTTTCCGGCTTTTTTTTCCGGCTTTTTTTTCCGGCTTTTTTTTTCCGACCCCATAAAGAAATCCCTTTTCAGATATTTAGTAGAAAAAAATTATCTAGTTAAAAAAAATAAAAGTTGTTTTTCGGGATTCTTCTGAGGTTAAAAGCGATTTAAATAACTGGCCTGCTTCAGAAAATTAAGAAAATAACAGTCAATATGGCGGACTGAAACAACAGTTTGCCATATTGACCTTGATTTTCTTAATTTCCTGAAGAAGGCCGGTTAAACAGGCCGAAACGTCGATTAATAATCGCTTTTAACCTCAGAAGACCCCCCCCCCCCCCAAAAAAAAAAAAAAAAAAAAAGGAAAAAGGCGCACACACACACAAAAAAATTATTTTTTTAAGAGTGAGAGAAAGTTTCAGATATACAATAAAAAAATAGCTATTGAAAAACTTTAAGTACAACATTAACAACTTTTCTAAGGTCCTGTTTCGCTGTCTAAATGAATTTTATTCCGCTCTGGAAAAATTGGATCATTAACAGCACCATACGAAGCACCGTTCAACTTATTGTACGATCTACTCAACATGTAACAAATACAGCAAATATGGATGCCTTGACACTTAATTTATCTAATTAAGAACGAGCGCTTAATTTTTAAATTAATGAATAAGTGATTAATTGTATTTTAATAACTTTAACACGCTGCAGTAAAATATACTTAGATTTGTCTCTTTAATGTTATATATATTTTTTACCCTTCTAACAAAAATGCTCCTAAATCCTACATCTTATGAGTTCTACTTATATTATTATTGGTTATTCTAATTACCTGTATTTTGTTGTCTACCAAAACAACAATATATTGCATTAATTTTCTTTGTTAGAAAAACCTTCATATGATGCCCGATTTAGGGTGTCAGCTCCATTGTACATTGTACACTTCCATTGTATTAGGCAAAATTATGCATTCTAATATATTCTATGGTATTGTATTCTATTGTATTGTCGTTCTTTTGTGTTCTAATATTCTATTGTTTTAACAATAGAATAAGTGTTACCCCTAAATCGCGCATGGTATAAAAACCTTAGGCCCAGTTCAAACGTCGAACTTCACATGTGCCGAACCTAATGCAAATTAGCAAGAACAATAGATTTTGCTCATTTGCATTAGGTTCGGCACATGTGAAGTTCGACGTTTGAACTGGGCCTAAATTAGCTTCCAAGTACTAACCGGCATTCTTTGGCCAATCCGATCACAAGATTAAAATACAAAGTCTCCTTTCTAATTGTCATCACACGGTTTCTAGTGAGAGACAAGACTGTATTCCTCTTTGCGTCTTCTGTCTTCATAGACAAATTCGGCTAACGCATTGTTGTACCCAATTCAAACCTTTTGGAAATAGAACTCTTTGTTCGTCATATTTCCATATCAATGAAGCATTGACATGGAAATTATATGGAAATATTGTTAACAAAGAATCTTATCCCCAGAAGGTTTGAATTGGGTACAACAATGCGTAAGGCCCGGTTCAAACGTCGAACTTCACATGTGCCGAACCTAATGCAAATGAGAAAAATCTATTGTTCTTGCTCATTTGCATTAGATTCGGCACATATGAAGTTCGACGTTTGAACCGGGTTAGCCGAATTTGTCTATTGTGTCACGCACACCCATTAAAAGAAGCGCTTTCCTTTTCTTTGTGAAAACCAGAAGCGTGACCTTAAAACTTTCCGTTGCTAATCGTCATGTTACACAACGTTCTCAATGCTTAATATTCTTTGTAGAATATTGGGTAGATTCTGCATGTACCGGAGCACACATTACGTAAAACAAAAGGAACAAAGAACGACAACAATACAAATGCAAAACAAGACCAAAAATACAATACCTCACAAACAATAGAAGACCATGGATACCGGTACATGCAGAAAGACCCGAATATTGAGACAATATCAGGACAATAATGAACCAATATTGAAACAATATTGAGCATCAGGTTTACTGCAAACCACAAAAGTCTGCTTGTTTCTACATCTACATTTAATATTCGGTAAAATCCGAAGACATCACACCACTTGTTTTTTGCCGTTTGCCGACAAACAGTACGTGAAAACTCCTTAGGTAAAAAATGGCAACTGCTGTGACCATCCGTGCCATTTGAGGGAAACAATTACACGATTCTAAATTGCTAAATCTCTCTAGTATTCATCAGTTGATTATTTCCTTAATTCCTATCGCCTATTAATGTATTAATATTGAAGAAATTACGTGTTGATCAATAGAATTTGGTGGTACACCTACTTCTATTGGATGATTGTCTTTTATCTTGTCACCTGTCTGGTTGTCAATGTATTGATATTGTAAAGAGAAATTTGATGTTGATACAAATTATTTACCACCAATATATAATCTTGTGGCATGTTTTCAGCTGAAGCCTTGTTTGTGACTTAAAGAATATGACTGAAAAATAAAATAAAAAATAAACTGTATTAAGGCAATGAGAAAGGCAAGAAACGCAACGAAGTGCGGAGTAACCCGATGTTCTCTTCTTTCTTTTTAAATGAGTAGAAACCATTTCTCTTATGTGTCAGGAAAACCAAACAGAACTGAAATGTTGGGCAGAGCCGCCAGCAGTCGAAAGTTGGTAACTTTACGGATTTTGAAGTGCAATATAACGCAATCTTAACTATGTGTTGTGTAATGTAACGCATCCGCCGCTATGTGGTGTGTAGTAGAACACAATCATCGCTACATGGGGTTATAATCGCCGCTAAGTAAGGTCTCATGTAACACAATCGCCGTTATACACATGGGTTGTAATTTTCTATTAAGTGTAATGTAACACGGTCATTACTATATGGGGTATAACGTAACACAACCACTGCTAAGTAAGGTTTTATATAACGCAAATTGCGGTTAAATGAGTTGTAATGCAACTTTTCTATTAGGTATAATGTAGCGCAATCCTTAAACTCACCCTAGCTGTTCCTGACCTGACATCATCAAAACACTTGACACACACTCGTACAGGTTTCTTGCTCAATGTGAGTGGCGCATTTTTTGCTGTACAATCACCACAGTAAATCAAACTGTAAGAGACAAGAGACACCATGAACATTCACTGGATCTGTATTCTTATCACGTATCAGCTTAACAATGTATTCACACTGTACAGAGAAATTAGTTGCTGATCACTAACATTTGATCATTTTTAATCCTCACTACTAATCGATACATTGAAATTGTAAGGAGAAATTAGATGTTTGTCACAAGCATTTGGGTGTACATGAGGACAATCTCCCCTAGATGAGTATTTTGAGGTAAGGAGGAAATACAAGTGGGTCATCATTTTTGGAATCCTTGACAGAACTTCTGAGTGGTCCTATACTAGCGGCAATGTAACAAATTCAATATAATTACCCGCAATTCCGACAGTGGTGCTGAAAAAGGAAAGAAAGCAAAAGATTAGAAAGACACAGTAACGATTTAAGTAGATTTGTCATTTTTGTTTCTGTGGCACTCTTTGGATGCTAGGCACACAAAGAATTGTTGTTATAAAGCAATAATGAAAGGATCGATTTCAAAAGATTTACAAACAATGCCGGTTACCCCTAACCTCTCTCACTTTTTTGTATACACCTAATTCAATAAAGGTTGCTTTGGTCATTGGTAATTGGGCATTGGGAAGCTATTTTTTGGCAGTCACTCAAGCAAAGCATTGCATTGTGTTCCGTATGCCCAAATGCCAATGACCAAAGCAACCTTTATTGAATTAGGTATATATATGTACTTGATTTGGAGAAGCTAATAAAATAAAAATAATAATGAAAACATCTTTGGATCTTCCTCGAAAATTGTCGTTTTTTCTAGATTTACAAGCTTTGCAGATGCATTAACGAAAACACCTTGGATCTTTGACAGTTTTCGGAAACCTGTTGCACGAGACATGATAGAGAACAAACCTCTCTTATGGTCATGGAGAATTGTCTCTCGCATCCATTGTAAGTTGATACATCGTCATCGTTTTCCCATCTCCGTGCATTCTTTTGAGTGTTCGAAATCTGAAATGGAAAGGTACATTTCGTATGAAATATAATACATGCCATTTTTCAACACAGGGTTTATTTGATGTCAGTCAAGAATTTTAGATGTTTTGACTGAAGCCGCGTTCACACTAATCTTTGGTTTGCCTGTGGTTGCTTGGGTTCCCTGCGTTTTTGCTGCGAGCCCCCAGGCGAGTAGCACACTAATCTTTGGTTTGCCTTTGGTTCCTTGGGTGCCCTGCGCTTTTTGTTATGCGGCAGTTGCGATTTTTGTTTGTCACGATGATTTTGAGCAAGCGTACTTCCAGCGGTGTCATCATAACTTAGATGCGCCTGCCTCTGAATGTGTCTTTCTATTTGCAACTGTATCATGCCAAATTCAAACTTATTTGTTGCTGGAAGCATTCATCAAGGTCACAAACGATTTAGTGACATTTCACGGGAAAGGCAATGTTCTTTTATAAGTTTTTCAGCGTTGTTACGTGCTCAGAGTTTGCCGATTGAACAATGGATCACAAAGAATTACTTACAATGGTATTTAATTCGATTGCAATTTTGAAGGCAAGGACCAACGGAACAAAACAGAAGCACCGGATCCAAATTTGAGGATCTAATCAGCTATAAATAATAGCAATCAGTCTTGCTTTTTTCGTTTATGTAATCGAAAATGATGGTAACTGACCCAATAATAAATTTATGAAATTATCCTGAAATCTGTATGTAAATTTACTGTTCCCGTTATTTTTACTGCCCAGAATCTGCTCGCAGCATTATCATTACAATTTGTAACCTATAGTATAAATGTTATTGAACTAGCGTCAGGTCCGTATTGGGAAAACATTGGCCGAGTTCTTTTTTGCAAGTTTATGGGCCGAGCCGAAATTTGCAAAAAAAGAACGAGACCAATATTTCCCAATACGGAGTGACTAAGCTGGTTATTATGGCTCTTTTAAAATTTTGCTGATAAATTAATGCATCCCGTTCACGGCAAACGCACGCGCGCCAAAGTAAAGCGTATATTTTGCGTTTTTTGGGCCACTTTCGTAACAATTTGACCAAAATTATCCGCCAAACATGAAGGAAAAAGTGATTTTACTTAATAAAAAAGTGTTCTTTGTTTAATGTTTAATGAAAAGGGATTTTGGAAATTAATTCGCGAGCGCAAAAATTCGGACCCTTCAGGGAACTAATCAGAATGCTCCTTTTCATCACGGACCAGTTCAACCATACTATAATTAGAATTATCATATGACCCGTACGGCCCTGCGAACCTTTTCTTTGAAAAACCATTGATGAAAGTCCCGTATGAGGGCCGTACGCATTTGCGCGAGCGGGGCCGGTCACATCATCCATGTACCGCTTGTATAGGTCTGGCTTTATACCGGTATAACCAGCAGCCGATTAGATGGTATAGCTCGTTTGCATGTGTTCCTCAACGTAGCCAACAAAGAGACATGCATAATTTGGTCCTAGTCGGCTACCCACAGCCACTCCACCTGTTTGCTTGTAAAATTCACCATTAAATTCAAAGGTGTTAAGTGTTCTTATCATATGACCCGTACGGCCCTGCGAACCTTTTCTTTGCAAAACCATTGATGAAAGTCCCGTATGAGGGCCGTACGCATTTGCGCGAGCGGGGCCGGAAAAAGGCGTACGGCCCTACTACAAAAGCGGACAGCCTCGCGCGTTAAAATTTCAAGTAATTTTGTCTCCAATTTGGTCATATGATAAAATGCTTATTGACTAAGTTAGGTCGGGCCGGATGGGAAAATATTTGGCTCTCGGTCATGGCGCACGGACCTCGCTGCGCTCGGTCCGTACGCCATGACCTCGAGCCAAATATTTTCCCATCCGGCCCTCCCACTTAGTCAATAAGTACATAATACTAGTTCTACCATACGTAGGAGAGAATCTGTGGGTGGTTCAAGTACCTCTCTCTTGTCAAGATAGTGTTGCATTGCGCGGAGACCCTCATCATTGGGTATAACTGTATAAAGTGACTTAACACTTTTTTCATTTCAGTATAACGCTGCGCAGGTAATTCAAATATTTATCACTCCGTACGCCATGACCTCGAGCCAAATATTTTCCCATCCGGCCCTCCCACTTAGTCAATAAGTACATAATATTTCATCCCCTAGCCAGTCCCTTTTCTTATACAGTCACCTCTTATAGCATTTAAGTAGTTAGGTTTGGATTGTATAAAGCTCTTTTCTCACCAGTTTTGTTTGAACTGCTGCTGTTTCCTCTTTGAGTAGCAACTGAACTCGTTTGGACACCTCCTTTGTTTCCTTGCGTTCTTCTAAGGCTTGAGAATGTGAAAAAAATCAGTGTGGTGATCTTTCAACACTTAAGAATGCCAAAATACAAATTTCAATAAATTTCATCACACCGTCAAAAAAAAGGTGCTTAATAACTTTAATTTGAATGTGACAAAACTTAATTTGTTAAGAACAAACACACTGGGTTTCACTTTGTGTCTATAGCCACTTGTCAATATTGATTAAATCTGACCAATACTGATCCACATCTCACCTTCTTTAGATCTTTTTCAGTGTTTTGCAGCTTGTTTTTTAGCTCCAGCTTTTGTTTGATTAGCAGCTGTTGTTTTTCCTGACCTTCCTGTAAAGCCTGCAACAAAACAGTTAAGCAGTTATTGTTGTACCATTTTTAACCCGTGAATACGCGCATGCGTAATGAACGGGGTATCAGTATTCACTTACTCACTCACTCACTCCTTCCATCAGCTATAAACTTAGCGACGTAATGCTTTGTTAATGTCACGCGCAATTAAAAGACACTGTTTATTGTGGGAGAAAGGCCCGGGGGGGGGGGGGGTAAGTGTTGTCCAGGACCCGAATGCTGCCTGCCACATGCGAGGCCAGTCACTGGGGCTAGTGTCAGTGAGTGGCATAGAAACCATGGATTGGCCGTCATGGAGTACAGCTGAGTGGCGTGTACCTATGGGTAGAGTCTACTTTCTATAGCTCAGAAGGAGGTCGGACACTTACTGAGAATTATATAACGTAATGTCGACACTTAGAATTTTATTTTCAATAAATTTTTAAGTGTAAAAAAGAAAATCTAAAATCCCCACTCAGGATTGAACCTGTGACCTCAGATAGGCTTAGGCTTACATAGCCTACCATACCACTGTACCACCTAGCTTCTCGGGTTGCTTAGTCCTAAATTTAACTATATAAACTGCTGACCCCAACCTCAACTGCAAGCTAACCAGTTACTCCGTTATATAATTCTCAGTAAGTGTCCGACCTCCTTCTGAGCTATGGAATCTAGCAATTTCCGTACCTATGCCAAGCTCCTAGAGGGGTGACTAGCGAGGGGTAGTGGGCGTGGCCACCTTACTCGACCCAAGCTAAGGCAACCCAGGCATCGCTTCAGTGTGGGACTGAAGGGTTTTCGCCAGCAACACTTATCCCCCAAACCGTTTATTGAAAAAACAAAGAACTTTATTACATTTTACACAATAAACACGGGCCAGAGTGGTAACCTCGGTTGGGTGAAAAAAATAAGGGCAATGCGGTGGGTGGGAGGGTAATAAACAGTTGCCTTGTACAGTGAAATTGAACTGAATGCAAAATAGACCGCGAGCGATGTACATTACCGAAAGCGACTACTATGAGGGGGCCTTAAATCTGATTGGCCAACAGACTGAAGCATGTGCATGCTAATAGTGTAATTGGCTGCTAAAAATTTGTGGCAGTTCGAACACGCGTGTAAGTAAAGCAAAGTACAAGAATTCGATTAGCCGGAAAATACGTGCTATGACCGCAAGGCACAAGGTTCAAATGAGCTAAACATTAACTCTAGTTTATGCTGTGGCAAAAACATTCATTACAAATACGTTTCGTAACAAGAACAACGCGAATCCAGCAATAACAATAGCAAGAGGCTGCAAGCAGCCTATACTCATGCGCATGCGTAAGAAAGTTTTATGATATATTTTAAACATGATAAGAAGATGTCCGACATGGAGAAGAGTTACTCCTTTCATTCAGTCATCGTTCCTGCAAACCACGTTGTTTACTATTGAATGTTTTGTAAATGAAGGCTGTACCACAATGAAGCCAGTGATTCTTGATGTGTTTTTTGTTTTGTTTTTGAGTGTGAGTATTTTAGTTTTTATTCTTAGTCTTAATCGAGGTCCTTTTTGAAAATCACTGATGTGAAAGAGTTTTCCTCAATAAAGATTATTATTATTATTATTATTATTATTATTATTATTATTATTATTCTGAACGTTATATATACCTAATTCAATAAAGGTTGCTTTGGTCATTGGTAATTGGGCATTGGAAAGGTATTGTTTGGCGGTCACTCAAGCGAAGCATTGCATTGTGTTCCGTATGCCAAATGCCAAATCCCAATTACCAATGACCAACTGCCAAAGCAACTTTATTGAATTAGGTGTATACCAAACGTGATCATTGGTAATGTAAGTAGGGTTGTAGAAGGTGCTTTCGTGACACTTCAGTAACGCTGTTTTACCGGAAGTGAAAGTATCCGGAAGTCACTGAACAGGAAGTGTAAATGGCAAAGCTATGAACCGGAAGTGCCAATTTAAAATATGCGTGCATAAATTTGCATGCAAAATCGTGACACAAAAAGTATACTATTACACACTGCAACAATCATCGCATCGCATTAAGTTTGGGATGAAATTCGGCGACACGACGAGAGGCACAGTGCGAACGGAAAGAGGGGTGGGAGGGAGGGTGAATTAATTTCCCTGGCCCGTACACCCACCCGTAACACCCAAATGCCAATTGCTTTACACTTGGTATATTTCCTTCACCGTTGCACTTGAAGGAATGACAATTTATTCATATTTTGTTGGTTTTATACGTTCTGCTTATGATTTATGCACTGCAACAATCATCGCATCGCATTAAGTTTGGGATGAAATTCGGCTCCAATCATCTTCAGTCCCCTGAACTCCACAAATCCAGACCATCAATGGTTTCTTAATCCCCCAAAACTTACATCCAACCAAAGAGGCCATTGATGGTCTGCTGACAAGATCAAGTAACAATCAGTGCCCCGGAGGATAGGAAGGGGCACATTCACACCCAGTAAACAACACATGTCAGTCAACCAAATCCAGTAGTCCGAATATCATCACAACTGCATTGGCCATGCCAAAACGCACCACCAAACCTCACTCCCACACCTTACTCCCAAACCTCACTCCCCACACCTCATTTTCCCAAAGTGCACGAAATCCAGGCCTCACTGTTATCTCCAAGGCCACAATAATTGCTCGCCATGCGCCCGACCAAGAGCGGCTTTACATCGTATAAACGTGAGCGATTGGTATCATGTCTGTAACTTTGATAGTTTACTTGAACGTTTCCAGCGCAACCATCACCCCCTCACTGGCCCCAATAAGGGTCTCCTTCCAGTGAGCCTAAATTTATGGGTTAGGCAGCTGTTGAGCCGAAACCAGTAGACATTCGTCAAAGGACGGATCAAACTGCTAGTCCCGTGCCGGGGGGACGTAAAATGGGAGACCCCCCGGGGCCAGCAAGGGGGTGACAGCTGTGACCCAGAATAACTAGGGGAGTTGGATTAAGATACTCCGTTTTCGCAACTGTCACTCCCAGCAGCCTAGGGGTAGGTCGGGGGGAAGAAGAAATAATGTACAGAAAATAGTACGTCCAGTAGTGATCGACTGGCGGTCCCTCACTGGGGGACAAATGTGAGCAAGATAATGACTTGAAGCTCAACACGATAATCGTTGAAAAGATACTTTATAGTAAAAACTGACGATCCCTTGCCGACAGAATCATTTCAATAAAAGACAAGTGTCAATGTGACAATAACTTGAAGCTCAACACAATGATCACTGAAAAGACACTCATTAGAGAGTGGTCAACTGGCGGTCCCTTGCCGGAAAAATGATTTCATTAAGAGACAAATCTCCACGTGAGATCTAGAATTAATAACTCGGAGCTCAACACAAGAATCATTGAAAAACACTCATTAGCAATCAAGTGACGGTGCCTTGCCGACAGAATCATTTCACAAAGAGACAAATCTTCACGTGAGAACATAACTATGAGCTCAATACAAAAACCATTGAAAACACTCATCAGTGATCAACTGACGAACCCTTGTCGACAGAATCATTTCACTGAGAGACAAATCTCCACGTGAGAATATAACTCTGAGATTAATACAAAAAATCATTGAAAACACTCATCAGTGATCAACCGACGGACCCTTGCCGACAGAATCATTTCACTGAGGGACAAATCTCCACGTGAGAATGTAACTCTGAGCTCAATACAAAAATCATTCAACACTCATTAGTAATCAACTGACGGACCCTCGCCTACAGAATCATTTTATCAAGAGGCAAGCATAGTATATGCTAATTTCCGCAACTACACGTGGTGACATCTGACGACAAAAAAAATACCTCTCACCATTGAGGGCAAAACATGAGCACAAAACATCCGTGGTCATCGTTCAAATATTAAGCCGAGTAACTTAGTTCAAGGTACAATGTAACTCTCCCAAACCTCAAAAACTGGCGCTTGCTCAGTAAGAGATAATTGCAGTTTTGCTCCAATATTAAGCCCCAGCCGAGCGATTCATCCTACAAAAGGAAACAAGAAACTGGCGATATATCGCCCACATTTATATTAGAACAATATATCGGATGAAATGCAACAAACATTTATGGAGGTTGCTCGAAATAGACAAATTCGGCTAACGCATTGTTGTACCCAATTCAAACCTTCTGGGAATAAGATTCTTTGTTCACAATATTTCCATATAATTTCCATGTCAATGCTTCATTGATATGGAAATATAACGAACAAAGAGTTCAAATCCCAAAAGGTTTGAATTGGGTTCAACAATGCGTTAGCCGAATTTGTCTATTGTACGCCGGCGACAACAATGACAACAAACACTAAAGGGAAAGAGACGCCCACGTGTGCCAACAAAAAATACACTCCAAGTCAAATACATCAATTTTGTAGTCTTTACCTGAGTCACTAAGGCAAATGAGCTCCAAAGGGTGGTGTACATGCTACCGAAGACGATAAAAGCTCAGCGCTGGTGTTCAGATAGCGAGAGACACCTTGATGTTGACGGAGCCGTTGCACTTGAAGGAATGACAATTTATTCATATTTTGTTGGTCTTATATGCTCTGCTTATGATTTATGCAGTGCGAATAGTAAAAATAAAAAAAAAAGAAAAACGGAGCCCATTTTATAACTCATACCGCTACGCGCATGAGTAATAAAACTAAATAAAGCTACTAGAAAGTCGAAAAAGTGGTAATTCTTCACTTTATTTTCTGTAAATGGTGTTAAAAAGTGACTTCAGTTTTATTAACAACGCCATAAAAACTGTTTCATATTTAATATTATAAAATTCGTTCTTTTATTTACAAGCTTGTATTTAACGTATATTAGTCTTTAAAAATCTGTCTTTTATAAAAGGCATAAAACATAACATTTCCTGGTGTTTGAGCCCCATAAGTAAAAACGACTTCAAACAAAAAGTATATATTTGATTTGTTATAAATAAAAAATTTTTTCCCTTTCAATGCGACGCGCCTTAAGGGAGCACCCAATTTTTTGTAAGTCTGTACGATATCACCAGCTAATTCTTATAATCATTTTCGTAACTGCGGATACGTGTGAAGTAATAAAGTGAATAATTGTAAATAACTTTAATTTTTGACTCCTGTGATAAACACGAAGCGACAAGATTACATTTGATCGTTCTCAACTTTGCAAGGAGGCGTGCACGTCAATTGAATTCGCGTTCTCTGTTCGGCTAACTTTTAAAAACGTTTGTCGAGTTCTCACGGTAAGGCGCATCGCACTGTAAATATATAAAGGATAACAATATAAAAAAAAATAAAGAACAGCTATTTAGTTTTATCGTCGAGTAATTCAATATTGTTTCCCAGGCCCCCGGCTTGTCTCTGGTGCCGTCAGCAAAGAGCCTGTGAACAGGAGCATTTAGTCCATTGTGGTTTGTATGGCGGTTAACCGCGGTCAAACGAGAGAAATTTGCAAAAGTTAAGCAAAGTACTTAAAAGTTAAGGGTGTCATTTTCACTGTTTAAAGTTTAATATATTGCCAATACACTGTCAATTTACTAAACGTTTTGAAAGTTTACTAAAAAGGTTCAAAGCGTTTAAAAACTGTGAACTGCAGAATTGTCGGCGCCATTTCCCGACATAACTTTGATCAGGAGCAAAGGGTTTTGGTCAGTTTTCCGCGGAAAAAAGCTCATCATTTTGAAAAAAAATTAAAAGATAGTAACGTCAACTAATTTTTGTTATACATCCTTGCCCACATTTCCATTTAATATTATATAAAATGCCACTAAATAAAATGAAAAACGCCTCGGACGTTTGACCGCGGTGCAGTATGGCGGTGGCGGCCATGTTGGATGACAGGACTATGAATTTTTCATCCTTTGTGAATAAAAGCCTATTTTTATGGGAATAATTTAGATTATGATTAAATGCATTTTTTTCGTTCCTTTTCATTGGCCGAGAGCCCACCAAATGACCTGCAAATCGCTGCCTGCGAATAACTCCGCTCATGCGCACAACAGTGCAAAATTTGTTTTGCTGCAAATAATTGCTCTGCTCCCGTCCTCTACAATGGCAGCCCGATTTCTTCTCTGTGTTAGCAGTTATGAGTAAATATTAAATTTAAAAACAAACTCAGTGATCGAATGATAAAACAATTATTGAACTCCGCTATCGCAAAATACCGTGATGTGTCAGTGTCTCGCAGATCAATTATTCGCCTCAGCCTCCGGTTTCGGCAAATGATTGATCTGCTCGCCACTGAAAAATCACGATATTTTGTTCAACCTGGTCAAATAATTGATAATAGACCATTTTACTGTTGTGTGCTTAGTACCCTGGCCTTTGAGTGAAAGTGAGGCTGGAGTTCACTTTGTTTTGATACAAACCTTCCTGCTTTTCATATGTTAATCATGTTAGTTAACATAACAACATGATTTATATATGAAAAGAAGCAAGGTTTCTATCAAAACAAGGTCAACTCCAGCCTCATTTCCACACAAAGGCCAGGTGACTACGTAGACAACTGTAAATTGGTCTATAGAGTGTTTTCACTCACGTGGCCTGCAGCTATGCTAATTTATTTGAACAAAACAAAGTGTTTGCATTAGAAAAGAGTTTAATCCCCACAGGATTAGCTTGGGACACCAATATGGCCGCCGTTTTTGGTTTGGGACACCAACATGGCCGCCGTGACGTCATGTGAAAACACTCCATTGTTTCTGTCATCTAACATGGCCGCCGTGCAAACTTGAAATTGATACCAGTCCAGATGTTTCAAAAACCTTCATAGCTGATGTCCCTATTTCTATCAACTCCCATTAACACAGATAATTTCAAGAGCCCATCTAACAGGGATACCAATGGCTGAAAATAACCTCCGAAAACGCCCTTCCCCGCTCCAGAAACTATGAAAAATACCATAATACTCTTTAAAGTGCAGGTTTGAGTGGTGCTTGATGTAAGCCTGATTTTTCCAATTTCTTTTGTTTTCAGCACGAACTGCACGTGCTATGCTTCAACTTCGTGGCAATTTTCATACGGTGCACATTTGTATACGAACACACAATGCTACGTCCTAGCGTTCCTACATATACTCTGAATTCCACTGTGCCATTCAATGCAGGGGCGTAGCCAGGGCTTTTTCAGAGGTACGCACAATTAATTTTCAAACACTCCCCCTACCTCCTCCCCCAGCCTCAAGTCCCAAATCTTTCTCAGGTACGCACGTGCGTACAGGCGTACAAGTAGCTACGCCCCTGCATTCTAACAAAGGAGACTTGAATAATTACACCCCGGTACTTCGGACACTTTTTGAGAATTATAAAACGTAATGTTGACACTTGTGTAAAAAAGAAAATCTAAAATCCCCACTCGGGATTGAACCTGTGACCTCAGCTAGGCTTAGGCTTACATAGCATACCGTACCAGAGTACCACCCAGCTTCTCGGGTTGTTTAGGCCTAAATGTAACTATATAAACTGCTAACCCCAACCTCAACTGAAAGCTAACCAGTTACTCCGTTATATAAGTCTCAATAAGGCGTCCGAGGTAGTGTTGGTGGATGGAATCTCATGCTGACCGTCCAGGGGTTTCTACACACGACCCGCCATTTTGAAAGCGGAGGTGGCCCTGGTTGCTTCAATATAGCGCGTTCATTGGTTGATTCATGGTCACATGACTTCCAACAAACAAACTGTTTCCCGCCAAAACGTCCACGAGCGGGCAACATTTTTGACGTCAGAGGGTAACAGTGTACTGTTGCCCGCTAGCGCACGTGATCAGACCGTGACAAAAGGTGGCATGATTATGACGCGATTGATGTTTACCTCGAGTGCTCGGCGCGTTTTTCAAACTGTGTTGTGTTTTTTGAGTTGCCATATTCTCTATTTTCGAATTGCCCATAAAACACTCTGTTTGCCCCTCCCACCCCCCAAATTTTGCTTAAACTATTGTTTGTAAATGCTCTTGGGAGGACTGCATATTCCCAACAGCATTTCAAAACAATAGTTTATGCAAAATTTGGGGGGCAAACAAAAGGTATTATGGGCAATTCGAAAATAGAGAATAACAAATCACTTAAGGTAGCTCGAAGTAGTTTTTTGAGGTCACACTTCCCTTTTTGAATACGCTTATACATAATCTTACTTTAGCTCAATAAATCTGAATTTCATACCAGATATTAGGCTTGGATGAAAATTTTGGATGGTGCTCTTTTTATGCTAATCAGCGTTTCCATAACAACGGTAAACAAATATGGCGAAAAACAGTTTTTCCTAAATACCTTTCGATTTTGGGACTACCCGTGACAAGCGAATAAATGCGCTATAATCTACACATCGTTGCACACAAAATGGGAAAATTTCAAACAAATTAAACTGTTCGATTTTGAGTAAATTGCAAAAACATTTTTAACATGTGTTTTTAACTGGCTCGTCGCTCGCGACGAGTCAGTTCTTAAAATACCCTTTTTTTTTTTTTTTTTTTTTCTGTCGTGTCACCTGCCCCGGGAATCGATTTTGCTGCGGCCAACACCGTACCTAGTTTACTTCCGGTTTTCAGAAATCAGTGATGTCATCGAAACGACAATTTACAATTGAAATATTTACCGTTCTAATTTCGACGAAATTGTTAAACATTAAATCGCTGTGATTTCAGAATGTGTTCTATTTCTAGTAAAAGGAAAGCGGGTTGAACTTTTCTAACCAAATCAATTGTCAAACAGTTGAGTTTAGAAAGCACGTCCCGGCAAGTCAGCTGATGAGTAAACAATTCTTAAGCAGTACGCCATGGAGTCACGTTGAAATTCCGAACATCTCGAATTTATGTCACGCTATGGTCGCGATCGATCATGTTGATATTGTTAATTTATTCGAAATCCTATGACCGATTCTCCAAAATGCCTGTGTTTAAACAATCCTGATTCCTTGTAGTGGGTGGTTTCAAGGATTTTAAAGCGAAAAAAAAATGTACAAAATTCTAAACGATTAGAGAAAAAAATAGAGACCTGAAATTGTAGCCTACAAAGGGAGGGACTTTCTCTGTGGGGGGGGGGGGGGGGGGGGGTGGTGGGCAATTTTTCTGATTATGAATTTTTTTCCGTCTTGATGTTGTGCAATAATTTTATTTCGGGATTGTTCCATACCTTTTTTCCATTGGCTCTCTGTGCATTATTTTTTCTTTACTTTTGCTAGGCAGGAATTTTTTTTGTAATTGCCCACCCGCCCCCCCCCCCCCCCCTCCTCCCTCCCCTAGCAATAAAATAATCCGTCCCTAAGGAGTGCTTGAAGCGGGCTGTGGAATGTAAATGTAAATGTAGACTGGACTGTGCATATGAATATATTCTAGATTGTATACCGTGGATTGCTAATATAAAACTCTAAAATGAAAACCGGGTGAAAACTGAGACAAAACGAGCCAGTTTCGAAGCCCATCGGGCTACTTGTTCATGTTTGAAATATAAGCGGTCAAAACATTTCATAGGTCTCACAAATTATCATTAAATTGCCACAGAAAGTTTCCTTGGATTTAAAATATTACTCCCTGCAAATAGCTCTGACTAACTTCTCGGCAATAAAGAGATCGAGCTTTTCATTCAAATGCAGTTTTGCTTGACGTTTTCACTCTTTAAAAGTTTCAAGCGCATTTGCATATAAATTCAAAATTAACAAATGAAGATGTTTGATATCTTCCCAGTATGTTTTTAAATATATAGGCAATAATATTTCCAAGTTTCAGTCCAATTGATTCAGAGGAACATCCCGAAAAGAACCGTTGAAGTTCGAGTACGAAAGCAGCGACCTCGAGATGAAAATCCAGTACAACGAGTGTGACATCGCATGTTTATTTCACACGAGCGCTCGGTGACAAATTCCTCTATGCACGTGGGTGTTTTCGTATTGTAATTATTCAAGTATTGTTTTCATTATACGCATTAGTTTTCAAATACATCATGGTTCGTACTCGTCGACAAAATTCCAAATTCAACCGAAGAGATGCTTTGAAAAAAGCAAGAGAAAAGCGGTGGATTGGACGGCCCCCTATAAGTGACCCACCTGAAAAAGCCGGAAGAAATATTCCCATCCTTCGCTCAAGTCAAATTTCCTGAATGAAAATTATGTTATCAATCTAAAACTTTTAATGGAAGGACTGAAGACATGTTATAGTTGCAATGAAGGTCCATTTCTTTTGGAAGATATAAAAAAGTCTCCATCGCGCAATGGCCTTGAAAAAATGAAAAAAAAAACTTGAATAATTACGAAATCAGAGCAAGCGTGCATAGAGGAATTTGTCACCGAGCGCTCGTGTGAAATAAACATGCGATGTCACGCTCGTTGTACTGGATTTTCATCCCGAGGTCGCTGCTTTCGTACTTGAACTTCAACGGTTCTTTAAGGGATGTTCCTCTGAATCAATTGGACTGAAACTTGGGAATATTATTGCCTATATATTTAAAAACATACTGGGAAGATATCAAACATCTTCATTTGTTCGTTTTGAATTTATATGCAAATGCGCTTGAAACTTTTAAAGAGTGAAAACGTCAAGTAAAACTGCATTTGAATGAAAAGCTCGATCTCTTTATTGCCGAGGAGTTAGTCAGAGCTATTTGCAGGGAGTAATATTTTAAATCCAAGGAAACTTTCTGTGGCAATTTAATGATAATTTGTGAGACCTATGAAATGTTTTGACCGCTTATATTTCAAACATGAAAAACACACGTTAAAAAATGTTTTTGCAATTTACTCAAAATCGAACAGTTTAATTTGTTTGAAATTTTCCCATTTTATGTGCAACGATGTGTAGATTACAGCGCATTTATTCGCTTGTCACGGGTAGCCCCAAAATCGAAAGATATTTAGGAAAAACTGTTTTTCGCCATATTTGTTTACCGTTGCTATGGAAACGCTGATTAGCATAAAAAGAGCATCATCCAAAATTTTCATCCAAGCCTAATATCTGGTATGAAATTCAGATTTATTGAGCTAAAGTAAGATTATGTATAAGCGTATTCAAAAAGGGAAGTGTGACCCAAAAAAAACTACTTGGAGCCACCTTAATGACTGGTTCTGAGGGAACAGGATTTACTGTTTCCCTGGGGACCAGTCATTACGTGTTTATTATAGGATATTTCATATTGATAAGACCCTGGAAACACTGTCATTTGCCTGAGGAGCAGGAGACTGTCTTCTAAGGCTACTATTACTGAGTACACTGAAGGATGAACGGCGAGACAGGACATGATGTGGCTCGTGTTCTTTGATGTCATTAGCTCGTTTGTACAGTTGAGCAGCTTTCTCTGGTGAACCCTAATGAAAAAAAAAAAAAACAGAACTTAAAATGATTCCATCGAAAAAAAGTTGTAATGAAAGTTTTCTAAAACTTTGCAGTTATTTATTACATATAGTACATCAAAAAAATAAAATAAATAAAAAATATAAATAGGGGGTCACCATGCCGTTTTCACGTTATAGCGCTGGCAGTAGTAATAACTAATTTGCTACCTTGTGACGGCAACATTAAAAATCCTAGCCTTGAGCGAGAGAATAGGATTTTTAGGTTATTATTAGCATTGAAATATTAGTATTGTTGTTATGGTAGCAGAACAACGTCATCGTGAAAACCCTTAAAGTTACCGAAAAAGAGAAACCAATGAAATAATAGGGCAATTTCAGCATCTGCACGCTCCAAAAATGCAGCCTATCCCCCCAAAAATGCAGCCCCAAAAACGCAGCCTTGTGTTTAAAACTCAACCAACAGTTTCGTTTTTCACTGCCGCAAATATCATAGCGAACACCTCAGGAAACAATGGATCCATTTTGTTAGCCCGATTTCAGGTGTCCAATGTTTGTCGCCATAACTACGATTGACGGCAACGTAAAACGTAAACCTTAGCTGGGCTTTAAACTTCAGATTTCGCGTGTTATTGAAAGGCGCCGTAATGTCCAAAAAAAAAATCAATACAACTTTTCTCACATTTTCACTTGGAATATGTAACAGTAACAACAGTACAAAAAATATATTATAATAAAATAGCATAGAACATAAGTACATTTACCAGGTCATACGATAGCTTGGCAAGATTGACAAGTGTCTCAGCTACGCGTGGATGTGTTGAACCTAGTGTCTCTTCATAGATTTGTAGAGCTCGCTCGTACAGTGGCAATGCCTCTGACTGTCTGTTCTGTCAGTCAAAAATGAATAGATAAGCCTCTTAAACTTCTTTCCTCTTCTTTCTCCCCTCCCCCTCTCCCCATGGTGGGACGCTAATCCATGACAGGATCACCCCCCTCCCTCCTCCCTCTCCAATCTCCATCCTTCCAGCACTAAATAATTTCCCTGATGTTTACTCGAAGTGCAAAAACATGCATGCACAGGCACATGCATTACATGCATCAGAGTGCACAGAAGCTCTTTGAAATGCAAGCACACACAAGGATAATAGCATTTTAGTGCTTGTATTGCTAATCAAACCAAGGATGAACTGTTAGCTTTTCTACATTAACACACCTCAAAACGGCCCCTAAACTGTACGGTTACTTCTCAAAATTACATTTACCTGAAGACATAAAATAACTGCAAGGTTGTTGAGAGCTGTAGCAACACTAGGATGAGATTTACCAAATGTCTTCTCTCGTATTTCCAAGGCTTGCCTACGGGACAGCAACAAAATCATGACCAAAGGATGTTTTGAAGTTTATTAATAAGATAAAAAAGTAAGTCATCACAAAGGACTCTGGTTTACTTAGCCAGCGAGAAGCAAAAAGGAGCGTAACCTCCCTCCTCTAGTTATAATGTTAGCCCATCGCAGGTTCTTCCAACCAGGCTTTTTGATAGCTTTCTTTATCAATTATTCATCATTAATTATTAATACACCTAATCAGAGGTAAAGTAGAGTAAAGGTCTTACTTTAAGAAGGGAACATTTATTTTATTTTCCATCCTCATTCCATAAGAATCACCCTACCTATAAATAGTAACTGCAAATTAGAAATAGTACTGTTCGTTACCTGTATAATGGTTCTGCATCTGCATATTTACCCTATCAACAAAAAAATAACGATATTGATGACCATGAATGTTCGGTCTCATAAATATTCGGTTGTATCTCCACCAATGGGCGCCTCTCGTGAAGCATTCACTGACTTTTTGCATACGGGGTTAAAATATGCAATGTTTCACTCGGTCAATCAGCTGTTGACATTGGGCCCGTGATATGTAATGGTCAACTGCCTTACCAATGGGGACAGCGTTGGAGGGAGGGGAGGGAGGGGAGGGAGGGGAGGGAGGGGAGGGTGGGGAGTTGGATGCTAGGGGTGGGGGTGTGTCGGTGAAGCATAATGCCTGCTTGTGTAGGAGAAAACAACTTCTTATTCATTTGGCTAACTTATCTTCAAAGGAAACCCTCTTGGTTTGGACTGTGCACGTGCTCGTGCGCGCTTGTGACATAATAAATTGTGCGCAGTGGTGATGTGGATGCAATACTAAGGAATCACTTCCAGGTTCTAACTTTTAACTGAGTTCTTAAAATCCTTTAGTGTGACTATTCAAATGAGAGCTTACTTAGCATTCTTTTCCCTGTGGCACTATTTATTATGTTTTACAAGTTGTTTTTTTTAGTCTTTGGATAAAATCCTAGCGTTTGACCATTCATGTGAAAGCTGCTGAGCAGTACTCTCCTGTGATACTTTTATTATACTGTCAAGGTGATTCCAACTTTTGAGTCTGTGGATAAAAGCCTACAGTTTGACATTCAAATGTAAGCTATTAAGCAGTACTTTCCTGTGGTACTGTTTATTATGGTGTCCAAGGCGGTTCTAACTTCGCGTATGTGATAGCTAACGAGCAGTACTTTCCTGTGGTACTGTTTCCTATGCTATACAAAGCGATTCCAACTTTTGAGTCTTTGGATGAAATCCTACAGTTTGACCATTCAAATGAAAGCTACTGGGCAGTGCTATACTGTGGTAATCTTTGTTTTTCAGTATTAAATTATAAGCAAACAAATCTAGGAATTGGAATAAAAATGCATGAAAGTATTGTTACCGCAAACTCTTTATTATTATTTTTTTGAAACCTTGCTTTTACTTCCACTTTGTTGCCAGTTTAAAGGACATTCCACTGTAACTTGTAACCAAAAAGAACTGATTTTCATACCTGTTTTCTATACAACACTGCCAAATGTTTAATGGTGGATGCAACACTGCCGTGATGTGGTGGAAAGGTCTGCAAAAAGAAATGCCATATAATACCCTAACGATTACATTATGTTACATTATGAATTTTTACCACAATCCGACTATCTTCCAAAAAATCTCAGAGATTGTGCAAATGACATACAAATTACGTTTCTGACAATTGTATTTACATTTCTTGAAGAGGGTGATCAATTTCTATTTTTTTTTTTTATTGAAATCACCTATATGAGGTTGGGTTCAAACAAATGCGAGTATTTCCAACAAACACCACACATGTTTATTCATTTTTTTAGATGTGTTTATTCATGTGAAAATTCACAATGGTGCAAAAAAGAAAAAGAGCAGTATACAAAGAACAATCTTCCTACCTTTAATCTAATTTGATAAGCTCTAACGTAGAGAGGCTCTGCTTTGTCATACCTACAAAGAACACACAAACAAGGATTTCAGTATGAAACCACTCTTGGAAGCATCTAACAACCTCTATACCTGCAAACTTTTTCTAAGTGATAGGTGTGAGAATTTTTTCATGGGAGTGCCAGGATTTCCAAAGGCAACCCGATCTATTCCGAAGATGTTCTGAAGAATTCGGAAGTTTCCATGGATCTCAGACCTCCATTTAATAACATCCAGCTGTAATTGTAATGTTCAGAAATGATAAAAACCTACAAAAATGTGCCAAATTTTCATGAATGTAACTATAATTATTTTTAATTGGATCATGCGATCAGTTAAGGCTGATAGCTCAAATCTGTAAGTCAGGCGTGAGAAATTGTTCCATAGGCATGAGATTGGAGTTTTGGAGTCAAAGCCTCCCATAAGCATTCATCTTCATGAATTCCCATTTAATTCAGTTCTCAGTCAAATCTCTTGAAAGCGACCTTTTCCCTTAGCAACCACCTTTATGAAATCCTTTTTGAATCAGTTCTCAGACAAATGCCGTATTTAGAAAAATCACTCATAAGCATCCAACTCTCTTTAGCTAATTTCTTAATGAAATCCTGTTTGAATAAGTTCTTGTTCAACACTTGTATATAATTTCACAAAAGCAAACCAGCTCTCCCAAATAACCTCCCTCCCCAGGCCTCCTCTGTCAGGTCTCTTCAACCTCGCCTCTTCTGGGGAGGACACTTGAAGGGATAGATGAGAGGGCCCAACAGGAAAATGGGACACCTTATTGAGACTTATATAACAGAGTAACTGGTTAACTTTCAGTTACAGTTAGGGGTAGCAGTTTATATAGTTAAACTTAGGACTAAGCAACCCGAGAAGCTAGGTGGTACAGTGATGCGGTAGGATATGTAAGCCTAAGCCTAGCTGAGGTCACAGGTTCAATTCTGAGTGGGTATGTTAGATTTTCTTTTTACACTTAAACATTTATTGAAAACAAAATTCTAAGTGTCGACATTACGTTATATAAGTCTCAATAAGGAGTCTTGGGCCCTCTCATCTATCCCTTCAAGTGCTTTCCCTCTTCTTGGGTTGCCATGCACTAGGATCTCAAAGACCAGAATGTAGCAGAATGATACAGGATTATTGTGTGGGCCAGCACAAAGTGGAACTACAGTAGTAGACAATGTGAGTTAATCCACCGTAGGAAAAAAGATGGCGGCTGTTCATTTTACCACAATACCTTGCAGACCTAACACAGCACATAAGGCACAAAGAAAGCCAAATTTTTACAATATTTGTTCCAGTACTACGGACAATGTGTAGACCAGGTTTGAAGATTTTATAACTTTTCTTTACATTTTTATGAACGTTGTTAAGGTTTTTGTGCGCTAAGAATTATGGGTAAATGTACCAGTCGCCATCTTTTTTCCTACCAAGGATTATACTTCATTTTTATTACACAACTAATACAGTCAGAGGGCCAATCAACCAATCAGAATGCTCTATTGCCAGTCCATTATTTTCTAAATATTGGACCGTGTGTTGTCCTAAATGATCCTGAACGATCCTTTAGTTGTGTAATGAGTCATGTAAAAGTCATGTAATAAATCTATTACTAACCAAGCTTGCTTAGGACCATACCAGTAGAATATCAGCCCTCAGTCTTTTTTGTACGGACTGAGCATGAGGTCTATACTGTCAAGGCCTTGGTCAGTATGGCCCACATGCTTGGTCAATAAGATATATATACCGTACATACAAGTTAACCACTTACATTTTCTGATCATTATACAAGGCTGCTAAGTTGTGAAGCGACTGGGCAACATCAGGGTGATCTGGGCCCTGCAAAGACTCGCGCATCTCCAGTGACCGCTGAAAAAATGACCTGGCCACTCTGTTTGAATGAGAGAAAATTAAATTGTGTTATGATGTCATTCAGGAAGAAAATACCATTCATGCAGGAAAATTCATTGCACAGAATCAAGCATTATACTACCACAACAAGCATCACTTCAGGAAAGTGCGACTTGGAGAAAGTTAACATACTCATGATTATTTTGAAGAAAATACAACACCCCCAATTCATTGAGCGATTGTGCCAACTCGGGACTTGGTGATCCTCGAGCCAGTTCCTCCACTTGTAGAGTTTTCTTTTTTAAGTCACTTAAATCAACCTGGAGACAAAATTACAGCTTTAACATCTATGCCAGTGACAGGCTGGAATTCAAAAAATATATATTTTCTACAGAGGAAACATAATATTAAGTAATTTCCTTTCTTACTTCTTCCAGTCGAAATGCTATAAAAGGATGTCTGGGGAACAAGTTGTTGGTTCAATAAAACTGTTTTAAAAACTTCGACAAACTGTCCTCAAATACATTTCCCATCACTTTAAAGGCCCAGTATCACCCATTCGGCTTCGCGGTCGTTTGTTTTTGTTTTCAAATGACGAGCTCGCTCATGATTGGCTCTTTCGGGAATTTTCGACTGCATTAAATTCAATCGTCAAGGCATTGGGCATGCAATGCATTTTGGGTGATACTGGGCCTTTAAACCAATATTTTTGGGATTATATTTCTTCACAATGCCATATGGACTGTATGTCATGGCAGTGTAGAAAACAAGATCACTTTAACAGGGTTATAACTGGAGTAGAAGAATTAAAAACACATGATGGAACCACCAAAAATTCTTAAGATCCTTCACATATCCTTTGGTGGTGAAAGTGAGGGTTGTAGACAATGCGAGGTGAAAATTGTCTGTTATCTCAATTAAAGAACAACCCTGCCTTAACCCATTTTAACCCATTAGTGTCAAAAATTAAAATGCGAGAAAAGCCGCAAAATTTATTTGGTAAAATATTGAAAAACAAATGGTGCCATGCAAAAGTACTGCCAAAGAGGTTTCACTTGAATGGTCACACCATAGGATTTCGTCAAGAGACTCAAAAGTTAGAACTACACTTCATGTCTGTGTTACAGAGGTGTCTGTGTTACAGAGGTGTCTGTTACAGAGGTGTCCATATTATAGAGGTGTCTGTATTATAGAAGTGTCTGTATTATACAGGTGTCCGTATTATACAGGTGTCCATATTATAAAGGTGTCCATATTATAAAGGTGTCCATATTATACAGGTGTCCATATTATAAAGGTGTCCATATTATAGTGGTAGGGAATGTATGGATTTTCATATCTTTGGGACATTGAACTGTCTGTAATTCAGAAGTGTCTGTATCATGGAGGGGTCCGTAAGGAGAAGTATGACCATATAGACAAATAATTTTAAAATAATCCTGGGACTTACTGATGAATTTGCTTTGTGTTTGATTGCTTCTGCCTTTTTGCGCAAAGATTCTGCCATGGCATGCCTATATAACATGTATAAATTATAAATCATTAAAATTGTGCATACACCAATACTCTGAATGTGCATGAATAATACAAGAAGGATATTTATAAATTATATACATGTGTCTCGACAATGTCTTTGGTCATTCGATCCCTTTCACATGACTTAAATAGAGACTTTCACAGTTATAATACTAGACTAAAGAACAATGTACATAAAACAGCTGACAGCTGCAGCAAAAAATGGGGGCACTGAATAATTAGATTTTCATTGTATTTTGTAATGTTTTAGGACCATTCTCTAAAACACCTTACGGTCACGTTGGTTTCCTAATAAAAGATTATTATAATTATAAAAAATTCTTTAGTTCTCTCTCAACCAAAGATGAGCATCACAAAAAAAAGGTGACGAAGGCGAGTCAGGGGGTGGCAGGTGGTGAGAGCACTCACCTCCCACCAATATGGCCCGGGTTCGATTCCCGGGCCCAGCATCATATGTGGGTTGAGTTTGTTGTTGGTTCTCTCCTTGCTCCGAGAGATTTTTCTCCGGGTACTCCGGTTTTCCCCTATCCTCAAAAAACCAACATTCTAAATTCCAATTCGATCTGGATAGAGGACCCGCATGAAAACCAGCTACGGTTGATGTGGCTTTCCTCTCTAAATATAGTTATTTATTTTATTTGTTCATCTGAAACTGTGGGAAAAAACCTTAAAAGGTACTAGAATCGTATTTTGTGGGCATATACTGCCGATTCATAATGGTAATAGGACTGAGTGGAGTCCAATTCGGTCTGAAATCATACAAGTGATTAACAAAATCGGACGACTGCAAAGTGGGAGTCCGATTTGTTTAATCACGAGTATGATTACAGACAGAATTGGACGACAAGTCCTGTTACCAACTGTAACAAAACTCGAGGATAAAACGATAAATGGTTACATGTTTTGGTGATTAAAAACATAACAACTGAGTGTGTTTTTGACCGAGTTGCATGCATGGAAAAAGGATAGCGTGTGCAAATGATGCATATTGCCCAATTACATCATCCAATTACAAGCATAACATGTAAACTAGTGTCCTATTAATGCTCTAATTGGGCCTGCTGATAACCAATCAGATTCGAGAATTTTGTTATAGTTTTGATTAATAACAATAAAAAATGTATAGGTACAAAAACACTGTGTTTGCCCACCTCAATAACAAAAACTGGACAATGAAAATATGTTACCCTAACACTTACTTCTCAAGTTTCTTGTATAAAATAGCCAAACCTTCGAAATCCTGCAAAAATAAATGAATAAATAAAGTGAAATGCCAGGGAATCCACAGACTGGGCTTGAACTTGAACATCACTCCTTTCCAGATCACTTTGAATTTAGATCACACTGGGATGTCTGTTATGGGTGCAGAAAAGAAGAGAAGAAACCTGTCCTGAATTAACATCACCTAAATCTTCATAAATACAAAGACACAAGTTAATTGCTCACCTTAACAAGCGATGGATGGTCATTGCCAAGGGCGTTTTCCTTTATTTCTATGGCCTGTTTGAAGAATGCTTCAGCTGGACTACAGACAACGGTAAAGATGAAAATTACAATCATTTGTCATCAAGTTTGAACAAAGGATCATAATCATAATGATGGTTTGGAATCCTGATGTTTATTAATCATAGATTTCGGTGATTTTGTTTCTAGTTTTCTCTGTAATAGATGATCAGTTTGATGCAATATATCAAACATAAGGAAGAATGTTTCATCAGGATAACCAAACACTGAGAAGTGGGTTGAGAAACAAGGGGGGAGGGGAGAGGAGTAATAGATCAAACACAAGGAAGAATGTTTCATCAGGATATTCAAACACCGAGAAGTGGGTGAGAAACAAGGGGGGAGGGGAGGGGAGTAATATATCAAACACGAGGAAGAATGTTTCATCAGGATAACCAAACATCAAGAAGTGGGTTGAAAAACAAGGGGGGAGGGGAGGGGAGTAATATATCAAACACGAGGAAAGAATGTTTCATCAGGATAACCAAACATCGAGAAGTGGTTGAAAAACGAGGCACAGCTGAGCATTTTTAACCCACTTCGAGGTGTTTGGATACCTGATGAAACACTCTTTCGAGTGTTTGATATAGCTTCTTAAACTGATCATCAAATGCGGAGAAAACTAAGGAATAAAATCTCCAAAATCTATGCTAATTAAGACTGGGTATCCAAACCTCCTTCATGGTAGTGATTTCCTTTGTGTTCTCGTCATGAATTATTAATGAGTTTTAGAAAAGCTATCAAATACTTGAAACAGTGTTTCATCTGGTATCCAAACACTATGAAGTCCATTAAAAAAAACTTAGCTGTGCCTCAAACTGTCTTTTTAAACTTACTTAAATTTTCCCCACTGTGCATTTAAACTGGCCAGATGATGTAAAGACTGGGCCACAAGAGGGTGATCTGGGTCAAGAACAGTCTCTCTGATCTCCAGGGCACGTTCAAAGAGGGGAGCAGCCTGGAGACAATAAAATACATAAGTGTTTATTAGCTTAGTATATAAATAATTTCTTCTAATAAGTGATGTTTAATTGAAATTGCCTCTAGTAAACACTAATCTGGCAATTGGTGGGCCAGTAGTCGCTGGGTGGTGTCAATAATGAACAAAAATCAACATCGGATGACAAAGCATTACCATAGCTTTTTAAATGTCTAAAAAAGAACAGCTAAATAATAATGTGCCCTAAGGTAACTCTATGGTATAGATTTTCAACTTCATTCTGCTGAGCCCAGTTGTTTGTAAATATTACTCCCAAAAGTAGATAAGATCAATGCAAGAAAAAATTAATACCTAATTTGTGAGCGGCACGGTGGTCTAGTGGTTAGCGCGTCGGACTTTCAACCTGAAGGTCGGTGGTTCGAGCCTGGTTTCTGCCGTCGTGTTGTTTCCTTAGACAAGAAACTTTACTCCACACTGTCTCCCTCCACCCAGGTGTATAAATGGGTACCAACGACAAAATGCTGGGGGTAACCCTGCGATGGACTAGCATCCCATCCAGGGGGGAGTAGCAATATTCCTAGTTGCTTCATGCTACGGAAACCGGGTTAAGCTCCGGCCGTGTGGGCCATCGTGGCCCGAGTGCGACTTTACCTTATTACTTACAGTTTACTACCATCAGTTACAAGTGCAAACTCAAAGCAAATTACTGTTTAATAGCATGTTGTACATTACAGGAATACACCAACCTGGCTCAACAGTCCCAGACACTTCAGAAATCGGCCAACAACTTCAAACATTTCTGCAGTTGATGCTGACAACTCATTTTCTAATGAGACCAACAGAACAACAGAAGGTACTACAAAACTTAAAAAAAAAATAAACCTTAACTACCACAACAGAATGTTATTCCCCAGTTAGTGATTGCAACAATGTTTGTTTACCCAAAAGTTGCAAAAGTAACATCCCCCTCCTTGAAGTAACCGCACTCATTTATTTATGTTATTTGATGAAGGATGACGATTCCTCATCTGATGGATCTCCTGTGATATCTTGGGTATCCTGTACATGTTGGTGCAAAGGTTTGGGAAATTTGTTCTTCCATTTTGGCAAAGGTGTGATCAAAAATCAATCAGAGCCAGTTGACAGTTACTTATGGATGGGTTCTACGATCCATTATTTTTGTGTGCACTCCAATAATCTATGATTAACTGCTAGATTATCTAGTTACCTTCTTCAATGTGTTTTATTACATCAATGTATTTTCTCCCCAACGATGCTTGATCCACTCCAAGGTAATGCCAGTAGCTTATTAGCTCTGAGATGCGCCCCCTGATGAAACAACACCTCTTCAGTGCATGCACTCTATTTGATTTTGATGTCATTTCATGTATTAATTTACAAGTTTTATCAGGACTAAAAACAGTTGGCTTTGCTTTGTAACTTGTACATGTAGTTACTTTGACAACAATAAGACTTTATCTCCAAAGAACAATTTCGTCACTTAAAGCTTTCTAAAGCTGATGTTACACGGGACGATTAATTTCAATGACGATTTTTAGCGCAACTAAATTAATGACAGGTATGTTACACGAAACAACTTGAGTAATATTCATGTTTTTACGTCGCACATCTTTGAAGCTGATTCAAAAACTTCGCAACACAAACATATTGCCAAGAAAATCGTCTGCACACCCATGTTGCTCTAAAAATCGTTGTTGCAAATCGTTCCGTGTGAGGTAACTTAAAAGTACCAAATCACTGCTATATAGTATTTTCTAAAAACCTACAAATATATGTACAATAGACAAGTCTTTCTGAATATTAAATTTTTGTGTACATGGACAAAATCATGAAATCAATATGGGTTACTGTAAATCCTCTATTAAGCAATAAATGACAGACTGTATTAAGGGTAACTTTTTACTGTATCAATTGAAGACAAATTCATATACAGTACTCGTGAGCTTTCAGGGAAATATCACTGGTACTTGCAATAAACATATTACGATTATTTTGGAATCCATAAATGTATAACCTCTTAATTGATCAATCAAAGTATGGTTTATGGTAGTTTATCTGCATGTAGGAAACTTGGACATTGACATTGCATTTCGCTAAATTATAATACGCCCACCCCCCCCCCCCTCTCCCCTCCCCTTCTCCATTAAGCCCTCCTGGTTTGGGGGGGGAGGGGCTTAATACAGGAATTAATGGTAAGCTTTCACCTTTGTCAGACTTTTTCTGGAGTCAGTTAGGGAATCTAAAGAGACTTTTTTACCTTTCAAAGATCACTTTGAAAACATCTGCATTCAGAAGAAATTCTTCCAGTTTTTCCCTTTTGCAGGCTTTCTTCAAAATCCATGGTAATTCATCAGTTACTCTCCAACTTACATGGCAAACACTAAAACAAAATACAATATGCCTGGTATGTTACACAATGCTCTGATATCATTCACTGAAACCTTCATTCACAGAGTTAATTCTACAAAGTAAACAACAAATGTTTTGGTGGCTATACTGTATAACTTCATCAGTGGAGAAAACAACATAACAAACTTTTTAGTGCGGCAGGTGCGCGGGGGGGCTCTAATCCATGCTTGAATTTTTTCTGTTTTTTTTTTTAATGATTATTGATTATTCCCTTGCTTGCAGAGAATATTAATTTTTTTTTCCAATTTACAGCCATGTTGATTGTGTTGCATATTTACTGTTGACCCAACATTGTTTTGCAAATCTACCTTAATTTCTCTTCAAAAAACTTCATAAAAGACTCTTCAACCTCCTTCATTTCTTGCAAGTCCTCGTGAAGTAAAAAAGTTTGATTTACTGCAAGTCTGACCTGTAAAACAAAACGTGAAACATAAATGACATATCAGGTCTCTCCATTATCATGAACATTCAAACAAACGGCATGGAAAAACATGTTTAACCCTTTCTCTCCCAGAGTCCGTTATGGAGACATGTAGTGTAGTAGTAACTTTTAGTCTGTGGATGAAATCCTATGGTGTGACCATTCAAATGAAACCTCTTCAGCAGTACTTTTGTATGGTACCATTTGTTCTAACTTTTGAGTCTGTGGATGAAATCCTATGGTGTGACCATTCAAATGAAACCTCTTCAGCAGTACTTTTGTATGGTACCATTTGTTCTAACTTTTGAGTCTGTCGATGAAATCCTATCGTATGACCATTCAAATGAAACCTCTTCAGCAGTACTTTTGCATGGTACCATTTGTTCTAACTTTTGAGTCTGTAGATGAAATTCTATGGTGTGACCATTCAAATGAAACCTCTTCAACAGTACTTTTGCATGGTACCATTTGTTCTAACTTTTGAGTCTGTGGATGAAATCCTATAGTGTGACCATTCAAATGAAACCTCTTCAGCAGTACTTTTGCATGGTACCATTTGTTCTAACTTTTGAGTCTGTAGATGAAATCCTATGGTGTGACCATTCAAATGAAACCTCTTCGGCAGTACTTTTGCATGGTACCATTTGTTCTAACTTTCGAATCTGTGGACGAAATTCACTGGTGTGACCATTCAAATGAAACCTCTTCAGCAGTACTTTTGCATGGTACCGTTTGTTCTAACTTTCGAGTCTGTTGACGAAATCCTATGGTGTGACCATTCAAAAGTACTTTTACATGGTACCATTATTTTGTTTTTCAATATTTTACAAAATGTAATTTGGGATTTTCCTTGAATTTTGATTTTTTGGCACTCTTGGGAGTTGAAGGGTTAATTGTGGGTAACTAACCTGTTCATTTGCAAATGATACAAGGCCCATCCTCATCATGATAATGCCGCTGTGTTGCAAAGCATTGAACAATGTCAACCAGTCAGACCAGGTCACAGCAACAAGCTTCAGTAACTCAAACTCACTGATCCCATTACGAGCCAACATTATATGAAGACAAATCTAAACAATACAACAGTGATACATTATAATATGGATAATTTCTCATGGCTAAGTGAAACGAAACAGTGGAGTAGTTGGGTTTCATAAAAAATATGGTGTTCTGATGACTTTGGGCTGCATTTGTGTGTGGTAAATGCCTGAATCGTACCTTTTTGGTAGTACGCTTCGGCGGCATATCAGGCTCGTTTGGTTTCTCGCCAAAATACGAACCATGGCTCGACCAAATTCGTCTGATATTCCACCGAAGCGTACCAAAAAGGTACGATTAGGTATAAATAGCCTCCAGCTGAATGGTCAGTTAAGAAACTCAAGCAGCTTCGGGATCATACTTTTCATATCACCACTTACCTTTTTAAGTATCCTCTCTGATAAAATGGGACTGAACTGTTTTACAATTCGGCATAGAATGTTACATAACAGATCAATAGTGTTCTGTTAAGTAGAAAATAAAATAATCAATACAACAATCAATAGAATCATAACTGTATTACAGCACACTCAAATAAAAACAAAAACAAATAACAAACTTAACTAACTAGCTACTGTGTGGCACTAAATTTATGTGGGAGTTTAATTTTGCACATGGGTGATTTTTTGTGTTTTGTAGGAACTAATTTTTGTGGTTGGGAAAGATTGGTTTTTCTTGCATGGAACTAAATACTAATTTTTGCAATTTGCAGGAAGTCATGTTCAATGGAGTACCTCCGATGATCCTTTTGTTTCAAATTTCATTGTTTTGAATTTGAACGAAAGAGGCATTTTAGTTTGTTTTAATTAAATGGTCACCAACACGATTTTACATCATGCATAAAAGATGATGTTTGTAAACACTACATAAATACGACAGTGGGAACTTAATTTTTTTGGATCGTGAAAAAAAATATATGCAAAAATTAGAACTGATCACAAAAATGAATGCTACCAGAACCCGTAACTAACAAACGAAACAAAGAGAAAGCAAAGTAGCCCAACCTCATATGACCTTCCTTGGTGTGTTGACTGATCAATGAATTACCTTTTAATTCTCTTTCTTGTGTCATGTTAGTGTATCCTAAAATAATTTTATTTATTCCGTTTAAAAAAAAAAATGCCCCAGACACAAGCTAGCCAATGATTGACAACTACTACATGTAAATTTTTTTTGTTTTAGTTTTTATTACCTTTTTGGACAAGCAAACTGCAAAGTATTCTAACAGAGTTTTCCTGTCTTTACATCTGACAAAATCGAACAAGAAAATATCTTGAGTACTGTCAAAATCATAAATAAATAAACTAGTAGCAATCGCAGATAAAAGACCATAAAAAGATAGCATCCGATGCTGGGAGGGTTGGGGGGGGAGGGGAGTCTGAGCACCAGATTGAAAGCGAGGCCTGGAGTGGGTACCAGTTTCCAGCCGAGACAGGTGCCCCTGACAAATGTGTGGGGTGGCTAATCTGGCGTTGTCCAAAATCTCAAAAAAGCCTGCCTTCACAAGATTAGAAAGTGTTCTCCTATCGTTGAATGCAATGAATAAAATTAGCAAAACACCCCTGTTTGATGATAATGGGGCGACCTCATAGCTGTCCAAACGATGTCTGTGATTGGCGAACAATACAATTGATATTTGGGACAAATCTATTGTTTTCTTAGCGATCACAGACATCGTTTGCTGGACTACCCTGATAATGATATTATCTTATGAAAAATAAAGAACTTACTCTGCTAATTCTGCAGCCAGTAGGGATAAAAATCGTGGATTATATCTGCCTTCAGAAGAGGACTTCTCCAGCATTTTATTCACCTGTGAAAAGGAGTCATGGAATAAATCAGTGACTATGAGTAGTAATTTATGCAAATGAGAAGGAGCTGTGGTCAAACAGGGGTCACAAATGTCGAATTTTGAAACGTGCCCTCACAAATTGACTTTCTTTTAACTGAGAAAACACTCTCTTGCTATTAATTAAAAGTAATGACAGGTTCATGTATCAACTAAAATTAAAATAGAGCCAATCAGCCTAAAAGATCCTGAATTTTCACCAAAAAAAAATACAAAATTCATTTTTGATACAAAGTATGCTACATGTATGTGACTCTTCAGGTCAACACATTTTTCTTTTCAAGAATGTGGGATGTTATAGTCTAACTGAATCTTTTTTACTCCAGCTAATGTTAACAAGCCATTATATTTTAGCAACAGAATGCTTATTATTTTGGCTCGAAAAACACAATTATTTGTCAGGAATAAAAAATTTCAAAATTTGACCTAGGCTGTTTATGCACCCATCCCTTCAATTGAAGGGGTGAGTGGAATAAAGCCCTAAGTGACTTGTGATCAACTGCTAGATTCTCCTTCCAGTTTGTCTTGTATATGCTCATGTAACAAAGGGAGAATTTGGTTTCAGATCAGGAGTCACTGAAGGCCTTATTCCAGTTTGGGATAAGGCCCTAAGTGACTCCTGATCTATAGCCAAATTCTCCTTTTGTTATATGAGCATATACAAGAGAAACTGGAAGGAGAAGCTAGTAGTTGATCAGAATTCACTTAGGGCTTTATTCCACTCATCCCTTCAATTATACACCTGGGTGGAGAAAGACCACTGGGAAACTGATCATGCCAGTGCTATGAAGAATTAAGTCTACAATAGGAATTGAAAACTTGGAAGAGAAAGAGTTCTGAGAATAGCAAGTCTGGGATAGGGTAGGAATTTTCGGTGTCTAGTCTAGTATAGGGTTGCAAAATCAGCTGAACATGGTCTGGTATAGAGTAAGGGTTTCAGAGTCACAGCGGCACAAACCCACTTCGCAC
Organism: Cladopsammia gracilis; assembly: GCA_022457155.1. Lineage (NCBI taxonomy): Eukaryota > Metazoa > Cnidaria > Anthozoa > Scleractinia > Dendrophylliidae > Cladopsammia > Cladopsammia gracilis. The sequence goes on from JAJGOT010000007.1 coordinate 242,011, forward strand.
TTAAACTACCAATCTCAAGGTTCTCTTCTGGGACCTAAGTCATGGTAAAAGATAAAGGGTGGCAACAAGCATTGAACTTATATTAACCAGTTGGAGACCGACACTGGAATGACTAGATACAAGTTCCCTAATGCTATGGATCAGCGCAAAGACTGGCAGAGGTTAGTCAAAAGCATCTGAGCATGCTCAAACAGATGATGATGATATGACTAAACTACCAAGCCAGGTCTTGGAGTGTCAACTAATCACAAGTGCAACACACCTGTTCTTGGGGAATATTTTGTCTGTGATGACTTAAAGATGACAGCAACAACTCAGCACTTCCTTTGAGATCCACAGGACCAAGTTCTAGTGAAGACCAATGTCTGTTGAGAAATTAAAAAAAAATGCTGTGGATTAATATGTATGTTGTGCTTCAATTTTTTCGTTGATGTTAACATTTTCAAATCAGTTCAATTTTTATGCTAAGGGAAACTAATTGCAATGGTCTGGCATTCCATCTTGGGGGGGGGGGGGGGGGGGAGGGGTTGGGAAGGGTGCTTAAAGCTACTCCATACTACTTAACCCTTTAAGCCCTAAGAGTGATCAGCATCAAATTTCTCCTTGTAATGTTAATGCATTATCAATCAAAAAGGTCATGAGAATTAAGGACATGATCACACAAGATAAGTTCTCTTGATATCCAAATAATTATTTCTCCCCACTACTTCTATAGGAAATGTATAGGACCAGAAATGAGAATTTAAATTTTGATATTAGGGCTTAAAGGGTTAAGCTGCAGCCCGATTCTCAGATGGTCCAAGGTCGCTCGCACTTAACTCTCTCCTCTCCACATCTGATGTCCTTTGTTTGAGGGCTCATTCTTGACACCATATGACTGTTGAGATTTTCATCGATCAGAGCATGTTCAGTCCCATTCTTCAAATTCCTGATGGAGAAAACGCCATCTAACAACCACTGTGATTGGTGGAAGTCTTTAATGGTCAGATGACGTCAAGAACAAACCCTCAAACAAAGGATATCAGACAGGGAGAGAAGGGAGGTCGGGGCATGTGACCTCAGGCCATCTGACTACGGCATCTGTGGGCAACTTCACTCATGAATCTTTTAAGATTTTTACCTCCATGCAAAAGGACAGGTGTTTTCTGCAACTGATAAAATAACTCTTGCGCCGACAGGCAGGGGATCTAATAACCATTGCATGTGACTCGGAGCTCCCTGTAATTTGTCCGCCGAGTCAATCACAAGTGTAACGCCGCCATGGATTTTTGATGCAGCTCTTTCCAGCCATCGCGGAAACTCCTCCTCTAAGTGAACTGGATCACATGACACTGTACGGGATGATGCCAACTGCCTCATTAACTGTCAATCAGAAAACAACTTTTTGTTACGTTTGGCAGATGGCATCAGGAACTCAGACTTTGTCTTAGTCAAGCTCATGACACAATAAACACTACATCTTTCTACTTTAATTACCAAGCTCAAAATTTACCATCTTTCTTTATTTATCACCACACATGATGCTTTGGTCATTGAAGATCACAGTAAATGGCCTAGCTTGTCACATGTCTCTCATAGCTCAGTGGTTGGAGCATCCGACCGGTGTGCAGTATATTTAGGTAATTGCTGGTTTGCACTTACGTCATATCAAAATTCAAGAGCATTACAAAACAGATTTCAATTCCAAAATGTTTATGGAATTGTAGAGATCAAGTTTAAAACTACACACCTGGGCCAAAGTTTTAAGCCCAATAGCATTTTGTTCAAGAGTTATAGCAGGGCTCGAAATTGTCCCAGACAATCAGACTTTGATTTTGTTCCACCTTGGGGAAGGACACCACTGTTATGTTTTTTTTTTAAACAGTTTCATTAATAACTAACACTGTGATTATACCTGAATGGTAAACCTGCGCAGCAACAGAATCGGGTTAGCACTAGAGGAAGAGGGTGATCCCACAAAGTGATAAAGAACTAATCTTCCTGACAAGCTGCTTTGCTGCAAAGCTATCCTGAAATAAAAATGGCAAAAAGGTTGTAACAACTCAATAATTGTTATTTCCAGTTCCAGTTGATCCCAACTCCATGTATACTGATATTAAACAAGTTTTAAAATAATGAAGCTTTCTCCTGAGTGGGAAATTTATAGAGGCAGAGCCAGAGAGTTTGATAGAAACTAGGAAGGCTATTATTAAATTATTTATCAAACACCAACCATTTTGCCAGGAGAAGTGACTTTCCAAATCCAGCATCACCCTTAACAAGCATTGGGGCTTTCAGTCCTGCACTTGACACATGCTCATTGAGGTCACTGTAAAACTGATAATGGCACAGAAGTAATTAATACAGGATTATTTTGACAGAAATCCAGACAGTGAAACCCTGTTAACCAACTAATGACAGGCCATAAAAATGTTGGGCATATTAACAGTGTGGTCAGAATAACAAGGTTTTTCAGATAAGAAATTTTTGACTACATGCTACCAACACGCATGCTGCATTTTTCTTTGATGAGTCCAATTTCAATGCAGTGAATTTACTTTGTTGAGTCCAATTTCAATGCAGTGAATTTACTTTGCTGAGTCCAATTTTAATGCAGTGAATTTACTTTGCTGAGTCCAATTTTAATGCAATGAATTTACTTTGCTGAGTCCAATTTCAATGCAGTGAATTTACTTTGCTGAGCCCAATTTCAACACAGTGAACTTGTCCTGAGTCCACTTTCAATGCAGAGAACTTACTTTGCCGAGTCCAATTTCAACACAGTGAACTTACTTTGCCGAGTCCAATTTCAATGCATTGAATTACTTTTACTTTGCTGAGTGCCATTTCAATGCAGTGAAAGTGAACTTACTTTGCTGAGTCCAATTTCAATGCATTGAATTAATTTTACTTTGCTGAGTCCAATTTCAATGCATTGAACTTACTTTGCTGAGTCCAATTTCATCACAGTGAACTTACTTTGCTGAGTCCAATTTCAATGCATTGAATTAATTTTACTTTGCTGAGTGCTATTTCAATGCAGTGAAAGTGAACTTACTTTGCTGAGTCCAATTTCAATGCATTGAATTAATTTTACTTTGCTGAGTGCTATTTCAATGCAGTGAAAGTGAACTTACTTTGCTGAGTCCAATTTCAATGCATTGAATTAATTTTTCTTTGCTGAGTGCCATTTCAATGCAGTGAACTTACTTTGCTGAGTCCAATTTCATCACAGTGAACTTACTTTGCTGAGTCCAATTTCAATGCATTGAATTAATTTTACTTTGCTGAGTGCTATTTCAATGCAGTGAAAGTGAACTTACTTTGCTGAGTCCAATTTCAATGCATTGAATTAATTTTTCTTTGCTGAGTGCCATTTCAATGCAGTGAAAGTGAACTTACTTTGCTGAGTCCAATTTCAATGCAGTGAACTTACTTTGCTGAGTCCAATTTCAATGCAGTGAACTTACTTTGCTGAGTCCAATTTCACAGGAGCATTCTGCTGCTGCTTTTAATGCTTCAACTTGTTCCCAGTCATCTGCAGCATCCCATAATGACCCATCAGGCAGTAAGTAATCTCTTGGTGTGAGCTGGTCATCTGACAATTTAAGGTCCTGTTGATGAGTTACAATGATATTAATGATAATTATATTAATTACGCAGGGCCCAATGGATATCAGTCTAGAGCTGAATGGGCTACCATGCATAAATAAAGGTTACTTTAATGTGGTGAGCATTCAGAGGTAACACACTGGCTGTATAGCCATGGCACTATTGTCGTTGCTACGTCCCAGACAAATAGTCTTTGAGAAAGTTGTTTTGCCCATGAAAACTATATGTTTGGGTGGGCGTGTGCCACTGGGACTCTGAAACCCTTACTGTAGCGTTTGGCCTTTAAGAGACATTTTGTGACTATTATATGAAGTTAGGGTTTGCTAAGAATCATGGTCTTGTAGAATGGCATGCTCGTTTGAAGCTGATTAAATTCTGTTGAGTTTATCTGTGTTTATCCGTGTGTTTATCAGCCATCACCACACTTACTCTATACCAGACCATGTTCAGATACATTTTGCAACCCTATTGCAGCACACCACTGATCAATTTCCTGGTAAATAATACCCTATTCTAGACCAAAACCTTCTGATTTGTATACCCTAGCCCAGACTAAACTGCTTTAAAACAAAAACCCTTTACAATGTAACTACACATACCCATCTTGCTTATATATGAGAGTAACTCCCTCCCCCCCCCCCCCCCCCCCTCCTCTAAGCTGTCCTTACTGCAGTAGTAGAGTGAGTAAAATGCTTGTACAGAATGGGGTAGGAAGTTTAACCCTTTTAGCCCTAATATCAAAATTTAAATTCTCATTTCTAGTCCTATACATTTCCTATAGAAGTAGTGGAGAGAAATTGTTTGGATATCAAGAGAACTCATCTTGTGTGATCATGTCCTTAATTCTCATGACCTTTTTGATTGATAAGGCATTAATATTACAAGGAGAAATTCGATGCTGATCACTCTTAGGGCTTAAAGGGTTAATTAAGCTTATAGTGTTCCTAAACAAATTCTATGCGCTTACATTGAAGTAACTGTATGGTAATTAGTAAGGGGAATTGAGATTTTGTCTGGAAAAAAGTTTAATCTGCATGAGGTAAAGCAATCAAAGAGGACTAGATGTTCTGACCTTAATTATGAACTTCTTTAGCTCTTGGTTTGCAAGCTCTGCACCTTTCTCTGCAGTTTCATAGTTGTCAAACAACTACAACAATCAATAATATTCTCATTAGCATTAATAATAATAAAATGTTCTTAAAAATGCATCTAACATAGTCTTGAAGCTTTACAAAATAAAATGAGATAAAACAAAATTCTTTTAAAAGTGAAAATTACAAAAAAATGATAGCTGTTATTAGCATTGTAAATGAATGCTTTCTACCCAGGACTGTCAACTGGTACTTTAACTATAAGCATTATTCATAAAAAGTATAACAATTTTTTGGCTAAAATAGTCCTTCTCGCAAGTGCTAAGCCCTTGAACTAAAGTTAAAAACTCCAAAATGGCAGCTGTACGACCAATTAAATGAAGGTCTAAAAGGACACATGCCCTACAATAACTATATTGTAGCAAGACAAAGTACACTCTGTATTTCTAGTACCAATGGCATTACAAAACATTGTCACTATTTCTTGTTATTCTAAAACAAGTGAATCATGCAATCGACTGACCATCATGTTCTCTGTTTTTCTAATCTCTGTTTTTAATTGTTCAGCCAGATAAATACTTTCATCTTTTAGGGATGGATTGCTGAAAACAAACAACAAACAAACAAACAAACAAGCATGAGTTTAGAAAAATGTTTATGATACTGCACTGTTTAGTGGTCAGCAACTCAAGTGTATGGTGCATGAGCAGGCGGAACATGACAGTCACATTGTAGCGTATTTCATCCACGGTAAACTTTAGGGTTCCTCACAGTGTTTTTTGCCCACCCCCTCCCTCCTGCCTTTTTCTCTCTCCACTGTTTGTTTAGTCTGATGAGTGTCTGGAAGTCTTGCGTGAGGGATCATGGCCGGATTGCGGGGATTGTTAACCATGGTACTTGGTCTAGGGGATGGCTGGTCAACAATATGGAAGCCCCTGGATTCTCTACGCAACCAACCTCCATATAGCAATGCAGTTGTTAATTATAGGGAAAAACACACAACAAACAAAACAAACAAGAAATCCAAGAATTTGCTGTCACAATGATTACATGTGATACAGAGATGTCAACTTCTGGAGGTTAAAAATAGGGAGTTTTTTTCTTGGGGTGAAATTCCACCATCACCCCCCACACCCCCTCCCCCCAAAGGCATGAATCAAGCGACGTAGTCGTGAGAATCAAGCAGGGTCCGGAAAATTTTTTTGGCTTTACCCTCTAAAGGTACCATGTTCTGCATTCCTGAGACCCGAAAAGCGTTTGTGAAGTTAAGATATGATGAAAGACCGCATTTTTTTGGATTTTGGGAAAGTTTGGGTTAAAATCTTAGCTTATTTTAGAGAAAAGATCCAAAGTCGCTTTTATCTGAGAGATTTGGTGACCCGTACGGGAGACCGGGAGATTCGTTCCGTATCCGGGAGACTCCCGGATAATCTGGGAGAGTTGGCATGTATGGTGATATATAAGGTTGGTTCTTTACAGCAAACAAAAGCAATTACAGTTCATTTGTGACAGTTTAATTCACACAACGTTTATTATTTTAAATGTTTACATACTCATCCCAGTCAGGATCCTTGAAACAGAAAATGCCATGACATTTCCCAGGGCAGCTCAAGTGAGCCTGGTTATATTCTTCATATGTAAACCTGACAATAACAAAAAAAAATAATTAAGCAGTGCTCTAGTCATGCATGCAGCAAAAGAAAGGGAATGAAATTTGTAACTATAAATTTACCTACATTTACATATTAAATTTACTCTTATTTAAATATTTTTTTTCTTAATATATTTGTATACATTAATTTAAAAAATGTGGCTAAATGAAATTTAGGCAAAGTTAAAATCTAGCCAATGCTGGTCAGTGGTTTTACCATCAAGATATGTGGGGGGTTCCAGGGGCACCACCTTCAGCATTTGGTGCCCCTCCCTCCCACCCAGGTAAGTATCTGGGGTAAGTATAATATCTTTCACAACACTACTTCAGTGTTGTGTTGACAGGTGCCTGGAGGTGGGTTGTGACTGGGTAATTGCCATGGAAACCACCTACTGTTGAGGAGTTTGCTGTCCTCCCCTTTTGCTACCTTAACAGCACCAACCCCCCAATACCTTGATTGGCTCAGAGTTTAATTTTACATAAATTTCTTTACATTTTGACATTTCTGCCAAAAAAGCACAGGGGTTCAAGTTTTTCATATTTTAAGATGGTAAGTGTAGCCACATAATTTAAGATTTATTAGCAATCATGACAATTTGGCATGGGTTCTTCTTTCAGTCAACATTTTTACTTGGGCGTAGCGACCAAGTATTAAAATGCAGTTTGGTCGTCCACAAATGTGCAGTATTGCGCAACTCTGGGGATGGCGGGATTGTTCAAACCTTCACCGCGATCACACGTCCGAGGCGTTTTTCGTTTTATTTGGTGGGATTCATTTAGTATTAAGTGGAAACGTGGGCAAGGATGTATAAAATAATTAGTTTATGTAACTATCTTTTCATCTTTCCGGCTCAAAATAACGAGCTTTTTTCGATCGTTGAAAACTGATCAAAACGCTTCGTGCCTGAGCAAAATTGTGTTGGCAAATGGCGCCGACAGTTCTGCGGTTCATAGTTTTCAAACACTTAGAACTTTTTTAGTAAACTTTCAAAACGTTTAGTGAGTTGACAGTGTATTGTTAATATATGAAACTTTTAATAAACAGTAAAAATGACAACCTTAACTTTGAAGTACTTTGATTAACGTTTGCAAATTTCTCTCGTTTGACCGCAGTGGAGTACACCTGTTTGTTGATGCGAGGCGAACGTCACAAAGTGCGAGTTGTGTTTTCTCTGTTGCATCTAACAGTTTCATATTCAATATGCGTAAGGAAATTACTCAAGAAGACACTGCGAAAGTATTTGGCACTCGCGATTTAATTCTACGATACCTTCATGACGGAAACCCGCTAAAACATGTTTAAACGAACATGAAGAAGATAATTTAGACGAATACATACATAGCGCTTATTTAATAAGAGCTGAACAGTGGACAGCGAAGGAAGAAATATAAGCGTGGTAGGAATCCCAATTAATTTCACTTCTTTCGGTTGTTTGCTTTTCATTAATTTTGATTTCGTGAAGTTGAAGGAACAGAACAGCCAACTGAAACTTTGGGTGCAAAAATTCACCGCCGAGAGAAGATGTAAACAATGCACGCGGTGTCTTGCGAGACGTTTCTTGCGAGTTTTGCTTCCGCTAGCTAGTTAGTTTCTCGGGCGAAAATAACCTTAAAGCGATCACTTTTTCATTTAATTTTCTTTTCTGTGTTTCGGATACAGAGGAATAAAAACTGGATATATTTTCGTGTGTCTGATTGCTAGATGTTTTATGAAACAGCTGCGTTATGCGTTACTGGAAAGGTTTCAAATTACTTTCACATTATGCAAATTGAAACATTTTTACCTCAACTGAAAAAATATATTTCAAAGGGCTAAATTTGGTTCTCTCCTCCTAAATTATCACTTCTGTCGTTAACTTTGATTAAATTTATGTTTCATTCAAACTTTATTACAATAACGGCGGGAATACTTCCAGCAAAACTTTCAATTGGAAAAGTTGTTTTGACCTCGGGCCGGACCAGGCAATTACATCATGGCTTCGAAAAGCCACTTTGCGGCTACATTTGCATTCACTTCAAAAGTGTCGGAAACACAGACCAGCTAGTTACAAGATTTAGCTAAAACCAATAACAACCATCGGGAAACTCTGACATACGGCCTTTTTTTTTTCAACGGTAAGTACAAAGTAGGCATCGATTTGTATTTTTCAGTATGTACTCGTCTTTTGACACAGTGGACACGCTACTTTAATAATTTGCGTGCGATCTCGCACGCTAAGTGTACTGTGTCTTCTTGTTTTAGACGGTTAACGCGCTTCTTTGTTAGACTGCTCACACTATCCGAATACTCCCTATCATCAAACCGTGAAATAACGTGCATGCAGATTCCCAAGACAATTATTCTCCAATATGCCTAATACAACGACGCCCAAGTATACGCTCCCACAGCGTCTTGTTCTTTTATAAATTGAAAACCAAATGGAATGAAATTTGCAAACTATATATATTTGCATAATTTACACATTTAATATATTTGCAAACAATAATAATAATATATTTTTTAATAATTTTAATATATTCGCAAACATTATTCTAACCTGTTTGATTTTCCACCCAAGAATGCAATGAAGACCTTACTGAGTTTGATTTGATTACTTCTAAGCTGAACTCTTGCTGCTAACTCCTACAAATGAAAAAAAAAAACCATTGTTCAATGGAACAATTTTAGGAAAAGGAACTACCATACTTAATAAATTTAATATTAAAGTGTAACTAACCCCCAATAATGTTTTTCGCCAAACGAAATCTCCTAATTGTCCTGATTACCTGTGCGAAAAACATTTTACCGTAGCATTTTTCCTTGATTTTTTATAGTTTTTTAAAGTTTCAAATTTTGGCGGTTCTTTCAGCCAGTACCGAGCAATGTGTCTTGTGACGTCATCAAAGGAGATTGATTTTATGCAAAGACCATAGGAACTGTGGGCAAACACAAAAAGGCATCGGAGTGCACAAAATTACTTTTTTGGCTTTTGAGTACCATTCGCGTTAAAATGCCTTCTCCTTTATCGCTTCGCAGTGATATGCTTACGAGAACGCGGCAAATGGTCTCCTTCGATGACGTCACAGTAAAATTCGTACCCAGCTCCCACAAATGCTCAGTAATAGGGCAGAGGCACATAACTTCAAACAGCTGTAGAAACGCAGGGATTTTATCAATTACGATATTTTTTCTCACAAGTAATCAGGACAAACAGGAGATTTTATTTAGTGAAAGAAAAAAATTGGGGTTAGTTGCACTTTTTAAATAACATGTTAGCTGGGCACTATGGCCACAATGCCAAATATTCTGCACTGATGAAACAGTTGTCTTTGGCTGCTAATACTTGGGCTTGGGTACATCAATGTCCGAGTAAAGTAAGGTAGAATAGAGTATAAGTAGGAAAGTACAGTTGAGTAGAGTCGAGTAAAGAGAAGTAGAGTAGAGTGGATAAAGTAAAGTACAATGTAGAGTAAATGAAGGTATTCAAGACATTTCACGGTAAGTATGCAGTCGCAAAAATTATCCTTTGTGATGATAGCTAGTAACTTTGCAAAGTAAAGAATGCACATGTAGAGTACAAAAGTCCAGTTAAGTTGACTTGAGTTGAGTAGAGTCGAGTGGAGTGGCAGAATAGAGATAGAGTAGTGGCATAGGGTAGCGTAGAGAAGAGAAGAGAAGAGAAGAGAAGAGAAGAGAAGAGAAGAGAAGAGAAGAGAAGAGAAGAGAAGAGAAGAGAAGAGAAGAGAAGAGAAGAGAAGAGAAGAGAAGAGAAGAGAAGAGAAGAGAAGAGAAGAGAAGAGAAGAGAAGAGAAGAATAGAGTGGTGTAGAGTGAAGTTGAGTAGAACTTACAAGTCAAGTAGAATAAAGTAGAGTATCACAGAGTATAGAACACAAGTGTAGATTTGTGTAGAACTGTATGCAAAGATAACCATATTAGCGGACTACTGGCGTAGTAGAGTTGAGGATAAAAGAAAACTGCAACTGCTTGGAAAAATTAAGACGGGGGAGGGGCCGGGGGCTTCTAAGTGAAGAGCCAAATTTCGAGAAGAAGAATTGAAGATGTAAAAAAAAACATAACATAATGCGTACAGTCAAGCAGCAGTGGAAAAACTCCACCAATAATTTCCATCCATTTTTGTGCCAGATATAAATACTTGGGCTCGCTATTTCTTTTTTGGGTAGGTCAAGGAGTAATGTCCACTACCAGTTGTATCCATGATGCCCACTATAGTGGCTTATAACATTCCAGATTGACGCACATCTGTGCTGGTATAGACTTAGTTCGTCTCAAAGCAACCACAAAATCAAAAATCATTTTTGAGACTTTTCTCAGTCAAATACTGTGTCTAGACTATCTTATTTGTGACCATCTCATGTATACAGTAACATTTCTTAAGATGGAGACCCCTTGTAAGATGGACACCTCTCCAAGACAGACATCAATTACTGGCTGATTCTGGCTGAATCTCACTTGTTCATATGTAACTTAATTCTCTAGAAAGTGGACACCTCTCAAAGGAGAACATCAATTATTGGCTGGTTCTGGACAAATTTCACTTGTTCATATGTAACTAAACTCACTATAAGGCAATCACCTCCCGAAGGTGTCTGGCTCAAAGAGTGCACTGTATGACCACCTGTCCTGCTCTTGACGGTGATTTCTTGTGAGAGATTCAGAGCTATGTTTTTTAAACTAAATACCTCATCATTTAATTCATCTTCTGGATCCTCCAAATGCACCACAACCAAAAACTTTCCCTGTTTTTCACAAAGCCACTCAAGCTTGGGGATGTATAGCTGCAAAAGAAGTTAAAAATTCATAACCAGTGGCCGCCACCTTGGTACACCTGCGAGGGGTGTCACTAGTAAGTGTTACGGGTGTGCAATTAGTGTTTCAAATGAATACAAAGTTTAGTAAGGCCACCACCTTGGTACACCTGCGAGGGGTGTCACTAGTTAGTGTTACGTTAGAACATTTTATTTGTTTCTTATTCATATCTCATTCATATTTGTACCTTATTATTTATACCTCGTTATTCTTTTGAATTTAACATACTTGCCACATTCTTACGCTATTACACATTTTACATTGCAGTTTTTTTTTTTCATAAATCTGAGACGGCGTCGTTTTGTCTGGCTGTTTTTTCATAAATTCGAGATGGGCCATCTTGTCTGGCTGTTTTTTCATAAATTCCAAACGGCTGTATTTTGTCTGGCTGTGTTTTCATAAATTTGAGATGGAGCCATCTTGTCTGGGTGTTTTTTCATAAATTCCAGACGGCGCTGTTTTGTTTGGCCGTTTTTCATAAATTCCAGACGGCGGCATTTTGTCTGTCTAAATTGAGACAGCTCTTTTCAAGGCCGCCGCAAATGAGGAAACATTGTTGTGGAATAATTATGGAAACATGTTTCCTTATGGTGCAAATGGGGACTGGTTTTATCAATATTTATAATTTATAATTTATAATTTCGTGAATGAAAATTGCACACGAGGGTATTAAAAAATTAAATTGCAAAAGCATAATCCTTGCTGACCTTCAATATTATTGATGTCATAATTATATTAAACATCTGTGTTTCTTTTTTTTTTTTTCAATAAACGCAGACCTATTCAGTACTTAACAGTACCCATTGCTTTAAATGAATCAAAGATGACCCCTAAAGTTACAAATACTTTCGGAACTGAGATGATTGGAAATTTGTGCTCAGAATCCCTTAAAGGGATCGCCTCCAGTGCTCGATAATCACTATCCGGCTACTTAGAAATTTTTGCCAGCAACTTGAAAAGTTGTGGCCAACCCTGTCCAACTGTTGCCGTAATATCACAATAGTGCCCCAACTGTTACAATAATAACTGTAATAGTAAAATTTTACTCAATAGTCACCCCTACTTATCCCCTACAGGATGACTGTTCACCTGCTTTAGGAGATCCACTTCCTGTTTCATGCTGTTAGGTGCAGACACATACACTCTGATAGTTTGCTGTTGGACTGGGGCTTGAAGACTTGAAGACATCAGCTGAAGGACGGAAGGTGCCACTGCATTCCAGTCATCTAATTAGGACAATTTTATATGAGTTGTTTGGCCAAGATGGCAAGATGTTGGCCAAGTTCTTAGTTTAAGTTGAGATCCACAAAAACACAACAAAAGAAAAAGACCAATATCCAGCAATGTAATGACCGAACAAGCTTCGGCAATATAGGATAAATTTTATCATATGGCTAAAGGAACATGTTTCTTGCAGGAACACAGTGGGAAATTCTGGGAGGGCCACTCCATCTTGACCACTCGGGAGCCAATCAGAGCATAGGATTTGCTGCATCTTTACCCCTAGCTCACAGGGCCAAAAAATCAAGTTCACTGGAAGTTCTGGTAATAGAAATCTACCAGTATTTCTTAATTTTATTTATTTCTTTTTATGCAAACTTAATGTTATGCCAGATCTTCATGGTCTGTATGACTACAGGTGTGTATCACATTATTGACCAATGAAGGTTTACAAGTCACATGAGTCTGAAGATGACTTCTGCTCGGGTTGTCAAAAAGCCCTGGAGTCGTTGTCGACAATAACAGAACCACAAAACCACAACCCAGACTGACTGATTGACTAGTGATGCTCTTGATTTGAAACCATTTACTGCATTACCATTTACATTTTGGTTTTGCATTGCTACACTTTGATTGGCTAAAAAAAATTGCATCACTTTTTTAAACCAATCAGAAGTAAAACCAATCAAGACTAGCCTGCATGCATTTTCCAGCGCTCTTCGTGTTCTGATTGGTTCATAGGATTTTCTGCATCTGTTGTGATTATAAGGCAGAGTAATAATTACTCAGGTTTTGGTTTTACGACACACAATGGAAAACTTCTCCAGGGGGTTGTTTAGAACAACCGTGATACTGCCCTTTACAAGCTTTTTCAAGAAATACCAGTTCTGGGCTCTTAGCATTATTAATAGCTTATTCCGTTCACTCCCAGAGTCAATTATGCAGACATATAATGCAGTTCTAACTTTTGAGTCTGTCAATGAAATCCTATGGTGTGACCATTCAAATGAAACCTCTTCGGCAGTACTTTTGCATGGTACCATTTGTTCTAACTTTTGAGTCTGTTGATGAAATCCTATGGTGTGACCATTCAAATGAAACCTCTTCAGCAGTACTTTTGCATGGTACCATTTGTTCTAACTTTTGAGTCTGCTGATGAAATCCTATGGTGTGACCATTCAAATGAAACCTCTTCGGCAGTACTTTTTGCATGGTACCATTTGTTCTAACTTTTGAGTGTGTGGATGAAATCCTATGGTGTGACCATTCAAATGAAACCTCTTCAGCAGTACTTTTGCATGGTACCATTTGTTCTAACTTTTGAGTCTGTGGACAAAATCCTATGGTGTGACCATTCAAATGAAACCTCTTCGGCAGTACTTTTGCATGGTACCATTTGTTCTTCACTATTAAACATAATGAAATTTGTGATTTTATGTGAATTTTTATCTTTGGCACTCTTGTGAGTTAAATGGTTATACCTCTACTGATGTTGGTAAATGGACCCTCTCTCTCCACTGGACTGTGAAAGAACTCAGGTCCTCGAAATGACGTCACTTGTGTCATACTATCAACACTTGGATCACTCTCTAAAGATGAAGCCCACCAGTCTGCTGCCATGTTATCTACAACTTCCAACCTGTTCTCACCACGTGACGACACTGACAAGTAGTGTTGGAACTGAACTTCAAGTTCCCGTTTTGCCTGTAAGACATCTTGTATCTCCCGCTCTTTTGATTCTCTAAATATCTTGAACTGCCTCTGAACTTTGTCACGCTCTAAAAAAATGAAATATTACATGATTGTAAATTATTGTAAGCTGATTAGTTTTAATGCGTGGTTTTCTCCCAGAGGGACACTCCCAGATAAAAATGATGGAGGTGCTCAGAAATTTTTGAAAAGCACCCTTAGGCTAAAATGGGACCAGAATCCCATTTGATGGGTGTGGCCAAAATGGATTTTTACACCAAAGAGGTAGCAATTAAAAAACAAATCAGTTGTCTGACAAATAGTTTCTGTCACATTTTTTTGGCTCAATACCCTAAAGGCCCAGACACACAGACACACGGACACACGGTGCAACTATTCTTGCAATGTTGCGCGCAACAAGATTTTTTTGGGGTGTCACGTGATGCAATTTGTTGCATCACGCAATGTCGCAAAAGTAGAACTCAGTTCTACTTCTGCACAAAATTACAATAAAAGTTGCACTGTGTGTCGTTAAAAGGTACTGTGATTATTCTTATTCTTTAACAAAAGGTTCATGCTTTAGCATGCACTATCGAGTTATGGAGCACGCAGGAAGTTTGGAGAGCACGAAAGAAGCGTAAGAGTTGCCCGCGGCGATAGCCAAGGGCAACTCTAGCTTCTTGAGTGCTCTCCAAACTTCTCGCGTGCTCCATAACTCGATAGTGCACAGCTAAAAGCATGAACCAACTGTTTTATAACATAGCCGGTGGAATTATGCATCAAATCCGAAGCGAAAAACAGAAAACAATATCAGAAGTGATTGTTCGCAGTAAGCGAAATATTAAGCAAAATAGGAATTGGTTTTATTTCAAATTTTCTGTTGAAAGCTCAAGTTTTATTTTACTGCAGTTAAATACAAAATTTTTTATTTTTAAAAAAGAAATCACGGTCAAGAATATGGCACTTTTATTTATCAGCGTGCACTATCGAGATTTTGAGCATGCTTATGTATACTGAATTTGATTGCGTGGCTCTGCTAGCTAGGTTATAAACAAATTTATAATCCTCCCCTGGAAGGAAACCCTTTGCCAATGGTTATGGGTGGGGATCTAAAGTACTGTTTAAAGAACAAGCAATACATTTTGCAGTGTTTTAGCAGTAGTGTTTTATGTTTTTAAGTTCCAAAACTGTAGATCAATGTCTCTAGTCATAAACAAACTGGGTCTGAACAGATGTGCAACTTGAAAAATGTTAGCCTAATTTTTATCAAGTTCCTACATTTTAGTCTCCAAAATGGGCTAGAACAGACCTCTTTCAAGAATTGGTTGATTTCATTCTCTTGGTGTTTTAGTATTATTTTGTAACTAAGTAAAGGTATTGCAGCATGGCTTTGACCAAAAAAGCTAAAAAATTCTGTGATACTTTCCCTTCAACCCTTTAACTTCCAAGAGTGCCAAAAATCAAAATTCAAGAAAAATTCCAAATTTCATTTTGTAAAATATTGAAAAACAAATGGCTCCATGCAATAGTACTGCCAAAGAGGTTTCATTCAAATGGTCACATCATAGGATTTTGTCCACAGACTCAAAAGTTAGAACTACATTTCATGTCTCCATAATTGACTCTGGGAGCAAAAGGGTTAAGCATGTGAAGATAGAGACCTTTAATAACGGAAAGGTAGGGACCTTTAATAACGGAAACGGCCCGGCGCATATGTGGGTTGAGTTTGTTGTGGGTTCTCTCCTTGCTCCAAAAGGTTTTTCTCCGGGTACTCCGGTTTTCCCCTCTCCTCAAAAACCAACATTCTAAATTCCAATTAGATGTGGAAATTGTCCACAATTAGTACTCATGTACTAAATACTTTGACACTTAAATAAATTGATTTGATTTGATTTAAAGTTATAGTCTCTGAACCTTGATTTTAAAAGCAAGGCATGTACTTTATAAATTATAGCCATCGGGCAATTCCCCCATTCATGGAATCCTAGTTGCTCATCTTTTAAGCATCTACAAATCGTGTCATGGGGCATGCAAGAGATCTATTCATGCATGTTAACCCCTGTGTTTCATATCCCACTCAAACCTCTGTCGTGTGTGGCTTGTTATTATTTTTTGTGTGTAGAGGAAGGAAGCCCTAATTAAGTGCCACGCTCTTGAAATGTCATGAAAAGTATTGAACAGTCAACTCTCCAGCTGTGGTATTAATTTGTATAACCATTTATTCCAGCTGCAACTTTATGAAAAATGTGAAATTTAACATCTTGGCAATCATACAAGAAAACATTATAGAAACCATCTCTAGATAGGTGGATTAGCAGCTCCATTGTCTAATTGTTTACACACACCTCATCACATCACGGAAACTTTGC
Source organism: Cladopsammia gracilis (assembly GCA_022457155.1). Taxonomy (NCBI): domain Eukaryota; kingdom Metazoa; phylum Cnidaria; class Anthozoa; order Scleractinia; family Dendrophylliidae; genus Cladopsammia; species Cladopsammia gracilis. The sequence continues at coordinate 258,432 of JAJGOT010000007.1, forward strand.
ACATGAGGACTAATTTTGTCTGTTTAATTAACTTGTTTTGGCATGCAGGATTCTATTTACATGTATAGTTGCTTATAGTTTTGAGTATCACAAAATACTTCATGTAACATTTTTTGTGCAAGCTGGGTTGTATTTCCTTGGCCATCACAATGATTGCTTCCTTCTTCTCTTATTATTATCAATTATCTTATTATGTCAAGCATTAATTTGGTAATCTGTTTATCTACTAACTTTTAGTATGTATGGATCGGATGAAGTGACCATAAAGCTTCTGAGCGGTACTTCCTTGTGGTGCTGTTTATCATGTTGTACAAAGTGGTTCTGACTTTTGAGTTTGTGAATGAAATCCTAAAGTGTGACCATTCAAATGAAAGCTACTGAGCAGTACTTTCCTGTGGTACTGTTTATTATGCTGTACAAGGTGGTTCTAACTTTTGAGTCTGTTGATGAAATCCTAAAGTGTAACCATTTAAATGAAAGCTACTGAGCAATACTTTTCTGTGGTGCTGTTTATTATGCTGTACAAGTTGGTTGCTGTACACATCTGTGGATGTAATCCTAAAGCATAATGATTTAGAGACAAACTAAGGTAATAGTTATACTACAGCCTTTGACAGGTGGATTGTTTAATCTCTACTGTGATCTTTAAGTTGCAGATCACCCAGCAGAAAAGGTCACAGATTAAACTGTTGGCAATAAGGCTATCAAGTGTAATCAAGAAGCAAAAACATGCAAACCTGTCATCATGGACATACAAAAACAACATGCCTAGCATTTTTCTCTACATCACCATATTATTTTTTTAATTCGCTCATTTCACCTGTTCAAAAGTGTCCCTAGCCTTCTATGAGATATCATGGAAGACACCACTTTCATTCGCCATTATTAACAACTTGAAATGAATGAAATTTTTTCCATAGCTATTTCAGAAACTTGGTACAGCTCCAAGATTTTACATAACTTACGCTACATATTGAGGAAAGGGGAAAGGTCACCTATTTTTAACATCTCCAGAAAGCCAAAGGGATTGGTTCTCGTGATAATTCAGTCGTGATAACAATACTGCACTGAAATCATTATCAGTTGTATTTGGCTCCGATCTGGATCAATGGTGCATGTAAAAATGGATGCAGCCCAACTTTTTCAAGTTCTCCCTTTCTCCCTTTGAAAATTGCTGAAATCTGTTAATTCTCTCATCGATTTATCTCTATCTATGACATCTCAGTGTTCCTAAACCATCTGTAAGGGTAGGGAAACTGTCACGTAACTGTGCAGTTTTGAGCAAATTTTGTTACTTGTCCAAAAGCAAAATTGCTGTTAGTAAAAACCAACACCTGTTTTCATCAAATTTTCCCTCACAACTGAGGTTGTGGCTTATCTCTGAGAACATGTACAAAATGTTGCGGTTTATACGTCAACCTTACTTTCTGAGCCTTGAAATTAAGATTTACTTGATTTGAGGAATATACAAGTGTATGTGGAATAAAAACTCTTAAATATTATGTAGAAAAATGAGTGTTGTTTCCCTTGCAGAGCACCCCCGAGACCAAATGAAAAAAGCCAAAGAAGCAAGTCTGTATGTAGTAACCAGGCAAAATAAGCAGCACTTGCTCAAGAAATTTGTGCGGTTACCAAGCTTATTTTACGTGGAACGAACATTGAAAACATTGATCCGTTAAGATGATTTTTGTGACTTAACTTATTTTTTTTTCTAAAATTTGAGCTTCAAAACTTGGCGTACGGCTTATATCTGCAAGTGGAGCTTATCAGCCAGTTTTTGTAGTAATCTGTGAGTAAACAAGTTCTCATAATCACAAAGGGATCATTCCAGGACTAAACCAATTAAGGCCTTCTTTAGTATAAAGTTCCCGTTAATCGCAGGATGTTGAGCAACAAAGGAAATTTAATAACAGCACCATGTAGATGTATTTAACCCTCACTCCCAGCGTTAATTATGGAGGCATACAGGTCATGTAGTTCTAACTTTTGAGTCTGTTGACGAAATCTTATGATGTGACCATTCAAATGAAACCTCTTTGGCAGTTCTTTTACATGATATCATTTGTTTTTTAATATTTTACAAAATAAAATTTGGGATTTTTCTTGAATTTTCATCTTTGGCACTCTTGGGAGTTAAGGGTTGAATACAAATGCTTTACACATCATATCTTTTAGTGTTCACCCCAATTCTAAGCGACCAAACCGGATCCATGACCAACTTTATGGTCACTCAAAGCTATACAAGAGTTTCAGCCATACATTTAATACCCTAAGCATTAATTTTTATACGAGAAAACACTTCACCAAGGGTCACACCACTGAAAAACATGCTGTCCTGACAAAAAACAACTAAGAAATGCGAAACAACACCAATCACTTCACAACTTCAATTTTTGGAGGTTATATCCTGAATGTTATTTTAGCACTGTAGATTGTGACCAAGTGGGCCAACACTAGCTAGCAAGCATTTAAGCTTATTACACCATCGCATGGTAGGGAGCTTTTCTGGTGATCTGAGAAATGCGTACGTGCTGAAAAACAATGCATTGTCAAGAGGAAACAAGACACCTTTGAATCATGGTCAGGTTTATTACAAGTTGAACAGATAATACGGTTTTCTTTAGCCTGTTTACTTTGGTGCTGTGATGCTGAATCACAGAGGATAGTAAGATAAAAGCTCACTGACAGCTGTATTTCAACACAAGATAGCAAAGCTACAGGGACCTTTTATAAGGCTTCACCGTTATGTTTGTGAAAAATTGGTGGTTGCTGTCAAGAAGTTTTTAAGAAAAAAAAATTGACTCTCAGACAGAGTTTATCCACAATGCTTTGTTAATGAATCAACTCTTAATCTGCTTTGGAAAAAACTTAAAACAATATTATACCAGTCAAAACACTCTAAAAACACTCTTTACCAGTCAAGTGCCTTGCAAAGTCCAAATTATAAGCAGGGTCGTATCTGCCTTTACACGAAGTACATGTATGCAAGTGCATACCAGAATTTCCCAGAACTTTTTTTTACATTCTAGAAGAAAAGCAAAAGGTAAAGTCGTGCAATTTTTATATGCATTATGATGTTCTTCTATTGTGCTCACAGAAGAATGTGCTGGTCATACAGGGAATTACAGTGTAGTCACGGAAAATATTTACCAAATGTGATGTCTATAAAAGGGAAGAAATAAACGGAAAGTTTTCTGAAAACACATGTTCCAATGAAATGATTTATGAATAATAAATACTGGTATACGGTTGAATCCTGATAACTCAAACCCTCGGTAAGTCGAACCCTTGGTAATCGATTTCCCCTGGTTTTGCTTTATATATTTACTGTAATTTTACCCCCGGTGACTCCAACCCTGAATAACTTGAACCTCCCGCTAACTCAAAGTGATTTCGTTTTCCCTTCAGGTCATTTTCTTTATATTTTATACCCTCAATGACTCAAACCTCATCTGTCAAAGTCAAAACATACACTGATGTCATCCAGAACACTGAGTTTATTAGTGTATATGTTGTAGGTTGAAATGAAATTCAGGTTAAAATGATTTTAACCTAGTTTGATTTTGAATTACCTTTGTTTCTGATTTATGATAATGAATCAATGACAAAAGAAATTCAAAATCAAACTAGGTTGAAATCATTTTAACCTGAATTTCATTTCAACCTATAGCTACAACATATACATTGTCCTTTCCTACCATAGTGTTCTTTTACTTCTCTTCACTTTGTTTTGTTCATTTATGCTATGTTTTGTTTATCAAATTTGTCTCATTTGACTCTTTCTTGATCAGTAAAAAACTATATTTAGAGAGGAATAACTATATTTAGAGAGGAAAGCCACATCAGCCATAGCTGGTTTTTATGCAGGTCCTCTATCGATTTGGAATTTAGAATGTTGGTTTTTGAGGAGAGGGGAAAACTGGAGTTCCCGGAGAAAAACCTCTCGGAGCAAGGAGAGAACCAACAACAAACTCAACCCACATATGACGCCGGGGCCGGGAATCGAACCCGGGCCACAATGGTGGGAGGCGAGTGAGTGCCCACCACCACTCACCACGAAGGGTGTTTGATAAGTCATAAAGCATGTAACAAACACCGTTTACATTATTGCCTAATTTCCAGTCATCTGTTACCAACTCCCGATAACTTGAACTCCTGCTTTAAACCTTTTCTGATTTCCCTTGGAGGTTCGAGTTATCGGGATTCAACTGTAGATTGAAAATTTTAGTTTTCTGGTTGAGAATTAATGGAAACTCCAGAGTTTATTTCTTGACTGCACAGACACTTTTCAGTCTCAGGAATGCAGGAAATGACATTTTAGAGGATAACAAAAAAAATTTCCAGGGGGGGGGAGGATGCTCCTGGACCCCTCCAGAAGATCGTGGCATGACTCTTGCTCTCTCACTGACTTTAGGCGCACATGTACTGCTAAAAATTGTCTATAGGTACGCCCCTGATAAGTAATACGTAAAATATGAGCAGCAGATCTAGAACTGTATGGATATTTACAATGGTAAACCACAGGGAAACCATTACAAGTTTCAAGTATTAAACTGGGATTTAATTAATGAGCTCTGAAGTCTCTGTTTTGCAAACAGTTCATAGGTAATTGTCTGCCTGAAATAACATTTTGTACATTGACAAGGTTAAACTGTTGGTCAAAGCTCCCAGTGATTTCCAACTCATGTTTTCATGTGATCATTGTCATGGCGTTTTCAGTCACTAGGTAAGTGCAATAGTCTAGGTCCATAGTCTATAGCTCAACAATCTTATAGGTCAATACTAGTAGTAATCATAGATGCAATAAGATTTTTGATGAACTCAAAAAAAAAAACAGTACATCACTTTCATACTGTCCAGTACAAAGAAAGAAGAAGAAGAAAAAAAAAAGAATGTCCTGAGCGAGCCTTGAACTTGCGCCTCCGGACTATTATTCCCGGCGCTACACCACAAGGCCATTGAGGAACACATACTTATATAAGACTAAATTTAATTATTTCAAGGTAGATATGCATCAAAGGCGTGTCTCAGTTGAAAAATCCTATTAAATCAATTTTAATGTTGCATTAAAGACTCCAAATGCGAAACATCTTTAAGCTTATTGTTGTTTATATTCGTTTACAACAAATTAGCTATTGTTATCACTGCATTCACATTGTTCTTGTTACGAAACACGTTCGTAACAAAGCATTACATCACTAAGTTTACAGCTGATGGAAGGAGCAAGTGAGTGAGTGAATTAGCCACTGTTACCGATAACTGGCCCGTTCAATACGCTTGTGCATATTCATGGGTTAAAAATTGACAAATTTTGACGCTGTTTATAGAATTGTTGTACCGACATTTCGGAAATGCTGCCTTCTTCAGGGTACAAAACTATTAAGAGAAAAGTTTCTCACAAATTGGCCTATCACCAGAGTCATCCAAGCTCACCACCTTCATCACCCTGTTTGGCATGTTCTGTTTGGAATCAGTACAGCCGCAGAACATTTCTAACCAAGGATCTCACAAGTTCTGAAGGGAAATGAAGGCATTATTTGTCTGATGGCACTCCGGGCCAGGAGCAAGCAAAATTGCGCTATTTCAAACGCGGTCATAAATAACTTTCTATGTTTTCATCCGATTAATCTAAAATTTTAGACCAGGACAGATCTCCTCATTACCGAGGTACGCAAGATTTTGGTTTTTCATTTTAACGGATTTTTGGCGGGAAAATGACGTCACTAACTTGGCGTCAAAATTTAAATGTCACATTTTGAAATAATTCATTACTGATTCTGAAAAAGCATGTTTTGACGACTCCAAAACTGAAGAGATAACTGAAATATCTTAATTCAGTCAAAAGATATCATTAATTGAATTTTGAAATTCCCGCCACTTTGTTACTAAAAATAGCACAAATAATGAGGAGATCTGTTCTGGTCTAAAATTTTAGATTAATCGGATGAAAACATAGAAAGTTATTTATGACCGCGTTTGAAATGGCGCGATTTTGCTTGCTCCTGGCCCGGCATGGGAAGATATCCTGATCTATAGCAAATCAGTTACAGAACACAGTGAGCACCTGGAAGCAACTCTTTACAAGCTACCAGAGGCTAAGCCATCAGTAGAATATCTAGGCAGCCTTATTGATTCTGAGGGTGCACGAGTTGACCCAAAGAAATTCAATACCATATTGGAGTTGTAAGCCCCAAAGGACCAGTCAGAGCTCAGAAGGTTCCTTGGCATGGTCAATCAACAGAGCAAATTTCAGCCCAAAATAGCAGTCAGCTCTAAAAGCCACTGAGAGACGTCATGAGTTCCAAGAATCACTGGTCATGTAGTGAAGCCTAGAATGTCATTTTTGCTCTCAAGAAAAGCCCCATGTTCACCCCTACCATTGCCAACTACAATGGAACTTGTCAGACAAAGCTTTATACTGACGCATCATCCTATGGGCTTGGAGCTGTCCTTCTACAGAAACAAGACAATGACCATTGGTGCCCTGTCACTTACACCTCAAGAGCCATGAGCCATACAGAACAATGTTATGAAAGGGGTTTTGGGCATGACATCGGCAAGTGAACACTTGGCTGACTACATATCAGGCTTTTAGCCAGAAATTGAAAAGTGGGCATCCTTAAGATATTTTCCATCATAATTTTTTTAAAGGATTTGGTGCAATTTTCATGAATTTCTTCAAAGAGTGGGCGTCCACAGGAACTTGCTACATGTACCTTATTGGCCTTAAAGTGCCCCTGCGATCAAATTTTATAATTGTTTTTTATTTCCTTTTTCAAAAGAAAATATTGTAATTACTGACCAGTCCAAACCATTTTTCAATCTGATCACGAGAAAGCGGTTTTTTTTTTACAACTGTACTTTTCTCATTTTCACGGCCACCATTACTTTTGCATGTTCCAGTAGTTTCAAAAGAAGCCAGAGAAAGTGACGTCAAAGACTCACTGGCTTAAAATTGCAGCATGTGAATACAGCTTATTTAGTATGCAGAACACGAGTTTGGCAATCTGAAAGCTCAAAATTCCCGTGCCGCATACTAAATAAGCTGTATTCACACACTGCAATTTTATGCCAGTGAGTCTTTGATGTCACTTTCTCTGGCTTCTTTTGAAACTACTGGAACATGCAAATGTAATGGTGGCCGTGAAAATGAGAAAAGTACAGTCGAAAAAAACCGCTTTCCCGCGATCAGATTGAAAAACAGTTTGGACTGGTCAGTAATTACAATATTTTCTTTCGAAAAATGAAATAAAAACAATTATTAAATTTGATCGCAGAGGCACTTTAAATACCTATGGAAACTGATCACATGTCTGCTGTACTGTTTTTGAGTACCAAGAACCTTGAAACCCTAATTTTTACTGGAATAAACCTTTCTTGTTGAGTTTAAATCTTGTTGATTCACTATCTACCTTACAGGAGTGTCTGTTGGAAATCTCGCAAGCAGTATCGCCATATCACAAGGAGAATAAAGGTTGATATCATTTCAAAGCATGAGTCAGTCACACATGACACTCGCTAACATGACTGTTTATGCAATATTTCAATGGATAACTGCCGGATGTACAGGACACGCCTTTCCCAATAGAGAAAGGAAGCGAAGGAAATAGGGCACTCAAGATTCTCTCCATCTAAGACCTAATTAACAGTATGCCTTACAGGGGTGTCTGTTGGAAATCTTGCAAGCAGTATCACCATATCACAGAGAGAATAAAGGTTGATATCATTTCACAGCATGAGTCAGTCAGACATGACACTCGCTAACATGATTATTTACGCAAGATTTCAACGGATAACCACCGGATGTACAGGACACGCCTTTCCCAACAGAGAAAGGAAGCGAAGGAAATGGGGCACTCAAGAAATCATTCTCTCCATCTAAGACCTACTTAACAGTATGTGGATACTAGAGAACTTGTTTGTCTTGTATGTCTCTTTCAGGCTTCTTTATAGTGAAAATGTGCATCAGAAAAAGAAAAGAAAACAAAAGAAAGTTATTGGGCTCAAATATGGCCACAAGATATTAATCACCAATCTAAAATGTTCAGAATACTTTGCAAGATGCGTTGTCAAGAAGTTTCATGAATGCGGCACTTTCAAAGAGTGTGAGAAGACTCAACAGGGAAAACCACAAACAAGATAAACAACAAAGCCACGCCCCAGCTTCTCGATAACCACATCATAAAACATACAACACAGATAACTGGAATTGGCTTGATAGGCATGGAATATTAATATTACTCGGAAATGGGAATAAAAACTTAATGTTCTAAAACATGCCACTAGATCTACAATAACAATGTGCTATTATGGCCAGCAACAGTGAAGAACATGACCAGAAGCCAGTTTGAAAATGACTAGAATTCAAGGGAGGTTATCTCAAGTTTATGATCCTGCCAAACTTCCTTGTGTAGTGCCAGACTTCATCAAAGCTTAATGACAGCCTTGAGAAGGCTTAGATACTGGAAGGCCTACATGTACAAAGGTATCCAAATATTTCCGGCCAATTATCCGCAGGTATTATGTTAATCTTTCAGCAAAATACAGTCGCTGCGGGTAACAGGAAGGTGTGAATTATGTGATAATTTTTAAATCTAGGAGTATTTACCAGTAATTATGGTATAATTAATTACGTCAATTTAAGTATTGGCTTTGCTTCAATTTAACTTTCAATGCTAATTTAGTAGTAATGAAACAGAGTAGCAGATTTTACCTTATTATAGGAAATTAACGCTCCATGAAATTAAGGTATTGGAAATTACCGCGACTTAAATTAACGCAAATTTAATGGGAAACGACTTTCGAATAAAGAAAATTAACACGAAAGAGGAGATAGAATTGCACAATAAAGGACACAAATTTATTTTAACACATGGGAGAAGTCTGGCGATTTTTAAAGAGAGGACAGAGGAAGTCTCGTATTCTGTCGAGAAAGACTATGTTGACGATTCAAATAAGATATTGAAAACATCACTCTTCTGACAGTGACAACGATGAAGATGAACTTGAAATATTGTGAACCTTCACTTTAGTTTTTGTGAAAGATTAAAAAAGGAGAGAAAGAAAGCTTGTAGTTATTGTTTGTTAGGTGTCAAGAATGTCTAGACAGGTTCCAAAATTGGGGTTAAAATATTGGCGCGGGAGCGTTAATTTCCTATAATAAGGTACATTCAATTAAACACATTTCCTACTACTCTTTGTGTCTGCTTTGTTTTTATCACATGACACTGACAAGCGTACAACAGGTGCCGCTATAAAGATGAATGCCAATGAAAGCCTCACACAATCTCCCTGATGGATTTGCATTATAACATTTTGCTAAAAAGAAAACCATTTTTTTCACGGATGACATGACGGATGACAAAGGGTAGGAGATGTTGGCATTAGTCAGTGGTCAAAATAATTTTTCCATTTCAAGCAATTTTTAAAACCCAGCAGAACCCAAGATAACATGTTTTTTGATGTAGTTGCCGACAGGATTTTAAAAGTTGTATTTTTTTCTCAATGAACATTTAAAACACTGGGTGTGAAATTTAGTTAACTGCACACAATTTTCTTTTGTATTCAAGGTGTGGGTAGTCGCCGATTTATTACTTATATTGCATAGCAAGTGCGGGTGCGCTGGTAATCCACCAAAAATTATAGTATCATTTATCTGATGGAAAAGATACACTTTAACCACATTGAAAGGAAAGGCTTTTGTCATTCCCTGATTTCAAGTTGGCAAAAAAAAAAACACAAATCAAAGTTCTTCTGAAAATAAATGAACAATTCTGCATCATTTCATTTGCATTCAGTTCAAGCAAATTGCAGTAGTATTTGTCACTTTATAGATCAATTTTTCTAACAAGCAAATCCTGCTGCATTTTGGGGTGATTACAAGCTCAAAAACTTGGTCGCAACCTATGATTTTGTTTGGGATATCTGCCAGCCTTGGATAACTTCACATAAACAACAATGTTCCCTTTATCAAATGTGTCTATAATACTGCACTAATCTTCTTTTATCAATGAAAGGTCTTCCTTGCGGGCAAAAAAAAAAAATCATTCCCTGATTTCAAGTTGGCAAAAAAAAAAACACAAATCAAAGTTCTTCTGAAAATAAATGAACAATTCTGCATCATTTCATTTGCATTCAGTTCAAGCAAATTGCAGTAGTATTTGTCACTTTATAGATCAATTTTTCTAACAAGCAAATCCTGCTGCATTTTGGGGTGATTACAAGCTCAAAAACTTGGTCGCAATCTATGATTTTGTTTGGGATATCTGCCAGCCTAGGATAACTTCACATAAACAACAATGTTCCCTTTATCAAATGTGTCTATAATACTGCACTAATGTTCTTTTATCAATGAAAGGTCTTCCTTGCGGGCAAAAAAAAAAAAATCATTTCAACCCATTTACAACATCTCTGTTCTTGTTATTAAGATGATTGGAAAAATCCCTTTCATGTCCATATCAAGAAGAACCTTCAAACACCTCTAACATAACATTGCGACATTGAAATAATTAAAAGCTATTTAAGTAAATTTGATTAAAAACATGGATCTTAATTATCAAATTAATTAAAGAGAAAGAACGAATGGATACAATTTGAAAGTTTTAAACTGTGGGATAGAATGCATTTTCACTAATTAAGAGACAATCAAGTAACATACGCAAAGAAAACCCATTTGTTTGCCGCGATTTTTTTGTGGTATATGTAATGGATCAGCTTTCACACTTAAATAATTAAGCTTAAAGACTTGTATAGAAAATACTAGAAAATCAATTATCGAAGACAAATCATTCAGCAATGTGGGCTAGGATCAATTCGATATCTACATAAAGATCATATAAGCTCCGAATATAAGCTTCCATTGTATTACGTTCAAAACATTATTGATCATAAATTAAAGCTTAAGTTCTTATGAGTTAGTTAAGCTTAACGTATATTAAAAACAAACATCTGAACACTGAACGCCATTTCGTTTCTAAGCTCACCTTTTTCAAACGCAGCAGCTCTTTGCAATGCTTGCTCCTTCGCTTCCAAGGCCATTCCTCTCTCGTTTCTTAACTTCATACAAGTTGCCTGTAGGACCTTTATTTCACCACGCAACCTTTGGTTTTCGCTATGAAGTTTTTCCTTCCTGACTTGAAGCTCTGCAATCTCAACTGCTTTGTTCTGCAGCTGTACATGTAGTTCGCAGTCCTTGCGAAATTTCTCAGCTTCACCATCTTGATCGATGGATAGCGCAGAACGCAGGCTTATACTTTTGGTTACAGGTTTATCTCTTGTGCTTCTTCGGCTCTTTCTCTTCGCAATTCCAAAAGAACCAACTGATTTCACCGAGGTAGTTTTCCTCGCAGGCGCGGGATGATGGCACTCGATGGGTATGTTCTTCGTTACGCCATCCCCAGACTGAAAATCTTTGTCAAGTTCATCGTCATCGATCACTTTACCGCTAGTTATGGAACTCGCAGACCCCATAATCTACTTCAACAGTGTTTGCGTGATTACACTTCTAACTTGAGTAAATTTTCATTCACGTCAAATTAGTCAGTGAAAAGATCGGCGCCATGTTGGAAATACGCCACCATTTCTGTGTGGCCGAGGACGGGAACTTTGTGAATAAAATCGTAAAACGAAGCAGGTTGTGAAAGTTAAGAATTCCTGCAGCGAGCATCCGTTCAATGACATTATTTTGAGAGTACCACAAGCAATCATTGCATTCCCAAGAAGCATTCTTGGCACTCACGCGCGCGACCTGCGTTTGTTTTGCCCCGTACCCGGCATGCTAGAACAAGTCATCAACCAATCACAGAGCTGAAATATATCACGAGCATACAGCTTACAAATGCCCATTCTCGTCCCCAGAGCCGCATGACTCTCTTAACCGCCGGAGCCTGAGTACGAGAGTCAAGTGGCTCTGGGGACAGACGATGCGGAAGTCCTAGAATCTAGGACTTCCGGTTGTTCTGCGCAGGCTCAGAGTTTTTTCAAAATGGCGTACGTGCCTTCAATATGCATGAAGAACACCATAGAAAGAAAAGGCAGGATTCTGGCTGTCTCATTTCAGAAGTTGGAGGTTTTAATTTATCTTTTCGCAAGGAGTAGTTAGATGTTATCGTCAAACTTTCGGCAGTTTGCGAGTCGTGGATATGGTAACAATCGTCGTGATTCGTGATCAGATAGCAGTCAGTGGAGGATTTTACTTATGCTTTAATAAGCTTAAACAACTTACTTCAGCTGACATTTAAACGTATCATCAATTAATGGCTAGTCTGACCGATGCCGAGATTTTTAAGGTATAGATAACAATTTAAGACCACATTTTGAAATTTCTGGGCTATTCCAGGAATCTACTTGAAATGTAAAGGTGGATTTCAATGGAATTTAGTTAAAATTTAATGGGCACTGTGATACTCATGTCCGAGATATATTTGTGTGTAAGGGCTGACCATGATATGTTATTTATTAGATGTTATTTACAGCCAAATATCAATCTGAATGGTATTTGAATTCACAAATCTTTGACTTCACTAATGAAATCTTTTGGACATTTCAAACTTACAAGTACAATATTTCCCTTTTAAACAAGCTTGACTAGACTGACATTTTGAATTAATCCAAGACTGAACAGGGAAGAAAAATAAAGAGAAATGATGTCGTGTGAAATGTTGAAATATGTGTTGTGGCTTTCTATGCAACTATTTAATAAAATCACTCTTATCATCTACATGACTGTTTTGCTCAGGGCAGAGTATTTGCACTGTTATTGCAAAGGTCAAGGGAGATCTACAAGTAGCCCAAAAGTCAAACACAGGAAAAAATACCTGATTCCCATTTTGGGATTTTTTAGGGTATTTACAGAACACCATCAAAATTCCCAAATTTTGCAAAGTGAGACAAGTCACAACCTGGGAATTCCCAACCACGTTCCCTGGTTGGGACTTGTCTCACTCTTCCAAATTTGGGATTTATATGGGTATTTTTTAAATACCCTAAAATATCCAAAAATGGGGGCCTGGTATTTTTTCCTGTGAAAGAAGCTTGCAGGTGAATCAACCAGTGATAAATTTCACAGCCACTGAATGTCATCTCTTATCACTCTTTACTCATGGCTTTAGCTTGTCTCACATCAGCTCAGAGAGGGATTAGGATGATTTAGATAAACAAGATGAGTGCAGATGCACTCAAAACACAGATACATACATGGCCCACACAGTTTCTATAGCAGAAAGCAAGTTGAGGGATAACTTTACCACATGTACTGATCAGCATTCTGTTAGCCTGTTACAGGCATTCAGTTACCGGGATTGATGTGGACTGAGGGAAAGCCAAGAAAACTGAGGAAAGAGTACTTGCAATGGATTTCCTTTGGTTACAATGTAGGGTTCAAGTATGTGCATTACATTCTTTCACATTCAAACTTGGTTTTAAGAGCACTTAGGATATACTTCGAAGCCCTAGTGCAAAACCACTGAATATGATAACTGTCCAAATTATATTTTCCATAAAAAAATAAACAATAATAAATTGCAATATATGTATGGATACACTTTGTTATAAAAACAAAACAAATTAATTAGAAAAATGAAGTGAACCACCATAACGTTTATTTAACCTTTGGTAATAATACAGTGTCTACAGTGGAATTAAAGGGTCGCAAGACAATCCATCAATGATGGTTAAGGAATGTTATCTCAAAAATATATTTTCATATCTGATAAAATGCAGTGCAGTACACAGTCGTTTATACAGGAATGTAATGAAATGGTGAATCCAGATATAATACCCAAAAATGAACAGCTAAGTGATATACTGGAATTCAAGAAGGGTGGCAAACTTTACCACGAAATGTGGATTTTGACAGAAATAATTGAGTACCTTTGAAATTTATAAATGCACATTGCCACAGTTTTAGTAAACCAGACCAGCGATCCAGCTGCTTCTTGCTCGTCGTGAACTGCTGCTTTATCAAATAAGGCGACTCATTAATATGTTCTGATCTACAAAATAGTTTCTCCGGACACTGGCTGAAATTGATAATCCCTACTGGGTCGGTGAAGTTTTGTTGGCCATGTTGTTTTTTCGTCCAGCCAAAGGAATCCTCGATCGAACTTCTTGCTCCCGATCTATTAAATTAACAAACTATAGCATTTAAAAACGCGCAGTCTTTGTCGTTAAAAAATCAACATTGTGATTCCCAAGTATAAGCGTCCCAATCCAATATAAATGCAAGCTACAAAGCGATTTTTCGACTGATTTCTGCAGAAAATGATCACTAACTCGATTTCCCGGCAGTGTGACCTAATCTTCATTTTTTACTTCCGTTTTAGATTTTATTGTTTTCAGACTAGCCAATCAAATCCTGCGTCCCCAGAGCCCCTTGACTCTCGTACTCAGGCTCCGGCGGTTAAGAGAGTCATGCGGCTCTGGGGACGAGAATGACAAATGCCGACATCCGGCAAATTGCCGCTGTTGCCAATCTTTCGATTGTTTTACTTGGCCGCGAAAATCTAAATTTCCGGAATTTCAAAGCAAGGGGTATTAGAATCTGGAGTACACTCGATATCTAAACATTGAACACAGGCCAACCAGGCGGGGAGTCTGGTTATCCTGTGAATGCCCAATTTATTTATTCCTTGCGCGAGACGAGTTTTCTGGTCTTTTCATGATTATGGCCATGAGCTTGCTTCAAGGTTACTTATTATCTTGAAATAGGAAGAAAATACGCCACAAAAAAGTGATGAAAGAAAAGAAATATTACACATGTAGCTAAAGAGACAAAAAAAAACTATAGACACACAATGATAGAAGCAAGGACCGATACAACGTAGATACAAATTTAAAAGGTGTACTATATTTCAGCTGGCCAAACCAGCCTTCTTCAGGTACAATGAGGTAAAATTTACATTGGCTTTTTATATATATATAGTTGACATGTATACAAAAAAAACGTTTTATTTTTGTCTCTATGTAATATCCCCGGGGGGGCTACTCTGCAAATTTTTGAAAACACCGAAAAACCCTACCCTATCCTAAACCTATTCCAGACTCGATATTTTCCAGAAACTCGTTGACTATCACAGTTATTAGTTAACAGGGGTCAGTAACAATACAATAATACAATACAATACAATACAATATTTTTTTATTCAACTCACACAAAATCTTTACAGAAGAAGAAAAGAAAATAATTTAAAAATAAAACTAGATTATAGATATAGAAAAGAAAGAAAAACCAAAGAAAAGAATTAGCAGATAGAATTCGTGAGTTTAGAGCATCCAAATAGCTAGAGCTAATCGAGTGGATGACCCAAAAAAGTAAAAATTCCGTACTGTCCGCCGTACCGATTTTTAAATACTACTTGCCAGTATAAAACCTTGTCTATACTAAATTTCTTCACGCAACTAGTCAGTTTCGCTGAAAATGATGACCTATTCTAGACCAAAAATCTCTGAATACTATACCCTATCCCAGACTAAACTGCCTGAAAACCATACCCTTCACAGCGGCACGTTCTATATTGTGGCCATGAGCTTGCTTCAAGATTACTTATTATCTTGAAATAGGAAGAAAATACGCCACAAAAAAGTGATGAAAGTAAAGAAATATTACACATGTAGCTAAACAGACAAAAAAAAATATAGAAGCAAGGACCGATACAACGTAGATATTTTAAAGGTGTACTATATTTCGGCTGGCCAAACTAGCCTTGTACAATGAGGTATTAAAAATGTCTCTGTGTAATATCCCCGGGGGGCTACTCTGCAAATTTTTGCTGCATTTTGCAACCCTATTCTAGACTAAACACCGAAATACCCTACCCTATATATCCTAGACCTATTCCAGACTCGCTATTTTCCAGAAACTCGTTGACTATCACAGTTATCAGTTGACAGGGATCAGTAAAAATTCCGTACTGTCCGCCGTACCGATTTTTAAATACCACTTGACAGTAAACCTTGTCTAGACTAAAGTTCTTCACGCAAGTAGTCAGTTTCGCTGAAAATGATAACCTATTCTAGACCAAAAATCTCTGAATACTATACCCTATCCCAGACTAAACTGGCTGAAAACCATACCCTTCACAGCGGCACGTACCTATATAGCTCATATATGGGAGAACTCCCCCGGGGTAATATCTCTGCTTTCATCTCTTTTGATCCCCGGGGAGGGGGGGGGGGGGGGGTACTCCCATATATGAGCTATATAGGTATGTGCCGCTGTGAAGGGTATGGTTTTCAGGCAGTTTAGTTTGGGATAGGGTATAGTAATCAAAGATTTTTGGTCTATAATAGTGAATAATTCACCCTCACGTAATAGCCACTCTGTGCCTTAATGGAGATGAGTTATGGGCGAAAAATTTTGCTTAAGGCGCAGAGCAAGCTGAGGGTTTTGGGCGGAATTATCCAGCGTCGCTGAAGAGGAGGTGGGAGGGGAAAACTGGATGAGTTGAAACTACGAGTGGACTTGCGAAAAGAGGGCGAAATAGGTCAAGTGGGGCGCACAAAAGGCCTTACGAGGACCCCTAGGGACTTGTAGGGCCAATAGGGTTTAGGTAAACCAAAAGCACGTGCTTTAGGGAAGTTGTGAAAGGTACGCCGCGGCTTTTCCGCGAGTGAGAATAGGGTATCATTTTCCACGAAACTGATCAGTTGCGTGAAGAATTTAGTCTAGACAAGGTTTACTGCTGGCAAATGGCATTTAAAAATCGGTCCCGCGGGCAGTACGGCATTTTTGCTGACCCCTGTTAACTAATAACTGTGATAGTAAGCGAGTTTCTGGAAAATAGTGGTCTGGAATAGGTCTAGGATAGGGTAGGTTTTTTCGGTGTTTAGTCTAGAATAGGGTTGCAAAATGCAGCTAAAATGGCCTAGTATAGATTAAGGGTCTCAGAGTCTCAGCGGCACACCTCCACCCAAAAATGTGCAGAGTACCCCCCCCGCACCCCCGGCCAGGGTTTTGATCTCACTTCTCTGGTCCTGCGTAATTCAGCTACAATGGAGGAAGTGGCACCAGATTTGTTACAATGTTACAATGTTGGCGATTTCTTCTTTCTCAGTTTCAATATAACAGACAACAATAACAATACTATTTTCACATTTTCATGACATTTTTTGGTACAAGAAAATATATATCTAGCTAAACTAAAATTACTAAAACAATAGGACGAATAACTAAATATAAATACCGTTTGAGGAAATACCTAGCGTCTAAGTAAACCATACAGTTTTCTAGTTAGACACTAGTCTTGTGTAGTAACAATTCACATGTAGACATCTATTACAAACACATAAACACATGCACACACTGCACACAAATAGCTAGACTTACACACAAGTCAAATGCGAAGCCCCCGAGAGCGCGAGACTGCGAAGCCCCCGAGAGCTCGACGAAGTCGCGCAAAGCGAGCGACGAAGTCGCGACCACCCAAAACGAAAATACCAAAAACGGACTTTAAGAAAGTCTAACAAATAGCAAAAATAGCGAAAATTAGAAGACGACTGGGGTTGGACAGTATATCTGTTTCGACAATAAATACAAACAAAACAAACAAAAACCTTTATTTAGACACGATAAAAGTTTAAAGCTTCACTAGCTTGTGGGGTCGTGTATATAATAAAATATCTAAAATACAATAAAACAGTAAAACTAAAAAGAGACTATTTACATATGTATATATATATATACTTTAAGAATTAATTATAAATAAAATCACCGTCTCTGCGGCGAACGCTCGAGGCTGAGATAGTGTCAAGTTTAAAATCTTTTATGTAGTCCCTCGTTTTGATTCTGTGGTATAAGTCTTTTCTGCCCAAGTACGGAAAGTCGTGATCCTTGAAGGTGACCAGGTTCCACAGAACAGCGCCTCTGTGTGCAAGAGAATCCTTCATGTACCTAGTTTGGAATCTAGGAACCACTTAGCTGTCCTTGCCCCGCAGCGAATATTGATTTTGTCTTCTTGTGCAGATTCTCTCAGACAGAAGTGTGGGTAGCTCATCATTGTGTCCTTTGTGGAAGATCTTTGGGACGTCTAATTTATAGTATAATGACATGTTCTGCCACTTTGCATAAGTTAAAACATCCGTTGAAGGCATGTCCCTGGGTAAATTAAACATAATTCTTGCTGCCCTACAGTGGAGACTATTGACTGAATTTACAAGATCAGAATTAGTACACGAACCCCACAAAACAATTTCATACTTCACAGATGGTAAAATTACACTAAAATAAAAATACCGTTTAACTTTTTTTTTTAAATCAAAATGACTAAGATCTTTGATTTCTTTTGGTAATTTTTCCCAAGAATGAACTGCTAAAGCTAATGTTTTTTCCCGATATTGGTCCTGAAGCGTGCTTTATAGAAGTTACCTTTTGCAGCATACACCAAATTGAAGAAACGTTGTCGGGTGAAAAGCATAAACCATGAACGATGCGACCCAAAGGCTTACTGGGAAGTTGGAAAATTTAATCTTCGTCTGTGACAGAATATACATTATATTAACACAGGATGTATAAATCATGCTCTTAAATGTCTCAAACAAAGAAAACATCTTCATTATCAAGAAATAGAATATAACTAGCTTGCCAAAGCTGCCTACCCATAGTCCCATTCGGTCTCATCGTTCATGGTTTATGCTCTTTTAAATGACAACGTTTCTTCAATCAGGTGAATCTTGTGTTATACGTGTGGACGTCACTGCTGGTGTAGCGAAGGTGGTTGTCGAAGATATTAGTAAGTTGCTTTTTATGCCACTGGTGGGAGAACTTGAGTAATTGTAATGTAAAAATATTTTCTACTGTAAGTAGGTCTAATAAGGTAAGTAGCGGAAGAGCACTGTCTGTATTCAGTGTGTATTTTTGCCATACAGAGAAGCAAAAAACGTTAGGCGAACGATATGATTTTGTTTGACTTGAATTTTTATCAGGTAAGATGCATAGCCACTCCCCCAAGCAATAATCGCATATGATAGATATGGATATATCAAGTTGGTTTAGGGGAAGATAGTGCCTTAATAGCGTTCCGCCCAGATTCTAAAAAGAGAATTGGCGCGCAGCATCATGGGATTGAAATGCGTACAAACATTCAAGAACTATGCAGGTAGCTACGAAAAAACAAATGCTACGAAGCACTGTTCTTGGGTACAACTCGACAGTTATCCACAACATGTACAGGAATCGCAAAAACTGGTGTTTCCAAGACAGACATTTTGAAATATTTGTCCGCATTTCGATCCCACAATGCAATGCTGCCAAATGTGACGTCACCTGGGCGGAACGCTATTTATAAATTGTCAAAATTCCACAGGAATGGCAATCTTGATTTTTTGACCGCCTGTCACGAAATCATATTTGACGAACTGTAACTCACATCTACCGTGACCAACATACAACATCAATTTCTAAATGTTCAACTCAGATTTTACTCAAAAAAATGAATCCGAGTTGGAAATATCGTTGAATTTACAACCGGACTTTCACTAGAAAAATGCAAGTTGTAAATATCGTCGAATTTACAACTCAGATTTTTACTACAAAACTCCGAGCTGCATGCTACACTGAGAGTAACATAAAAAAACTCAATCTCTCTTTTTTTAATTTTATCTCGGTTTCCACGGAAATGAGGTTTGAATATTATCTGGAATATCTTTCCAACACACCTTGTGATGAGTTGTGAACTTAAGAGTTTGTATCAATGGAAACCACAACAACATTCTGATCATTCATTTATTCTCTTAACAAATTTAACCACTTAAAAATATTTACAAGCTCTGCAACTACACGGGGGTGACAACTCTAAGAAGGCCTGTTTCGGGAGAAAAACAAAATTCTTCCGGGAATCTGAAGATTTTGCCGGGAATCGGGAGACTTGAAAAACTTTCGGGGAAACATGAGATAATGTTGTTAAAATTTCGGGAAGTTTGAAATTTTTGCGAGAATGTCTCCGAAAAAATCGGGAAGATATTCCAAATTTTCGGGACAACTTTCAGTTCCACACAGTATTGCTCAAACAGCGTTTGTTAGAGTTGTCACCCCCCGTCTTAACTACATGATAGCTGTCCATGTACATATATACTACAAGTTTCAGATTTTCTGCAGACTCAAAGAAGAAGTTATCAATTTTTGTGGCTCTTTTAAAATTTCTTTCAAAATCACAGTCAACTTCCTCTAATGCTCCAGTAAGGCCCATGTCCCCCCTGGGACAACCCTCGGGCATTAGCATAAGCAAAATTGGCAAATGCCCCATGGTGGGAAAAAAAGCTATGCAAAAGCCTGGGTGTATAGTAAAAATAGAAGTAAACTTCTTGGAATTTAGACTCATCCAAAAGTTATTTGAAGGCAAACTAAGTCTCCATAGAAGTGTTTTCCTTGGTTTTCCTCCAATGACCAATAAATTATTAGAGAAAGTGGGCAACAAATTTCTCGCCAGAAAAGGATGTCAAATGCCCCAGGTACACTGAGGTTTGGCTAATGCCCGACCCCAGGATTGAGAAAATCACCAACTAATGCCAGGGAGGGAGGAGGATTGGGGGGGGGGGGGGGAGGGCACTGGATGGGCACTTCTGGAATTGACTGTTGTTCATCAAGATGTCTGAGGAAGGAAGTATGCTTTAACAAATCACTGTCAGTAAAGATTTCAATGTGCAGTTCCAGAAAATATCCATATTTTTCCCATGGAAGGTTCTTGGAAATTTCAAGACGGAGGGGTATCAAAAGACAGTTTGTACAGTATGAAGCTAAATTGGAATTTCCAGAGGGGTGGGGTGGGGCCTAAACCAAAAACACTTCCATGGGTGGGGTATGGATATTTTTGGGAAGAACACATACCGGTACTTCAAAACAGAGCAAAAAAACAATTTTCTTTTTCAACAGTTCCATCTCTATTCCAATTAGTGGAAGAAAATGGCAAGGAAAATGGCAAAGAATGCACAATATTATATAACATTTTACAATAGCATTACAGCATGAATAGGAGAAGCTGCCAAGGATTGGAATGAAGCCAGGGTTATTAGAGGTAGTGAATGGTAAATATAAAACATTATGAGACAGTGAGAGACTATCATTTTTCTCTGAGAGCACGAAACCAAATCCGAGACTACCATGATACTACTTACTAAGTCCTCTTCGTATTGCACACTTAAGGCTATAAGAGACTCTAAGAATTTTTTCTGCGAGAATTTAAGATACTTTGTAGAAAAAAATCAATACAAATACAAATGAGACGTAAGGCCAGAGAAATTTGACTAAAACATTGTTTGCCCCATATCTTTTGAATGACCGTTCACCGCCTCTGAAATGAGGGTACTGGAATGAGGAATGCTATCCCTCCCCCACACCACAACACAAGGTTTATGCATCCCATCACGGTAACACCTTTGTTGCCTTGTTACTTAAGTTCAACTTAACTTCATTAGAAGAAACTCTGACTGTGACTGGTAAAAACTTTATCACAAGTAATCCTTTTAAGGATCTACATGTAGGTCACATTATGTGAAAATGTCTGGCAATTTTTTTTTTTTTTGGGGGGGGGGGGGGGAATGAAAAATATTTGCAATAAAATTTATAACTCTGCATAAGTTACCCAAAACAGACAAAACAAACTACCTACAGCTGTAATGTTATCTAAACTGCCTGCTGATTTTGAAACTTTGGATGAAGGACAAAATGATGGTGAATTAAATATATAAAAAAGATCTCTATGTCATTTTACTCTTTTTTGTCTGATTTTTCCATTTTTGAGCATTTTTGTCATGGGGCATCAACTTAACAATGACCTTGTATAAACTGCAAAAAAATATTTCACAGAGAGTCAGCTGGAACATTCCTTATCAACTCATCTGCGGCACAGGAAGAGAAAGTGGGAGAGATGGTCTTTCAGGAACATACAACTTGTCCAGTACAATCTGTAGACCTTTCATGGCCTAAACATAAACAAGAACAACCCAATTACAATGGTTAATATTATTACATTGTCCCGACTACCACATCTTTCTTTTAACCCCAACCATTAAGCTTTGATTTTGGTAAGGTGGTTCTACATTTTGAGTCTGTGGGCAAGCTTTTAGCTAGCAGGGTGTCCAGGCGTCCTGTGGATGCCCACTATTTGAAGAAATTCATTAAAATTGCACCTAATTCTTTAAAAATTTATGATGGGAAATATCTTCAGGAGGCCCAAATTTTTAATTTCTGGCTAAAAGCCTGTCTGTGGGTGAACTCCTAAACTGTGAAAATGCAAAGCTTCTGAACAGTACTTTTCTGTGGAGCTCAGTTTATTGTGTTGTACAAGGTGGATGAAACTTTTGAGTCTGTGGATGAAATGCTTAAGTGTGACCATTCAAATGAAAGCTCTTGAGCAGTACTTTCCTGTGGTGCTGTTCAAAGGTGGTTCTAACTTTTGAGTCTGTGGATGAAATGCTAAAGTGTGACCATTCAAATGAAAGCTACTGAGCAGTACTTTCCTGTAATGCTGTTTACTATGCTGTTCAAAGGTGGTTCTAACTTTTGAGTCTGTGGATGAAATGCTAAAGTGTGACCACTCAAATGAAAGCTACTGAGCAGTACCTTCCTGTGGTGCTGTTTATTGTGCTGTACAAGGTGGTTCTAACTTTTGAGTCTGTGGATGAAATCCTATAGTGTGACCATTCAAATGAAAACTACTGAGCAGTACTTTTGCCCACTACTGTTTATTATATTTTACCCTATGTAATCATCGGTATGGATCCACACCAGTTTTTTATTAATAGCAATTAATAATAGTAATAATAATAATAATAATATTAATAATTCAATTAATCCCAAGTAGAAATTTTTAAAAATATGTCAAATTTCGACTTTGGGAAAAAAGGGGTTATGTTGAAAAATATCAAACAACTCAAGGAGTTTACTATACCTTAGATGAATTTAATTTATATCTTTGGACACCAAATCGTTCTATTGCTCTTGAAAAACCAAATACACCAGATGAAATCCAGGACTGCTTGTGACAACTTATCCTGAAAAAGGAAATAGCAAAATTCAACAAAATTTAAGGGTTACAAAAATTTCGTCTACAGCACTTGTATGCATTTTGTAATCATTTAACCGTTTATAATAAATAATTATTGTGCAGTTCTAAGAAAATAACCATATCTGCCCAAAGGAAACCCTGTCATAATTTTTTATTATTCTTTTTTTAATAAAGGGAGTATTAGCAACCATGACTGCAATGCCAAGGAAAACAACATGAAAAGAAGAATTTGCACTCTTTGAAACTACTTTGTGTGACTGAATTGTCCTGGACCTGAACTCATAAGGATGGCTTTCAAGTTTGCTTTTTGAAGCCTACAATACACAATTTTATATTTAAAAAATTCCTGACAAGTCAATTTTATATTTTGTTCTGATGCACTATTCACCATCAGAGGGTAAATTATTCACAAAACAAGAAAAATAATTTATGCTTAAGTTGTACAGTTTGCTTTCAGTTAATAATTTATTACAGTCTTGTGTGTACATGTACCTGTAGCAGGTTGTTGAGATCTTATTATAATCCTATAAATCATTAACCAAAATTGGCAAACAGAAATTCAGTACAAAAATCAAATTGAGTACATTTTTTTTTTCTGTTGCAGCAGCAGACTGTCAGAGGTTGGCTTGCATTTCTTCTTATTTACATCAATTTTAAAAATTATATTCTTGGTTTGTACATGATGCCATAAAAATTCAAAAATCTAAACTATACAATCATGTACATCCTACAAAGCTGTTTCTAGTTCATGATATGTGGATACCAGAGTGATACAACCTTTCAAAAAAGTTTCAGCCTTTAACAATGTTTTGCTTCCCAGTTGTAAAGGTCTGACATGTGTCAAGCAATTCATTTTGCTATTTCAAAATTGAGCTAGGTGAAAGTTACTTTTGTATTAAAGATGCTTACAGTGAATCCAATCTCTTGTGATGAGATGTTTGGTGTAATAATTTATTAATTAAGACTTTGAAGTTTTTGCCATCATATTGGTGTTCTGAAGTGGTACACCAAGATGGCTACTTGATGTCTTTTTACTAAAAATGTCTAATGATCATTCACCTAAAACTCTTCAACGAAACACTCTTGCACTTCAAAATTCGGCTCATAAGTGAGTTTTAACCTCTCTACAATACCATAAGCATTTCGGAATTTTGATACGACTTAATTGCAAACCAAGAATACCACCTTCTGTTAATTAAAACACTCACCATTCTTTGTTTGTTGGATGGACTGAGTAAACACATTTTTCCTCCACTGCCATCAGTTTTGTGAATGTTACATTCTTTGTGTATGTTGTTAGAGTTTTGGCCTCAGGATCCACAATAGATTCTTCCACAATACAAGCTACTTTTGAACTTACAAACTGCAAAAATAAATATTAAGTGAACAATATTTATTTTTCAATTTTTTTTTTTATTTATTAACACAGTACAGTGAACAAACCAGTGAATAGAAGTGTTTTCTATGAACTCTGATTGGCTACTCAAACTCGGACAGTATCCTGCTATTCACCTTCAGACATTGTTCAAACAGTCCTCTTAAGCTAACATAAAATCTTCATAATACACATGAACTGAAAACAAATAGAGCTCAAATTTGCTGTTGCATGATTTATAGTTTAATCTCAATGTCAAGCCCATTGGAAATGAAAGGTATTGCAGCGTTTAACAAGGCAAGACAACATTTGCACTAACATGTTTCATCTGCCTCAGATCAAAACTGCCTCATGAAGTAGTTTCAGTCATGCTCAGAAAAAACCTGTTTCGATCATGATTTGTGCAATGCGCAGCCTGTTGTGAACACTTTTTATCGTGAAACATCTTTCATTCATAATCAGACTGAACATGTTTCACCCCAGTGTGAACACAGGGCAAGTATCCACCACTATTAACCTCCAATTCAGTGAATAATAGTTATTCTTAAATTAATTATTACAAAGTATAGATTGCATTTTCTCAAATAAGAACATGAGGTGATTAATTCTTTTGTTTGTTCCAAAAGACAACATTCATCCCCAGTAGGTTATAATGTAGTTACAGTGTGTAACAATTGTTGTTTTGGGTCAGCTATTATATGTGGAAAATTGAATATGGTAATAATGCCATAAACTAGAAATACATGCATTGAACAGTTGCTTACCCTCTCTGCCCATCTTGGTAAACTGTTTGTTTTTGTTATAAGCTTTTTAGTTACAAGTTTGTTACCCACAAAAGACCTGAAAAAAATTGCAATATTATTGGTTAAACAATGGTGAGACATTTTAACTGTATTTTAGTTTAAAATGAAGCCTCCACCAATAGCTTCCTCTGTAAAGATAGTGCTACATTGTGCAATTTTCCATGCAACTTGTCTCGTGATGGTCCTTGGACCTTTCAGTTACATGAAGGAGGGGTGTTAAACTAGGTAGCATTTCATGTCTCACAACACTAACCTCACATCTATGTTGCAAATTAAGTTTTTTTCAAAGTTAATAGCTTGGACAGAAGAACACCTTACATAGTATAAAATTGCAAGGAATATTTTCTGCTTAGCGAATTTCAGAATTTTGGTGGATGTTTGTGCAATGATATGCAAGGAAATATACAGGCAAACATGCCTACTTTAATAATTCGTTTGAGCACCCAGGGCACTTATTTATTTTTAGTTGTGAAAAGGAGGAGGCGCTTAATACTTCAGAACAATGGTTCGCAAAGTCATTATCGGGGATGCAGCTAAGAGCCGGCTACTGGCTAATTTCACCAACTAAAAGAGAACTTATCACCAGCTGAAATTTTACTATAAAACAAAGACTTGGGGTGATTTTGAAGGTGCACAAGCCAGAAAAACCGGCTGGGCTTGTTAATAAGCCTGCTCATTTTTTTCTTAGCTACACCCCTGCATTATATAATTTGCTATTGTACCTCAAAGTCTTTAAATATGCCACTTTCTTTGATAACATAGCTTTTTAGCATAGCATCTTCAAGGGAGGGGGGACGCTTATTAGAAAGGGGTCACTTATTAACAAAACGTCACTCAAATGTGGATGCTTATTAGAAAGTAGGCGCTCATTGGAAGGAGGGGCTAAATCAAATGATTGTGGTAAGTAAAAAAAAATAATTTATAATTATTGATCTTGACTTAAGTCATTTGTGTGTATCAAAGCAACAATCTTGGTCACCGATGTTGGAATATTGGATGCTTTATTTCCTGCTTTTCTCTTTAATGTCGATTTTCAAGATGTGAAGGTGAAACCAAACCATGTAAATACAACATTGGTTAAACTCTGGTTAAATTTAAAAGTTTCACTCGTTTCATTATCAATGGAGAAGGCACAATTAATTCAGAGATAGTAACTTTATTCATCATGTAAGCTTCCCCGCACTCAAGCATAAACGTTTGTGTTGATAGAGCAATGTTGTCAATATATATGAAACGGAATAAATTACAGATAAAACCAAAACATCTTACAAAACAAGATATATTTTAATTTGTCTGCAACAGAAGAATAACAAAGCTATGTACCATAGAAATACCAAATAAACATATAAACATTATTTTGCACATGCTTTTGCCAACAAGAAGGCAATGCATGACATAATTTAATTAAAATATTAAACGTCATCAATGGGTCAAAATATTTTCGTGTTGCTAGTCACGACAAGTAGTTGCGACTGAATTAAAATGTACTAAGACTCTGAACAACTTATCAGAACTACAAATAAAATATTTCACACGCTATAGTATTAATCAAAACATCCCAATAAAAGCAACCCAGTTAAAACACGAGAAGTTATCTACCTTTCGATGACATCCTCGGAGAGCACGTGTCGACTATACGGGTTCGGATATCGCCGCCAAAAAGCGCTCGTTACTTGATCCCAGTTGAATCTAAACACACCACAATATATTTATAAGATAGTCTATTTCTTCAAGTAAGTTTTGCAGAAGTTTAAAAGCGACAATTACTTACTTTAGTATGCAATTTGTACAGTAGAATTTCATGTTGTAATGCTTGGCTGCACCACAAGCTGAAAGGTTGTGACTTAAATGGATACTCCAAAATCAGGTTTCTGAGCCCGCGAGAATGAGAAGCCCCCACCAAACCAATGTTTTCACTGCAACCGCTGGTCCAAACCTGATTTTGGAGTATCCATTCTAGTCACAGCCCAAGCTGAAATGCATTACGAAAGAAATGCCAGGTTACCAGGCAAACAGGCTCCGCGCGGTCACAGTTTCACCGAGATGGAAACTGGTTCGAGTGGGCGTTATCGAAGGCGTCGACGACGGCGTTGACGAGAAAAGTCGGTGTATACTTTATGTAAGCCTACGCACAATACAATAGCCACCCCAGCACCTTACCATTACAAGAGGGTGGTAAAGGGTTTTTTCGTGATCCGTGAAAGGCCTTTATTTTTCCCCGTGAATTGTGAAATGGCTATTTTTTTCCTCGTGAAACGTGATTTGGTTACATAACCCGTAAATCGTGAATCGACTTTTTTCATGAGCACTGCAAAATGACTGTTGTTTTTTCTCGTGAAATGCGATTGTAAACCGTGATTCTTTCTTCCTCCCAAAAAATTATCCATTAAGCGTTTAACTACGCCGGTGGTAAATTGCGTGACGAATGCATGACTCGGACTCGTACCCAGTCGTCACTTATTTATTTCATTCGCAAAGTAACTGTATGGGAAGAGAAATTGACGCGCGCAAACGCGCTTGGAAAGGAGGGAGAAAAAATGACGTCGCTATTAGCAAAAAGTAAGAAATGTTTTTTTTTTTTCGTGAAATGGCCATTTTATTCTCCGTGAAACGTGAAATGACAATTTTATTTTTCGTGAAACGTGATCTAGACCCCCCCTTTACCACCCTCTTACAACACTGGCTACATGTGTATTTTGTGCTAGGGGTGACGGTTAACTTTGTGCTGGGTTAAGGGGTACACATTCAACCTGATTCAACTGGGTACTGATTCAACCTGAGAACGGATTTTACGTGCTACCGTAAAGTTCCGAAGTAAAAGACGCCCCGAAGGTAGCCGGCTTCCCCCCAAAAGTAACGTCAAAACGCTGTGGCTGTTAATAAATCCCGAAAGTAGCAAGACCAACCTCGCACCCGATTTATTTAACGGTTTTTGTTCCCGAAAATAACGACGTCCCGAAAAAGGTGCTAATTACAAAAGTAATGATGGTACATGTCCCTGCTACATGACCCCTCGTGTCTGACCACCTTAAAGTTCCGAAACTACCGTAGTTTCGGAACTTTAAGGTGGTCATACACGAGGGGTCATGTAGCAGGGACATGTCGCAGCGACTAGCAGCGACAAAAATTTGTGTAGTACACACTGAGGAACATGTAGCAGAGAGTGTAGCGGGAACATGTAACATGTCCCCGTTACACTCCCTGCTACATGTCCCTCAGTGTGTACTACACAATTTGTCGCTGGACATGTCCCTGTTACATGACCCCTCGTGTCTGACCACCTTTACGGTAGTATACTAGTAGTGTTCGCGATGGGTATAGAATTAATATAATTTGGCAATTTTGTTCTGTAAAGGAGTTTGTTTTGCTTTCTTATCTGCAAATTGGTACCGTTTATTACCATTTTGGTTTGGAAAAAGGGTAAATTTAAATGCTTCTCAGTGTCTGCTCGCAGATAGCAGCATTAAGGTGAAGTGACTAGGAGGCTAATTTCTTGAATCACGTCTATCTGTACATGTACAGGGGGTGACAACTCTACTAAGGCCTGTTTCGGGAGAAAAACAAAATTCTTCCGGTAATATGAATTTTGCCGGGAATCGGGAGACTCAAAAAATTTTCGGGGAAACATGAGATAATGTTGTTAAAATTTCGGAAAGTTTGAAATGTCTGCGAAAAAATCGGGAAGATATTCCAAATATTCGGGACAACTTTCAGTTACACACAGTATTGCTCAAACAGCGTTTGTTAGAGTTGTCACCCCCGTGGGGGGGGGGGGGGGGGACTCCCATATATGAGCTATATAGGTAGACTTGGAAGGTTCTCCTGCATCGCAGAACAGGAGCTTATCTCCTGTTTACAGGCAGTTTAGTCTGGATAGAGTATAGTTTTCAGAAATTTTTGGTCTGGAATAGGGTATCATTTTCCGCGAAACTGATCAGTTGTGTGAAGAATTTAGTCTAGACAAGGTTTACTGGCAAATGGCATTTAAAAATCGGTACGGCGGGCAGTACGGCATTTTTACTTACCCCTGTGATAGTGAACGAATTTCTGGAAAATAGGTTTAGGATATACAAGGGTAGGGTTTTTCGGTGTTTAGTCTAGTATAGGGTTGCAAAATGCTAGTATAGGTTAAGGGTCTCCGAGTCCCAGCGGCACACTCCCACCCAAAAATATTGCAGACTACCCCCCCCCCCACCACCGGGTGTCACCCCCCGTTATCTGTGCCCCTTGTCCTGACAGAAAAGATTAGCCTCGTTCCCATTCACGCCCGCCATTTTGGGAATTGTTCATTTTGAATTTCGCTGGCAACTTCGCCATAAAATAAGCTTTATACAGTGTTTTCATCAACATTTACTCATGGATTTCCCCTTTGAACCTGTCACAAAGACCGAGAAACAACCATTTTGTGTAGAAATGATGAAACGTCTCGATATTCAACGAAGGAACGAGCATTTCTGTGATGTGATTTTAGAAGTTGGCTCCGGTGACGATCAAACTCGCTTGAAAGCTCACAGAAACGTCCTTTGCGCAGCAAGTCCGTTCTTTTACAGCGCTCTCAACTCTGAAATGATAGAAAAGAATGAAGGTTTAATCCGACTGAAAGAAACGAGCAAAGCTGTGATGGAGGAAGTGTTGGAGTATGTGTACACAGGACATGTTGATATCGATGAACACAATGCATTTGATTTGCTGGAGATGGCAGATTTTTTTATTATCCCAAGTCTGAAAGAGGCATCGCGAAAATTCATTTCGCGAAAATTGTCCCCTTCCAACTGTATAATGGCCTATTATTCCGCTGTGAGTTACCAGTGCCCTGAATTGCAGATGCAAGCGAGAGGGGTTATCTTTGAAAACTTCACGAGTGTAATGGAATCTGAAAGTTTTCTGAACTTGAGCAGTGAACAAGTGGAGGAGTGGATTTCAAGCGATGAAATCAGAGTAAAAGCAGAGGAAGAAGTTTTTCATTTGATTGTGAAGTGGATGGAACGAAGCGAGCGAAAGGAAAATGATCGATTTTTTGAGTTGTTGCGTCACGTTCGTATTCATCACATGTCAAACAACTTTGTTCTCACTACTATTTTGCGTCATCCTTTGGTAAAAGGCAGTGAAAAATGTACTGCTTTTGTTTCAAATACAGTGAGAGAGGTTTCAAATGATACAGAAGATTTGCATTCCTGCAAGCCACCAAGAATTTGCCTCAAGAAGTATGAAGAGGGCCTTGTTGCCTGTGAGTTTAAGACCTGTAAAACGTTCTTTTACCTTCCCTCTGAAGACAAGTGGTATAGGTTGGCAGACATGTCATCTACAACGAAACTTGCAAAGGCCATGACTGAATGTCATGGCAAACTGTACAGTTTACAAAGATCATGGACTGATCAATTTTCGTTGCAGCAGTACAACCCATTAGAAAACTCTTGGTTGCCTGTGAAGTCTTGCAGTAGTGCTGTGTTGTTACAGTATGCAAATGTTGTTAACTTCCAAGGGTTTCTGTTTGTGATTTGCGAAAAAAAAAATGGGCATAAAACAAGTTTTGTCCATAAGTACAATCCTGTCACACACATTTGGGAGGAGGTAGCTCCACTGAATTTTGTAAGATTTTATGTATGTGCAGTGGCTGACCAGAACTTCCTGTATGCCATAGGTGGTACATCAGGCACAGGTGAAGGTTTGGACATAGTGGAGAGATTTGACCCAGAAAGTAACTCATGGAGTAGGGTTTGCCCTACCCTGGAAAAGAAATATTCATCCACTGGCACAGCTGTCGGAGGTAAAGTGTTTATCTTTGGAGGCTTTACTGGTAGAGCTGGAGCATCTTCATCATCAAGGCAAATTGAAATGTATGACCCTGCTTCAAACACCTGGACTAGCATGGGGAGTGTTGGTGCACCAATATTCACCTTCAGTGCTGTGAGTTTTAAAGGAGATGTTTTCGTGATTGGCGCTTGGATGACTGATAATACCCTCAAGTCCAGCAGCATGAAGATTTATGATGTTGACAGGAATGAATGGAGAGCTTGCAAAGATCCTCCATGTAATAAACTGAGTGTTTTAGCTCCCCTAAGGATTCCAAGAGACATTCTAAATGCAGAAGGTTTGTAAATACTAGCTATGTGTAAGTGTTGGTTTTGAGTGGTATACCAATGAAATATCCCACAAGTGACTTGTTTTTTCTTAGTATTTGCACGAGCCTTTTTATACCATGCCTTTATAATTTTTCAGAGGCTCAGTGGTATAGTGGACAAGACAAGAAACTGTGCTCCACAAAGTCTCTCTCCACTCAGGTGTATAAATGGGAACTGAAAACATATTGTTGGGGGGAACCCTTGTGATGGTCTAGCATCCCATCAAGGGAGGGGTACCTTATTCTTACTAATTTTTGCGCGTACTTAATTTTGCGAGTATAAATTTTCACAATTCCAGGAATAACAAAAGTGTATTTAATTTTGCAATTTTGCCATTTCTTTAATCTCCCAAGCCCTAAAAGAATGTTCACAAAATAGCTATATAGAAATATCAAGAGTTACGCCTTTCTACATTTACAACGTGGTGTTGTCAATGTCGAGGTTGCTGAGTCAAAGTGCCGAGATCTACTCAACCTTAATAATTTATGCATTGTTTTTTTATACAGCATAACAATATGGAATTTAAAAATATATATTAAGTTATTAGGCTTGTGAAGACTTACCTTTTATAAGTTTGGTACCAATGAAGGTCTTCCAAAGACTTCCTACAATTCCCCCCCCCCCCCCCCCTTTTCAGATATTGTTACAACGCTATTTGAAACTTTTACATCAATTTTTTTTAATTTGTCGAATACTCCCAGCAATTTACCGAAGATGTTGCAAAATTTTCCAATGTTTAACTGAAGGTCATTTTAACAATTTTGGTTAATTTGTGAAGTTTTCTGAAAATTGCTGAAGAATACCGAAGCTTTCCAAAGATACAAAGCTGTTTTCATTACAGCCACTTACATATTTACTCCAGACCACGAGCTAATTTAATGTACAATGGTGGAAAATTACCACTGAATACAACCCATGGCATACTGCAGAATATGCAACAGCTTTCCAGCCTTCTGATTGGCTGTATTTTTCCCAGCATGAATCCTAATAGATATAGCTATGCTGTATCATTGATACAGAATACTCATAGGAATGCTTATAAGCTTCATCGCTATCGTTCCTTTATAAGTAAGATAAAATATTGCCAGCAAAACTTTCTAAATCTTAATAAAGAAAATATGTATCTGAAAAATATTGGTCTTGTTTTCACTTTCTTGCAAGTTTATGGACCCAGCTGAAGGCAAATTTGCTGACAGCAAAGTAAATCTTTATTAGCACAAAGAACTGGATAACGTCCTTTCACCAACAATGAAATTAAATGAAAACAACAAAGTGTTAGTCAGTATGGCTGTACAGCGTTAACAGCGCTTTTCTTAACGGGCGACCCCGTAGCTGTCCAAACGATGTCTGATTGGCGAACGATACAATTTATATATCACTTGAACAATGCCCCTATCCCTAATCCCTATCCCAGTGGGACAAATCTATTGTTTTCTTAGCGAATCACAGACATCGTCTGGACAAGTGCTGGACTACCCTTCTGAACACCGCCAGTAATAAAGGCAAAATTCACTGAAGTATACGGTTCATGACTGGCCAATAGTGTCAAACACATAGCGCAACCTGTGCCTAGCGCGGGAAAACGCGTGCACGCCAAGTCGCGATCGGTATGGTTTAGTTCTTGATTGTTTAAAAAAAACACTACGTTGCCTCTGATTGGTTAGAGCAAATGGCCCGGGTTTTTTTTTTAACCAATTACAGAGCTTGAGCTTCGCAAGACAGTTATCTATTGACAGATTGTTCAAGTTCCTTCTTTGCATATCTTGATTTCGATGTTTTAAGAAGGTGGAGTCGCTCTTTCGAATGTTTGGCTTTAAGCTTTTCCACTAATGCTTTTATTTCCGCGAAAAAATCTTCCACTGCCTTAATCATTTCTCTTCTTGTGTTGGCCCGTATATCACCTAAGGAAACAACAGAGAAAGGATCTGTCATCATCCTTGTCCAAAACATTTGAAATGTTATAACATGCCTTTTTCAGTACGACGTCGGAGAAGAGAAAAGTGGTGAATGCGAGCTATAAATGTACGTTTGGTCCCAAATACAAAGGAAACTTTTATAAAATAGAAAACCAGGCCGCTCTGAGAAGGCGTCTGGGAGTGTGTTTCTCCTTGTTTTTTTTTTTTTTTGTCGATCAAAAACGATGTCCTAAGTCCACAATATAAAAATAAAAGTCTATTGCTAGTCTTTTTTTCGCTCGGTCTCGCTCCCTTTCCCTTTTCGTTTTCCGTTTTGTGATGTTCAGGCTGATCGGGGTCATAAAACCCTTGTTTGAACGTTGTTGTAGTGAAATTGCTGTTATTTCCCATCAACCATGTTTTGTACATTTATCAGATTCTCTTGACAGTTTGTGCAATCATTACTTTCATGCAAGTGTTGGGTATCCTGTTCCAGGCGTTCAGATTGTGGAGGAAAAACATTAGGTGGTACCACACACGGCAAAAAAAAAAAACAATCACGCGAGTGTTGACGGCGGGTGATACACGTGAAAGAGCGCTTTCTCTCCCATTTTCCCCACCTTTTTGCCCTCTTGTAATTTTTCCCTTGCGTCGTTAACCATTATCTGAACCCCTTGAAGAGGCTAGTGTCAGGTTGTAAAACTCCATCGTGCTATAACTCGATCACTACATTTCTGGTCGCTTTTAATCGCCACTGAACGAACGCTAATGCGCGCCATATGATCGCAGATAATCGCCGACAATCGCTTGTCTTTTACAGAAAAAAAAACATCAATGATCATATGGAAACGCGCATTAGTGATCGTTCAGTGGCGATCAAAGCGACCAAGAATGCTAGTGATCAAAGCACTCTGCATGTCGTATATATTCCATATGATCCCTACGATCTTGCAGTATTCGAGCGTTTGTGGAAACCAGTCTTAAGACCGTGATTCTTGCACAAGGTAATACCTTTTTACGATTCCTCCCTGACTATCAATTTTAAAGAGGAATAGTTTCTTTGAAACTCTGCACCAACATCGGTTCGTACATTTATCGTTTTATGTCACTCACCCTCTGTGAGCACCCTTCGTCGTCTTTTTAACCCTTTTGCTAACTCCCACATCGCTCCTACCACAAGAAACGAGAGAAACAGAACAGAAGAGACAACCATCATGGACTTGTACATGGAACTTTCACTGTCGACCAAACCAGTTTTTTTTTTTTTTGTATTTTATTTATTTTTGTCTATATTACATTTGTAAGAAAACTAACATTTAAACACATTTACACAATCTAAGTACATGAAAGAGAAAGAAACTAAAAACACAAAAATGACAAATGTACGAAAAAACTGCTTAAAGTAGTATAATTTATAATTAAAGCGGCTTGAGTTGAGATAAGAAATGATAAATTTGGTGACAAAAATCTAAGAAGAAATAAGAGCGATTAAGGGCTCCCACTTTTGATAGTGATAACTAAGGTTGTTTCTCTCGCTCGCCATGGAGTATTCTATTTGGTATGTATTTTTAATTCGCTCGAGTAATAATTGTGGAATTAAAATCTTGTTACTAAGTTTACAGAAGTGAAGGAGATATTTGCTTTCCAAGATAATATAGTTAATTAATTTGCTATTACTTTCTAGATTATCAATACCAAAAATAACATCTCTAATTTCTAAACGCTTGGTAAGCTTTAATTTATGTTTACATATCATTTCCACTTCATTCCAAAATAGTCTAACTCTTGGGCATTGGAAAAGAAAGTGTTCAAGAGTTTTCGATGCCAGTTGATCTCGCCACAGCCAGAGGTATTGGGGACTCCTAAAGATAAAGGCGAAACCTGTGTTATGCGCTTTTATTACACATACTTTGTTCTTTTAAGACATAAAATTGATCAACCTCGTTCCCAGGGCTTTTCCCTTCGAGAGAGGGGAAAAGCCCTGGGAACGAGGTTGAAAATTGATGAAAAAATGGCCGAAGATCAGACAAGACGGGGGGCTAGATGACCACGTCCCTCCCCACGTTAAGGTTTCTCTCAGTAGCTGATCGTTTATCATTGAGGAGCATTTTGGTAAATTTGGCGATAATCGCTTGCTGTGGTAAACGAGATATGATGTCAATAAAAATGCGTGGTTTTCACCTTTTCTCGGTGAAAAACATACAAAACGCTACCAAAAGCAGCAAAATGTTTAGTTATATCATTTTAAGACTCTACCAAACAACATTTGCAATTTCCGCATTTTTCCGATAAATTTTAATTTTTAGTCAAATCCAAGATGGCGGCCATTTTGGATGACGTCATGGACCCCCAGCTGCGCCCTAACCAAAAATATTTACCTTATTTTGTAGAGCACATCACAGCCCCCCCCCCCCCCCACCCACCCCCACCCCTTGTCCCACGGTGGGGTAAAAAGTAAAAAGTTTGCGTGTACTTCCGAGGGTTAAAAATATTATTGCTACCCAATAGGTGACCTAGTAGAGTTGGCTTTTTGTCTTTGAAAACCATAAGGGTTATACCTACCCTGGGTGACAGAGGCTTTCTCGCGCTCTTATCTCTCTCATATCACACACGAAAGCGTGCCGCGAGAGAACCTCTGGAATACCCAGGGGAGGATAGGCCCGGGTACATCCAAACATTTAGCAGTGTGCAGTGGACACATGGTTCCCAAATGGAGCCCATTTTTCATACTTTCTAACCTCCACAGAATCAACGTGTTTTTGTACTGTCTGAAATATCTTCATCCGATGACTTTGCATGTAATGTCCAAAACACTGCCTGAGCTTTCTCGATTCACCTCCTAAAACCACTCCGTAAGCCGTGGAATAGTCGTAGATGTCCATGACTCGAAGAGAAGGTTTTTCAAACAAATCCTTCCTGCTCCCTAGTACGTAAGTATCTATCAAGGCGCCCGTGACGTCACCATTCAGTAACGCTTCAGAGATGTCATCATAAGTGGTGAACTGTTTGTCTTGAAGTCAACAAAGAAGATAGATTAGATACAGGCTAGGTTCACTGACAAAAAGTTAATGCAATATGGGAAGCATTGGATAAATGTCCAGTTATTGTTTGTCGGTGTCACTGTTTTGTAAGTAATTGTTGTCCCTTTTTACTATGGTTACTATAAAAACGTAATTTAATATTTGTTTTTCCTTCTCAAGCGCTGTATTTAGTTTTTCTTCTCTATTTTTACTCAAAATAGTTAAAGCGTCAATTTTTGTAACTGTGCAACATAACTAATGTAGCTGTAATAGTTTTTTTCTGTCATCTTAGGGAACAGGGATGGGCGCAGTGGTGAGAGCGCTCGCCTCCCAACAATGTGGCCTGGGTTCGATTCCCGGACTCGGCGTCATTTGTGGGTTGAGTTTGTTGCTAGTTCTCATTCTTGCTCCGAGGGTTTTTTCTTTGTATACTTCGGTTTTTCTACCATCCTATGCTCTAAGAGCCATCTTATGAATACGAAACAACGGATAGTTTCTTGGTGTTGCGGATGGTGTGATCACCAAATGACGTAAAACAAAAGATTCAAAAGACACTGAACGATACCCACACCACAACACAAAAGCTAACAAACAATGGCTTCCACAACACCAAGAAACACCTAAACAACGTAAGGTTAATTTTAGTTGTTCTTGATGTTTTGTAATGAAGTTTCAAGCTTTCGATAATCGTTTAACTTACAAAAACCCTTGTAATCCGCAGTTAACATTTAGCAGGTGCAAGGAAGGGGGAAAGGGGTCATTTTACGGTATCATTGAATTCGCTACCAGAAACACGCGAGAATCCACGCTTTCAGCGCTTCATGCCTTTGCGAGCAGCGGCCAGCGATTTGAGCGAATAAGTCTAAAACAAAGAGCGAAAAAAAAAAACAGTAAAATGATAAATTGTTAATTTTCCATTTTAATTTCATTTGCAGTTTACAAATAAGCGTATTCAGTTTACAAAAAAGCGTATGGATTCCATATGAACCGGCCCACAAGACCAAGCGCTTTCTCGCAAGCTACACATTTAAAAACATTTTTCATCCTGTAGTGTTTGTTCAAGTGTTAACCAGTATTAACTATATGTACTTGCTTATTGAAAATGAGACATTAACTGGCTAGACTTGTATTTTCCGACGCTCATGAAACGATTACATTTTAAAACCGCACGGAGGAACCGTCTTTACTCTCAATCAATCAATCAATCAATCAATAAACTTTATTTACCCTCGAATTTACAGTGTAGCACTCAAGTGCTAATATCTTCTGATGCAAATCCCTTCCAAAACGACTAAAGAAAGACACAGAATTGAAGGAAAACGTGAAAATTTGCATATTTGTCCGCATATAATATATCTCGTTCAACGCTTCACGCATTAACGAGATAAAGATCAGCCGACCACTATATATAAGTGTTCGATACAGCTTTTCCACACGCTAGTGACCAAAATTAATTGTCGATAAATATTTTTTATACGACATCTTTGTAACTAACGTTCACTGGTCATGTTAACTTCGTTTCCTGTGCGAGATGGGAAGCGATATGATTGTAAGGGTACTTTTTCGTTGTTGTTTTCGAAGTTAAGTTTGAAACTTACCAGGATTAAGTCGCGCGTTTCGTCTCAGTCCAAAACGGTATTCAAATGAATCTTGAATAGCACCAGTCTATGAAGAAAATAAATAAAGATCTTTGTAAGTAGAACCAAGATTTATTAACTGGTGAAATTTCGTACCAAAACTACGGACATAAGTTTGTATCACCTGTGAAAAAGTGAATACATATTCTTCAGAGGGGCTTCAAAACTCGTTTATTTTAACGCTTTTAAACGAGCGTTAGACGTTAATGTCATTTTTACGCTACTTGAGATCCGCTTTATGGTTGTAGATGAATGTTATGTTATCATGGTTATGTTTTGTGAATTTTGGTGATTTTTAGGAGCGGCGTACTTTAAGTAATGATCCGCATAAGAAGGAAAGTGCTAACGCCGGCAATGCACGATGGATTGTCAACTTTTTTCATTGTTACAACTAGTGATCTTATTAGCCTAGACTCAAAGACCGCTAAAAAGTTAAGGTTCAAGCTACATTTTGTCTGATTTTTTAAAGGTTTCAAGTAATTCGATACCCAATCGCACAACATGCAACTGTTAAAAGATATTGTATTTGGGGAACTTCATCTAAAAAGAAAATGATTAGCTATCGTTGATCTTACTGCTAAAGAAAGTGACACGCTCGAAAACAAACCCCGCGGTCTGACCAGTTCCTTACGCATGCACACAGCCATATCGCCTGGCTGTAGCAGCCATGGACAGCTGTTTTGTCCTAGTTCGGACTCATCAGCATATGGCATAGCCAGACAGGGTCTCACATAAGATCATCGACCCCGCCACTTTACTGCCAAAGCGAATGCAAAACACCCCTTTAAGCGCCATCTCCACACTACACATGTGGAAGCTGTTGGCTGGGGACGCGAGCACGGCCGTCATCCCACGGCATGCGTATGGAGAGGTGGATCAGCGTTTTTGCCGATCGGTGATTTATTTTGGGCCTGATTGCAGGTTACCATGATCTGAGGATTGCGTTTTTTTCTTTTCTTTAAGTCCACATGTATTATCAATTATCCATAACCATTATCTTTTAAGAGAACAAATTAATTCGATAAAAAATCAGACGAATTTCAAGAAAATAACTTAACGCGGAAAGGCTTTTTAACAATCGAAAGCATTAATACCATTTCATCACTGCAAAACTGGCATTTTAATTAAATATGATCATGTGAATGGTTCACTGATTTGATTGGCTCATGAAACTGTCCGGCCGAGTTACTTCGTCTGATTACAATTTGAAAGCAAATTAGATGAAAAAACCGAGGTTTATGAATCAAACACATTTAAGATTAATAATGGTAATTGAACTGAGTGGAGTGCAATTTGGTCTGAAATCATACACGTGATTTCAAAATCGAACGAGCGCGCAGCACGAGTTTGATTTGAAATCACAAGTATGATTTCAGACCAAAATTGCACGACACGAAGTTCAATTACCACTTTATTACATCCATTTTGAAAATCGCACAATTTAATCACCTTAATACAGGATTTTAGTCAGTACCAATATTGATGCAACTTATAGATGCGATTTAGAGTAAAAAATAGTGCGATTTGGGAATAAATCACACTGCTGAGAAAAAGATGCGATTTAGAGCAAAAAATAGTGCGATTTGAGAATAAATCGCACTGCTGAGAAAAAGATGCGATTTGAAGCAAAAATATTGCGATTCGGAAATAAATCGCACTGCTGAGAGCCAATCAGATTGCAAGGATCACCAGTGATTTCAAAATGGCTGTAATAAATACTATAATCATCGCGTGCAAGTAGTGTAAGGGATGAATGCCTTAATAAAAATACGTAATAATATGTATAAAAAAAGCACACGGGTAGAAAATTACAAATGGTGTTACCTTACTCCCATACAGTTTAAAATCCACATCTAACGAGTGTGATACTAAAGACATTGTTACTGTGGCAACGAACATGCTTTGAAGAACAAGGCCTGATAGCATCCAGATACCAGTAAAAAAACGAGCCACTGGAGTCACCGCATACTTATCACCATATCTGTACACATACAAAATAATACATAAAAGGCAAAGTCGCACACAAGAGCCACCGGTAGCCCACTCTGCAGGAGCTTAACCCGGTTTAGTGTTGCGTGAAGCAACTATGAGTATTGCTACTCCCCCCTGGATGGGATGCTAGTCCATCGCAGGGTTATCTTCCACATTATGTCGCCAGTACCCATTTATACACCTAGGTGAATACAGAGCCGATAAAAGTGAGTTTGGAGAAGTTAACGAACTTGACTGTCATATAAGTTATTCACCGTGACGTTGTGTATTCTATTAACGAGTCCGTTTTTATTTTTTTGAACCTTAAGGCGAGAAAAATAAAAACTGACGAGTAATAATACCCAGCCGTATTACACAACTTTTCGCTGAATAAATTGTTTACTAAACGACAGTCATCTTCTCCCAAATCTAAGTTTTTGAAACACAAGTGTTTTTCCTAGCGCGAGGTCAGAAGAGTGTAACAACGTGACATATTTGCACTAGTTTTGATGCGTATTTGCACTCTAGAATGCTGTGTCGAATAATAAGATACGATACGATACGATACGATACGATACGATACGATATGATACGATAATTTATGTAAAGCCCATAATGTGGGGAGTGGTCGCCCAATATCTCGAGTACTAGGCTCATGTGGACCCATGTGTTTGAAAACATTCTTCTATACATACACATATGATATAAAATATGGGACGCGCATATGGACCAAGTGTAACTGTCCGTACCTGTTGCCAGACCAAAGAATAAAACAGCCTGTAGCTTGGGTTCACATACGCACACTACTTTTCAAAATCTACTCAGCCGTAATTGTAATGATCGTCGATGATCGTCACTTACCCAACTGTTGTCATGGTAACAAAAGCCCACCAGAACCCTTCTATTGGACCTCGCGTTATAGAGAGTGGAAATTGGTTGGGATTTGCTCTGCTGTCCTAAAACCATAACAGTTGAAAAGAGAACGTTACTTTGCATTAAAACATTGCATTAAAACTTTGCATTAATGCTTACAGCGCTCTGATAGACAAGATAACTTAGACATGCCATATGAAAGTATATGGTCACTCGCAATTAAACGCTCATATAATCTTTGCAATTATCACCTCTATTGAAGGGATACCTCTATTAAGGGGACACTTCTCTTGGTCCCGGCCAGTAAAACGCTCATATAATCTTTGCAATTCTACCTCTATAAGGGGACACTTTTCCTGGTCCCAGCCGGCAAAAGGCTCATACAATCTTTGTAATTATCACCTCTATTAAAGGGAGACCTCTATTAAGGGGACACTTCTCCTGGTCCCGGCCGGCAAAACGCTCATATAATCTTTGTAATTATCACCTTTATTAAAGAGACATCTCTATTAAGGGAACACTTCTCCTGGTCCCGGCCGGCAAAACGCTCATATAATCTTTGTAATTATCACCTTTATTAAAGAGACATCTCTATTAAGGGAACACTTCTCCTGGTCCTCGCCGGCAAAACGCTCATATAATCTTTGTAATTATCACCTCTATTAAAGAGACACCTCTATTAAGGGGACACTTCTCCTAATCCCGATGGTGTCCCCTTAATGGTGGTTTCACTATTGACACTATCAGGACCAGGAGAAGTGACACCATGGCGGGGGACCAAATTTGAGTTTTAGATGTTGCTGCATGACACGGTGCAGCTCATACCAAGAACAAAGGACAATTTTAGACATACCACCTGGCTACGAGTCTAAACCTGCACTTAATTATGGTGATTCGGGTGAAGAACAGAAAGGTTTTCATAAGAAAAGGTTCAGCTAGCCATAAACTTCAACCAAAAAAAAAAAAACTTACCAAAATCCACATAAAACATCCAGCTAGTAAGGACATCACAAATACAATCAGCACGGCCGGCAAACAGCTTATTAAAGTGCTGTTCAAAGCTGAAGATGGTGAGTTCCCGGTATCAGTATTGACGATATAAGCCACGCCCGGCGTTTGAATCAGCGGCCAGTAACCAAAATCTACACCGAACCTAAATAGTCAATGGAGTGCAACTTTAGCGAATAGAAAAAAGGGTGTTGCCTTGGGAGTAGGGGGAGGGGGGAGGGGGAGTAGGGGGGAGGGGGGAAGGGGGAGGGGGGAAGGGGGAGTAGGGGGAGGGGGGAGGGGGGGAGGGGGGGAGGGGGGAGGGGGGGAGGGGGGAGGGGAGGGGAGGGGGGGGGAGGGGGGAAGGGGGTGGGGAGGGGGGAAGAGGGTGGGAAGGGGGTGGGAAGAGAGGGCGGGAGAGGGGGACGGGATAGGCGAATGGATAGGCGAAATTACATATTTTGCTCTGAAAAAGGGTAAGAGGTTCAAGTCAGCCCCCCCCCCACCCCCCACCCCGAACAAACATATTTTAGAGTATCCCTGTTTGACGAGTTTTACGTCATGTCGTGTTTAAAGATACTAATAGCTATTATAAATGTGAAAACAAGTTGATAAAAAAAAAATAGTGGCATACCTCACTTGACCAGTATAACCTGGAATGGGAAAACTAAAGTCTGTGTTATGTGAGATGCTTGATCTTAGAGCCGAGTCACTAGACTTTTGTGATGGCTGACCATTGCTATCCAGTTTAAAGTCAACCACTGACTGTCCGTGGCTCTTGCACGTTTGACAACACGTGACTGCCATCTCTTGCAAGATACCAGGTAGTATTCCACCGGGGTGAGGTGCGTCCACGTTGCTCATGTTACCGTTGCTGACGTAAGGCGGAAGCACGCGCCAGTTTGTTCGAAGGTGCTTTTCACAGCGGCACGTGTCTTTTGGAAAACGTTTACAAATAAATTAATTAAGAAACGAATAACTTAATGTTCTGAGGGTAACGATAAAGAAAATAAACTGATATCAGAGAACGAGTGAGCATGTGCACGGTTAGTTATCATTGCATTGGTAGTTTCTATCATTTGATCAAGACAGTTCCAGGTAGCAATACAGACATTGCTATTTACAACTAGATTATGAGCTCGAGATTTGTATCGCGTGATAGTTGATGAGAGCGAAGCCCGAATCAACTATCACGCGATAGAAATCAAGAGCGAATAATCTAATTGCTTTAGTACAAATCTACTAGACGTCCAAAACTTAACAAGACAGGCTCGCGTTTTTATTGAATAATGATATAAATAACAACTTCACACTGACAACCGTACACACTCACTTTCTACAACAGGATAGATAGTGAATAGCGTAGCCAATAAGAGAACAGCGTTCGCGATAGAACGCTGGTAGATTTATACTTATATTAAATAGAATTATTCTAAACCAATATCTGACCGAATACTATAGTTGAGACAACTTTTGCGCTGCATGTTTCTTTTAAGAAGGGAAGTGACAAAGGAACGAAAAGATAAATGTTGACCACTCAATGCTCCAGACTAGACCTGCAATAAGACAAAATGATGGCATGGCCAGGAACTATCAGAACATGGGAACTGATTCCCAATAATGCATTGGCTTCTTCTACCAATAGTCCAGTTTCGAATTCGCTATGACCGCTGAATTCAAACACCAATGACACATTGATACAGGATTAGACTCGACCTGATGCAAAATTTTCATAAATACTGGCAGAAGGTGCGTGAAATTTGAAAATTAAACAATAGACAGAGCTCTGAAAAGGTCATCTTCTCGCCTGAATTTGTGAATATTTTACATCAGGTCGAGTCTATGTGTCATTGGTGTTTGAATTCAGCGGTCATAGCGAATTCGAAACTGGACTATTTCAAGGCAGCCGCTCAGCCTGCAATTAGAGCACTTCAAGTGCCTAGTCACTTGCGCAGACTTTAGACCGCTCCCCCAGTGCAATTCAAATTATTTCGTGAGTAAACTAATAATATCTAAGTATCTAAGGCAATTATAAAACCACATAGAGAAACTAAAAACGAGAAACGACGTCTTTCAAACCCTGATAAGTTTGTGTTTTTGTTAAAAACCACGCTGTTGTTTTATAGCTGTTCCTCAGATTCATAGATACCCATGTAAAGGAAACAGTGAGGCATGGCGGTTTACGACATGGCGGCCAGTAACCAATCAGGGAGCGGTATTTTGAACACGTGACCTCAATGGATCTATTGTAAAGGCAACGCCATGAAAACGCAATTTGGATCAAAAAAAAGAAACATGGAAATTCCGTCGTCTTGGTTTACGTTGTTCGGGTTGTTGTTTTGCAGATGACGACCGAGAAACGTCCCATGCGAGAAATCACTGTTAGTAGAGATTAGTGACGTTCACGTCGCCGTTACTGTCAGGGTTTTGCTTGTGGAAGAAACAAAAACTTCAACGAAACAGCTGTAGGAACAGATATTTGCCATTATAATTCAACACATTGATACACTGCCCAAATATGGTCAAAAAGTTATCTATATACGCTATGTCTACAGAACGTATATCCAACGATGGAGGTAAATTTCGCATTTTAACAAGAAAATGCAAAAATGATGGACCGGAGTCAATATTTTTTCTTCAAACTGTGCTTTGTTATCAATTTGTTGAATTGTAAAACTATTATAGCGCGAAAGCGCGCGTGATATCGCCTAATTCTTAGCCGACGAGGCCGTA
Organism: Cladopsammia gracilis; assembly: GCA_022457155.1. NCBI lineage: Eukaryota > Metazoa > Cnidaria > Anthozoa > Scleractinia > Dendrophylliidae > Cladopsammia > Cladopsammia gracilis. The sequence continues at coordinate 302,845 of JAJGOT010000007.1, forward strand.
GGCCGAGTCGGCTAAAATTAGGCGATATCACGCGCGCTTTCGCGCTATAATAGTTAAATAGTCAATGTTTATTAAAGAAACTAACCTCCATACGTAAAGCTTTCTGGTCCATTGCCATTAATGGTAAAAGCAGAAACCCAAATACTGTAAGTACCATACATTTCCAGATTTTCCAGTAAAACCTGATTGATCATTGAATCAACTTTGAACTTCTTTATTGGTTGGTCCGTTGTAATCCTCTCTCCAATCTTCGCGAGACGATAACGCACACGGTATCCAGACAGGATGCCATACTCATTTGAAGGCGGTAATGACTGCCACTTAACAATAATTGAATGAGTTGTACCCCAGTCTTGCGCTTTTAGTCCTAACGGAGCAATGGTGGGAACTAAAACAAAATTTCAAAAATACAATGACTATAATAACTGTAGCATTTTGTTGAAATTTACTTTCATATATTTATAACAATTATGGTTAGGTATTCTGCTTATCCATACAATTCTACTAAAAAAATGTGACACGACAACTGGTGCAAGTTAATAGCAGTCAAACAAGTTCACGTTGTGTGTATTATGCGCGATTGGCGAGGAGAACAAGACGGCGAGGAGACTGGTGATGGCCGCCCCAATCTCCTTGTCGAGTCGTTCTCGTGACTTCGTGCTCGCGCATGAAGACACCGTTGGTGTGAATGGGGCATTATGCCCTATTCACACCAACGGTTAAACATCGATGTTTAAATGTTGTTTAGTTTAACTACGTTTTTAGCCTCTATCTTGCACATTTTGAAATGTGTATGACTCAAACTTCATGGAATAGTAATAAAGTCAATAAAGTTTCTTTTAGTAAAGATTTCACTCCAAATATTACGGGAGGTCGGTTAGGAGTTATTTTTTTAAACCTGTTTTAAACTAAACAACATTTAAACATGTTTAAGCGTTGGTGTGAATGGGGTATAAGACGTAAGGTTAGAAGTGTTGCTCCTACATTGAATGATCACTTCCACGCACTTGTTGGGTGGTCGAACAGTTCGCTAGCACATATTTGTTTACTTTAATTATGAAGTTAAAAGAGGCAGACAGCTGTAAAGCCGCTTTTGAAGTTGGCGTTAAAGCTGCTGTCCTTAAAACGTTGTTTTGTGTTTAACATAAACAGGGAAATAAAATCCTCAGTTATTAGTTAACTCAGGTATAGTAGAGCAGTTTTCAATTGAGTGTCGAAAGTAAGTTCATGATTGATTTGGTTTTGCATTGCTACGCTTTGTGATTGGCTATAACAGCTCGTGCCACTCTTTATTATCCAATGAGAAGTAAAACCAAAACCAATCGTAACTTACTTGCGCGTGTTTTCCCGCGCTTGGCGCCGGCTACATGTATTTGCTTCGAGTTCTGATTGGTTCATTGGATTGACTGCGTCTGTTGTGATTGGTCAGAGTAATTACTTGCTGGCACACATTTTCCCGCGCTTGGCGCCGGCTACATGTATTTGCTTCGAGTTCTGATTGGTTCATTGGATTGCCTGCGTCTGTTGTGATTGGGCAGAGTAATTACTTGCTCGCACGCGTTTTCCCGCGCTTGGTGGCGGCGGCTACATGTATTTGCTTCGAGTTCTGATTGGTTCATTGGATTGCCTGTGTCCTTTGTGATTGGCCAGAGTAATTACTTTGGTCTTCATTTTACGACACTCAACTAACAACCACTCTATTCCAAGTTTGCATTGGTTTTGTATTAATAACTTATCTTTATTATTAATACCTAACAAAAAAAACTGGTTATGTTATCCTCTCACCTCCCATATCAGTAGCGGTTACTAAATGATAAGCTGGACCATCTCCTTTTGTGGTAAAAGCTTGAACATACACGTCATAGAAAGTGAACTTGTTAAGTGACGTAAAAGTGGCGTGTGATGCATCATGGGAAGCGTTGATCAAGCGAGTAGTGCAGTTATTGCTGCAATAAGTGATCTTGTATCCTCTAATAATGCCTCCACGGAAACCAAGGGGAACTGGTCCCCAGTGTACTCGGATCCCTGTCATACCCAGTGCTGTAGCGGTTATATCTGCCGGAGGTAGATCTGGAGCTGAAAAGCATTGAGAAGAACGTGCTGAATATTTGAAAGTCATAGAAAAAAAAGTCAGGCTGTCGTCAAATGAAAATCAGACTGGACTTGTCGTAAAAATAATTGTATGAAATGAGACAAACTTTATTTTACAAGCATTTGTTTGCAGACCACTTAACCGTGGAAAACTGTGGAATTATCATGTTAAAGAGATTAACTTTTTCTACTAGTCGAATTGTTTTCCATCAAGCGGCCCTCGTGAAGTGTAGTGTTACACAATTGAATCTATATTATTGTTTGCTCGTGCTTTCGTCCTTACGCACAGGAAAACAAAGACGGCTATATTAGTTTCCCTGTACAAATTGTTAATTTACAAGCTCTTTAGCTGGGCTTCTAAGGGCGAGGGAATGTGGAAATATGAAGTTACAATCAGAAGGATTTTTGTATGATATCACTCGGTGGGCGAAGCGCTTGTTTTTGTTATTTTCAGTACGGTTGATTACGGCGTTTTGTATCCTTTCAAGACACCCCGCGCTCCCTGTTTTCCCGCATTTTACCGACTGTTTGCAAGGAAACAAAAATTAATTACATCAGTCAAGAATTAGAATTATATTTTCCCTTGCTTCAGTTAAACCAAAGAACTTACTTCCTTCATCAGTAGACACAGTGATTACTGGACTCTGTAATCCGTCCCACCTCGTCATGACCACCACATATATGGAGTACTTAGTGAACTTGTAGAGATTTGTCAGCTGAGCATGCGTGGTGTGGGCGTCAACTGTAACGTTCATTAGTACTGAAGGCCTGTGAGTGTCAACTGCGATATAGTTAACCCTGTATCCTCGGTGAATGCCCCGGATTTTAACGTCATCAGAGGAAACTGGTTGCCAGGCAACTTGAATGGAGGTGGAACTAGTGTTGTGCCCAGTGATGTTAGTGGGAGACACGAGAGGAACTGGAAAGGATCAGATACACAGAAAAAAGAAAAAGTTCCAAGTTTAAACTTAAAGTCTGATTTCATGAAGCCTAACTAAATAAAAAAAGATCATGTCAGCTAATTAAATTCTGTTTACGTCTTCCTCAGTCAAATTCAAGATTGGCAATTTTTGAATGGCAATGAAATCCATATTCATGCTCGCAATCAATAGTTTTCTGCTGTGTTCACACTAAGGCGAAAATGATGTTTAGTCTGATCACGAATGAAACATGTTTCACTAGGAAATTTGTTCACATCGAGCGGGATAGTTTCGAGCTAAGCTAGACGAAACACGTTTGCGCAAGTGTCGTCTCCTTGTTGAACGCTGCAATGCCCTTCGTTCCCAAAGGGCTTGAGAACAGCGAGTTTAAGCTCTACTTTATTTCGGTTCATATGTAATTTTAAATATTTATGCGAGCTTTATTATAATATGCTTGTTTTGTAAAACAGCATAAATTATAGAACCAGGCGTGAAATGTGTTTTGAAATTAACAACTAATGTGAGCAATGTAATTGCAAACATGTTTACTCTAAACATGTTTACTCTAAACATGTTTACTCTAAACATGTTTACTCTAAACATGTCTCGGTGCTGATGTGAACACAGCATTCATCACCCCAATCAACTCTATGTACGTTGAAAAGTTTAATAGTTAAATATTTCTGTTTTTAACGTCGCGTTAGTGAGTTATAGAGATTTGAATTTACAAAATGCTAATTAGATGACGTAAGTTCGGGAATTTACCATTATTTCTACGTCAATTAACAATACGCAGTATACAACTTACGGAAAATCAATTTGAGAAATACCAAATATAAACTGTGGATAGTCAATTGATTCGTAAAAAAATATTACTTGGAGGTAAAAACAAGTAGTTGTATAATAAATGATTCCCGAATTTACGTCATCTAATTAGCATTCTCTATAACTCACTAACGCGACGTTAAAAACAAGAAATATTTAACTATTCAACTTTTCAACGTACATAGAGTTGATGAAGCAAAAAAAAATTGGGGGTTAGGTGCACTTTAACACGTTCAGACTGTTAATTGTAAAAGTAAAATCAAACCAATAAAATGGCGTTTTCGGGCATTCTTTTCAGCCATTGGCAGCCATGTTTGTTTACTGGCAATCTGAAACGGCCGAGACTTATAATGGATACTCCAAAATCAAGTTTCTGAGCCTGCAAGAATGAGAACCTCCCACCAAACCAATGTTTTTACTGCACCGCTGATCCAAACCTGATTTTGGAGTATCCATTCTAGTCACAACCAATCTGAAACCGTTTAAACGAAACGAAGCCATTTCGTCATGTGTCACGTGACAAAATGCTCCGGGATTCTTGGAGTATCTTGGCAGCCTTCTCCAGGGTTGTGCCTAAATCATAGACTCCAGAAGGACGTCGGACACCTTATTGAGACTTATATAACGGAGTAACTGGTAGCTTTCAGTTGAGGTTAGGGTTAGCAGTTTATATAGTTACATTTAGGACTAAGCAACCCGAGAAGCTAGGTGATACTGTGGTACAGTGATACTAGCTGAGGTCACAGGTTTAATCCTGAGTGGGGATTTTAGATTTTCTTTTTACACTTATTGAAAATACAATTCTAAGTGTCGACATTACGTTAAAAGTCTCAATAAGATGTTCGACGTCCTTCTGGACGGTATGATTTAGGCACAACCCTTCTCCAGGGGGTTCTACGCCGGCGCCGTCATTTTGAAAGCGTAGAAGGTCCTAGGGACCAGGTGATTGTATTAACGAGGTTCTACTCTCGTTGTGTACAAAAAATGTTGTTGATCTATCTTGATATCTTACCGTCCTCATCAGTTTTTGCTAAAAGACTGGAACTATAAGGTCCATTCCCTTTCGATGTGAAGGCGCACACTTTGACCAAGTAGTTTGTCCACACCTCCAGGCCCTGGAACTGGTAAGATGACTTACTGGAATTCATTACAGTGACGTTTCTCAAGGCTGCGCCCCAGGCGTCGAACAACGAGATGCGGTAACCTAGAATGAGGCCGTTTTGGTCTTCATGAAGTACTAGGTTCCAGAAAACGTCGAGAGCTGTACTTGTGTTAGTTCGTGTTGTTATGTTTGTTGGAGGACTATCAGGAGCTAACAGCAAAAATGATAAAATTAATTAAAATAGAAGCAAGAATAAATCGTTTATTAAGATATAGATCAAGTGGCTTCTCAGACAGAGCTTAAACCGATTTCTATAACATGAGAAAACTGGGAATATTGCGTCTCCCCCACCCACCTCCTAGATGGGGTGCTAGTCCAACACGAGGCAAACCTCGGCATAGAGTTCATGAAGCGGCCAAATTAATAAGTCGCGAAATCTAGTCTTTCTGGTAAAAATGAAAGTAGAATAATTCTTGTATACCTTTCGGCAAAAAGGTATATATTTTGTATTTTTTTTTCATCATGCAGAGAATTTAACTTTGTCGCATATGAGACTGAATGACATTTTATGACCGAGTGACAACCGCAAGGAAAGTTCATGGTTTGTTTTACACAAAACAGTTTGCATCTGCATCATTTCCAGACACCCGTTGCGTTTCGTCCGAAAAGGAGAAGTCTTGATTTCTCTGTATCAGTCCCACAATTCCATGCGCACCTACTCCGGCCAAGGAATGGAGCCTGGGTACCCGCAAAGTTTGCATTTGACCCCCAGGGTGAGCAAGTTACATGCGAGAACTACAAGTAAGGTTTCACCGTGTAAACAGTGTGGGATTAAACAAGAACAACCGCCAAAGAGAGTCGAAAACAGTTCAATCTCTCGATGTCACGCTTTAATCGACTCCTTGTCATTTAAATTCGCATTTCCAACAAATGGAACTTACTATCTTCGTCTGTCCAACATCTGATCTCTGATTGATTGCCATCACCTTTACTATTAAACCCACTGACTATAATTCTGTATTCAGAAAACTTCAAGAGTTCCCGTATGTCAACTGACAGAGAAGAGTCATTCACCGTTACCATGGTAACACTTCTCTTTGTTCTTATTACTCTGTGATATTCCACGTGATAACCCAATAACATGCCGTGAATGCGGTCAGCGGGTACAGGCTGCCACAGGACCCGGATAATGGTAGAACTTATGTTGAACGCAGTGACACTCACGGGAGGGTAGCTGGGAACTATAAAAGATATTAATTGAGAAGATGCATTGGTTAGCAGTTGAGGTTAGCAATTAAGGTTAGCAGTGGGTACCTTGTGGGTACTTAGCTATAATAGTGACGGGGAAATGCGAATTGAGACAAATTTTTAGACCCAAAAAAAGACCTATTAGGCTAAAACGAGACCCTAAAATAGTCCAACAGCCCAGATTGTAACGCGCCAAAAGTCCGTTTTCTCTCTGCCTATAAAGGAATACGCTTTTTGCCGACCTCCAGAAAAGTCCTCACCAATACTTTTTACCCAAAAGGTCACCACAAAATTTCTAACACAAACAAAGTCTTCAGATTGCAACTTTCAAACTTCAAAAGTTCTTGGCACTACCCGTCACTATTAGAAATGAGTAACAACCTGAGCAGTTTAGTCTAACCCTCTTTTCACCTACGGGCAAATTTAATTTTGCCCGTTACGTTAAGTTATTTAGGTTACTTGTGTTACTTACGACATTTACCTTACTTACATTACTTACGTTACTTGCGCCATTTACGTTATTTTGGTTACTTGAGTTACTTGCGTTTCCTGCGTTACTTACCTCACTTTCGTTACTTGCGTTATTTCATTATTTGAGTTACTTACTTTTCTTGCGTTACTGATTTGAAAACGGTTAAATTTCATTTATTGTTATGGGTAACTCTATAAATAGGTTAAAAATTACATCTCCCGGCAGCTAATCCACGTTGGTATAGTGGATAGCGATATTAGTTATGAAGCAAACGACTCGGGCTCGAGGCATACACTATACTGATCTTTTTTCTAATTTTACTCTAAGTGTGAAGTAGGTTTTACTTCATGTAACTTAAAGTGAAAAGGAAAGGTCAGTTTGAGATATGGAAACGAGTGTTTACCGTTTTACTTACATTACTTACATTACTTACGTTACTTGCGTTATTTACGTTATTTACGTTATTTGAGTTACTTACGTTTCTTGCGTTACTTACGTTTGCATTACTTACGTTACTTGCGTTATTTACGTTATTTACGTTATTTGAGTTACTTACGTTTCTTGCGTTACTTACGTTACTTACCTTACTTACGTTACTTGCGTTATTTACGTTTTTACGTTACTTACGTTTCTTGCGTTACTTACCTTACTTACGTTTCTTGCGTTATTTACGTTACTTACTTACGTTTCTTGCGTTACTTACCTTACTTGTATTACTTACGTTACTTGCGTTATTTACGTTTTTACGTTACTTACTTACATTTCGTGCGTTACTTACCCTACTTACGTTACTTGCGTTATTTACGTTACCCGAGTTGTCGCTTGGCTGCATTACTTACGCTACTTGCGTTACTAACGTTGGTCGCCTTTTGTATGTTTTTGTGACAAAGTTTCATTTTGTGAAATGCAATAAGTAAGGGTCACATACAATAAGTAAATATTGAGTGTTGGTTTACGATAAATCATGAGAACATATCCAACTCAAGCTCAATTTCAAGCCACCCATACTCCTCCCTCGAGAAGTAAGTAATGCAGGCTCACAATTTGTAAGTCTAGCCAATCACAGATGTTATTAAGAGTCGCAAATAGTGGAATAAATTACAATAAAGGCCAATAAATATGGCGTACCGTCCTCATCCGTAGAGACGTTAACAACAGCAGAGTTTGGACCTTCCCCGAATGTCACTGCTTTCACCCAAACAGAATACACCGTAAATTTCATCAAATATGAAATGACCACAGACAAGGACGCATTTCCCACCACTATCTCAATTGGAAGAGAACTGTCATCAGACGCCTGGCGATACGATACTCGGTACGACTGAAGAAGGCCATTTAACATGTTGTCTGGAACGGGAAACCACGTGACCATAATGGAAGTAGAGCTAAGGTTGTGTGCAGTTACATTCTCAGGTGCAGCAGTTGGAGCTGGGAAGGAAAAAGCGCTATGTTACGATATGCACATGCGTGACTTCTCTGCCCTTTCACTCCCAGAGTCAATTATGGAGACATGAAGTGTAGTTCTAACTTTTGAGTCTGTGGACAAAATCCTATGATGTGCCGACCATTCAAATGAAACCTCTTCAGCAGTTCTCTTGCATTGTACCATTTGTTTTTCAATATTTTGCAAAATGCAATTTGGTATACTTCTTGAATTTCGATATTTGACACCCTTGGGAGTGAAAAGGTTAATTGAGGATTTGCGGTATTTAAATAAACACGACAACTTTCTATCCACCTCTCTCTAACGTTGTAGCAAAGACTCCTTCACTCCAAATAGGTTCACTACCATTGCTCATCAAACCCACTCTGATTCTGTAAGTTGTCATTCCAGAGAGATTCGCAAGGTAACATTGCATTCGTGACACGTTTCTTTGAAGTGTCTTGTACAATGTCGCGCCGCCGCTAACTTTTGTGTACATCACATTGTAACCAATCACACGACTTCCTTTTGATGGGCTCCACTGAACCAAAATCGATGAAGAGTTTAATACAGTTGCGCTGACATTGCTTACAGCTGCAAAGAAAATCAAAGACTCCTATGATCCAACTCGTGTATACGACACGTTTGTACCCTCCTCTCTCCTAGACATTTGGCTTCATCAACCCCCACCCCCTGCGTCCAACTCATGTATACGACACGTTTGTACCCTCCTCTCTCCTAGACATTTGGCTTCATCAACCCCCACCCCCTGCGTCCAACTCGTGTATACGAAACGTTTGTACCCTCCCCTCTCCTAGACGTTTGGCTTCATCAACCCCCACCCCCTGCGTCCAACTCGTGAATACGACACGTTTGTACTCTCCCCTCTCCTAGACGTTTGGCTTTATCAACCACCACCCCCTGCGTCCAACTCGTGTATACGACACGTTTGTACCCGGCCTCCCCTCTCCTAGACGTTTGGCTTCACCAACCACCACCCCCTGCGTCCAACTCGTAAATCAAGGAAGCAAAGAACCGCGAACGAAAATGCTGCTGGTGTACGTAGGATTTGGAGAAGATCTAGTCAGCCAAAAATAGAGATAAAATCAAAGTATAAAGTAAGGCTGATACCACGTAGAATATTTAACACGACAACGACATGATAGAGCCCAAACTGAAAGCCAAAATGCAACCGTGGACAGCTGTTTCGATCTGGTTGGGTTTCGTCAGCACGGTGTAGCAGCAAAAACATAGAAAAAATAGAAAAACTAGCGCAGCGTGAACGCCCATTCTCTACCAAATCGCACGTGGTGATCGCTACAGATTAGCTCAAATTCAAAAGTTTGCCAATTGACCCACGTCACAGCGGCGCGTGACCATGAGTAATGGGCAAAGAATTTGAAATATCATGTCGTTGTCGCGATAAAGAAAGTGGGGATAGATAGAACCACCCCTCAGCGAATACATGGCCAATACCATGTAAAAAATTATAAATAAACAGCATATCGTACAACACGTACAATGCCGTCCTCACGGGTAAGACAGGTGACCATTACTTATCGCGGACTCAATGCTCACCGACCCTCACCTCTCCTAGGCGTTTTGCTCTACCGACCCCCACCCCTTGCGTCTAACTCACGACCCTTCCCTCCCTCCAATGCCGTCCCCATGGGAAAGACAGGTGACCATTACATATCACGTACTCAATGTTAACAGCCAACGGAACGAAAGAGCGATCAAGTGAAAATTTGTCGCACTGCTACAACGGGTTCAATTTCCTCAAAATTTATATCAAAAGGTAGATAACTGACGGTGTTTTGTCTTGCGTGCTCGTAGTTAATCGCTGTTGAGGATGGGCCCACGTAATTTCACTAATAAAATTTGATGTTATTTGCGTGTAATTTTTGTCATGTTTATTGCAGCTTAGTGTACTACTTCTGTCTGAGCTTCTGCATGTCTAACGCACTTGTTAATCCATGATTATCAGTGGCGAATCTAGGGGAGGGACAGGGGCGACGCCCCCTCTCTTGCAAAAATATTGTAAATGATGAAATTTTGAATTTATCATCCTTACAGACTCCCCCTGATGATGGATGGATCCACCACCGATTACTGCTAGTTTTATTTACCTTTACAAGACGATCCCACCGTAACCGCATCACTCAATTTTCCATAACCCTCAAGGGAAAAGGCACGCACTTTGAAACTGTACATCTCGCAATCAACTACTGTCAGCCAGACCTGGGTGATGTTTTCATTGATCTCGGTACTCAATATGTGATCCTCTTCCATATAGCCTTTTTTGTAGAACAGTTGATATCCTTGGAAGAAGCCGTAATTTGGGATTTCCTCGACACTTTCCCAGTTAAGGTAAAAGGTGGAACTGTTTATAGCGGTGACATCGATGTTTAGAGACTTCCCATAAACTGAGAAAACAAAATTTAAGCAGTTTATTACTATCACCAAGAAAACTATATTTCTCATAGTTTACTTTAAGTGAGTTCTAATTTGCAATCATTTTCTGAAAGTCATAACTCATTTAGGATATTTGTTACCGTTTTCCTTAGATAACGTTATAACATATTTGCATCAAATATCATTTATAGGAGGCTTGCATAAGTGATCAGCTGTTCTCGATGTCACTGTCATAGAGACTAACAGACACACTTCCTCTTACATAATTTTTATTTCTCTCTGCATGTATCACCCATCCAAGCTCTGTTCATTTCCAACGACTCACACATTCATTGTTGTCTTTTTTTGTTGCGTTAAACAGAATTTATTTGGCATATAAAATTAATAATCCATACAATCGTATGAAATTTCTTTCCTTTCGGGAATATAACTCTATGTTAATAATAATAATAGATTAATTATAGTAATGGATTAACTATAGTAATAGATTATTCATATAGCACCTATTAACAATTTTGATTTTGTTAGATTATGAGCTCGAGATTTCTATCGCGTGATAGTTGATGAGGGCGTTTAAAACGTAACAACAAATACTCTTCACAGACACTTCGAAAATGCGAAGAAGCAGCCGCCTTTAGCCTACTCACTCTACTCACTTTCTGCAACAGAATAGATAGCGAGTAGAGTAGCCAATAAGAGAACAGCATTCGTTATAGAACGCTAGTAGATTTATACTAATACAATATAGTTCTAGGCGCTTTACAATCAGCCAAGAGAACAATTATAAACTTTGTATTGTTTCTGATCACCCACAGGGCTAATGTGCGTAGTCTGAAAGATATTTTGAGTAACGAGTTCGAACACAACTTACCATTTACTGGTTGAACATTCCATAGCTGTATTTTTAGGTCCGAGAGGTAATTAAATTCACCTGAGGAAACTGTTTGGTTTATGGCATCAATTAACGTCGAGATAATTTCGTAGTGAGGGTAATAAAAAATGATGCTGAAATCGGCTATGACACTTCCAGGTCTAAAAAGGAAGTAACGCAAATAAATGACAGGCCAGGCTTGCAACATAAGCACAAATATAGGAAGAATAAACCAACCTCATCCCTAGGGCATTTTTTACAGCCGTGTGTTTTGTCCCCGCGGGGGGGGGGGGGGGGGGGGGGGGGTACTCAACAAAGTTTTGAAAACATCTCACAGATTTTACGTGACAAAAATGCTCCAGTATTCTTTTCTAGTATTTGTAAGCCTTTTACGCTCTGTTCGTGTTAATGAGCATATAAGCACGTGTTTTATGTTTGTGTTATACTTGGGCAAACTTGACTTTGTTCAAAGGAGGCTCGACGTTTTTCAAATGAAGTGAGTTCAAGATAAAACGTGGCCTACAATTATACTAATAGGTCCTAATAAACAAACAAACAATACATACCGAAACTTGTTCACGCGGACGCCTTTGACTAAATCCCACTTTTTAGCTTTACTGTAAACATCCCTGACCTAAAAAAATTGCAATAGAAATTAACAAATTTTCAAATATACTCCAAATCACAGTGCTTACTTTTTGTCACTCATTGTCACACTGTTCAAAACATATAAAGATCTAAAGTTTGAATTTCCCGCCTTTTGTTACACGACTAGGTCAAGAACATTTGCAAATTTGGAAATGCAATAGATATTTTGAGCAAACTGAGCATTTGCCTCAACGAGTTTTATCGAAATCATGCAGAACTTGGAAACAATTTTTACAGTTTGCTGTTTGGCGTCATTTTGCCACCAAAACCGTTAAAATCGAAAAACAAAAGGTATACCATTGTTTGGAATTAAAATGTCTGTCATGCTGCAAAGTTTAAGCAGCATTGAATGAAACACTCAACGTTATCCCGGCGAGTGCCGATTTAAGTGTTCTGCTGACCCGGCGTGAATACACGTAGCATTCTTGCTTTTTCCTTTCACTTCGTGAGTCAAACAGCGTTTTGTGACGAGTTTCGAAGTTTTAAGTCAGTGGATAAAGTCCTAATATCTGACCATTCAAATGGTTCAATACATTTTAAAGGGCATGCATTGTAGAATTTTTTCTTGGGTTTCTCAGTTGGGGAGATGGTCCAGTTTGCGGTGTTGTATACATTAGTTGTCATACTCGTCCCCAGGCCTTTTCCGCTTTCAAAATGGCGCAGCGGGCGTAAAATCCTAGGCCCCAGATCTTGGAAAACTGGGCCGGGTTGTTCAAAAGGCAGTTAAGCTAACCTAGGGTTAGCATCAATTTTGATTCCAGTTAAATAACTAATCAACGGAGATTTTTCCAAATTATTTTTGCCCTTTAGTTTCGTCTCTGACTTGTCTTTCTATGTAACTTATAATTAGCTTTTGAAAACACTTCTAACAAGAGAAATTCAATCTTCGCGAGTTTTAATCCCGAACAACCGGGCCCTGATTAGTGCTAACCCACGATTAAATCAGCCTGAATGAGGGATAAAACTTATGTTTCGATTAAACCATGTTCCTCCGCGAATAAATTTTGTCAAAACAAATAAAAAATGGCGGAATAAACTGTTCGTTATTAAAGTTGGTCTAGGAAATCTAGACAGCAACTAATATACTAGAAATAGTTCTTCTTGACGACTTTAATGATAGATGAACTTGCTCTCCTTACAGATTGCGGAGAGAATAAACCGAGTTTTCGGCAAAAAGATGTAATCTGCATCAGTGAAAGATGATCAAGCCAAGGTGGACTAACAGCCACAAACACGCAAATCTTGCAGTCTTGCAATCATACCAACTTTTTTGAACAGGAAAACAAAATCCACTGTTTACCTCGGGACCAGTCATGAAGTGTTTTAAATTCTTTATGAAACAAACTTCACTATTTTCGAATTGCCCATCATACACCCTTGTTTGCCTCCCACCCCCCCCCCCCCCCCCCCCTCCCCAAAAAAAATTGCATAAACTATTGTTTTGAAATGCTCTGGGGAATATGCAGTCCCCCCAAGAGCATTTACCAACAATAGTTTGTGCAAAATTTGAGGGGCAAACAAAGTGTATTATGGCCGAAATTCGAAAATAGGGAATACTCCGGGATTTATGGAGTATTCTGGCAGATTTGTCCTGGGAACGAGGTTGAGCATTTATCTGAATTTCTTTCAGTTCTCAATTGACAGTGAAGATGATGGCATTTCTTAGCTATGATTTTAACCCAACTAGGCCCTTCTAGAAAGTGATTAAGGAGTTGAAAACTAAAACTCACTCCCATATATATTCTGTATCTTAGCATTTTGAATTCATAGGAAGACTCCATTTCCAAGTTTTTATGCCATTTTTCATCCACAAGCAAAGCCGTCACATTGAACTCGATGTCTCGCTTCATTCGCGCATCTTTAAAAAAAAAGAAAGAAAAAAATAATAAAAAATGTTACGTTGTTAATGGTCGATAAACACCCTTCTCCCATAAGCACGTTGTTCATAAACAAAATGCCTTAAGATCACGGACAGACACCTATGTCCAGAATTGCAGGCAAGTATTGTTTAACGAGTACTTCAGATTTAACAGTTGTTTGTCGTTTTCATATTTGACAGCGTTTGGTGTATTTTGGTAAACTTTTTTTTGGTGAGGACACTTTCTGATGCCAGTCATGGAGTAGCGTGGTCCCCCTCTGCCTGCATTTCTGGACATCTCTTACATTTTGCTCAGTGTCTATTTCCATTGGCTGAGCGCACACAGCTAATTCGTGCTGACATGGAATTATGACGTCATAGCTACAGAAAGTGGGATTTATGCATGCAGATGTGACGTCTTATCCACAAACAGTCATAGTTTTACACGCAGAGGCGATGTCATGTAAGCATGCCACGCGCCGCCCGCGCATCAATCGGTCAATTTCAACGAACCAAACCAAACCAACCGACCAACCAAACAACCAGTATTCTGTCTAGGATTGTTTGTTTTGGGGAGAAAATTCCGAACAGCCAAGACCACGAGTTTGCTACAGGGGTCCTTGGAGCAATTTATTAACCAATCACCGAGCAGTCATTAAACTGGGCCTTGCATTGCCGTAGATAATACCTGTTTTCATTTTACAACATCTGAACTTGTCGACGCAGTGCAGTTGGCTACAGTCACGTGTGTGTATCTCGGTGATGTAGTATTGGTCTTTACATTTGAAGAGTCCAGGTTTATTGAACGGAAAAACGGATTGGTAGTAGCATGGGTACTTGTATGGCGGATCTTTGGCAGGCCTGCAACACTCCCCATGTGTTAAGTGATCGACAGGAGCTTGATCGCCGGCAAGGTGGAAAAAACCACGAAGATAGTGATAAATTCCGCACTTGATTGCACCAACGTTTCTGTCAAAAAAATCAAGCAAGAAAACTTTGAAGTTGGACTTCCAAATAAAAATGACCGGGGTGACATCTCGTTTGATGGGCGTGGCTCAAATTAACATTTTTCATTGCTGTAGTTTGATGGTTTATAATACCCTTGTCAAGTTAACCATTATGATTTTGATAAATGTCATTTGTTGTATACTATATAGAAGATAATGCGTAGGAGCGTGGGGATATGAATTTTCTTTGCAAAGTTTTAAGTAATTTTCTGAAGATTTTCAGAAGAATTCCGACGATTACCGAAGATTAATTTTGGAAAATTTACCGAATTATGTCCAGAAGTTGTACGAATGTCCTTTATATTTTTTTCTGAAAAGTTTCGAAGATTACCGAAGATGGTTTGATTGTAGACAGACACCTTTTAGCTCGTTTCACATAGAGGGCAAACATGGTAGTAACGTACATTACCGGTACGAGTATAGGCTACGGGTAGCCTGTCTTGTTTGAAACGAAAAAGTGAACGCTCTTGGGGAATTTTGTGGCAAAAATTCAGACATCATCGAATGTCATCTACGGGAGAAAATAAGCGCGTGTTTTGTGTTAGCCACTTGCCAGCGGCTTTACACAGAATTTGTGCACATTTTATCTGCCCGTTCACATTTTGTTGGAATCAGCAACGTGACAGAAGAGAATGAATTTCACGTTTTGTGAGCCGCTTTTGTTGTAGCTAGATGGATAAAATAACCGCTCTTTCAGGACTCCCCGGAGAATGAAATGCTTTGTTTCCCCCGCTTAACCTCGTTTTCAACTTTTGGAACTGTACTGCCATCTTGGATTTCTATGAAATTGACTCAAAAGTAATTAAAAACACTTAGTATGCTAAAATGATAAAAATACATTTAAACGTGACTGCATAACTATCAGATAAAGTCACAAAGATTAGTGCGTATTGGTCAAATACTTTTAAAGTTAACTGTTTAATGTAAACTAACTGGTTTGAACAGGGTTACAATATGCTGTGAATAGGGTATAACAATGATTACGCTCATACCTATAATCGTAAGACATTTTTGCGTCGTAACATGACCAGTCCTTGTACTTGTATATTGATGGCGGAAAACAGCACCAAGCGCCTTCCAAACGATCAATGAAATCTTCCAAACCACCGTATTCTCCCCTTTGCAGGCCATTCATCAAAGAATTGCCCTCAGAACATCGTGACCGCCCTTTCGTCTTAATGCTTTCTGACCAGTCCGATGTCTTGCATGTCCACGAAGGGGCTATAGTGAGGGAATAATGAAGATATGGAAAAGCAATTAGATTGCCAAGATAAATAAAAAGAAATTATTGAGAAACTTTTGGGGCCGGTTATTTAAACAAAGTTTCGACGACGTTTGACTAACCGCGGTCTAAACCCATTTCAGTCTGGCAAACCCTGATATCTAAAACGTTATTTACTGTAAACAATGCCCAGAAGGTATAAAGCACAGGTCCATTAATTGTCGTAAACCACGGGAAAAATTATATTTCCTTTAAATAACCGGCCCTGAAGCTTACTAGTGTTTATGTCCAGTGGTAAGTCTTCAGGTAACTTCAGCAATTTCAGATGAGATGTTATGATTAACCCTCGGACGAACACGCAAACGTACCTTCACCGTGGTACAAAGTGGGGGGGGGGGGGGGTAGTTGCAACCCCTCCCCCTGGGTTTGCGGTGTTACAATATATTGGAAATATTTTCCTTCTAATAGATAGCCTGTGATGTGCTCTACAAGATAAGGTAAATATTATGGGTTATGGCGCTGCTGAGAGGTCCGTGACGTCATTAAAAATGCGAAAGAAACTCCGGCTATAACCTACGAAATACCCATGGAGTAACTTCGGTCACAAGCTTTTTTTAGTATATTTACATAATTATGACTGCAGGTGTATATCGCGTCGGTAATGCCTTATATAGGGTAAATTCCATATGTTTGTGCTTGAAAGTGCCCTTCACAATGTTAACCGATGTTAATGTTAAATCTATTAAGGCGAAAATGGTAGCCATAGATTAGATGAATCAACTAAGGATGCCTATTTTTATTTCTGTTTTCCAAGAACTATTAGACTCTGGTATAGCTAACCTGCAGAATTAATTAAGTTGAAAGTTGCTCATTGTCTACTGTTAAGTATAAACTTCTTGATTGTTTAGCCAATTTCCTTTACATGCCTTTAAAATGTCCTTAGATTTAGATTTACACCTATTTGCAGAGACGTTGTCATCGATCATACAAAAGACAAAATGCAAAATAGGAAATATTTTTTTATTTATATTCTCAGAAGATAAAAGAAGACAAATTGTTAACTATTCATTCCTGAGATAAAAATTGATTCATTCATTTGATAGAAATTTGCATTTTGATCTATTAGGCTAAAACCAGAACCAAAAAAGTCCCAAACACCCAATAGGTCCCTTTTCTTTCTGCATCAAAATATTGCGCTTTTTGCCGGCCCCCCAAAAAGTCCTCACAAATACCTTTCACCCGGAAAGAGTCACTACAAAATTTCCAACCCATAAGTGGCCTTCGCTTCTTCCTGTCACGATTACACCAAGGTACCCCCTTCCCCTGGGGTGCAGACGATAAGGGCAACCACTTAAGGTTACTGCCCTATGAGACGATCACCTGAACCAAGGAAACATGACCATACCATGTGGAAAACACTCTACAGCAAAAAGAGAGAATGCAGGTTTTACCTCGTACACAACTGTACATTTCTTCAATCTCATTTGGCTGAAGCGTTCTGTTCCAAATCTTCAAATCATCAAAGACTGCTTCTCCTTTCAAAGTCACGAGCGGAAGCTGAAAAGGGTCTTGAGTTTTCTGTGCACACTCCTTGTTCAGAAATTTGTTCACTATTTGACCATTTCTGAAAACGTTTACGTGAGTTGTATTCCACACGAATGCATAATGGGACCACAATGACCTTGGAACGGAAAAAGCATAAAAACAACTTCTTGACGAAGCTGAAACGTTTACAGCGAGATGCTCTTCAGTTCTTCCTTCCTGTTGAAACAAGGTGAAGGTAACTTTCTTGCTGTCGCTGTCTCCTATGTTGATGAACTCCTGTTTGATATTGGCGTTGCTGCGATAGGTTGTCCCGTGCTTTAACCACAGGGACACCGTAAAACCACTGTCACAAGATAATGGATCAGTGAAGCAAATATCTGTGACTTCACCCAGGTTAATAACTGAATCGCTGCCAGTGTTAACAGCCCCTAGCCTAGCTCCTCGCACAGTACCTATAGTGCCATTATAGGTTCCCCACTGGTCCCCTCCTAGGTTTACCATATTGGTGTGGTTGTCCAGTGGCCAGTAAGAAGTTGGGGTGCCTTTGAATTAAGAAATCGACAGCATATTCATGGTTCCGTTTCTAAAGGAATGAGCCATTTCAGAGTTACTTTAACTATACTAATCAAACTGATGCCTAGAAAAATCCATTGGAATTAAAATGAGTTCAATTTGTATGTCAGTCATCAAAGCCTACTAAAACAACTGCAGATACCGGCCGTGAACGATCTATTGCCTCACATTGGATCAAATACGAACAGTGATAAGCAACAGACCACTGCAAGGACCGATCAAACAATGTGGAAAGGCATTCTCTCGAAATGGCACTACGGTCGGTCAAACCTGACATGATCAGCGCTCAAAACTAGAAAGCAGACGCAGACAGCTGTTTCGGGCTTGTTGGCCCTCTTCAGTGCGCCGCAGCTAAAAAATAATGAGAATCGAATGACGCTTCACCTATCTCGTATATAAAATGCTTAAAATTTCTGTTTGGGACATCGCATCAAGTCTTTACAATTATCATTTCTGAAGTAACAATTTGTAATAACCCGAATCACTTAAATTGTTTACTGTAAAGTTAAAAAAGCTTCTCCATTTATTGTCGTACATTTTTCGCAATAACAATTCCTTTTTTTGTTGTGTAAAGCCTTTTTATAGCAACGCAACAAGTTTCCTACTTTTAAGATTAATAAGATTAATTCATTTTCATTTTCATTTATTTGTTCCTACGATATTTTACAACTTTCGTTCTCATGATAATCACACACATATGCGCGGTGGAATATTGATCCAGGCTAACTTTTGCCGAAAATTTAGATTGCTGTCTGTCCTCTGCCAGAAAATGAAACTACGTGCCTGAAAGATGAGAGCAGTTAGGTTCTCTACTGATGGACACATTCTCCTTTGCCCTACATGCGAGCGACGACTTAAAACATCGGATTGGATTCAGCAGTCAGCCAGAATTGAATGCAATTCATTGCTAAGGATTTAACTGAACAACTTACCGGTGTCACAGAAACGAGCATCCAAGAACTTTGAATCCCAGTTACACTTCCCCTCGATTTCATCACAATACTGATACAAAGAACATGGACTTGCACATGCAGTGTCTGATAAAGATATATTTAGACATTAACAACAGGGAAAGTCAAAGAACAATGATGGCGCAATGATAGCGCTAAAGGATTTTAGTCACCACCCTCGTTGGCGACGAGCTTCCCCTCCCCTCAAGTAAATAGGAAGAAATTGAACATTCATCGGTACGAAAACAAGAAACAGCCGAAATTAAGTTAAAAATTTAAACCTACAGACCCCTACCCCGACTCCGTGTTTTACTGACATCCAACAGCACGTAAAGTAAGTGTACCGTATAGGGGCGTAACCAGGGGAGGATCCCAAGGATTCCGAAACTCCCGTTCTCTCGGCAGATTAATGAGAATTGAGAACAAAATCCTTACATTATAATCGAGAAAGGAGCAGACTACAGTCAAACTTCTATTAAGCGGTCAGTTGGCTCTTCCCCGAGGGTGACCGCTTAAAAAAGAGGTCAAGTTTTCACATAAATATACGGAGCGATTTAATTCCGGGGAGTTTTTTAAGTGACCGCTTAAAAGAGGGCGACCACTTAATAGAGGGCCGCTTAATAGAGGTTTGACTGTATTTCAATGTGAATACGGGAAACGGGAAATTGGTGCTATGTTACGTAGTGGACACCTCCCGAACGTGACATGCGCATGCGTTTTGAGTGCCTGTATAACTGGACTGTCTTGAGTGACTGATTTCGGACGATTAGGAACCCCCTCCCCCTCTCCTCCCTTGCATAAATATAGACTGTGTACACCTCTTTCGTAAGCATGACGACATAGCTGCACCGTCCAAATTAGTAGGTAAGTGACAAGATAGGTAAATAAAAAACGAAACAAGGCAAGGGGTGCATGTTTCCAGTCTGACCACAATAATATATAATATATATAATACAACATAATACCTAAGCAAGAACAATTCTAGTATGAACGCAAACTCACCTCCAATAGCTAGTACTTCTATATCATGCAAGTAAGTGTTGTTTCCTCTCAGCAAAATGGTCTCATTTTTCCCATTTTCCGCGTAGAAAACCAGTTGACTAGTTCTAGCTTCACGCATGCTCGATGACAGTGCAAGTTCATCAAACCCAAATATCGGTCCTTGTCCTTCCCTCCACTGAATATGTTTCAAAACGTTTCCTTTTCCCAGAACTAGATCTTCAAAAGATTGGCCCAAAGTCCTCTCGAAACGAAACAGGAAAGATTTCGTACTGATCTGGCTTATGTAAGAACCTGAAAATTGAACGAAAAACTTACTAACTCTACTTTGAAGTTGCCCAAACAAATAAGAGTGTTAAGTTAGAGGTCAAACTAAGATGGCACGAATGCAACACTAATGCTTAGGGTCTCTACGACAAGTTACAGTCTTCACGAACTATGTGGCCCACAACTGTCTAGCCTGCGAGCAAACTCTCGGGCTCGGGAACCCCAAACCCGAAACCCCGAACCCGAGCTTGAGAGCTTGCTCGCAGGCTGACAGCTTTCGGAATGCAACATGAATGTTACATTATGTCTACATATGTTTATGGTTTGTCTCAAACACAACTTTGTATTTTCTAAAAGGTTAACTAAAATTACTCTTGACAGACATACTTCCCCAGCTTTGATCCGTAAATCCTCCAAATATGGTATTATTAACTCTAGCAATCGTCAAAGTAGCTCCCTTTCCATCACACTTCTCGTGAAAGATACGGCTGTCCCAGCCGTCTTTAGCACCGCTGTAGCAAGGTTTCCACAACTTGCCTTGGAAGTTGACCGAAGTTAGCCAGCTCTCGAGGCGCGCCTTATATGCTGAGATATGACCAATGATAGCAGACCTAAAATCTAGGAGTGGAAGGCTTTTGTTAGCTTCATTAACCCTCTTTGTAGGAAAGGAGACTTGTCAAGATCGATATCGAAATTTCGTTCGATCTCTTCTGGAGCAATTCAATCACTCGTTATACTGTAACTGAACTATCTATAAGACGGACATCTCTCTGCCGGTGGGGTAAGGGGGAGGAACTTTCATGTAAATGTGACACCCAGAAAATCCGTGGTTTGGATAATGGTTCGCGTGCTTTAAGCAGAAAGGAATCCTGCCTGGTATAAGGTTTTACAATTAAAACACATCGCTTTCAGATTTCCCACAGGGTCTATAAGCATCTTATTGCAGAGTCAGAGAATTTCTTGCTACAGTCGAACCTCTCCTTACAGACACCTTTATAATACAGACACGCCCCAAAAACTAGCCTGCGAATACAGCCGTATCTCATCGCTTCTGACCTCTCTCCCATCGGAAGCGATGCCGCAGGTGGTTGTACCCGAAGGCTACCGTATAACAGACAAATCACTTGGTCCCAATGACACCACAATTCATGTAAACTCTACCTCTATAATAAGTACTCCTCAATTAATACGGACACTTGGGTCTGCAGTCCCTGCGCGTCCGTATTAAGCAGGTTTGACTGCAGTTTACGTACGTTCGAACCCCGATTTACGGACACCGGTTTAATACGGACACCTCGTTATTACAGACAGTTGTGTTGACCCATAGATTTTCTCTAAAATTTGTAGGCTTAATACGGACCCCATTTTATATGGACAACGGACAGTTTTTCCCGTCCAGACTAAAACAATCTCATACAAAGATAACCTCGTTAATATGGACAATTTGGCTAATTCTTGAGGTTAAAATTTTCCTAAATACATTAGCATATACTAAACATATAGCTCAACATATGCTTTTGTCTAGTCATAATAATTTAGTGTCTTGCAATTGGTCGGGTAAGATGTGATAACTTATTGCATTTTCCGAAAGAACGATGGAACGCTTAAATTACAGCATTCATAAGAACCCGCTTAATGCAGACACACTCAACTAGTCTTCAACTAATGCAGACAGTTTCTGTGGTCCCTTCGATGTTCGTAGTAACGGGGTTTGACTGTACCTCCAAATACCGGTCGAGCAATGTCCGGAATAAGTGAACAATTGCTGCCTCTTGTGAACTTTACATCATCAATGGCTGCATCGCTTTCAACTCCGCCAATGGTTCCCTCAAAAATGATCTGATGACAAATATACATTAAGCCTTTTTTACCGAACCGTCCTAACATTTAAAGCTAAACTAACATGTTAAATTTTATATTGTAGAACACCAAACAAACAGCAGCACACGAAAGAGCTCAACAGTTTTCAATTACATGAAAATTCTATAGGATTTCGTTCACAGAGTCAAGAACCGTCTTGTACCACAGGAAAGTACATGAAAATTCTATAGGATTTCGTTCACAGACTCAAGAACCATCTTGTACCACGGTAAAGTACATGGAAATTCTATAGGATTTCGTTCACAGGCTCAAGAACCATCTCGTACCACAGGAAAGTACATGGAAATTCTACAGGATTTCGTCAACAGACTCAAAAGATAGAGCCTCTTTGTACAGCATGATAAGCAGTACCACCGTAAAGTACTGTTCAGTTGCTTTGATTTAAATGCATGGACACACTTAAGGATTTCATCTACAGACGCAAATTCAGATTCAGAGCGGTTCCGGGGGGGTGGAAGGCTCCTCCCCTATCAATCATCTTTATTTAAACACAGAATCCCATTTATAAACATGCTCTTCCAGAGAGCCGTAAAAAAGATTATGCTGTAAAAGACAATATTAGATAAATATGGCCATTAAAATTGTATTAAAATACAAATGTGAGATAAATAATTTCAGACTAATCAAGCTTTATGTTCTCTTGGGCTAATCTGTCCTTTAATAGTATTTTGATGGACTATTCCAGAAAACCGCTCCTCTATAGTGAAAGCTGTTTTTTCCAGCCTCAGTATACGGTCTTGCACCGGGCTGGCGCGCGAAACGTCAGGTTTTAAATCTCATAACGTGGCCAATATACTTTACCAACTCAGTTGATGGAACAAATATCCTGCACCGACGCAGCATCACAGTTTTGTTTTAAAAATTAACCCTTTTATTCAATTTTATGTAAATAAGCGAAGCGTTGAACGAGTCTTAGCAGTGGGACGAAATTCTACTCGATCCCTCGATGGGTCTGTTGACATTGAGCCCGCGATATATACTGGCCAGCCATGTTACCCATGGAAACGGCGTTGTAGGGAGGGAAGAATGGTGAGGGGAGGCTCCGAATGTTTCGTCAGTCACGAGTTGGCTCATAGGAGCCTTTCATTCATTTTAGACCTCCCTGTTTTACAAACCTTATAGACATCGGTACTGTTAATGGGTATTTCTGCTTGTTGCCATTCTTTTGATTGTTTTCCAAACAATCTCCACAGAAGAGTTTCTTTGCCCTGGTAACTCTTGGAAAATACACTCAACCTTCCCATCTGCTTTCCGTCCATGTGGTAGGAGAAAGTCATACAGTTGTATGTTGGTAAAATGAACTGGGTGTTTAGTCGAGCCTTGTCTCCTTTATATTGATTTGAAGCGTTTAGGTACATAAACCCTGTAGTTTGATCTATTGTAAATAAATACAAAACAAAAAGGAGAAAATATTTTCCTATTAGTATACGCCTGCATTCTTGCAGTCGTCTTTTAGTTTGTTACACCGTGCTGACGAGTTCCAATCAGAACGAAACAGCTGTCTATGGTTGCAACCCTACTTTATCGGTTTCTGTCGTATTGGTGTCTGGCAAAGTCAACTTTTTTTACGTATTCAGATTAGTCTTGCAGTTTATTGTATGTATCTTCTCCTTGATTTGTCTAGCCTGATTCTCAGACAAGTCCAAGGTCGCTCGCTTACACTCTATTCTCTCCCTGTCTGATGTCCTTTGTTTTGGGGTTTGTTCACTCGCTCGCACTCACTCTCTCCTCTCCCTGTTTGATGTCCTTTGTTTTAGGGCTTGTTCTTTACGTCATATGACCGTTGAATATTTTCACCAATCAGAGAAGGTTTAGTCCCATTCTTGAAATTCCTGATGGAGAAAACAAACGTCTAACAACAGCTCTGATTGGTAGAAAAATTCAATGGTCAGATGACGTCAAGAACAAGCCCTCAAACAAAGGACAACATACGGGGAGAGGAGGGAGTCAAAGGACATCATACGGGGAGAGGAGGAAGTTAAGTGCAAGCAACCTCGGACCGTCTGATATAATCACGCTACGGTTTGTCATGGTTTTACTTCTTTTATTTTATATGTAAATACGGTTAACACTCGTTTCCATCTCTCAAACTGACGATGGACACCTTATGCGGTTTACACAATGTCGTGTTCTTTACCGTTTTTCTACTGACATACACTCGAGAACAGAACTACATTTATTAGTCAGAGAACTGAGAGAACAGAGCTCCGGTTAAGCAAAGAATAGTGCCTTGGGGTTAAGCATTGATCTACAGTGTTTAGAGTTAAGCACTGGTTTGAAAATGGTTAACTTTCATTTATTGTTCTGGATAACTCTATACATATGTTAAAAATTACATTTTCCGGCAGCTAGCTCTTTTTGTGTAGAGGGAAGGATATTAGTTATGAAGCGAACGACTCGGGTTCGAGGCATAAACTATTCTGATTCTTCAATACGTTCTTCTTCATGTAGTTTTGAATGGAAAGGAAAAGTCAGTTCGAGAATTGGTAACGAGTGTTTACTTGTACATACGTGGTTTTCTTGCCTAGTATAACATTTTACATCCTTACCTAGCATAACATCGACCTCACGCAGATACATTTTAATTTCACACTCGGGGACTTGGCAGGGTCCTGCGGCATCCATCAGTACTCGAACATATCTCCCTGGCAAGGGCTTATCGCAGTACGCCGTCACGTACTCATCGTACATGTCCCCGCTCACGTCAATAGAGGCACACAATATATTTCTTTTCTTTGAATTAATAACCTTTATACGAATAACGCCTTGATCAATGTCATTAAACTCCGCATCGAGATTAAGTCTAACACCGATTACCAGACCCTCTTGGCTGAGGTCTACTTGCCACGTTGGTCTGGAAGCTTGACCCACTTCAGCGTCGGTGAAAAAAATGCCATCAACTGCTAACCACGAGGATCCATTGGGCTGTTGTTCTGTTTTGCGATTAAACGCTCCATTAGTGATCAACTGTTGAACTAAGTAAAAAGGAGTAAAAAGGACAACTTTAAAAATCAATAATAATCGACGTGGCAAAAAATATAATCTAAACACTGAGCCACACGTACGACGCAAAAGCAAGTGCAAGCGCGCAAGCAAACACACGTGCGAACTACTATAACGGAAACGTAAATGCAGGCGCAAGCACCGACGCAAAAAATGAAAAATGTTCTATTTCCGTTTGCAATTTACACGTGTGAACCGAGGCAACCCAAACACAAAAGCAAATGCAAGGTAAAAAACTATCAATGAAACCAAGATGGCGTTGTCCACCATCTTGAGATCTTCGCCATCTTCGTCCGGCATCTTTGGATACTCAAATGCGCATGCGTATCTTACTGTGTTTGCGTTTGCGTCGTGTGAACCAGCCTTAAATGTTCCATATTGACTGAAAACTAGAGTGGTCGATGATTTGTATTTTGTGCAGGCGTGTTTGAAGGTTATTTAGTTAAAAATAAAGCTCTGCACTTGAGGCTGAAGGCTTTGCAGTTTTGTTAGTTTTCTACTTCACCAATTGAATGACGCGAGCATTTAGCAGCGATTTTCGCGAATTCTCTACTGCATGAAAATAAAATGTGTTAGAGTATAACACGCTTCGATTATTAGACGTTTGAATGGAAATCACACAATGCCTAAGACTCGAAAAATACTGATATGCAGCTGTTGCTAGTTCTCCTGTTGTAGAAATGTACAAAGTCCCAGACTTTACTGTGGGTATAAGTAAATCAACCTGCAAGGCTGAAACCCCCGGGTACATCGTGTGTCCACGATCCCCACGAAGCCCTAATTTTGGCCATTTCAAGTCGTAGTTGTGCTTAGAACAGGAAAGAAATATACAACGATATATAACACACGAGCTGAGCCATTGTTGTGTTAACTGTATCGTGTCGATCTCGTTGCTGTCGCCGTCACTGTGTACATTAGAGAACGCAAGCAACGACGACGGCAACGCCAAGGAAAACGTCCCTTAAAAAAGAATTCGCACTGTTTTAAACTTCTTAGAAATTGTTCCAATTTGTTTAATTTGTCTAATATGACAGGATTGCGCAGAAGCTGAATTCGCAGGGACGGTTTTTAAAGTTCAAACAGAGAGAGGAAAATGAACCGTAGTGTGTCTTTCTCCACGTAACCTATAGTTTGATAATTTAACGTTGTTGTTTGACTGGTAAAGGCAAAGAAATGTACCAAAATGAAAACGCACGTGCAGAGGCATTGTTTTCGCTCATTAAGCCTATTGTTTTGTGCCGTTCTAGATCTCGCTGCCGTCGCCGTCATGGCCGCTTAAGTTCCCTATTGTGACTGCGTAAGCCCCTATGTTAAATAAGTGTCATTAATGAACACACTCAGGAGCCGAATACCTGACACCTTTGTTACCCTCAATGGTGAGAGCAATGATGCAACGTGTGACCACCTGAAATCTATTGTGGTGCTGTTTGTTTCTAAGTTGCACTATTGTGAGTGAGATGCCTATATTATATTCGTAATAAAAGACATAAAAGAGACTTAAACAGGATAGATATAAGGTAAAGAATACCTTGATCGGTGTAGCTAGGATCTGAACACGGACCCGTGTAGGGCGTATCGGCACAGTTTGTCCCATACAACCAATCAAAATCGTCTGCGTTTGAACTCCTTAAGCACCAATCAGTCATGCGACAAGCAACTGCAAAAAGATATATTCATCTATCACTCCGCGATATTATGGAGTCCCATATGAGCTTATAGTGAATGAGGCGCCGCATGTTTCCTGCTCGGGGGGAGGGGTACTGGCCTATATAAGCCATATCGGTATGCGGCGCTGTAAAGTGTACAGTTTCAAGCAGATTAGTCTGTGATAGGGTATGGAAATCAGAGAGGTTTGGTCTAGAATTGGGTATCATTTGCTTTGAATCGAAACTGATCAGTGGTATGAAGGATTAAGTTTAGAATAGGAAGTGAAACAATCAACCGTTGCTTACCTTTAGGCTTACACACTGCACTGAAAGCGCTTCTTCTTACGGCAGGCTAACTAGCACTCCTTAACTACAGTTGAATCCCGATAACTCGAACCCTCGATAACTCAAACCTCTCGCTAACTCGAACGAAACTTTTTTCCCTTGGCTAAAGATTGCTTGCAAATTTACCCTCGACAACTCGAACCTTCGATATCTCTAACCAAATTTACTTCTTCCCTGGAGGTTCGAGTTATCGGGATTCTTAACTGTGAGTCACACGCGACTGGAACGAGCGAACAATATAAGGGGAAACTAAGAGAAAGCTTCCCCATCTCCCCCTTGGCTCGCATGACCTTCGCTCACTCGCTTGCTCGTGTGATGTGCTTGCCCGCTCGACTATCCAGAAAGGGACTATTAGCCAGTGGCGGATCTTTGGCGAATTTCCAGTGCATTGCCTCGAATTATCTTTGTAGAATTTGCCGAGCTTCCATGAGTCTGGTCCAATGTTTCAATCCATTTCCATCCTGGCCACCTGCGGCTGAAGATACTTACGTTTGCTCTTAGACCACTTGTAGAATAATGTTAATCAAAACCGGACCATTATATGTTTGGGTCTCCATTGAGATATATAAAAAATATATTTGCTGTCTTACCAGTTTCCATCTTCTCCCTAATCTGTGCTTGAGAGATGAGGCGTGGCCACACGGTTAAACCATGTATTTGAACGTTATCCGCTGGTTTCACGTCACTAGATAACGATCTGTTTCCAATGATCAGCAAACCGTCGGTCGCATGCGCTCTTGGGTAATCTCGCTCCAGAGCTCTACCGGTCTCGTTCACTAAGACGCCATTTTGGTAAAATTTTAGGTCCCAGGAATTGCTCCAGGTGAACGTCACGTGATGCCATTCTCTTGGAATTGTGGGTACATTCAGTGTTTGGATTTTATTTCCCCAAGCAACGGACAGCTGATGATAACTTGTGAATAATTCGTTGACTTGTTTATACTCAAACTCTCTCTTTTCCCCGTCAGCAGTATCTTTAGTACGCCAAGAAATTATGGTGTCTTGGTCGTCAACTGAAACAGAATAAAAACGGCATAACTCAGGTGCAGTCCAACCTTCTTAACCCTTTCACTCTCAGAGTCAATTCTGGAGACATGTAATGTGGTTCTAACTTTGGAGTCTGTGGACGAAATCCTAAAGTGTAACCATTCAAATGAAACCTCTTCAGCAGTACTTTTGCATGGTACCATTTGTTCTAACTTTTGAGTCTGTGGATGAAATCCTAAAATGTGACTTTTCAAATGAAACCTCTTCAGCAGTACTTTCCCGTGGTACTGTTTATTATGCTGTACAAGGTGGTTATAACTTTTAAGTCTGTGGGTAAAATCCTATGGTGCATGCATGGTACTTTTTGTTTTTCAGAATCTTACAAAATGAAATTTGGGAGTTTTTAATTTTGATAGTTGGCACTCTTGGGAGTTAAAGGGTCAATACAGACACCAAAGGAATTGACCCAAGTGTCTTTTTTTATTGACGTCCTTATTATTAGATCTATGGAACACTGCATGTAAAATAACTCTTCCAAGTAGTTTTCTTAGTCCCGGCTCTTTTAAAGTTTTTCTCGCTCAATTGTATTCCTCTTTAGTTAACTCTGTTTTTGATGTACATATGTTGTGTACGTGGTCGCTATTGTCACTCTAATTTAATTACGTAAGTTTGTTATTAACTTTTAGTTTCTAGGGCAGGCACCTCGCTTGGGGCTTCGAGTCCCGTTCACGCCTTTCCCTTTGGTCCATATTATTTTTGTAAGTTTGTGTCCAATAAAGTTGAAAAAACTACTATAGAAGTAAGGATTGCATGGTATTTGGTATCATCGGGACCAAAAGAACTGTCCGTAACAGAAAGGTGCGGCCGTTATTATGGTTTATTATGGAGGTATCCGTTAGGAGAGGTTCGACTGTAGTTTTGTTCAACTACAGTTGAACCTCCCGTATGTGACTACCCACAATGCAACGCCAAGGGGGATGCTTACAAGAGGTCCGACCACAGGGGGTGTTTAGGCGGGGGTTCCACCGCGGTCAAACGTCCGAGGCGTTTTTCGTTTCATTTAGTGGGATTTTATTTAATATTAGGTGGAAATATGGGCAAGGATGTATAAAAAAATTAGTCGACATTACTATCTTTTAATTTTTCTCAACATGAGTTTTTTTCCGTTGATAACTGACCAAAACTCTTTGCGCCTGATCAAAATTATGTTGGCAAATGGCGCCGACAATTCTGCAGTTCACAGTTTTTAAACGCTTAGAACTTTTTTGGTAAACTTTCAAAACGTTTGGCAAATTGACAGTGTATTGGCAATATATTAAACTTTAAACAGTGAAAATGACAACCTTAACTTTTAAGCACTTTGCTTAACTTTGGAAATTTCTTTCGTGTGACAGCGGTTAAGGGTACACGTGAGAAGAAGAGATAGAAGAAAGAAAATGATGATTTTTGCAACTCAAACAGACAGTTGATACCCACGCAAGAGCACCCCAGGTTGCTATTGGACTAACTTGGTGTCCTTCTATTAATTATTAACTACAAACTGTAATTTTACAACTTCACTAAATACAGTCGAACCTCCATGAGAGACCACCTCTCATAAGCGACCGCTTCTCAAAGCACCGTTTTATCTCTCATTCAAATCACTATATTTGTAACCTCTCGTAGGAGTCCACCTCTCGTAAGAGAACGCGACCACTTTTTGAGAGAACGAACTAGGAATTGCTCTGTACTTTTACCTCTCGTGAACGACTACAAGAATGCAGTCGAAAATAGATTGCACAATGATCCGTTCACAATATCAAGTGCCGTACCTTGGAACCAACTTGTCACCCGCATCACGCTTGCCACATCACGTGTTGCGGGGAACAAGACGTCCCAAGATGTCAAATATATATGCAAGCCTTATGTACTGGTCAGCAGAATTACCAAGAAAAGTTTACAGATGATAAATGAAAAGAAGGAAGGAAGGAAGGAGTGAACATTTGCATATTTGTCCCCTTCTGCTGTAACTCGTTCAACGCTTCGCGTATTCACGAGTTAAAAAGTAGGTTAAAACATCCCTACTATACTACTAACGTAGGAGACTTATCCATGCAATTGCTAATTAGCTGTTGAACTGTTGGACTCTCCCTCAGTTTACAGCCGAAAGATGGAAGGAGTGAAAATTTGCATATTTGTCTCCGTCTGCTGTAACTCGTTCAACGCTTCACGTATTCACGAGTTAAAAAGTAGGTTAAAACATCCCTACTATACTACTAACGTAGGAGACTTATCCATGCAATTGCTAATTAGCTATTGAACTGTTGGACTCTCCCTCAGTTTATTGCCGAAAGATGGAAGGAGTGAAAAAATTTGCATATTTGTCCCCGTCTGCTATAACTCGTTCAACGCTTCGCGTATTCACGAGTTAAAAAGTAGGTTAAAACATCCCTACTATACTACTAACGTAGGAGACTTATCCATGCAATTGCTAATTAGCTACTGAACTGTTGAACTCTCCCTCAGTTTACAGCCGAAAGATGGAAGGAGTGAACATTTGCATATTTGTCCCCGTCTGCTGTAACTCGTTCAACGCTTCGCGTATTCACGAGTTTGAAACGAGTCGGCTTCTCGCGGTACAGGGTCCGGCCAGGGTCCCCATCTACTCGACCATGCTGACTCCCCTTTCCAGGCGTTCCGAAGTACGGAAGGTATAGTGGAACACGAGCCACAGGATGCCCACACAGCCGAAGTTTAACCCGGTTTCTGTAGCATGAAGCAGGAAAATTGCTACTCTCTGCTGGTTTGTACTGCTAGTCCATCACAGGGTTACCCCCAGAATTATTTCGCCGGTACCCATTTCCTGGGTGTTGAGAGACAATGTGGAGCAAAGTTTCTTGTCGAAAGAAACAACACGACGGCAGAGACCAGGCTTCGAAACTGCGACCTTCGGATTTGAAATCAACGCGCACAACACCTCCGCCCGCGCCTTCACCTTTCGTTAAATGGAACATGACATATGTCCAACAGAATTTTCATTAAGAGATTTTGCGTGCCATGTACACAAACTGTCGACCAACCGGTATCCGGGGGGGGGGGGGGGACCCGTATAAAAGTGACGGGATTGATCGTCGCATCTTTTAGGAGTTATATTGGAGCCTCTCCGGGCAGGTTTCAACGTTTAAATGGTAAACAACAACTAACTTAAAGTTGTTGGGATAGGAACTTACCAGGAACGTAAATTTCAACTCGAAGGCAAACGCCAACTGAACCTCCTTCTGAATACACGGAGGGTCGAAATTTCAATTTGCGAGTCTTGAATGGCTCCAATATGGCATTTTTAACAACAGTGGAACCGTCCCAATTGCCATGAAAAACCTGTAATAAAACAAATAAACATTATTTGGTTTAATCCGTATGAGTTGATGAAATTGGCAACCGTAGCTGACGTTTCTAGCGCTAATCCTTCCTCAAAACGAATCAACAGAGTTTTGGATTGTGTGTGGTTTTTATATAGAACGGTGGAGCTTTTCCTATTGGTGGAAACACGGGAACGTGAAAAAGGGAATTCCGAGGGATAATGGTGTTTTGGATACAGTTTTCTGGAAAACATATCTTCATCAGTTTTCAATCGGCTTTTAAGTGCCTATAACCCTTAAATACATATTTTCAGAATCAACTCTACACACATTGAATAGTTAAATGGTGAAATATTTCTTGTTTTGAACGTCGCGTTATTGAGTTATAGATATTTGAAATTACAAAATGCTTAATAGATGACGTCAACCCGGGAATCATTTATTATACAACTACTTGTTTTCACCTCCAAGTAATATTTTATACGAATCAAGGTATAAAACATCATCTGCGCGCCTTAGAAACATAACCAGCTTAAAACCACATATTAACACAGAACGTTTTAAAGATAGCTTATTTAATAGATTAATCTATAAGTATAACTTAGCTATATAATAATATAAAACTTAAAATTTTTAGATTCTTAATTTTTTAATTTATGTGAACCATTCATGTAACTGATTGAATCATCGGATATGTGTTTTTATCTAATGAATAAATTATTATTATTATTATTATTATTGCCCATCCACAGTTTATTTTGAGTGTTTATCAAATTAATTATCCTCAAGCTTTGAACTGCGCATTGTAAATTGGCATAGAAATAATGGCAAAGTCCCAGGTTGAAGCCATCTTATTAGCACTTTGTAAATTGAAATCTCTATAACTCGCAATAACGCGACGTTCAAAACAAGAAATATTCCGCCATATAACTATTCAATGTGCATAGAGTTGATTCTGAAAATATGTATTAAAGGGTTATAGGCACTTGAAGCGTTTTTTTTCAAGTCAAATCAGCGTGAAATTTCACCACTAATAATATACATGAAAAATTACTCGATTTGACTCAAACAAAAATGGATACAAATTTTTTCATGTATAATTATTAATAAGTAATCCTACGGTTTTCTCGTTCAATTTGGGATTAAAATTGCAAATTAATCCCAAATTGAACTCGAAACCGTATGATTACCTATACTACCTGCTTTTGAATTGAAGTTTGGCAAGATTTATTTTCTGGTAAAATCGATATTACCATGACGACGATAAACAAGAAAGTTCGAAATCAGTAACAGTGAAATTTTGCGCGTTTAAAATTTTGCATTGAAAATCCCACTTAGACATCTCAAAATATGATGTATGGCAAATAAATTTATACTTGCAAAATATATAAGGAGGTTTTATTTATCGCAAATATTCACTATGAAGGTACAAAACAACACATGCAACCTCGAACATCCCGGCGCAGAAAAAGCTTGTGGAAATAATGGCTAGCCGTTAATTTGTCTTGAATTGAGATTTCTAGAGATTGGAAGGGTATTGGCCGGACTTATATATACGTGACTTACACTGGCTGCCTGTGAGATTTTTCACTACTTTTAAGGTCTTACATAATATGGCACCTAGCTACCTGTCTGAACTTTTTTCAATCAACACTGCTTCTCATTATAACCTTCGTAACACTAACAATGGAAGGATGTTACTAAAACGGGGAATGGGGAATGGGGAATGGGGAATGGGGAATGGGGAATGAGGAAAGGGAAATTGAAATGGGAAATTGAAAATGGGAAACTGATTTTTTTTTTTAGATTGTTTATAATGCGGAATAAATTTTTTTCAGCGGCGATAATCGATATCCACGCTTTTTTAAAAACGTTCTGCGCCAAAATAAAAGGAAAAGAATAAATTGATGATAACGGGAGAAGTGGCCCATTTCGAGGCTGTGGCTCCGAGGAACTTTCGTGAAAAAAAAAAATTAATTAACAAATAAATAAAAATAAACTTAACTTATAGCAGCAAAGTAACTCATCAGCGGTTAAAAGCTGCTAAAAGAAATTTTAACACCCGAAGTTAAGCTTATAATTATAAAAATAGCATTTGTTAGCGATTCTCGTACTCGACTCCGTATTCACTTCACTTTGGTGAAAACATTTTTTTTAGTTTATAGCTGTAGCACTGACCCCAGTTGTTCAAAGAGTGGATAGCGCTATCCACCGGATAAATCACTATCCAGTGGATAAACGTTAACAAAACCCATTGCGCTATCCACCGGATAGTGATTTATCCGATGGATAGCGCTATCCACGTTTTGAACAAATGTTCAAAGCAAAAATACTCCATGACCGGCAGTCTGTAAGTATTACCAATTTTTAAGTCAATCTACTCATGTATTCGATTTATAGTACGCTATCCTTGTTTAGTCGGCTGAGACGTTTACGATTATAGTCGTCTATTTGAAGTGAGAATTTTTCTTTACGCTCGGCACCCTACGCAAATTTCTAAGTCTGATGATGTCAAAATTTGCGTAGAGTGCCGAGCGGTCAGAAAAATCCGCACTACAAATAGACGGTTATAATCGTAAACGTCTCAGCCGACTAAACAAGGATAGCGTAGTATAAATCGAATACATTGAGCAGATTGACTTGAAACGGAATGAATTTTTGAAAGAACGTTAAATGAACATCACTGCTACAGCCATAAACTAAAAAAATGTTTGGGAAGTGACTTGTACGGAGTCGAGCGCGAGAATCGCTAACAAATGCTATTTTTATATTTATAAGCTTAACTTCGGGTTTTAAAATTTCTTTTAGCAGCTTTTAACCGTTGGCGAGTTACTTTGCTGATATAAGTTAAGTTTATTTATTTTTATTTATTTATTTATTTATTAATTTTTTTTTTCACAAACGTTCCTCGGAGCCACCCCCTCGAAATGGGCCACTTCTCCCGTTCTCATCAATTTATTCTTTTCCTTTTATTTTGGCGCCAAATTTCTGGCCTACCGGTAGGCAAGAAATTTGGCCGCGCGATACAAACGTATGTGAAATTTGCCAACTTTGCGGAGCTATATCTCCATTATTTTACAAGATATCACTTTTAAACTCGGCGACTTTACTAATTTTGAGATGCTTTTCCCAGCAGTGTTGATGGATTTTTGCTATCAGGCCCATATAAAATTTTGGAAAAATCGAGATAAGGCCTATAGTATTAACAGGGAGAAATTTGTCTTGTTTTTCACTGAGTAGAGTTTCCCAAGCATCTCCGGACTTTGAAAACTAACCTGGTTTCCGCGAATTTCTGTTTCTTTTTTCTCATAAACTAACCCATTTTCTGAGAATTTGTTGGCGTGTAAAAGTTTATAATTTCACAAGTAAACATTCGATCTACGCATTTCAGTAAAAGGCACTGGAGCGTGACACTTGCATTTCCACGCGACCACAAAAGAAAAAAAAAAAACTGCAAAATGAAATCATATCAGATGCTAAGCTTCACTGCCAGTTTACACGATATCAGTGAATCTGCTTCATCTGTGGCAAAATAGGTAGTAAACACAAATCTGAATCCACCAAAAACCAAAATTCTAACAGTGAAAAACTGATAAACTATGAACGCAGAATTCGGAAATTTCAGCCAGCTTGGGAAATTAGAACCCCCCTGGGTTGAATTTAACGAGGAGAACGAAATGTTCTGCGTTGTATAATGCAAATACCCGACGGTGGCCGATATCATAAAGTTGTTATTTAAAAATAAACAAAAAAGATCTAGTAGGTTATAAAATTTGTTTTACCGCTACATTTTTAATTTATTCTTTTTTTAATTGATTCATTCTTTTAACAAGCAAATTTCACTTTCCGACAACCAAAATCTGAGTGGCACTTGTCAAGTGGAAAGAAAAAAATTTTTTTTTGCCATGATAAGTTAAGTTTATTTTTATTTATTTATTTTTTTTTTTTTCACGAAAGTTCCTCGGATCCATTATCTTCAATTTATTCCTTTTCTTTTATTTTGAAGCAGAACGTTTCAAAAAAAAAGCGTGGATATCGATAATCGCCGCTGAAAAAAAATTATTCCGCATTATAAACAATTAATCTAAAAAAAATTCAATTTCCCATTTTCAATTTCCCATTTCAATTTCCCATTCCCCATTCCCCATTCCCCATTCCCCATTCCCCATTCCCCATTCCCCATTCCCCGTTTTAGTAACATCCACAATGGAATTGTACTTCAGTATCCTTTTACCAAGTTGTACAAGCCTCTCGGTGATCTAGCATTTATGTTTGCAAACCCCCAGTTATGGAATGCCCTTCCTTGGACATTCAATCTGCCAATAGTTTGTCTCCTTTAAAACTCAAGAAAAGACTATTTTTATTAATAATGTATATAAGTTATTTATTATTATTATTATTATTTATTATTATTATTGCATAAATGTTTTATTTATTTATTTCGAGTGTGTACCTTTCTTATTCCCTTCTCCTTGTATTTTTCCCACAAATCCTCGCCTTCGTCAAGAAGATAATGAAGTACATACTTTGCAGAAAAATGATTTTTTTGCTCATTGTCAGTGCCTTGTGTAGCCACAAACAGTATGTAGTAAGAGGCTCCGAGGGTGACTGTTAGCGAAGGATATGTATCATACAAACGAGCCTTCGAACACCAGGCAGAAAAGCATGTTCCGGAGAAATGTAGTCGACCAAAATAAGGAGGCGACATGCATCTTACAGATGACGCTGTCATTTCATTGATCGTTACTTTGCAGATAAAAAGGAGGAAAACATACATAGCAGTTAATTTATGTTAAATTTGTATTGTTACTAAGTGAAATAGCCATACTTTTACATAGGATCTGTTTAAAGACCTATTGTATTGAAGGAACAAAGTAAATAAACGTGTAAAGACACGGCATAACATACTAAATGAAAAAATACAATACAATGCAATGCAATGCAAAACAACACAATGCAATGTAATGCAATACAACAAAATGCAATGCATGCAATACAATGCAATGCAATACGACACAACACAATGCTATGCAATACGACACAACACAATGCTATGCAATACGACACAACACAATACGATGCAATACGACACAACACAATGCAATGCAATGTAATTAATACAGTTAACACAATGCAATGCAACACAACACAATGCAATGTAATACAACACAATGCAATGCAATATAATGCAATACAATACAACACAATGCAATGCAACGCAACACAACACAACGCAATGCAACACAATGCAATGCAATGCAATATAATCCAATACAACACAACGCAACACAATACAATGCAATGCAATACAATATATACAACTCAATGCAATGCAATACCACACAACGCAATGCAACGCAATGCAATACAATGCAATGCAATGCAACACAACGCAATGCAATCCAACACAACACAATGCGATACAATACAACACAATGCAATGCAATACAACACAACACAATGCAACGTAATCAAACGCAACACAGTGCGATGCAATGCAACGCAATACAATACATTAACTTAACACAACACAATGCAATGCAATGCAACGTAATGAAACGCAATACAATGCAATGCAACGCAACGCAACATAATACAATACAATAGTTCACCAGCGAGGAATCGAATCGAATCCTGATCTAAAAATGTAAATGTTTCTATGTTTTATTGAAACAAGAGTGCTCTCTTGATTGAAACTATTTAATATCCTCCAAAAAATATCGTCTAAAAGTTTAAGAACGACGAAATAATTAAGCCGATCAGTTCCACATCGTGGCTTTCATGCTGATCATGATTGCCTTTTATGTTAAATTAAGGTACCAGGGTCAGGGTACTCCTCCCGCCAAGGTGTTGTGTGCTTGGCGCAATGTTCATCTCCTTCTTTAGATCATTTTCTTCTCGGGAGCGAACTCAATTTTGTGAAAGATGTACTTATGGAAACCACTCGCTTATTCCAATTAATAGTTTTTCTCCAAATAAATTGGTTTTCGTAATCGGTAATTATCTAAATTTCGGTTTTTATGAGGCATAGAGCAATAAAAAAGCACGAAAGTGTTTTTTGGGGTACCCTGATAACTTAAACGAGAGAAAAGAAGATCTAAAATCTTACCTCTTCCTCGGCGATCCTTTATTTCTATTTTCATACAGATGTTGGATTCCCATGACTTAGGAATAAATCTTATGTAGACTGGGCGTGACCGTACAGAGAAGTCTTTACCAAAAGTCTAGACACAAAATCAGCATTCTCGTTAGTTAAAACAACAACAACAAAAACAAGTAGCTTTATTTGCATGATCATAGATTCGTACAGTATTGCAAAAGCATACAACTTAATAATGCATGTAAACACAATTAAGCTACATCAGTCTGAATTGATAACAGGCTACAATTGCAGACAGAAGTAGTTGGGAAGGTTGTAAAAATGAATAGCATCGGTTCTGAATTACATCAATAGAAAGATATATATATATATATATATATATATATATATATATATATATATATATATATATATATAGCAGTTTGCAAAAATTTTGAACCCCCAAAATATATCATTATATCCATATATATATATATATAGCATTGTTAGAGAGCATGGATATAATAATATATTTTGGGGGTTCAAAATTTTTGCAAACTGCTGTACATATATATACATATATACTTTACAAATTAGTGTGGGAAGGGAGATATGGACAACTAATTGCCTCATAATCTTTGGATCACCAACCTGTTCTCGTTAGGAAGGCGATTCACAGCGATTTCTGAAATATATACATAGACAGTTAAAGTGAGAACAGAAATTTTCACAACAAAGATAATGAGTGAAAAAGTGCCTCAGCAGGGAGTTGAACCCGGATCTCCTGATGACCGGACAGATGCCTTAACCACTAGGCCACTGAGACAACCACACTTACACAAACACAAACAACACATTTGTGGCTTCATAGTGGAAAGCTCTTGGCAGACATTTACACAAATTCTGCAATAAGAATCGCGTCACTTTACCCAGTCGTTCAGCGATTCACAGTCCACTCCCCAAGAAAATTAAATTACAAATTAGTGTAAGAATAGGTTGGTGATCCAAAGATTATGAAGCAATTAGTTGTCCATATCTCCCTTCCCACACTAATTTGTAATTTAATTTCCTTGGGGAGTGGACTGTGAATCGCTGAACGACTGGGTAAAGTGACGCGATCCTAATTGCAGAATTTGTGTAAATGTCTCCCAAGAGCTTTCCACTATGAAGCCACAAATGTGTTGTTTGTGTTTGTGTCAGTGTGGTTGTCTCAGTGGCCTAGTGGTTAAGGCATCTGTCCGGTCAACAGGAGACCCGGGTTCAACTCCCGGCTGAGGCACTTTGTCACTCATTATCTTTGTTGTGAAAATTTTTGTTCTCACTTTAACTATATATATATATATATATATATATATATATATATATATATATATATATATATATAGACACGATAAAAATTCCTTCAGCATACAGTTATTTAAAAAGATAAAATGAAGATCTTATTTTCCTAACTAAACTAACTATCATTAAAACGTTAACTAAAATTACAACTAATTACATACTAAAGCTGCTTTTCAAGGATGCCGTGTATAAAACGTATTGAACTCATTCAAAACTGTGGTGACGCAGTTTACGTTTAAAATCATTTAAATAAGACGCTGCAGATCGTGGATCATGGGATAGGCTGGTTCACAACCCAGCTCCACTATAAGAAAAACTTTTCTTTTAATGTTCTCTTAATGTAAAATAACAATAATTAGTTAATCCCCCAATTCCCTATTCATTGTTGGGATCTTAGCGAACAATTGGGGCAGTACGCAGCTCTTACAAGGTCTTCTCTGATTTGCTGAGAAACCAATAGAACAAACAACACAACAATGAATCCTATCTCTCTCCAATGAAATTAGAGATTGTTAAGAGCTGCGTCGTATCTATTCTGGAACAATTACGCGCTAAATATGTCCCGTTATACACAATAAGGACTTTAAGATGGGGTCACTACGGACTACCGACTACGGTTCTACACGGCGGGGACCTGGTTCGAGGTTTACTGCGCATGCTCGTTAGCGCGTGGGTTTCGTGGTCCGTCGTCTCATCGCACGCGACCGTGAGTAGAGAAGAAGATTTGCGTAGTGACGTCTACATAAGTATTTTTTGACTGATTTTTCACCACTTTTGATTTCTAAACCTTACTTTTATATTAAACAGTCTTTAGGCGATTATATTTGAGCGAAAGTGAAGTAAAGGTCGCAATAATATCGTTTTATCGTATTATAATATTATCGTATTATCGTTTTATCGTTACATGTGTAATTATTATATTATTATTATTATGTTTCTGGCTCTGATTACCAAGACGTTTCATTTCTGTTTTGTTTACAGAAACTTGAAGGATGTGGGCTCCTTGTCTTGTTATAGCGTCGGCGTAATCTTGAAGGCAAGCTGGGGTGAGAAATGGCTGATTCCAAGAGGTTAAACGAAAACCGTGTTCATTAAAAATCCAGTCAAATACAGTGTTAGCTATCATGCATAGTTATGGCACCGGGCGTCCAAAAGTTGAAATTAAATCGAAATAGCGGCATGGTTAGGCTAATCGTTTTAACAGCAAACAAAGTCCTTCCAAACCACTGCAAACTGTTCCTTGTGGGCACTTGAAAATCATCGGAATCCGTAGTGCGTTCAGTAAAATCGGGAGATCATCTTTGGCTGCTCTGAAGTGAGCTTCGCACTCGCAAGAGTCGAACACATCCAAACAGAATGGATCAAAATTCCAGTATGGAAATGAAGGATTAACGGGCTGGTAATAATCGTAAAAAATTAAAAAAAACTTCATAATCTAGAAAACCATCAGCATAAGCGATTACAAGTGAATTTCTAATAGCTTCAAAACACACTTTTTTTTTCCAAGTGCAGACGTAGTCCGAGTCTTCGTAGTCACGATCTTAATGCCAAACAACAGTCCGATTTTCGCGCCCCTTTAGCGTAATCGGCGCAGTCCACGCGGGACTTGGACTTTCACGTCCAAAAGAAGTCCGTAGTCCGTAGTGACCCTATCTTAAAGTCCTTAATATTGTAACAGGGGGAGGGGAGAGAAAGAGAATAATAGCGAAAACTGCTAATCTACCCAATACTTTTGTCTATGATTGTAGGTTTTTGCGGAAATCTAAGCATAAAGATGAACTTCGTCATTTGTATATTAACAAAATAATTAAAAGAGTTTATTTATTCTTTGGTAGCTTCTATAGCAGATAATTGACATAAAAACAAAAACATTCTACAAAAAGCGTGTCCCACCGGAGCGGTTTCTTTTGTTTTCCTCAATTTTTGCACGGGCGGATTTTTGGTTTTGACTGTAGTGCGACCAGGCCCTTATTCGAAATTGTAAAAGACATCAATTATATATATGTCGGTTAGCATTAGAAAACGTCCACCTACACAACCTCGGACATTTATTTAGAATTATATAACGTAATATCGACACTTAGAATTTTATTTTTAATAAATATTTTAGACTAAATTTTTTAGTGTGAAACATGACACCTCTATAAGACGGACACCTCTATAAGACGGACACTTCTATAAGACGGACACTTCTATAAGATGGACACCTCTATAAGACGGACACCTCTATAAGATGGACACCTCTATAAGATGGACACCTCTATAAGATGGACACCTCTATAAGACGGACACCTCTATAAGACGGACACCTCTATAAGATGGACACCTCTATAAGATGGACACCTCTATAAGACGGACACCTCTATAAGAGAGACACCTCTATAAGACGGACACCTCTATAAGACGGACATCTCTATAAGACGGACACCTCTATAAGACGGACACCTCTATAAGACGGACACCTCTATAAGATGGACACCTCTATAAGACGGACACCTCTATAAGATGGACACCTCTATAAGACAGACACCTCTATAAGACGGACACCTCTATAAGACGGACACCTCTATAAGATGGACACCTCTATAAGATGGACACTTCTATAAGACGGACACTTCTATAAGACTGACACCTCTATAAGGCGGACATCTCTATAAGACGGACATCTGGTGTTAGTCCCTGCCGTTTTTTAATCATTTTACTGTAACTCAGTAAACTCTTTATAAAACGGACAGCTCTCTAAGACGTATAACGGACACTTTGAAACCGTCAACGGAAACTTGACAAGTGCTTTTTTGGTTAAAAAGACTTCAAAACGGAAATGTAAGGGGCTGAATGTAAACTTTTGTAATATGAATATGTGCTTTTCTACTATTATTTTTGTTCCATTTTGTAGGTTTTGCTCAAGTAAACGACTTTTAACAGACTTAAAACAGACGTGTATTCATCGTGCATAGGTTCAGTTTTATTATCTCAGAATTTCCGGTGTCCATTACCTCGACTCTCTTAAAGCCGGACACCTAACACTCAAAGACAGCGTCCTTCTTTATCAAATGATCACCGCCTGGTAACCTCAGTTACAAGAGCACCAGTCTGCAAAGCGGGAGGCGCTTTCCATTCGGCCAAAATTTCCGAATGTTTTGGTCGGAAATCCGATGGAACAGAAAAAATTTAGGGAGAAAATTCCGAAATTTTCGGAATACGTTTTGAGATTGTCCTCATTGATGGAAATTCCGGAATTAGCAAAACTTTTGCGTTCCATTCGTAATTTATCTCAGCCCTAGTCTCTCAAGCTCAAGTAGGCTGAAAACTCGGGAAATATGGTGACCGACCAGTCTTTCATCGTGTGGGTATTTTTGTACCGATTTCCAATTATTATTGCATCACTCGTGCTTTGGAGCTGCAACTGGCAACAGTAAGATCAACTGTGTTTAGTTTTGTCTGGTTTACATTCGGTAAAAGTCCGTTTTATTCGACGGTTTTGTTCCCGCCTATTTTAAAGGATACTCGGGACAGAGTTTATTTTCAAAATATTGTTATTATTATTCTCCAGACTTGTCTGTAGCAACGACTAGTACCAGAGAAGCAAAATTGCCCGCTTATACAATTAAGCAATGTTTCGGAATTATCTTGTTATAAGGCCGCGAAAACATTTTAAAAGTTCGCCATTTTGATATGTCACGCCGGCCAGGTATGCCCTTGGAATAGAGCACGCGATTTCCAAGTGTTCTAGAACCGTTCCATTCGACAACCGAAAATTCCGAAAACTCGAACCGGAATTTTTGCCGAATGGAAAGCGCCCAAGGTGTTAACATAACTGATAAGGTCATATCGTCGGCTTTGCTCGACGGCTTGCCTTAGTTCAGATGATCGTGTCATAAATATTAAGCCACTGGCCTTGTCTCCTATACCTTTTACATTAAACAGAAGTGGCCAGGGGTCAAATTTCTCGATACCCAGGCTAGCATTGAAATGAATCGTTAAACAAGTTGTAGGATTTAGGTACAAATTTCATGTAATAGTCACCTGCCTTACCCATGGGGACGGCTTTGGAGGAAGGTGAGGGTGGGGAGTTGGTCGCAGGTGAAGGGGAGGGCGGGGGGAGCAAAATTCCTAAGAGAAGAGAGAGACCAAAGTTCCAAGAATCTTTAATTTAGAGCGTTTCGTATTTGTGATTTGGTTCATAGGAGCCTTTGATTTACCTTTGCCTGAGAAGTTATCCAGTTTCTCCCGTCGGTGCTTGTGTTGATTTGGTATGACTTAACCAATGAGGTCTTTAAAATATTCACCCGTAGGAAAATCGGCCCATTATTACTGTAGTTAAGTTTTGTCTGAATCCACTGCTGATTATCATTATAATGTGCACACCACTCCCCTTCCTCGCCTTCCGGTGTAAATGCCTTGGCCGCACTGTAGTTAAGAGGGAAACTATCACTCGTTGAAGTAAACGCCGAGTCGGGTATCACATTTGGATCACCAACGCCAAGAGGCTTGTGCGGTACTTAAAGCAAACAGAAACAAATAGTGTGTTGATAAATACAGAAAGATGCTAAATGTTTAAGGGGCTGAATCACCATTTTTAGTGTTACTGCAAAAGCCAAAAGACATATTTATATCAGTGGAAACCCAATAATAATGGTCCAGTTTTGTTTAAAATTATTCTACTAGTGCTCTAAGAGTACAAATTAGTGTCTTGGGCTGCAGATGGCCAGGATGGAAATGGATTGCATCTTGAAAAAATTGGCTTTATTTTGTATCTTGGAAAACGCGCTAAAACTCTGATTATGGTTTATTTTCTCTTCGAAAATTCACTTGATATCTTCCTCTTAGTGTTCTATAAACATTTCTTGCATGAGAAAGGTAGTTTTAATTTGGGCAGCTGCTGACCCGAAAACGTCTAAATACCCATGACATAACTCCTTTAAGCTCCGTAATTATGAAATGAGAAAGATGTATTGCTCACTTGTCACGAGCGTGGGACAAAGAAAAAATCTGAGTCCCTGACAGGAATCATTCGGACCTATGACCTTCCGCACACCGGTCGGATGCTCCAAATACTGGGCTACGAGAGACTAATAGCTAGGTGAACCATGTACTAGGTTCGTACATGACATGCGCCCTGCATATTGCTGTGAATTGCTGCGTATTGTTTTACTGCAATTTTCATTGTTAGGCCCAAGTCAAACGCCGTACTTCACATGAGCCGAACTCAATTAATTGAGTTCGGCTCATGTGAAGTTCGGCGTTTGACTCAGTTAAGTTCGACTGATTGTATTTGGATCGGCAAGGCGTTCTTCACGGCTGGTACAGCCGTGAAGAACGGCTGATGTTGAGTTCGGCTGAATTAAGTTCGACGTTTGACTCAACAGGCGACCTT
Source organism: Cladopsammia gracilis (assembly GCA_022457155.1). Lineage (NCBI taxonomy): Eukaryota > Metazoa > Cnidaria > Anthozoa > Scleractinia > Dendrophylliidae > Cladopsammia > Cladopsammia gracilis. Next base: position 347,278 of record JAJGOT010000007.1, read on the forward strand.
AATTAATTTGAGTCGACCTAAACTGTATTTAGGTTCGGCTCATGTGAAGTACGGCGTTTGACCTTAGCCTTAATTAAAAGAGCTATTTAATGAGAATGTTGAGGTCTTTGGGTCAAACCTCCTAAAGTTAAAACTAAGTACCTTTATCATACAAAAGTGCTTTCGGAACACTAAGAGGAAGATTTGAAGTGAATTTTCGAAGAGAGAATCAACCATAACATAGCATCTTTTTATCAAATTAAGTTTTTACAATAACTGTGCGAATTCTCGAGCGCTTATTGGCTAATTTTTATTATCAATAAGAGTACAGACGGATAAAACGATAAAACTGGCGCCATCAGCGAAAGTTTTTCCAAACATTGCAGCGCTGCGTTTTTCATGGCGAGAATTCTTTCACCAATCCAGAACTATTCAATGAGAAAATCGTCCAAAATAGAGGAGATGAGCCTCAAGAAGCTAAAACACAACCTTAAAGCGAAAAGATGAAGATGTTTTTTGAGAATCCAGACCTGAAAATGGCGGTGAGCAGGATTATAGTGCTGTCGCTGACATAAGCTTCACCGGAGGTGAACTGAACCGTGTTTCAACGGATTATTTGAGAACAATTTTAACCGGAATATAAGTTAGTTTCAAAATTCCAGTTTTTCTATGTGTTTCTGACTTACTTTACTCAAACTTTTAATTTACGAGCCCGTGTTTCTCCGAATTATGGCGATGAAATTCTAGTTTTGTGGCGGTCGCGTCTTGCATTTCCTTCCTTCGTTTCAACATCAGTTTTGGCGTTTTGTTATTGTAAAAATCAAATTGACGTCAGTTTTTTATGCGTCTGTCCTCGTGCTAAAGTTTGCTGTGGATCCACAGCACTTTGATAATGTTATCACGTAATTTATCATCAATAAGAGGACAGACGCATAAAAAACTGACGTCAATTTGTTAAATATTTGGTGGCATTTGGAGATATAACATGGAAATTTAATAAGGCAAGGGTATATTCTTTATTTCGTGGGACAGTGTCACTTAAGTAATGCTTCACATAAGAACTATAGTAAACTTCATTGTTCTGCGGCAATGGCTCTTTCCCACATAGAATATCTTTGATTTTAAGAATAGAGGAGGGGCTGATGGTTCATAATTATATTTCATTATAAAAATACAGAAAATCAATTTGCGTCAAATATATTTTAGGAAATGTTCGTGCTTAACCAATCAGAATAGCAGAAGACAATAGCTACTAATTTTGTTTCTTTGATGAAGTTCCCCAAATACAATATCTTTGAAAAATTGCATGTTGTGCGATTGGGTCTCAAAATACTTGAAACCTTAAAAAATTTAGACTTTATGAACCTTGAACCTTAACTTTTTAGCGGTTTTTTGAGTCTAGGCCAATTAGATCACTAGTTGTAACAATGAAAATAGTCGACATTCCATCGTGCATTGTCGTTCAGCACTATCCTTCTTATGCGGATCATTACTTAAAAGACAATTGCAACTCACTGTCATAATAAAAAACTTCCAAATCGTCCCACGTGAAGTTCGTAGTCTCAGCAAGAAGCCCAAACTCGTCCACATCAGATTTGTTGTATCTCTCGGGTAAACTATAAGCGCCGCCTATAACCGATCTGCTCAACCGAGGAACTGGTTTGCTGTCAAAATCAATTGCCAAGTCTTGTAATCCGAACACCGGTCCTCTGGTTGGGTCATTAAAGGCTGCAAAACGCTCATTAATAACTTCCATTGTAAAAGGATTCATGCCCAGCACGTTGTTAAGACTAAACAAGAAAGCTGAAACACTTAAAATTTGTCTTGGATTTGGACCTAAAAAAGTACAACATAAAAAATCATTTTTATGGCTGGAAAACAATTATTTTTGATTTTGAAGACATGTAAAATGCCACGGCTGGGAACGGATTTGTTATTTACGTTGGGTTAGGTTGGGTGATGTCGAATTACTGTAGGTAGATTTAGCATTACGTTACGAGAAAACTCATTAATAATTCATGACGAGAACACAAAACAACTCACTACCGTGAAGGAGGTTTGGATACCCGGTCTTAATTTGATTTGGCGATTTTATTCCTTCGTTTTCTCCTCATTTAATGATCAGTTTGAGAAGCTATATCAAACACTCGAAAGAGTGTTTCATCAGGAACCCAAACACCTCGAAGTGGTTTTAAAAAACTCGGCCGCGCCTCGTTTTTCAACCCGTTTCTCGGTGTTTGGATATCTTGATGAAACACTCGTCCTCGTGTTTTAAATTTTACTCCTAAATAGCAGTTCCCTCCACAGGGTTTTTGTTTGTTGGCATCAAGCGTAACATCATGATATTTTTACCTCCCCAATTTTGGTCCAAGAATCCTCCAAACACAAACTCCCTGACCTGCACCAGGGTTACGGTAGGCCCTTTGTTGTCGCATCGTGAGTGAAAGTCATACGCAGTGAAGCCATCTGATTTTGCGTGGTAACAGCGCGTCCACTTACTGTTGTTTGGAGTTACCGCTGACACCATGGACTCGAGAGCTGCGTGGTATTTCTCATTTTGCCCAAGAATGTATGAAGTAAATTTAACTTGTAGAAAAACAATCAAAGTAATAAAATTATAGTATACGAGACAAAATGTGTTTTCAATAAAACAACGTAGTTAAAGAAATAAAAAGAAGTTATTACTCGTGCGCGTAGCGGCATGAGGTAAGGTTTCGGCTCCGTTTTTCTTGTTATTATTTTTCTTATTATTATTTTTATTTTTTGTGTGACGATTTTGCATGCAAATTTCTGCACGCATATTTTAAATTGTACACTTCCGGTTCATAGCTTTGCCACTACACTTCCTGTTTAGTGACTTCCGGCTACTCTCACTTCCGGTAAAAGAGCGTTACTTAGGTGTTACGACAGAATCTCCTACAACCCTAAATACATTACTATGTCCACGTTTGGTATATATAAGACTTAGAAAAATCACTGGCTTCATTGTGGTACAGCTTTCATGTCCACAACATTCAATAGTAAACAACGTGGTTTTCAGAAACGATGACTGAATGAAAGGAGTAACTCTTCTCCATGTCGGACATCTTATCATGTTTAAAATATATCATAAAATTTTCTTACGCATGCGCATGAGTAAAGGCTGCTTGGAGCCTCTTGTTTAGCAAAAAGTTAAAGGTAATGTTTTCGAGCAGTAGGCGATAAATAAAAATGAAATCTGACGAGTAAACGTTTCATCTTTTTGTTGAATAATTACGTCTATATCAAAGTTGTGTACGAAGTGTCCTGCCTTTGAACTGAAGTGAGGCTGGAGTTTACCTTGTTTTGATAGAACTCTTATTGCTTTTCGCATGTTAAACGTATTGATGCATAACTAGTTAGCGTAAAAAGAGCATGATTTACATATGAAAAGTATTAAAGTTTATATCCAAGAAACAAAGCTTTTTCCAGCCTCATTTTCACTCTAAGACCAGGCCACTAAGCCCGTAACTGTAAAAAAGGTTGTTGTTTATTATGCGATAGCTGCCTTTCCTCAAATCAAGAAGTCGTTAGTGTAAGTTATTAGTCAATTAAATAGATAAGCAGCAAAAAATCACAGCTATTACAGTTTCGAAACATAACAAACAACAACAAGGGTCACACTTGACAGTCAACTGATACTCCTGGGTTCAAGCCATTTACAAAAACAACACACATGAGAATATAAACAAACAAAAAAAAACAGCGTATCTTGAACTTCGTATTGATTAATTCTACTGTAATTAATTGTCTGTTTTTTACCCATAGATGGTTTTAACTTACGTGACCTTCATTCCTATGGAACTCAAATGATAAAGGCCATGGCGACCATGTTGGTGCATATAACAAAAGAAGTTCATTAAAATTCTTTTGTAGGTGTGCATCAACATGGCCGCCATGACGTAACGTGAAAACCACCCATTGTCATTTTTTGCTTTGCGCGATGTCACCGTCAGAAATATGGAAACTATAAGTTCTGATTCTCCGAATTTTCCTTGATCAAGATCTTCTCAATAAGGAACATTCATGTCTGTTTATCAAAAAAATACACAATTTTACACGCAATCCTACCTCCATGTTTCATCCAGAACCCAACGGAATAATCGTGCAAACACATGGAAGGGATTCCGGGACAGAACTTGTCGAAGGTACCCAAGATCACGTGTCCCCCACCCTGTAAGCTCAACACTTTAGAGTCCAGGCTGATTCCGTCGCCAACCACGTGACCTTGATAGTTGGAACTGTCATCGGTGATGTTACGGTCAGCAATAGAAGACAGAGTCCAGTGAATATTATCTGTTGAATGATTAACGTGTATTGTTTTAGATCAAGACGCGTTAAAAGTCAGTCAGCGGACACGAAAATTTTTAAACATGATTTTGACCCACGTAGATTCTAGAACAACTTAAAATTGTTGAAGAGCGCACGAGATTTGATAACGAGTGAACATTTAGATAAGAGCTATTGAGCAGTACTTTCCTGTGATGTTGTTGATTATGTCGGGTGGCTCTAGCGTTTGAGTTTTTGGATGAATTCCTGAAATATGACGATTCAAGTGAAAGCTATCGAGCAGTACTTTCCCATGGTACTGTTTATTATGCTGTACAAGGTGGTTCAAACTTTTGAGTGTCCTAATGAAATCCTTCAAGAGTGGTCATTAAATTGTAACGTATTGAGCTGTTTAGGGTGGAATTTACCATGACTGTATTTAATCCGTTCACTCCCAGAGTCAATTATGTAGTCTAGTTCTAACTTTTGAGTCTGTGGATGAAATCCTATGGTGTGACCATTCAAATGAAACCTCTTCAGCAGTACTTTTGCATGGTACCATTTGTTCTAACGTTTGAGTCTGTTGATGAAATCCTATGGTGTGACCATTTAAATGAAACCTCTTCAGCAGTACTTTTGCATGATACCATTTGTTCTAACTTTTGAATCTGTGGATGAAATCCTATGGTGTGACCATTCATATAAAACCTCTTCAGCTGTACTTTTGCATGGTACCATTTGTTCTAACTTTTGAGTCTGTTGATGAAATCCTATGGTGTGACCATTCATATGAAACCTCTTTAACAGTACTTTTGCATGGCACCATTTGTTTTTCAAAATTTTGCAAAATGAAAATTGTAATTTTCCTGGAATTTTGATTTTTGGCACTCTTGAGAGTTAAAGGGTTAAATGAAATCTACTAAGGCTTGCCATCTTGTGGTACATATACTATATTGTACGAGATGCTTCAAACTTCTGAGTTGAATTGGTAAGTACAATACCAGACTATCCTGTGACGGCCTTGGTGTATACGGTGGTTCAAACCTTTAATTCTGTGGTTGCAATCCTGAGCTATGCCCATTCAAATGAAAGCTACTGAGCAGTGCTTTGCTATGATAATGTTTATCTTGCTGTACAAGGTGGTTCTAATTTTTGAGTCTGTAGATGAAATTCTAAAGTGTAAACATTCAAATGAACGTTATTGAGAAGTACTTTCCTGTGGTGCTGTTTAATATGCTGTACACGATGGTAGTAACTTTTGAATGAAATGCTGATGTATGATCTTAAACTTTGTAGAAAGGCGCTTTTGGAAACAAAAGGGATAAGTCATTTTAGAAAGAGAAAATGACAGCCACAGACTAAAAAGATTTGTATTCTTGTTTTACTAAAAAGAAAAATCAGACATTTGTTATAGTACCTGCGCTAGTGCATGATGAAGGAGTCGATTTAGTGACGTTTTCATGAAGCCATAACTGAACCACTGACCAGGGAATCACGTTGCCCGTATAAGCGTGACATCCGCGTGACATGAGAAAAATGTTATGAGTTGTTGGTATTGTGTCCCAAACGTTAAGCTGGCTCAATTCTCCAATGAGTTCGTTTTCATCGTCACTTCTGTCTCCTGATAAAACTCCAATTCTCAGAATACTGCCCGGTTGCATTGTTATGTTGCTATAGTGACCAGTGGTCTGTAAACTCATCACACCGTTCACGTAGATTGCCCAGTCCCCAAATAGAAATGTCCCGTTCAGGCACATGTGATGCCAGCGATTATCATGAATGTCTACCGCTGGGAGGTAAAAATCGCTTATGAAAATAAAATATAATAGAAGTTGTTAGCGGTGTTTGCACTGATTAAATTGTTGATTAGTTGAAGTTCTTATTTCTCATTGAATTGAATCCAATGAACTTAACTTTTTTCACTTAATTATAAGTTGCATTTTAAAATGAAGAGAGTAAACTTTGGTGTCGAAAATCTTTGTGAATAAAACGCAAAAAGAGAAGAAGAAGAAGAAGAAGAAAAAGAAGAAAAAGAAATTTATGCTCTCTCACTTCACTACTCGCGAGTTGCATTCAATGTGCATTTAGTAGTTGAATTTCGTTGGATGGAGAACAAAATACCTAGCTTAAACTGTTGACGTTTCTTTAAAGATACGAGAAAGAAACAAAAAGAAAAATAAGTTTTTTGTCACTAACTTGTGAGTTGTATTAAAAGTGAGTCTGAAAATTGAATTCCTCTGAATGGAGAAGGCAAAAGTCCTGTTCATTGACGCTTCCTCCAATGAAAACACTGTGAAGTCACTGGTCAGCAGTTTCGACCACCAACAAGCGGTCAGCTGATTGAGCGACACTTTAACTACCAACTGCGCATGTCCAAATGTCATCATTTTATGCAAATTGATTGAGTAGTCCCAGTCTATACCTGGAAAGCAAACCGCTGGGTTTTAGTAGTGCATTGTCACAGGCTAGGAAGCAAAGATATTTCAAATATCACACGATGACTGTATTGTTACATACACTTTTTTTTACAGTTGAACCTATCTAATAGGGGAATCTTTGCTGACGTCATTGTTCACATTTTGCTTTATTAGCATACGAATCTGCATAGAGAAGGAATCATGCTAAATACGAATTGAATCATGCTAAATACGAGCTTGTTAAACTTAGTAATCTATGCAATTTTCAGTTTTTTTCATGCAATATTTAAGGAAATGTGTTCTATCAAAAACTGCAAAATTGCTGGGTGGCAAAAGCGCTAATGAGCCATACATTCTTTGTAAAATATTGAGTTTTTAATACAGCATTGAATTGGATGAAGTGTATCTAGTATATCGGGCTCAAATTTTCAGAGAAAGCTAATGGTGCTATGCCCTTTCAATATTCAGAGTTGATTTTTTTGTAGGTAAGTTAGAGAACGAGGCGCATATGAGGCAAAAATGGTAAACAAAGATTTCTGTATACGGAGAGCGAAGGGACAGAGCAATGTGTCAGTATTGGAAAGGTTTCCGTATTATAGAGGTCAACACTATGATGTCACGAAAAGACCCGAATGACGGTTTTAAGTGTTCAGTAACTAAAAACAGGCCCACACTTGTCTTTTAACTGCATCTAAATTGATTAATATACAGCATTGAGACACCGTCTATCAGTAGCGTACTACATTGTAATCTCAGCTATACATACTGCATACGAATCACTGTTTTGAAACGAAACGAACTACAACGCAAAGCTGCATGTAAAAAAGTAATATAAAGTACAATTCTGAAAATGTCTTTCGATATTTGTTTGTTACCACAAACAGCAAACAGTATTGCATGTACATACACAAACTATCATCACCTGATCACCGGAGTGTCCGTAATAAAGAGGTTAAGCTTATATGAATTTGCTCTCTGGGGCCGAGATTTAGTGTCCGTTGTCCGTATTAGAGAGGCCGGGTCCGTATTATAGAGTTTTTTTTAAGAAAATATGTGAGAATTTTGTCGGAACGTGGAAAACTGTCCGTAATAGAGAGATGTCCGTATTAGAGAGGGTGCGTATTATAGGTTTTTTTAGAAAATATGTAAGAATTATGTCGGGACATAGGAAACTGTCCGTAATAGGGAGGTGTCCGTATTAGAGAGGTGTCCGCAAGGAGAGGTTCGACTGCAATTAAGAACGTCTAATTTTTGGGATGCGGCTGAGCTGAAAATATGTGAGAATTTTGTCGGAACGTGGAAAACTGTCCGTATTAGAGAGGGTCCGTATTATAGGTTTTTTTGGAAAATATGTGAGAATTATGTCGGGACATAGGATCGAAACTGTCCGTATTAGAGAGGTGTCCGTAATAGAGAGGTGTCCGTAATAGAGAGGTGTCCGTAAGGAGAGGTTCGACTGCAATTAAGAACGTCTAATTTTTGGGATGCGGCTGAGCTGAAACTGGACGTTCTTATTTTTTTTTTGGCGTTTTGAGCCTGAAAACGTTCTTAGCAGGTTCTTAGGATAATTGATAAAATATTTCAGTGAATCATAGTTCTGAATAAGAAGAAAGGAATATAGGCGATATTCCACATATTTGCCATTTTTAGACACGTTTTCTATTATAAAATGGAATAAGACTTTAGATCATTGTTAACATGGTAAATAGAGACGTTCTCAACTACATCTCTGCCTGGGTACGTTCTTAGCACGTTTGATCCTGGCGAATCTCATCTTCAAGGTTCTTATGAAATAGGTTGTTATATATAAAAAAGAGTGTATTTGACTTATGCTGTGTTCACACAAGGGAAAAACATGTTAAGTCTGATCACGGTTGAGTGATTTTGAAAAAAAAAAATGACCATGCAAACCAACAACCCTTGGAAAAAACATATTGCAACTGCGAAAGACGGACTTTAGGCTTTGTTTTTTTAGCAAAAAATATTCCTACAGTGACAAAGCTAAAGGAAAAAATTTCGAGCACAGTCTTGATCACTTGGCCACTTTGCTGATGAAGACCTGACCTTTTTACCATTTCCCCTACTTTCCCAGAGTAATGCACTTACCCGTGTTACTCCTTATTTGCATTGAGGAAGACTTGAGGGAATAATGGTATCCTCTTAAGTGATGCCAGGAAAACCTTCTTTGTTTGAAATAATCACCGTTGAGGTTCGAATAATAGCAGCTTTTGAACCACCAGGCACCAAAAAAACGCTGAGCGCAGCTTAAATGGTCGTCCTTATCGTTGTCTTGATCTTTTGTGGAGAATTTCATGTTTCCATGAGCTCTTAGAGAATCTCCTGCAGTTCCTGAGAAAGAAAGTATGAATCTTTGTAAGGGTTAATGACCTGGAGCGAGGGGATATGTGGCGTGGCGGTTGATATAACGTGTTTTCTGGCTCGGGAGACTTGGGGTACCACTCCTCGCGTTTTCGACGAAAAATAAAGTTACTGTATACTGTTGCTGTTGCTGTTGCTGTTGCTGTGGCTGTTGCTGTTGCTGTTGCTGTTACTGTTACTGTTACTATTACTATGAAAAGTTGCACAACACACTTCACGGTGAAACACTAACCTGAATAGGCTCCCAAGTTAAGTCTGTACCAGTTCTCCTCGGAGTCGACAGTGAAAGCCTCATACTGAGCATGGGCAGTAAAGTTGTCGAAGTCTTCCAGTTTTACCAGAAGCTGGTGATGTCTATTGGTTAATCGATGAATTTTGTCATTTCCCAGCCAGAACTCTCCGTCGAGGTTCCCAAAACCATTTTTGTAGTCAGACCAGTTTCTGTAGAAATCCTCAGAGCCGTTGAAGCGTTTCTGGAAGACAATCCACCCCCCGCCATTCGTAGTCTGGTCACAGTAGACGTGGAAAGATCCCTTGTTATCAGGGTTGATGAGATAGACGCCATCTTCCTTGAAACCTTTTACAAGGAGGTCTATGCAATCTCCAGCTAAACGAGGTAAGGGTTACAGGTTATAGGTGGTTCCAACCTTTGAGACTGGGAAGAAGTCCTTAAGTGCATGTGTCTATTCATTTGAAATCTATTTAGCAGTTCTATACTGTGGTACAAGGTAGTGTTCAAACGTTTGAGAGTGTCAGGAATGAAATCCTAGAGTGAGACCATTCAAATGAAAGCTATTGAGCAGTACTTTACTGAGTGTGGTACTGTTTGTTGTGCTGTACAAGGTGTTGTAATCAGTTTTGAGTCTTTTGAGTCTGTGGATGAAATCCTAAAGTGTGACCATTTAAATGAATGCTATTGAGCAGTTCGTTACTGTGGTGCTGTTTATTTTGCTGTACAGAGTGGTTCCAGCCTTTGAGACTGTTGAAGAAATCCTTAAGGTGGCTCCCAACAGTTTCCAGCACTTTTTAAGACTTAGAATTTGATGGGTCATTATAACCACTCTTTATCAGTTGATGCTACAATCATGATATCAATCGAATGCCCAGTGATTGGTGAACACGTTGTTATCATTTTTGTGACACAATATGTTACTATAGGAACAGTATAACGTGCTAAAAACACCCTTAATTTTAGCTTTAAGTGTTAATTACTCAAAAATGACTCGGTAAACCCCATTTTTTATTGTTGAAATCTGATCAGTAGGATAAAATGCAACTTTTTTGCAGGTGGGGTTCAAACCCAAAAATAATGGTCCAGTTTTGTTTCAAATTATTCTACTGGTGCTCTAAGAGTAAACATAAGTGTCTTGGGCTGCAGATGGCCAGGATGGAAATGGATTGCATCTTGAAAAAATTGGGCTAATTTTTTCAAGTTTATCGCTTGTGTCTTGGAAAACTCGCTAAAACTCTGATTATGGTTTATTTTCTCTTATAAAATTCACTTGATATTTTCCTCTTAGTATTTGATAAGCATTTCGTGTACGACAAAGGTACTTAGTTTTAATTTGGGGCAGTTTGACCCAAAAAAACTCAAAATCATTATGACATAGCTTCTTTAAGCAGTACTTCTCCTGTAGTACTGTTTATTACATTGAAAAAGGTGTTTCAAACTTTGAAGTCTGAGGAAATTAAAAATCCTACAGTGGTTATTTATTTATTTATTTATTTATTTATTTATCATTCAACCTACCCATCATGAATGAGAATTATTGGTTGGGTTGGTCAGTGGACGTTACAGTAATATACAAATAAGACTGGGTATAAATTAAAAATACAAATTGTTTAAAGGTGCCAACTGAGTTAAATTATCAGGAAGAGAGAGTGAGTTGAACTGTTCCACTGAGTTATTGTTCTAGGGGCTCCTGTCTAGGGTAGAAGGAGAGACTCGGTAAGAGGCGGTAATGATCAAGTTGACCGCTTGAAACTATTGCGGTGGGTGTGCCTGGTTTTGCGCCGTTACATGTCGTAAATAGTTCCTGGAAACAACTGGAATTAGTCTAGTAGATCTTATGTGAAATGGCGAAATAAATAAATTATCAAATTATTGAGCAAGCTGAGGCTTTTATGCGTGTGTGGGTGTGTGTGTTAAATAAATATAAATTAGTTTTAAAAATACCTGCATTAGCAGTTACAAGAATAACGCGTACTACTTTGTTTGGTTGGTGAGACATGTTATGTTTCTTTTAAAATATTTCTAGTTCTTTTTTATTTTCCTTTTTCTTATGTTTATATGTTTAATTATCATAAATTGCCATATTCTGGGACAAAAAATAACATACTTACAAATGATGAATTTAACTTAGTTACCTGTGTCGTTTTTGTCACAGCTGCCAATTGAGAGGCACAAGAAGAGGTGAAAAATACCAAGAAACCAAAATACCTGCAAATTATAAAATATGTTCTAAAACCTCTTAGGTAAAAATTAAAAAGAGGACTTTTAAAACACTTACATTCTATGACTTTCCAGGCATGGAAAATTAAATTATACAATTCCATGACTTTCCAGGTTTTCTCATGACCGTAAAAATCCTGATTACCAATAATAAACAGGAGGGAAGTACAGCTCAATAGTTTCATTTGTCAATATTAGAACCTGTCTTTTGTCTGCCTTTATTACTGAGAGCATTGAAAGGAGGTTTGATCACCTTTCCTTAATCTTTTTTTTTTGTCGGAAAAACCTCTTTGTACTTTTTTCAGTGTTGTTTTGTCGATGACGAGTGCATATTTTTACCCATTCCTTCTGATAGTATAATATAACACAATACCAACGACCAATCAAATAGAAGCCATTGACACTGCAATTTACTGCAATTTACTTGAAATTGTCGAGACAAATTGCAACCAAACTTTCCATAAAGTCGCTTGTAACATGAAAACTAAAATTCATTTCCATTGTGGGGCAAGTATGTCACTGCGGGCATGCGCACAAAGCAAAGCTAAACCAGCTTGTATATTATTTTCATTTTTTCTCCCGGTTTTTTTTCCTTCCGTTTTCTCTCCTTTTCTTTTTTGTCATTGGTTTCAATAGTTTCTTTTTCGTAGAAAAAGTTTCTGCATAAACACTGAGGAAGGTGCACATATTTAACAAACTTCATAAATATAAACCAGAAGACATCTCCATAATTTACAAGTCTATAGAGCGTTTTCACTGACGTCATATCAAAATTCAGAAGCCGTTTTCGATTCCAAAATATTTATGGAATTGTAGAGAGTGTAAAACTACACAGCTGGGCCAAATTTTGAAGCGCAAGAGCATTTAGTTCAAGAGTTATAGGCGAACGAGTGTTAGACATTTTTAGTAAGAAATGTATGGAGCGGCCATCTTGGTGTACCACTTTGGAACACCAAGATGGCGGCCAAAAATTCAAAGCCTTAATTACACCAAAAATATCATCACAAAATATTGTATTCACTATAAATGCCATTAAATCGGCTCATAAGCATCTATAATTCAAAAATAACTTTCAACTGGTTCAATTTTGTTGATTTTCACGGCTTATTTGAAATAGCGTGACGGATTGTGTGACACATTTAAAACCTTTATAAATCGGAAGCAAAACATCGTTAAAACCTGAAACTTTTTGTGAAAGATTATAACAGTGGTATCCATATACCATGATAGAAACAGCTTTGTAGGATGTATACTTTAGATTTTTGAATTTTTATGACGTCATGTGAAAACGCTCTATTCAAACGAACGTTTCAATCATAGACAAACATGCGAACCTTTGTCAAAAGCGGAAAAGCAAGACTTAAAGATATTCGATATCCGAGATATTCAAACTGACCATGGTTTTAAAATAATCCTTTCAATTCGATGGCTGATACTTCTTTATATAGTATTGAAGCACAGACCGATACAACGTAGGTAATAATAATAATAATTAACATTTCTAAAGCGCTAAAATTATAAAAATATTCTAAAGCGCTTTACAATTAACGATAAAACAATAAAATATTAAAAATATAAAAATGTTAAAAATGTTAAAAGTACTAAAACAAATTGTAAGCCAGCTTGAACAGATGCGTCTTTAGCTTTGACATAAAAACGGCTACACTTTGACTGTTTCGAATTTCAAGCGGCAGTTTGTTCACAGAAATGGTCCGGAACGAGCAAAAGTACGATCACCAAAGGTCTTGAAACTAGTTCTTGGGACCTTAAGGAGGCCCTGATTGCAGGAACGAAAGATTGAAATGTAGTTTATATACTTGCTAAGGGAAAGAAAGTTAACAATGGGGAGGTCTTCTCACAATTAATAAGCAATGATCCAATGTTTATAATATCCCTTACAAAATGCTGGTAACGTGATCTGAAATGTTTGTGTTATTTACGTGAAATAAATAGATTGAATTGAATAGATGTTCAAGATGTAAATTTTTAACATTTGGCAGAATTCAATAGCGTCATATTTTATTTTACGATTAGCGTCAAATTTATTTGTCAAATTTCAGAAGGAAGTTCCACTGAGGTTCTGCGCAAATAGGATGAATTTAATAGATAAAAGTATCACACTCTAAAAAGCATCGCTTTGGCGTCAGAAATCTTTAGTTTGTTTTGAAGACTGATTTTAAAAATTATAATAATCCTTTAACCTTAACCCTTTAACCCCCAAGAGTGCCAAAGAACAAAATTCAAGAAAAATCCCAAATTTGATTTTGTAAAATATTGACTGAAACTAATGGTACCATGCAAAAATACTGCCGAAGAGGTTTCATTCGAATGGTCACACCATAGGATTTCATTCAAAGACTCAAAAGTTAGAACTACACTACATGTCATCATAATTGACTAGGAGTGAAAGGGTTAAAACGCATATTGGAAAATGCAAAGGATAGTTTTTTTTATCAAGTTGGTGGTTCGTAATCGTTGTCGTTTCTTCAACATTTTAATAATTTTAATTCCCTAAGCTTATTCTCATTTTTTATTGCTAGCCTTTCGTCGATTCAAAGAAAATCAGTCGTACATTGAAACAAAATATAATATATAAATAACACTATGGTCTCGCCATGGTTTATGGCCTCAACACTGTCCGGTGCCGAAATAAGAAAATATCGCTTAAATTTTTTCAATGTTATATCGCCGAATGCCACCAAATATACAACTTAAGTAGATAAAAAGATTCCATAGAGCAGAACAGAAGCAGTAGTTTGGATATAAAGTGCAGGATTACAAGGATGGAAGTGGATTACAGTTCATCAAATTTGATTTCGTGACAGGCAGTCAAGAAATCAAAATTGCCATTCCTTTTTTAGCCTTCGTTTTGTTTCTTTAATTAATATTAATATATTGTTTTGCTTTCATCACTTTTGGGATTTGTTCTTCGTATTTCAAGATAATAAAGGACTCTTAAAGCAATCTCCTGGCCATAATCATCATGAAAACACGATATATCAGCCGGGGCAGTGTCCCTCCCTTTACTGAAATCTGAGCAGACTGAGTTGTTGCAGTGAGTGGCAATAAAACAAATCTTTAGTATTAACTTTTGCTATAGTGCAATTTTTGGTTTATCGTACTTGAATATACAACTTATACAGTATTCGGCTGGTTATGACAACATCCCTTGTGGTCTGAGCCATTTCTTATTAAAAGACATTGATCGGACAATTTTTATCATGTGAATAACTCCTTCAATATGACATAACAATGTAAATTTTCAAAACCAAGCGAGATGCACCGTATTGGAATAAAAAAAAACTCTGTAGTCTTTCAATCTAGAAACGCTAGAATTTTACACAAATGTGACGACAAAGAAGTACTGATTTTGTTTTTTAATACATATCATGACGAATTTTACTTAACTTATCACTTTTATTGATAACAAGAGAATTTTAACTTGCCTTAAACAGCATCTTTTCCGCTATGGAATCGGGTGAAAGAACATTTTAAGACTTTCTTCTGGTCCTTGTTAAGTCTTTACACAGTTAATGAAAAACTCTGTTTGAAGCTGGTATAAATGCATGACAGATGTTATTTTCTCACATTTGCCTGAATTTGTTTATAACTCCTATACAAATGTGCATATTACATCAAAACGCCTCAGTAACCCCTTCTCTCAATAATAGATTGAAATCAAACAGAGAACTTTGCCTTTTGTCATGAGTATACTTTAATTTGTTTCTCTTTCTAATTGTTATTAACACATTATTTAAAACCTACCTTGTATGCATATTTTTAGGCTGCTGATGATGTAAGTTCTTACCGAAATATAACTTTTTAAAACTTAGTTTTGTCATTTGTTGTCTAAATATTTTGACGCAATGAATATACATACTTGGATTATCTTTCATTCTCTATGTACTAAAACTATCAGCAGGTACTGGGTTTTGTTTATTAAACCCTCACGGTGCCCTTGAAGTTTCCATAGATATAAAACTTTTTTTTCATCACAAACAACCCGGAGTAAAAACGCTGTAAAGGTGTGATGGCCAAAACAACAGTCTCTTTGCCTCGTTTAAACTACTTATATGAGTTTTACGATCAAAATAAACAAAAAGTCGCCGAAAATTAAATGGCATTGATGTGGCTTAATTTAAAAACGCGAAAATTTAATACACTAAATTAATAAAACATTATTTTATAATATACTTCTCAAAAGACAATGATCTTATCCCCTGGATAGTTTTTTTTTCAGTGGCTGTTGTGTATTTATTAATTAATCTATTTTTTTAAACTAATTTCCCTTTGCTTAACATTCCAAACAATAATTTTTAGACCACTTTGAAAGAGAACTAGTGCCTCGTATGCACCTCTTATTTCATTTGGCTCTCTTAAACAAATAGACTTTATTGTTATCAGGGCTAGGGACATTGTTTGGCTCTTTTATCTATTGTTTTCTCAACCAATAGTGTTGCCGCTTCAGTGAGGTGCTGTTTGAACCCAGATTGAACCCGCGTTGCCATGGTAACTCATATTACGAATATAAGACTTAATAGACAAATTCGGCTAACGTATTGTTGTACCCAATTCAAACCTTTTGGGATTAGAACTCTTTGTTCGTCATATTTCCATATCAATGAAGCATTGACATGGAAATTATATGGAAATATATGAACAAAGAATCTTATTCCCAGAAGGATTGAATTGGGTACAACAATGCGTTAGCCGAATTTGTCTATTCATGTCAAGCAAATATGTAACAACCGATCTCCTGGCTTAATTTCTTAACAGCGGCATATTACAAGTTCAAACCTAGAAAGTACAATGAATTTTGAGCCAGGCAGCGATCAGATGTTTTTTATTTACCCTCGGTAGGTGTCTATAGCACAAGTGCAAGCGAGGCTGAGTAATCCAACAACAGAAACAAATATTGCAAATGAAATATACCCAACTGGCAGGAGGCAAATCAGTTGGTTATCATACAAGCGTGATTGAAGAGTTGAATTAGGGTCTACCGTGAAACAATTCCACCTCGTGATCAGAGCGGAACTTGAACTCTGGATCTCCGGATTTCAAGTGCGGCGCCCTAATCAATCCACCACGCTGCCTGCCTCGACTTGTACAAACCAGAAATACGACACACGAGCCACAGGTGACCCACTCGGAGCATGTTTCCGTAGCACGAAGCAGCTGGGAGTATTGTTACTCCTGTATGGATGGCTGGCTGGAGAAAAACAATGTGGAATATAGTTTCTTGTCTTAGAAAACAACACAACGGCAGAGACAAGACCTCGAACCACTGACCTTCAGATCTGAAGTCACGTGAAAACCACTGCACGACCGTACAGGCTAACCACTACACGACCGCACAGGCTAACCACTACACGACCGCACAGGCTAACCACTACACCACCGCACAGGCTAACCACTACACCACCACACAGGCTAACCACTACACGACCGCACAGGCTAACCACTACACCACCACACAGGCTAACCACTACACCACTGCACATGCAAACCACTACACCACCACACAGGTTAACCACTACACCACCACACAGGCTAACCACTACACGACCACACAGGCTAACCACTACACCACCGCACAGGCTAACCACTACACGACCGCACAGGCTAACCACTACACGACCGCACAGGCTAACCACTACACGACCGCACAGGCTAACCACTACACGACCGTGCCTACACTCGATTGACAAGTGACAGAATAAAAAAGATCAAGAAGAAGATTAATATTCAAATTTTATTTAAACTTTTCTGAGTAGTCATTTAACCTATAGGGTTATCCTAGGCTTGTCATTCAGTTACTCTACAGTATTACTGAATGTTAAATTGAAAATTATAGATCTATCATGCTAGTGCTATTTACACTGTAAAAAACCTTTTTTACTTTATAAACTTCTTTTCTCATTCCAACTAGGATTAAAACTGACAAGAATAAAAGCGGTTTTAAAACGTTTTATAACAGAAACGCTATAGAACATTACATGGACTTTTTCTTATTTCAATTCGTTATTTTCTAAGGCTAGGTTTAACCATTCTTTTTATTATTCTATTTAAATTTACATTTACATTTTCAGTTATTTACCACTTTTACTCCATCCCTTTGGAAAGAAAACTGTAAGATTAAGTTAGATGAATGTCACAGTTTTAACTTTAGTACTCCAGCGGGAATTTTTAAAGTTATAAATAGCGTATATAGCTAATAATGGGAACGCAACCCAGCTTATATAAGGTGCTGCACATTGGAGTTGCGTATATTATTGTGATCTAAGACTGCTTTTAACATTAATATTTTACAATACAAAAATATATCCGTTCTTTAACCTTTTTAAAAAGGGAGAGGCATTCACCAGACAGTATATTTATTATAAGGTTTGTAGACTCATAGTGATTGCTGTTATAAACATGTTGTTAATAAGCTGTCGAGTGTGATTGCCCGGGTCAGTGTAGTTCTGCAAATAACTGTTGTCGTTGACAATGACTGATGCTTCAATAACCTGAGTGGGAGTCACAATCAAGTGAATAGTTTATCATCCTTGATGATGTTACGTTTCATATTATACACCTGATTGTGTTTGGACATCCTGAGCGAGGGTCATCTTCACAATCGAGTGAATAGTTTATCATCAGTTGATGATGTTACGTTTCTTATTATACACTTGACCATGTTTGAACAACCTCAATCTGAACGGGAGTCATTTTCAGAGTATGTGTGACTTGTGAAAAGAAAAAAAATATATGCAAGGACAGATCAGTCTTTTACGTGTTATGTTAAATTGTACGTAATTAATTGGCTTAGAATAGGGACACACCACTTCCTTTTTAGTTTTTTTTTTAGTGGGGCAATTTTAAAGTCGCCCGTTAACTAAACGTCACATATATTCAAATCCCCAAGCCCCATCCCTATTAACGTTTATACAATGGATTTCAACATTGTGCAGCCGGCGAGAAAAGGAAATATATGTGCCGTATTTTAGCCAGAAAAGCTGCTTTGCATGTGGCCAAAACGTTTCGACAAGGATTGTAGTTTGATATTTTTCAAAACAGATACAAAATCGAATCCAGTTGACTAGTTTTAACCCATGAAGCCAACCAATTACTGCCGATAGAACTATACCAAAATACAGTAAACGCAACAGAGGCCAATGATACGAGAGTTGCTACAAACTTCATGGTACAGGTTCACATTACCCATGCAGGACAGAACCGAGTTACTTGCTTGGATCGGTTAATGTCACTTCTTTGGTAAGCACAAGTTCTATTATTGTTCTGCAAAAAAAACATTCCAAATAATATTTCAAAGCAAGCACGCACAGAAGGAGAGGAAGAAGTGACGATGACGAAGAAGAAAAAGAAGATGAAAGAAAGAGAGAAAGAAAGAAAGAAAGAAAGAAAGAATTTATGATTTACCTGACGCCATAAATAAAAAGAACAAAGGCAACGAAGATGGCAGCAGAAGCATCTAAAAACCAGACGTTTGGATTTTGAACGTTAATGAGATCACTCATGGCCGTCACAAACGCCATCACAGCTGCTGCCGTCGAGTTGAAAGCTGTTGGAAAAATATCACGTTGAACTTAGGGGTGTAGATAATTTATCTAGCGTGAACATGTTGGTATGATGCATCAGTCAATTCCCCGGGTATTTGACGGGCATTTGCTCACGTTCGAATCACGGTGGATCTGGCATTAGTCCCCGGGGGGATACTCCCTATAATGGGCTATACGGGGATGCTCCGCCCGAAAGGGGTACCTTTTTTAGGCTGGTGGTATATGAAAGGGTCGGGATTTCACGAGTTGAAGTATATGAAAGGGTAGGGATTTCAGGAAGAATAGGAAAGGGTAGGGAAAACACGAGTTGAAGCATAAAAAAGAGCAGGGAAAACTGCCATTTAAGTATTATAAAAAGGGCGTTTCAAAATATATCAAACAGACGCACGTAAAGGCTATATGAAAGGGGTACCATTTTTAATGAAAGGTGTATGAAAGAGGTACCTTTTCTGTCAAAAACGGTATATGAAAGGGCAAGGGTTTGGACCTCGGGGCGAGCATCCCCGTACAAAACGTTGTTGAGTACCCCCGGGGCATTAGCCTGCTTTCAGGGCACCCCGGGGCAAATGGCATCCCCGTGTTTTCGACCTCATTAAGCCCTGGCGCTATTTCTGACAATAAATTTGTTGCTAACTTGCTCTAATCGGCCACCAGAGGAAAACTGACGGAAAAAACTTCTCTGTTATCAAATAACTTTTTTCGACGAGTCTAGATCAGAAGAATTTTCCTTCTTTAATATTTTTATCTATTTCTGGTTTGCACTTAAGTCATATCAAAATTCAAGAGCATTAGAAAAACAGATTGTAAAGAGTTTAAAACCACACACCTGGGCCAAATTTGTAAGCACAAGAGCATTTCGTTCAAGAGCTATAGGCGAACGAGTATTGGCCATTTTTAGTAAAAATATATCGAGTGGCCAAAACTTCAAAGCCTTAATTACAACACAAATCTCGTCACAAAAGATTGGATTCAATAAAAGTTTCATAAAATTAGCTTATAAGCATCTATAATGCAAAAATAACTTTCAACTGGTTAATATATGTTTATTTTCACGGCTTATCTGAAATAGCGTGACGAATTGCATGACACATTTAAAACCTTTACAAATCGGAAACATCGTTAAAAGCTGAAACTTTTTGTGAAGGATTGTAACACCGCTATCTGCATACCATGTTAGAAACAGCTTTGTGGCATGTGCGGTTTAGATTTTTGAATTTTTATGACGTCACTTAAAAGCTAAGAATACTCCGGGGCATTTCCAGAGCTTTCTTGTCCCCGCCATGGGGCAGCATTTGCTAATTTTTTTTTTTCACGAAATCCTAATGTCCCGGGGTTGTCCCGGGGTTGTCCCGGGGTTGTCCCGGGGTGGGGGGGGGGGGGGGGGGGGGGAAGGGAGGAATGACGGAAGCATAAGAAGGTACAGTAATATACATGCCCACTCTTTAGAAACGGTGTTTCTTAGGGAAGACCAATTGCAAGATTCAGTTATCCATCAACAGTGGATGGTTAATTAAAAACTAGAACAAGAATAAAATGTTTTGCGTTTTCTTTTCATAACATCTCATCTAACGTTGAAAGTAATCAGTGCTAGATTAATTTACATCGTAACTATATCAAATTTTCATTCAAGTGTTTTTGTTATCAGAATTTTTGTCCAGCAATACAAGCATTCCGCAGAAGTTCAAACATGAAATTGAAAGTACAAGTTGTTGAAAATGGAAGAGACCAAGGACCTTTTATTGTGCGCCTTCGTGGTTAAAGATACTAAATCAGTTACTATGTACTTATTGACTAATTGGTGGGAGGATGGGAAAATATTTGGCTCGAGATCATGGAGTACGGACTACGCTCGGTCCGTACGCCATGACCTCGAGCCAAATATTTTCCCATCCGGCCCGACCTAACTTAGTCAATGAGTATTTTATCATATGACAAAATTGGAGACAAATATGCTTGAAATCTTAACGCGCGAGGCCGTCCGCTTTTGTAGGAGGGCCGTACGGCTTTTTCCGGCCCTGCTCGCGCAAATGCGTACGGCCATCATACGGGACTTTCCTCAATGGTTTTGCAAAGAAAAGGTTCGCAGGGCCGTACGGGTCATATGATAATATGTATTATCAGTAATAACGACTACTATTTTGATTTTTGACTGTCTTACCATCTGTTCTGAGAGCCCTGCTATCCACTTTGTAGGCAATGTGGTACTTAAACCAAGCTAACAATACCATGAGACCAAACGTTGCAAACGTAGTAAATAACACAGCTGTGTTCTGAAAAACATGAGCAAGAATAGTTTAAAAAATCAAAATCCTATACGCAACAAAATACTACAAACCGAGCAGTGGTGTCGGTCGATACTGTCGATTCGACACTTGATCGATATATCGACCGACATTTAATCGATTTATCGACCGATATAAGATCAACATTTCGACCGACACTTGATCGATATATCGACCGACAAACGATCGAGTGTCGATGGATATCGATCGACAGACGCAAAAGTTAGAAAAAACACTACATGTCCCCATTATTGACTCTGAGATTGATAGGCTAAGAGAAGAGAAAATGATGTTGATAATTTTCTCTTGATCAATTTATTGTAACTTCTTAGAGTTATCTTCGTACCTTCTTTGTTTCGTTGTCAATCACCAGCATGTAGATTGCTTTTGACAGAATAGCGCAACCAGAGAGAACAAAACATCCACCGATTATCATACAAGCTCTGCAAAAAAAAACAAAAGTAAACAATACAATAAACGAATGTGAGTGAACCGAGCAGGGGTGGTGTAGTGGTGAGAGTACTCTCCCTACTCCCCCCCCCCCCCCCCCCCCCAATGTGGTCTGGATTTGATCCTTGGTCCCGGAGCCATTTGAGTTTGTTACTGTTTCTCTCATTGCTCTAAGAGGTTTTTCTCCGGGTACTCCATTTTCCCTGCCTCCTGCCAGTTGGGAATTTTAACATGTTAATTATGTTCAAATTGCAATATTTGTTTCAATATTTGAGTGGCGTACCTGTGAATTAGCTACTAGCTAAGTACTCGTCCACTATAAGCAACAACAACGACATTTGTTGCCCGTATTACTTCACCTTAAAAATGGGGTAAATCCATTTTATCATCACTGTTTACCATCTGACAAATGTCCTGAATGAACATTACATTGAAATATCTTTTGGCTTTGAACGTCAAAAACCAAAGCAAGAAAAGCAGACATTTTCTTACATCCTTTCTCTTTCGAATGAGTATTGTCGTCCTTTCATTCCCCAGAAGCGCCACACTACCACTGCTGAAGAACAGGCGTTTAAAAAGGCTGCGAACTGTAAAAGTTAGAAAGATTAGTGCACTAAACGAAAATAAAAACGAAGAATGAATGACAGCCTAGCCTGACTAAACTAGGAAAGTTTGTTGTGGACGCAAATGTTTGCTAGTTTAACTGTGCGAGAAAACTTTGTTGCGGACGCAAATTTTGCTTTCCGAACGCGAGAAAATGTTATTGAATCAAGTCATAAGCATTGTTGCTTTTCGAAACGAAAACTTTTGCTGCCGAAAAAAATGAGTCCCAGTTTAGCCACTATAGAAGAAACAATGTTTCCGCAACAAAGTTTTCTAGTTTTGCCAGGCCCTAAAAAGAGAAGTCAAGAAGAAGGACGTCGAGAAGAACTAACAAATTAAGAGCCGTGAGAAAAGATAATGATAATAATAACGTATTTGTACAGCTCATTTTCCATATGTATATGTTCAATTGTTCTTACAATTTTAATATGTCCAGGATTGTAGATAATTAGATGCATGACAAATTTAATAAGCGTCACAAAGTGTCCTCTTGCTCTTCTACTCAACTTCAACATCATTTGTTTTAAAAAGTTCAGACAGTAAACGTCACGAATTGTCCCCTAAATTCTGCTCTTTAAGTAAAGATGAACAGGTGCGTTTACCCTAACCTTAACACTAACACTAATGCTTACCTTACATTTCAAAAAAGATAGACTTAATGGGACACTTCGTGTTGGATATCAAAATTTGTCATGCATCTAATTATCTGCAATCCTGGACATAAGTGAGAATGTGAGTGCGACTTGAGCCCCATTCTCACCAAAGGTAAAACATGTTTAAATGTTGTTTAGTTTAACTACATTTTAGCCTCTATCTTGAACGTTTTTAAATGTATACGACTCAAACAACCTGGAATGGTAATAAGAGTCGATGAAGTCTCTTTTAGTAAAAATTTCACTTCAAATATTATGGGAGGTTAGGAGGGATTTTTCTAAACCTGTTTTAAACTAAACAACATTTAAACATGTTTAAGCGTTGGTGTGAATGGGGTATAGGATATAGACCACAAAATCGAGAACTGCGTCCTTGCTCTTTTCGTCCTGATTTGGTATGAGAAGATAAAGGAGACAATTACAACGACTTAACGTCACTGCTCACTGATACGATAAGCATGATCTTACCAGTTATTTAATATCAATTACTGGACGAGGTTGAGCAAAATATCGTGATTGTCAGTGACGAGCAGATCAACAATTTGCCTCAGCCTCCGGCAAATTATTGCCTCTGATCGCCACTGACAAATCACGATATTTTGCGATAGCCGAGTTTAATAAATCATTCGATCACCGAGTTTGTTTTTCAATTTAATATGTATTCATAACTACAAAAACAGAGCAGAAATTGGGCTGCCATTGTCAAGGACGGGAGCTGAACAATTATTCGCAGCAAAACAACTTTGCACCGTTGTGCGCATGAGCAGAATTATTCGTAAGCAGTTATTCGCAGGTCACGTGTGGGCTCTCGGCCAATGAAAAGGAAGAAAAAATGCATCGAATGATAATTAAAGTTATTAAACGGGTGGGTGCATGGATACGCGGCCAGACGGACGCGATAAATGAATAAGTAAAGTCATGTGGTATACGTTAGAGAAGGAAAAATTTGAATACATCCTTCAACTCGAAAGCTGTGCATTGAATTTCGTTAAATCTCTACTAAAAAAATCCACAGGACTTATTTTCAACGGAATGTTTTGTACATGTTGTCTTCAAATAACGTAACATCGTCACTTCTCAGAAAGGACAATTTAATTCCTTTTAAATGTGTTGACAATCTTTTTAGTCCAGAAGAGAAAAAAAAATACATTCAAAATAATTAGAAAGATTATTGCAACATTCAAGGAAGATGTTCAAAATACCATAGTTTAAAACGCCGAAAGACTATTCAAACAACCCAGCTGTTCGAAAAACAAGGCCATGAAATATTAATAGTTTTGAGGTACTTTACTTGACAACTAACCTTGTCGAAACTTCGTCTCTCAGTGATTCAGTAACTTTTCAATTAAACATAAAAAACGGACTTGAACAGTTGCTGACGGAAGTAGAGCAAAATGTATCCTCACGTGCGAAACAGCATGAAAACATTTTTTTGTCAGAATGTTTACTTTACTCTAGAAGAAAAATACCCAATTCTGCCTGATAATGGCAATTTCACACCTATTCAAATATATTTAAATAAAAAGAAAACCACAGAATTTTCTTCACAGTAGATCTAATTTAATATTAACAAAGGCGGCATGTAAAGCAAGTTGTCGCCGATAGACACAATGGAAATGTCGCGAGGGAATGAAATTGTATTTTCTGAATAGTAGGTCTACTAAGGCCCATGAAGCAAGTATATGTTGTGGTTCAATTTTGTCCTTGGTTCAAATTTTATTTTCCTTTGTTTAAAAGTCATTATCATACATTACCTTAGCCAAAAACAAAGGAAAATAAAATTTGAACCAAGAATGAAATTATAACATATATACCAGCAGATAACAACGTACAGGAAACATCGCGAGAAAATGAAGTGCATTTTTTAATATATATATATAAACATGTTATAATGGTTCAAAATTGATACGCACAGTTTCTATTAAATTAAATATGTTCTCGCCGACATGGCGCTGCTGTAGTATTAAAAGCTAAGTTTATTAAAAGTGCAATCTAAAATAATCGCAAGTCTCTGTGGTTATAAATAGTCTTGTCTGGTAATTAATTACAGTTTGTTTTTCAGCTACACTGCAGATGAAAAGATTGCACGTTTTCGACTTAATTTCTGACTTCGTGTCAACGCAATAGCCACAAAACATTATAAAAACAAATATTTCTATGCATATATATCGTCCATTGTCTGAATTTAAGTCTTGATATATTGTATTACTTTAAGCCTTAAATTTTTCTTGAGTAAAAAAATCTTACCGCAAATCCGAATGCTTCCCTACTTCCGTCTAGGGTTGACAGTGCTAAATAAAGAGAAGAGAGAAGTAAACGTTATATTTTATCTAAAAAAAATACAGTATTTTGTAACAGTTTATGCATACGGGTGCAAATGTACTTTGAGCTCTTGATTGACAGAGTCCTGAAACACAAAATGATGTGGTTCTAATTTTTGCGACTGTGAATAAAATTTAAACGTGTGAACATTTAATACTTTCTTATGGTGTTTTTTTGTGACTGAGCGCGCGCGCTTCAAAGACGAAAGTACCTGCATTTTCGCAAACGCTTTGCCAAAATTATAGGGAAAAATTATGTATTTTATACCGATTTTTTTCCTAAAACACAATTACTACAACTACTAGAATTAATTTCGTTTTTCCTTTCTTATTTAAAATGTTTATAATCCCAGTGGAGCTAATAACAACAAAAGAAACATAACATAAGAAAAAAATCTGTTAGTTTTAGTAGATGACGTCATCATGAAAATAGACGTATCACAGTCCCCTGATGACAGCTGAACGAACTTAACGATCGAAAAGTATAAACACACGGGAAAATAGCGGACTGTGACAGTCTATCATGAAAATGGCCTTTTCCTGAGCGGTCCGTATAAAATTTGGAGGCTCAGGGAACCAATTAAAATCATTCTAGCGAAAAAGCTAGTTCAATCGGATAATCTGAGAAAAAGATGGCCAAGGACAATCGTGAAAAGGCTAACCCTTTCACTCCCAGAGTCAATTATGGAGACATGTAGTGTAGTTCTAACTTTTGAGTCTGTGGACAAAATCCTATGGTGTGACCATTCAAATGAAACCTCTTCAGCAGTACTTTTGCATGGTACCATTTGTTCTAGCTTTTGAGTCTGTGGACGAAATCCTATGGTGTGTCCATTCAAATGAAACCTCTTCGGCAGTACTTTTACATGGTACCATTTGATTTTCAATATTTTACAAAATGGAATTCAGTTGGGATTTTGTGTGAATTTTTATCTTTGGTGTTCTTGGAAGTTAAAAGGCATCAGGGAAAATGATAGGCGCCAGGCTCATGCATATGAAAAGGTCTCAAGTGCCAGCCTTCCGGCGAAACAACTTCCTAAATGCATCTACAACTTGATGGACATATGGCTAAAAGCATCGATTATTTTGTCGCTAATTTCGTGCATTTAGGAAAGAATCAGTTCTGTATTTATTAAAATGAACGAGTCATGGGCTTTGACCTTGCGTTCGAATACAGTCTATTGATCAAACTATATCAAATATATCTAAATCCTTTCACTCCCAGAGTCAATAATGGAGACATGTAGTGTAGTTCTAACTTGTGGACGAAATCCTATGGTGTGACCATTCAAATAAAAACTCTTCGGCAGCGCTTTTGCATAATACTATTTCTTTTTCAATATTTTACAAAACGAAATTTGGGATTTTTCTCGAATTTTTACTTGGCACTCTTGGGAATTAAAGGGTTAAAATATACTTATTAATGATGCTATTTAACTGGACCATATGGAAGCTTCAGGATTAATTAATACAGTAAAAGATAAAAAAGGGAGTCGGAAACATTTTAGTAGAATGCAATAAGCCTTTTTCTCTCAAAGAAAACAAAAAAAAACCACAGGGTTGAAGTACTTATGAATACCCTTTTAAATACTAACATTTTAAGGGTTTTATCGATAAACTCGAGAGAAATACACGATGAACCATAGATTGACCACGGAAGGGAATCATAAAGTCACCCTTTCACCCAAGTGCTAAGTAAAACGAACAGCACGGAATCAAACTAAAATCGTTTCTTAATTAACGTTAACTCGTTAGATTTTGACTAAAATGGAACCAAAGAACACAGATAAAGTAAACTAACATACGCACCAAAATACACACCACCCAAAGCCAGAGTTATGGCTATTGATATGTAGGAAACTATGAGGGCAGCTCTGAGCCATAACGCTGTGATGTCCGTGTTGAGTTTGTCGACCTCACGGAACATTCCATCTGCAAAAAATTAACACAATCAAATATTTTTCCAGGGTAAGACCTAAATGTGTGGACATGTGGTGCATTTTTAGAATGAAAGGTCACGAATGGAGAAAAAAATAGTACAAATTAAAATATATATTAGCTTGTAAATGATATATTATGAGGTATGCTTAAGAAAAATAATCCCGATAAGCCTTAGCACTCTAAGTTGAGAGTAGCCTGTTTTAAAATGGGAATTAACTCTATCTTCCCAGTTCACGGAATATAAAGTAAAAGACAGAAAATATTGGTATGTTTTCTTATTCGACACAAGTCAAAATGTAAAAGTTATCGATTATATAGGTAAATAAATAAACACGCTGTACCTTCTAGCGCACACCGGTTCGCGCGCCTCTGTCGTTCCAAATCAAAAAGCCGAGATACATTGTGAAATTGAATCCACTCTTTCTGTGATGGTGTAGTAGTTACTGTAGTAGTACATGTTGTACCTGTCGAGCTACCTTCCAGCATGTTCAATATCAGCTAATATCGTTTTATGTCATTAATGTTTTTCCGCTGCTAGAGCTACAAACCGCAGTGAATGGCCTTCAACACATGTGTAGCTCCTCGTTTAAATACCGTATAAATGATTACTGCGATATGCGTGGTGTCCTTTGAAAATCTTTGTCATCTTCCGCTTTCAACTTAAAATTTCAGCCGGTGCACATGACAAACAAGCTATCAATGAATGATAAATTCCTAATTTTTAGAATTTTAAAGAAGCCACACAGTCATGGCTAGCCAAAACTTGGACGGGTGCGTTTATTTGTTATTCAAAACACTTTCCTTTGTTCTGGGAACTCTTCTATAATTACCGATTCTTGTCTTTGAAATGCAAATGCTTTGTCAGACGTCATGCAATGATATGACAGCTAAAGAGTAATATGTTTGGAAGATAAAAGCATTTAAGTAAAGCCGGTTATGCATTAGCACTATACTGTCTACATTTACATACTTAAAATATCACACAACTAAAACAAAAATAGACTTTGATCGTTTCCTTCAGTACTTCTTTACTACATATTTTTAACTTGCCGAGAGCCGTCGACTGAAAAAATATATATATATATATAAATAATAAACGAAATTGCCTCATCAGAATTGCATAGTGTGATAAAAACTAACAAACAGTTAGCAGCATGGATGCTAGAAGTTTCTCTGTCGGTAACCGCGAATGAATCCTACTCTAAATCAAGCGATCTTATTTAACTAAATCCATAAGAACAATAAATTCAATTTCAGCCACGTTTAGTTTTATGCC
Organism: Cladopsammia gracilis; assembly: GCA_022457155.1. Lineage (NCBI taxonomy): Eukaryota > Metazoa > Cnidaria > Anthozoa > Scleractinia > Dendrophylliidae > Cladopsammia > Cladopsammia gracilis. Next base: position 375,880 of record JAJGOT010000007.1, read on the forward strand.
TCTATTTCACTTGCGTATGCACAGACAGATGAAGAATTAGCAGGCAATATTGAGCGGGATGGATAGCATTATTAAGAAACATTTCCGGTTAATATAAAACCCCTCGTTTTTGGCATAAAAATCCAATGATTGGCCGTCAAAATGATGGTAATTATTTTAAGGCGTATATTGCCACGGCGACTTCCTAAGATAAAGGAACTATTTCAAAATGCTGGCTAATAGATAACGCATCAATTTGTGTTTCCCCTACGGCTATGATTTCAATCTATTTTATGAAGCTTTCAGCACTTAGTTGAACGATATCCAAAAAATAATACTGGCCGGGAGTAGATCAATTAATAATATATACCTGGATTTTTGAAAAGGGTATCGCTCTAAGTAACCATTTGTGAATATGCTTGGCCTTGTTTTTTGTGTCGGCGTTCAAAAACTTTCTAAAACCCCCAATATAAAAACTAAAGACTGTTGCTAGTCTTTTTTCTCTCGCCCTCGCTCCCTTTCTCTCTTCTCTCTCTTCTCTGTGATTTTCGGGCTGATCGGGGTCATAAAAACCCTTGTTTGGGACTAGTTGTACAGTAGTGAAATTGCTGTAATTTTCGCTGACCACCTTTTCATATAGCTATATATATATAGCTGACTAGTGTGCAGTGGGAGGTGGGTTCAAATCCCACTCAGGGCAAATTTTCTTTCAAACATTTATTCAGTAAATATGATTATTTGGGGTGTGCAGGGTTAGGGGTTGTCTCATACACTGTTCATATACATATATATATATATATAAAAATATATATATATATATATATATATATATATATATATATCGCAGCTCAGTGGTTAGAGCATCTGACCGTGTGTGAACCTACCACACGGCCTTGCTTGCCACGAGTCTCTCAGCGTAGCTCAGTGGTTAGAGCATCCGACCGTTGTGTGAACCTAGCATATGGCCTAGCTTGCCACGAGTCTCTCGTAGCTCAGTGGTTAGAGCATCCGACCGGTGTGTGAACCTAGCATATGGCCTAGCTTGCCACGAGTCTCTCGTAGCTCAGTGGTTAGAGCATCCGACCAGTGTGTGAACCTAGTATATGACCTTGCTCGCCACGAGTCTCTCGCAGCTCAGTGGTTAGAGCATCCGACCAGTGTGTAGAAGGTCATACGTGTAGTATATGGCCTAGCTCGCCACGAGTCTCTCGTTGCTCAGTGGTTAGAGCATCTGACCAGTGTGTGAACCTAGTATATGGCCTTGGTCGCCACGAGTCTCTCGTTGCTCAGTGGTTAGAGCATCCAACCGATGAGCGGAAGGCCATAGGTTCGATTCCTCGTGACATGAGGAACATTACATCTTTCTCAGGATATTTAGTTTTCCACGGGCTACCAACACTGTACAAAATCGCACTATGAGCGATTTCACAGCATCTTGCGTTCGAATATTTCTCATATTTCATAGCGGAGCTCTCTCTCGGGCCGAAAGCCCGCTGCGGAGCCCCATACTCATAGAACATAGCATAACATAGAACCTATGCCCGTCACTTTTCATGGTTATGGCTAGCGGAATGTTTCGCGGGCGAGTATGACGTCACAAAACATGCGCGTATGATGCCACACAACATTCGGGATCTTAGCAATTTTGAAACCAAAGCGAAGCTTTGTTTTTCGTGCGGTTACACGGTCGAATGTCACGGCAGCTTGTTGTGTTTACTAAGCGGAGAAAACCGTTTAAATTAAAATCGTTATTTTCCTGCATTTTTTCGCGGTTTACTACTCAAGACAGGGATACTAATTAAGGGATACTCAGAAGCCGCTTTAGTGGAAAAAAAAAGAGCTTTCAGGGATAAAATCTTGCTTCGAGGAACTTCATACGTTTTTATCAATGCAGGAAGATGTTTGTTTTTATTACGGATTTCAGAACCAAAGAAGCGGAGATTTAAAGAATTTCCAAGAAAGCGAGGGACTTAACGGTAAAACAGATTACATTTTTCGATGGGAATTTATGTTGATATCAATCTGTGATTGACTTTTTCTTTGTGTTCTTGTTAGTTTTGAAGAATTGTTTTAAAACGTGCTTAAATTCAGTTGTATCGATTTCTTGAATTTCATCGAAGGCAGCTCGAACTCGATGCGCTATAAATGGTATGCGTTTTGCTTTTAAACATAAACTAATGGAGATTTGAATAAAATTTTTCGAAAGAAGATTGTGTTGTCCATTTTTATGTGTTTGTTCATTCATTACATAGATTGAAAAGCGATCAGTTTTATGTAAACAACACAAGACTTGGATTTTATAGTTCTATCTTCACTCGCGTCGCCTTATACAAATATGTTTGTGTATTTTTGCAATTTTGATACCCAAATCAGTTTCTCGGGCAATTTTTGACAAGCAACAAGCGTATTTTATTCGGAAAGTAGTCGTACTAGTTATTCTAGACGGAAAAAAGTTGTTTTTGTGAACTTTTGTACGGTCTAAATGTACTATGCAGACGGTCGCGTAATACTGTTTTTGAGAATTGCTAAAATTGAAAAATAGCCCGATCGTCAATCTTAATTCTTGTGCTTCCGACCTTTCACCTTAGTTAAGTTTGTTCAGAGAGCGACGCTGTTAGGCTCAGCGGATCTATATATATTATTTCCTTTTTATAATTGAAAAGCCGACTCCTCTCCCAAAAAAGTTATATCATTCGTTGTTTCTAGGATTTACAGAATATCATGACATATCTCTAGATATACGCGATTGCATTTGGTCTTTTATTTTGAAGCTTACTCCCAAAAGCACGTTTGTTTTGTTCATTGATTTTGTTCACGGCGCAACCAAGATGCCATTAATAGCGTTCCGCCCAGATGACGTCATACTTGGCAGCATTGCATTGTGGGATCGAAATGCGGACAAATATTTCAAAATGGCTGCCTCGGAAACACCAGTTTTTGCGATTCCTGTACATGTTGTGGATAATTGTCGAGTTGTACCCAAGAACAGTGCTTCGTAGCACCTGTTTTTTCGTAGCTACCTGCATAGTTCTTGAATGTTTGTACGCATTTCAATCCCATGATGCTGCGCGCCGGCCTGTTTTCCGGGGAGGCAAACAAGGTGGTCTTGGTGCTCGTTGTGGAATAAATGCAATATTTTGATAAATTTTTACTTCCAGGCAAACAAAGTAATTTTGCATGTGTACTGTCAGAAGCACTCAACTATAATTGTTTAGGTGGAAAGCTGTTTAGAACACCTTTGTCAGGGGCGGATCCAGGAATTTCTGAAAGGGGGGGGGGGGGGTGGGGGGTGTCCGGGTGCATGTGCCCCGTAAATTTTTTCCGATTTTACCCTCTAATGCGCCATTTACGGCATTCCCGAGAGTCGAAAAGCGTTTATTAAGTCAAAAACTTGACAATCAGTCAATTGGTGGACGTGAAACAACTACGTATAAAACAATTTTACTCTATTATTTTTATGAACCACATGCATGGGAGACACAGGTCTGATTTGGGGGGGAGGTCTGGACCCCCGCCCCCCCCCCCCCCCCCCCCCCCGACCCTTCCACTGGATCCGCCACTGTTTGTGATCTTAAAAGTTCATCGTAATAAACTGGATTTAAAAATAGTATTCTTGAGTGAAGCTAGTAAAATTGGCAAATTTAAAGCCTTATGTTTTAGGAGGATTATAAAAGATGTAGTTTTGGGAGAGAAACAATACGGTCAGCTAGGAATTTCGGCTTGGTAAAAGCAGCTAGTGATCCGGGGGACAATATTCCTTTCATTAAAATTTTCTGCCGCTGGTATATTCAACTAAAAGATCAGGGGTGCGCTTCTCAAAACTTCCGAAGACTTTTCGGGACCGAAAGCAATTTTTGAAATTCAATTTCTTTCAAGTGGCGGTGAAGTTTTTAGCCTGAAAACCAGTCCAAAGTTTCTTGTCGACTTAAGATTTTATTGCTTAGCTTTTAAAACGAACGAAAATTGAATCTCTGTTGGTATAGCCTGCACATGAAATAGCTTTTTGGGCTCGAAACGTCTTCGAGAGTTTTGAGAAACGCACGCCTGCAGAACCCAACAGTTCCAACTGTATTTGCCAGTCACAAAATTTCCTTTAACGCACTGAAATGATATGAAAAAAAAAAAAAACAGTGAAATGCAATTCCAAACGTTTTCCAGATTATTCTTCATTGGGTACCCATGTTATGTCTTTCTAGAAAATCTTAACAACCCTGAAGCAAAAGATTAAAACGACGTACACAAAATGTGTAATAAAATGCGCTAAAAATATTTTAAGCAATATTTTTAGTTTATGCCTTCCTGTCAGTATTATGTCTAGATTCATAGATAATAATAAGGCGTTTCGATAATATTCGATAATATTTGTATAACTGAACCAAGATAAATAAAAAACGTAACTGTCCGACTATTTGTCATGTTTGTCGTGGAGAAATAATAATATTATGTTCATCAATGATATTGAAAACAGTCTGTAAATATATATATTTCCAAACCGCTCGATTTATGCAAATACTTCGATGATTATATAAAATATATCTTTTCACTTTCATGACAGCTTTGCCAGAACTTTAATTTTCATATTTACCACGAGGTGTAGTTGCCATAACAACCTGTCACAGGTGAAACAAGTGAGTGATTATTGAACAAACAATTCATTTAAAATTCTGAGCTTTCATGGCTTTCGTTTGCACCTTTTACAATAATAAAAGGCGTTGTATACTTCTCAGCTGCTATACTTATGATTTGAAGAAAAGAAACTGGTCATTTTTATGAGTGTCTTTATGAGAAACAAAAGAGGAATACTTTAGCTAGTCATCATGATAACCTGAGCGGGAATTTATTACAAAGTCTTCAACAGGAAGGCACGTACATAAATAACTGTGCAACAAAAAAAAGGAAATATAATAATAATAATTGAAAACGACATTCAAAGGAAATTAACTTTTCTATCAGGAAAAATGTAGATCCAGTACTGTTTGCGCTAACAAGTCGAACCTTTAAAGCTTTTCACTCCCAGAGTCGATTACAAAGATTGTAAATCTAACTTTTGAGTCTGTTGACGAAATCCAATGGTGTGACCATCAAATAAAACCTCTTCGGAAGTTCTTTTTTATGGTACCATTTGTTTTTCCATATATTTTACAAAATGAAATTTGAGATTTTTTTGAATTTTGATATCTGGCACTCTTGCATGGGAGTTAAAAGGGTTAATGTAAGTTTGACGGTAGAGCATGGCGTTTTTCGGACAGCCTTATTGTCTCATCCAAATCATATGTATACCGTGTTTAATTTCAGCTTCAGGATTGCATATACAGAAATAAATAATATTTATTCAGCTGTTCAGTTATCCAAAGGAGAAACCTTTCTATCCGCTTTTATCCGGTCAAATGACAGGATACAGTGCATCAGGACTTTGTCTATTCAGAACATTTCGGTTGATTCGTCATAAAAAGACGGTCTAAATCAGTATTGTATAATGCTGGCATAACGAATAATTTCAGCTGGATTGAGAAAAAAATGATACTAATCGTTCAAACTACAGTGAATATCTAACTCATTTCGCAGTTACCCGAATTGTAACAAAATAAACAATGAAATGAAAATCGAGCTTTGTTGTTGATATGAAAACCAGAGAAGGTCTTGCATTTGATTGTTACATCGATTCTATTCCATTACACTACTTTTAAACGTTCATTTTTCTGCCATGTGACATTGAAAGCTTTGATTAAATAAAAAAAAAGGAATTTCTCTGTCTTTACTGTATGTATGTCATTTCAAGAGAGTATATTATTTTAAATTTGTTTCTAATGTGTTTTAGAGCAAGACACATACCACACAAAAATGCATCACAAAATCTTCAAATTAAAATGGATTTTTTTTTAAAATTCGATCAAGGTCGAACTTTTTCTATCAGTGCTAGGAAAGTGATTTCTTCATTGCTAAAAGAGTCAAATATATCTTACCTCCTCGCATTGAGATTTGCAGTTTCAGTTAATGGTCGCAGAGTTAATTCTTCTGCGTCAAGACCACAAAAAAGATCAACTCTTTCCGTCAATATTTGAGCTATGAATATTAATATCAGTTGCATTCACGGTCTTCGTTTAACTGGTAGCATCTTCAATATTACCATACCGCAAGAATTTTGTCTGTTCCTTTTACTATTTCTTGCAAATATCTGAAGGCTTTTTCATTACGCTTTTATTGAAAACACAACGGGCGCACCAGTACAAGTTATTAATCTTTTAAGGCATGCTGTGTAAGAGCGTACATTTAAATCTAGTAATTTACTGACACCATGTAAAACTTACCAATTTTATACACGAAGCTTGTAAGGATGAATTGCTCTGAACTTTCTCTCAGCCGCACCGTTATTATTAATATAAAAAATACGCCTGTAGGGCGATTTTATGATGTGTTATGGTCTTTATGACGATTCGTTAATTTATGATTCTGACAGCTGTGCTCAACTTGTAACTCTCGACAGCGATATGATTAAATGATAAACTAATTACCCCGGGGGGACGTCCCCCGAGGGGATTTATAGCCTGTTCCATGCCTGTTCCAGGCCCTCAGATAAACGGAGCGAGCGAAAAAGAGATTGGAGAGAGAAAATTCGCTGTTTTTCTTTGGCGCTCGCTTCTGGTAACAACTTAAAAATGATTTTCTCTTATCGGGATTTTTCCAACGTTAAAATATGCTAAAAACACGACTTTTCAGACCGTTTTACTGTCCTCCTTCAGGTATTAAAAGTTCGAAAAACAATATGGCGGACGGTCTTCTCCGCCCGGCCCCACCCGGCATTTTGAATTTGAAAAAGGCGGAGAAGACCCTGGGGACGAGCTTGTATTGTCTTTGTAACCAGGCGCGGTGAAATTATCCAGGGCCCGGTTGTTCGAAAGCCGGTTAACGCTTACCCAGGATTTAAACTTAACCAAGGATTTAATTTCTCTTGTTAGAAGTGTTTTCAAAAGCTAATTATAAGTTACATGCGGAGACAAGTCAGAAACGAAACTAAAGGGCAAAAATGCTTTGGAAGAATCTTCATTGATTAATTAATTAGCTGGAATCAAAATTGATGCAAACCCTGGGTTACCTGTGGAATGGCACCCTAAAACATGGAAAATTTTGCATTAAGGTTGAGCAAATTTATTTTAATAATAAGTGGTTACACTCAAAAACTATAATAACGGCAAAACCAGAGCGACAAACCAATGAAGAGTGCCAGATCTATTGTAGACCTGGACCAGTAAAAATCCTGAAATAATAAAGGTAAAAACGGCAAACTGATCCTTACGGCAAGGAGAAGAGATAGAGACAAAAGTGAAATAAAAAAACAAACAGTTGAATATATTTGCCCGATATTTCGGTTTGCAAAACAAACCTTCTACGGGGGCTAAAAGACAAAAATGAATTCAGAAAGGAAATGACCGTTACATATAAAACATTTGAAATATGACATATAACAGATTAACAGTCATTTGCTGTTATTCTGTTATATGTCATATTTGAAATGTTTTATATGCAACGGCCATTTCCTTTCTGAATTCATTTTCAGTGTTTTTTAGCCCCCGTAGAAGGTTTGTTTTGCAAACCGAAATATCGGGCAAATATATTAAACTGTATCTCTATCTCTTTTTCTTGCCGTAAAGATCAGTTTGCGGTTTTTACCTTTATGGTTATCAAGAGAAATTGTTTGATATTTGTTATGACATACCGTATATATTGTCTCCATGGCAACCGTGCCACGCCCTAAACCCTCTGTTTTATAGCCTTTGCGCCAGCTGCTCTAGCTCTGCATTAAAACAACATTTGATTCTGAAACTTTTGGAGCTTATTAAGCACACACAGATCTGCGATGAACCTAAAAATTCACAACCACATTAAATTTCCTTCATTTTCCAGGGTGCAAAAAAGAAACACAACAATTTCTGGCCACACCCATCGGCATTTTTTCCAAAACTTATGTACTAAATTTGGAAGGTTATTGTAGTACTGTTAGGTCATATCATAGAAGAACTATTCACAAAAGACTGTAGCAAAATTGATCTACATAGGTTAAATATTCTATCAAAGAGAAGGTTTCAGCTGCAACGTGTTTGGTCAAAATCTACCATTTGAGAAAAATAGACTTAAAGTTAAGACAATCGATTCTAGATAAATAATAGGTCGGGGTGGGGGGGGGGGGGGAAGGGGGGCGTTGATTGCATTCATTTAGCACGTTTTATGAGCATTAAACTAATGTAAACAATAGTTGCTAGGGCCGTTGCTATAAGAAAATTATATACCACTATTCACTTATCTTATAGTTCACTCGTTTAGTGCTGCAACTTTAGTGAAATTCTTTCAAATTGGTATTCTCAAGTGTTTTAAGATTACAATTTTGCCATTTAAAAAAAAAACAACGTTGCAAGATAGACATCGTATTGTAAGGGTACCATTCCACCTCAACCGCGTTTTGAACAACCCGGCCCAGAGTTTTACATGAATGCAATATAGGTAAATGTGCGAAAACATTTGAACATACAGTCAAACCTTTCTACAACAGCCACCCTCACACAGCATTTGCCTGCCGTTGAAGAGAGGTAGTCATCATAAAGAGTTATATAACTTATAGGGCATTTTAATGAATAAATAAGCAGCTGGGACAAGAAAACATGGCCGTTTTAAGAGGTTTATAGTTAGAGGATTTGAATGAAGAAATAAGAAGCCGGGACAAGAACACATGGCCGTTGTAGACTCGGAGGCGGGCAGTTATGGAAAGATTATCAATAAGAGGATGTGAGTGAATGAATAAGAAGTTGGGAAAAGGAAACATGGCCCGCGTTGTAGAGAGGTGGCCGTTATCGGCAGGTGGCCGTTAGTCGAGGTCCGACTGTAATTATGCAAGATAGTCAGTGGAACGCAAGTGTATATTGAGCACCAATAAAATGTTTCCCAATCAAAGCTTTTTTTGCAAAAGAGGACAAATTCTGTACAGTTCTGTTGAATTTAGGCAACCTTGGTGAAATTTTTTGCGTCACATGTGGCGCGTCAATGTAACCTGTATGCGCCAATATTTCCAAATTACAGAAAATCCTACAATTTGCGCTCTATGGAAAAACCCTACTAATGGGAATCCTAAATAAAAATAACGGGGATGTTCCTCAAGCTTTTCAGACCGGAAGACATGCATTTTTTGTACCTTTCAGGGTGTTACGTCCCTAAATTGAAGTAGCGATTACCTTTTAGGGTTCTTGTCAAAACCAATTGTTGTAGGTATCACTATAAAAAGCGGAAATTCGGAATAACTCAGTTATAATGTAAGAAGTAACGAATTCTACTGCGGTAGCAAAGGGAGGAAAATTCAAAATATCGCGAGCTGAGATAGCCTGGTATTTTGAAGCTCGGCTGAAATCGTATCTTTCTCTTTCTTTCTTTTAGCTCCTCTTTCACACGAAACAGAAAGTTGTTTATCATGAATATTCATGATCCTGCGGTCTCATTGAATCCGCCACTAAGGACCAAAACTTTTATAGCTGCCATGTTAGTGTCTTGAAAATTGTTTTATTTACAACTTTGTTCTGAAGCCAGCTTTTATTTTCAAATTAATTATTGATGCTTTCTCAGGAAAGACTGCTTCTAACTTTCATTTGAAATTTCGTAATAATTTTCTTAAGTAAAATGTGCCTCAAACTTAACGCTCTTTGTTTTCGAAGGAATAAAAAAGTCGGATTGGGTGCGAAATAAGGTTAGCTGGGAATTTCGGAAAAGAGGAAGCAGCTAGTAAATTCGTTCTGCTGTTGAATTATTTAGCAAAAATAACCCGGAAAAGCTCAAACTATATTGACTTTCACCTAGTCTCCTTTAAAGACACTAATTACAAAAATGATATGAAAAAATGAAAAAACGGTAGAATGCCATTCCATGCATTTTCCTGAACATCCCCCGTTGGGTGCATACTTGTGAATTTATTGGATACTGATGGAAGCCCAGCAAGAATACGGACGGACGTAAACTTTAAGACGGTCTCCCTTTTCAAAACAAACAGACATGCAAACGGACCTACAAAGTAAATAAAATATATACGCTAATGGTATTTGACGCCTTTGGAAGCTAGGGCTCATTTTGGATTCCAAAAGCTTTCTGGAAACAGGTGCTAACACTTATTAACCTATAAACTAACTAATAGTTTTACGGTTGAGTTAAAGGTTTTACGCCCGTTTTTTGTAGTCATAGTGCCTGAGAACATATTTACTGTCGGAAAAACTATTTTTATTCTTTAATGTATTCACGGTCTAAAGAAATTTTCCGCCAAAATGGGTATAAGCTTTAAGCTTGGTACTCAAGTGCGATACCCGGTTTGAAATATTAAGATAACACATCGAATTTTTTCACCTTCACCCTTACAAATCTAGAGTTGTTGTATTTTTAACCGCAGGAGCTAACAATTAAGCAGAAAATAAAAACCGAACTCAAAATGGTTGATACCCAAAAGGTGCATATCGTTTTGGCTGCAATTTAATCCGCGCTAAATTTAAGCTGAAAAATGGCCTTATTTTAAATTTTAAAGCTGATATTGTTGTCTGCTTGTATGGTGTAAATTATGAATCAAATTAAATTTATAATTTTAACAAAGTTAAGTAGAAAAGAAATTATTTGGCTCCATTCCTTGATTTCTCTTACCTTGTAGTTACAACAGAAACAACTACATGTAACCTTACCTTCGTTCGCCATGGATTGCACAGGTATGTTTTCTAGTTCTCAGCTTAAACTGTTCATCGACCCCGGATGTCGCGTTCAGTTCTTCCTTGTTTAATATCAACAAAGCCTTTATAAAACCCAGTTGTTAAAATGTCTAGAGAAAAATGTCAGAGGAAAATTCAAATAGAATTATGTAGCTGCAAGGAAAATGTTTCTTTGCATAGCTTCTTGCTTTGAAAGTATCAACATGAAAGGAGAAAGACAACAACGTACATACGCAAAAATGTAGCGGATCTCGCGCGGACAGCACGAATTTTCCCAACCTTTTATGTTTAATTTTCCCGCCACTAAAAGAGACAAGTGCACTGAGAAACTGGAAAATGCAAAATGCCTACCCGTGCCAGCGAGTTCAATCGTGTAATCCACAAAACGGTTGACTGGTTCCCGCCTGCAGCAACACATTCACAAGTTTTGAATTTTTAAATAATAAATGAGATATGGTTATGAGTTGACAGGGCATTTATAATCTCATTGTTCTGCTAGCGGGTTTTCAAAGAATGCTTCTGGTACTTTAGTTCTTATATTGACTCTGTTACAGGGATACATCAGACGGGGGTGTTTTCTGTCATGTCATAACCAATGATGTAAATTTGTTAATTTTTGGGCACGGACACGCACGCTGAAGAGGCAATCAGTACGTGATCGAGCGCTGGTAAACGTTTGCTACCATAAAACAACAGCCGTCAGTGACTATGTTTTCTATATATAGATGCTGCATTTTTTTTTATGACAACGAAAGCAAAGCACTATTTTCCCTCCAGTTCAATTCTAAATGAAATTGTCACGACGACTAATATAAATTATCCCGTTTGTTAAAATTGCAAAAAGAAAATTATTTTATTTCGCCAGAAATTTACAGCTTTGTCTGAGGTGAGAATATTTGTTTTAATTATTTTTCCTCACCAATAAAAAAATTACGTTTATCCTTGCCTCCAAGCCTAGCAGACTCCCAAGTAAACACAAAGAGTATGTAAATTAACTAAGCTGAATAAGGTCTTGTGGTAATTTGGGAAGGAATATTGAACGAAATGCAATAATTTAAAACAAGAAAAATACCGTTCGTTTCATGATGGCTTCGCGCCGCTGTCGTATTTGAAATATATGCTTAGTAGTAAAGTTTTAATTGCAAAATTTAAACAGAATAACATATTAAAATGTGATTTAATAATAGCTGACAATTCCTCCAGATGTTGACCTTATATTGAAAAATGCTGTACGTCATCTTTCATTATTTTATGTCGTCTCTAAAAAACAAGTAATAATAAATAGCGATTGCTGTTCTGTCTTCAGTGTAAGGAACTGTAATATTAACCAAATATTAAAGGAAAGCTTCTCCCAAAACTAAACTAAAAATGTGGCGTAGTTCATAGGGTCTTTACATCGGCTGTAAATTTGATGTTAAGTTTAGTGGTTACGATTTGTTTTAAGTAATGCTCCACATAACAACGATAGCAAACTTCATTGTTCTGCGGCATTGGCTCTTTCCCACATAGAATATCTTTGATTTCAAGAATAGAGGACGAGCTGATGGTTAATAATTATATTTCATTATAAAAATAAAGAAAATCCATTTGCGTCAAATAAATTTTAGGAAATGTTCGTGCTTAACCAATCAGAATAGCAGATCTAGAAGACAATAGCTAATAATTTTGCTTCTTTGATGAAGTTTCCCAAATACAATATCTTTTAAAAATTTCATGTTATGCGATTGGCTCTCAAATTACTCAGTTGAAACCTTAAAAAAATTAGACAAAATGCACCTTGAAACTTAACTTTTTAGCGGTTTTTGAGTCTAGACCAATGAGATCACTAGTTGTAACAATGAAAAAAGTTGACATTCCATCGTGCATTGCCGTTCAGCACTATCCTTCTTATACGGATCATTACTTAATCTACGAGACGAACACAAAAGCCTCTAAGGACTGGAACAATTTGCTGGATTATTTAAAGCAAAGCTTAAAAGTTTGTAAATAACCTTTCCATTTTTAAACTTTTTTAAAGCTATTTTACAATCTATTTTTTCCTATTTTAAAACTATTTTTAACTATTTTCTTTTTTAACAATTTGAAAATTTATAATTTGCAGGGCCCCATTGAAAACCGCCATGGCGAGTGGGCTCCCTGGATAAATATTATTATAATTATTATAATTATTATTGTTATTATTATTATAGTTTAATCAAGCAACTGAATAATTCATAAGTTCAGAATTTTATTACCGTGCGTGGATCCCCTGAGAAACAAACTTAAACGAAACAAGGTAAGAAAGGAAAATATTGGGGAATTGCAACGGAAATCATGTATTATACTTACAAACGCCCTGTGGTTTGGCCAGCCGAAATTTTGTGAAATAACCAATAATACACGTTGTATCACTGTGCAGTAGTCCTCAGTAGAGCACAATCACTGCTGTACTGACCGTTGAGAAAGGCCGGATCTGGGCTTCCAGACCTAGATTAGATAGAATAGATAGATAGATAACTTCATTTATACACGGTATTTCCATCAGCTTAAATTATCATAATCAGCTAACTACCTAACTTCCTAACTACAAATAAGAGGTACAATATAAAAAAAATTGTAGTACTTACTAAAAAATTGTAGTACTTACGCTTGAAGTGAAACAAACGAAACGGCAAACTGGTCCTTACTGCTGAAAAGCAAAAACAAAAGCAAATAAAATAAAATAAAAGTGGAATATATAATAGAGTGAGCACTATCATATTGCACGGCTTTTGTTTCCGTTTTTCTGCCGTTGAGATCAGTTTGCCGATTCATGTCGATCTCTTGTAAGGGATGAGACGTATAATGACCACATTTATCTAATATTGTTTTTTTATTGCATGATTTTTGCACGGCTCTCTGGAAGGGCATTTTCAGTGAATGGGATTCCGTGATTAAATAAAGATGATTGATTGATTGTTTCGTTTGTTTCACTTCTAATAGACGCCCCTCTCTAATAAAGCCCACCCCCCCCCCTCAAAAAATAAAAAGTGCGAAAATTCAATAAACGACTCTCTCTAAAATCTCTTTTAATCTATATCTAAAATCCAAAAAATGGAAAAACATATCTTGTCTGAGAGTGTTAAGAGAGTGCCCCAAAGCGCCTTCCCCAAAAATAACATGCACTATAGGAAACAATATTGTACTGAATCAGCGCTGATAACTGGTTTCACAGTCTCTCAATGTGATATGAAATTTCTAAAAACCAAGAACAGATCAGATGTCAGAAATAGGCCTTGCAGTTCCGAAAGATTTGTATTTGGTTTCTCCCTTCTCATTACATTTCACATTTTACCTCATAATCGAGAGGTACCGAGTCATTAACCTAGAGTTTTGTAGACTATTCACAGTTCTGTTCTCATAAATACGTGAAACATAAAACGAGTTACAGCGATGTGTTGGTGTGAAGCAAATTCTCCCGATCGGCTGCAAACTTTTATTTGTAATTCCGCTGACTGGTGCATAAGCGTTTGAAATGCAAGGCTAGTACAACGGAAATTAATGGCAGGTTTAATGGACAATATTTCGACTAGTAGAACTAGTCTTCTACAGGGTCAGCGTAGGAGTGAAAATAAAATACAACGGCTCTTAAATTTGAATTTAGATAACAAGTACATGATTGGCTAATATAAGATTACATGAAAAATATCTAACTAAGTTGTAACAAGATATAATGACGTATATAATGTAGGCACAAACAATGGCTAGTGCATAACAATGGCTAATAACAATGGCAATAACAATGGCTGGTGCATAAGGCTTCAAACTCTATAAAATTAAAATGGATTTTTCAAGACTTAGGAAGACACTACAGCACGGTTATGTTGTCATTAAATATGTGAAGTTTCGCTACTATTTAATTTGTAAAAACCTGACCCTTGAACTGATACGATAGGGAGTATAGTACCATGATTTTTCAGAACTGGCCAACTGGACCACTTAGGCCCAGTTCAAACGTCGAACTTCACATGTGCCGAACCTAATGCAAATGAGAAAAATCTATTGTTCTTGCTCATTTGCATTACATTCGGCACATGTAAAGTTCGACGTTTGAACCGGGCCTTAGTTCTCAATTGGCACGGTTTTCATTGGCGTTCTTTTCGGCTGAACAATTATTAACTGTCTGAAGAGCTGGTGACCGCTTTGATTGTAACAGGGGAGTCTTGGGCTCAAACACTGATAGCTGATACGACAACAGATAAGCAATAATGGAATATATTCCCCGCGTCATATTCCCCTAATAATAATAAAAAAATTATTTAACAGAAACGGACAGACAGCACAGGGCTTAACACAGAAAATGCTCCGACATCAGTTAATATTAGTTTACATAAAAAGACGACTTCGAATCGTCTTATTCCTACATAAATAACTTGGTCGCGACCAAAAAGCGAAATTTTAAAAAACATTATTCGATGGAATCGTACCTTAAGTTTCGAATCTCCAATAATATATCACGTCTCGTTTTACGTTTGAACCAGAATATTTTTTCCGTTTGGCTTGGAAAACACACCACTAATCTTCGTAAGATGAAGGTGGGCACTTGAGCCATGGCAAGACCATGAATACTGTTGCTACATTTCCTTCTCTCTCCCTGTCCTTCTACTCATAACGGAAGCAACGTGCTCAATACAATTTGGCAAAATTAAAAGCGAAAACATGTTTACCGTCTCGCTTCGTCACGTGCAAATCCCACTGCAGCATAATGCTCATTTGCATTTGAAATGAACGGAATGTTACTCTCCTGAAAATTAATAATTTCTTTGCTTTGGAAGATCTCGCCAACTGAAAACAAAACATGTTATTGACTTGTCCTTACGGGAAATGTGATGTATTCCATTCGTGTCGAGCCCAGATATAACACATATCCCGACAGAACTGGTTGGCCAGACTTGTCAATTCGGAAATAGTATACACCCTTTTGATGGACTTGTAAAAACAGGTTTTCAAAAAGACGCATTCTTGTTACAAACTGACCCGTCAATAACTTATAGTATATATTTGTTAGAATAGAATCTATTTTTTATGATCATGTAAAGCGCATTAGATCACATATAAATGTATTTTACGTTATATAAACAATAAAGTTATTATTATTATTATTATTATTATTATTATTATTAAAATAGTAAGCGCCCTCACAGTCATATTATTTAAAGGCCCACCTTCACCCAAAATACTGTGTCCGTGATCTCTTTCTGTGCTGAATTTCTTGTAACACGAAATTCACGCTTGAATAAGTGCAACCAATCAGAACACGCGTATGAACAATGGTGCATTTCAAAACAAAAACAAACGACCGCAACGTCTTTTGGGTGAAGGTGGGTCTTTAACTGAACTCGTTAGTTGGTTCTTCATTTTAGGGCCTGGTCGCACTACAGTCAAAAAAAAAAAATCTGCGCGTGCAAAAATTGAGGAAAGCAAAAGAAACCGCTCCGGTGGGACACGCTTTTTGTGGAATGTTTTTGTTTTTATGTCATTTTGCACGGGGCTAATTTTTGTTTTTGACTGTAGTGCGACCAGGCCATTAGAAACGTTTACGTAAGTAGCCTCCACGGGTTTTTTTGTGGATGCAAAATTTAATACTCCTTCCAGACTTTTGCCAAACCATACTTCGTTTTTTTTTCAAACTCAAATAACTCATCAGTAACTTTTTAAAGACTGTAGATCAAAGGCTCCTATGAGTAAATCCTGCTCAATCAGCACCTTATCAACCTCTGCTGACCTCATGTGTTTCACATGCGGCAGACACTTTCACGCCCGGATTGGTCTCTTCAGCCACCTCCGGACTCACAGAACGTAGTCAACGGGAGAGGTCTTGGTCATCATCGTTGTTGATGGACGAACGAACATGAGCCAACTCTTGAATACGACACATTCGGACTTTCCATTCTCCCTCTGCGTGCTACTCCCCACCCTCCCCTACCTCCAACGTCCTCCCCATGGGTAAGGCAGGTCACCATTACATATCGCGGGCTCAATGTTAACAATCAAAGTATAGAGCAAGGCTGATACTACGTAGAACATTTAACATGATAGATTTAACATTTAACATGATAGATCCCAAATTGAAAGCCAAAATGCAACCGTGGACAGCTGTTTCGACCTGGTTGGGTCTCGTCAGCACGGTGTAGCAGCAAAAAGGTAGAAAAACTAGCGCGAACGCCCATTCTCTACCAAATCGCACGTGGTGATGGCTACAGATTAGCTCAAATTCCACGTCACAGCGGCGCGTGACCATGAGTAATGGGCAAAGAATTTGAAATATCATGTCGTTGTCGCGATAAAGAAGGTGAGGATAGACAGAACCATTCCTCAGCTAACATGGCCAAACCATGTAAAAAAATAAATAAACAGCATTTCGGATCTGAAAAGATCTACAGTCCGAAAATAAAACAAGTGAATAAGAACAAGCAAAGGACTGTGAACGAAAATGCTGCCGGTCATGTACGTAGGATCTGTAACAGATCTAGTCCGCGGTTGATTGTATCTCTATTTTTGGCTGACTAGATCTGTTACAGATCCTACGTACACCGGCAGGTCCTTTGCTTGTTCTTATTCAATGTTAACAGCCGATCAACCGATCGAGTGAAATTTTGTCCCTTTGCTGTAACTCGTTCAAAGCTTCGTGTATTCACGAGTTAATAATGAAATTCTGCCAAATAGACTTCTTATAATTTTTGAAAAGATAAAGGAAAAATTCCCTTGAGAACATCACATGACCTAATCAGGAAAACAAAACCTTAATCAACTGGCAGCAGCTCTGGCAAAACGCCTAAAAAGACTAACTCGTATTCTCTAATTTTCTTTTCTTGTCTGCAAAACTAGCTTGCAGATTTCCATACTTTTTTAATACAGTATGTCCATACTTTCTATAGGCTCGATTTCCGCGGCGCCATGCAGGGTGTGGAACACTATCTCCCCTGAACTACAGAACTGCCGTTCCGTAATTTCTTTTAAACGCAAATTGAAGGCGTCATTGCTTAGTAAGTGGCTCAATGAGCAACTCAAAATTTTTATCTTTGTTATAGTGTTGTTTTCGTATTATAAGTCATTAACATTATTGCAATTTCTATTTCTACATGTTATTTATTGTAAATTAGTTTGGAAGATCCCATTTGGAAAAACTAATAATGGATATTGCATTGTATTTTTCTTGCCAGCCGGCTCCTCCCCAACTGTGCACGAAGGAACGCGGTCGCACAAAAGAGCTGAAAATCGAGCCTACACTTTGTACGAACGACAGCGGGAAACTTATTCAAAAGGAGTAACACCCCGCCTTCCCAAAAACATGGCCAAAGACAAATTCGGCTAACGCATTGTTGTACCCAATTCAAACCTTTTGGGATTAGAACTCTTTGTTCGTCATATTTCCATATCAATCATATTTCCAAATCAATATCTCCCCCCCCCCCCCCCCCCCGGCCTCGTGACAACCCTGTTTTGAAAGCCCACACAACACTGAGGGAAACATTAATTGTGGTTCTGAAATGTTTTTATTTTTAATTTTACTCTTTGAACTTAAACAAATTTAAATGGACTGTGCCATCTAGGATTCAATAAATTTATGGACATTCAGTTTATTAGTAAAGAAGTATTTTTCGTTTGTCTCACGATGTAGTCACTTCTGATGTTGATCGCGACGTTTCGACTGCATCATTCAGTTTATTGTAATGATATTCATATTAATAAAAAGGAGTTTGCCTTGTTCTCTGATTGCAAACTGACAAATTTAATTCGCATTCTTCTCGATGGCTCTCACATTCTCACATTCCACTTATTTTTTCACTAAAAAAAGACAGTTTTGCATTGACTTAACATCTTCACATTTCAGATTATGCGACATTTCTTGCTTTTTTGTTGGGTTACCATAAAATTTTTGTGATATTTTCCGACACTTTCATCTTAACTACAACGTGGATGCCACAGGCTTTTCTTGACTCTTATCTCTCTCAAATAAAAATTGTTTAACAGCTTAGAAACATTTCAATATCTACTCTCCTTGTACGTTTACCAACTGTTAAACCTAAACATGCATTAATTTATTTACTGCACCTTTCCTGCCTCGTCCCCAGTCTCTGGTGTACCGTGGGCATGGGACATCTTGGGAAGGATTCAAAATGCGACTCAGCACCTGCTACAGTGCATCTGTCCCACGACTGTATGAATAAGGGGGCACGCTTGTGGACAAGGCAGACGTCTTTCAATAACTCTGAAGTTCATATCTTAACCAACAGTTTTGTTTTTTCATTGCCACAATTATCATTTAGTGGGCATCTCAGGAAAAAGATGTTTACCTCAACAGGGTCAAAGGGCCACGTTTTTGGGTTGTGATTGGTGGATTTTGATCCATGTCGTCATTTTCTGTTTTCAAAGGTCCATTGTTTGTCGCCATAATAATTATGATTGACGGAAGTGTAAAATGAAACACCGGCTGGACTTAAGAGTTTATCCCCCTAACCTTAAATTAAATTAAGTTAACAGTTTGTTATTTTTTTATCGAGATAATCCTCGAGTGAAAGAATACAAAATAATGTATAAAATATATAGATTTATAACTGTAAACTTACATACAATAAATTGACGGGCCGTCATTGACCTAATTTCAACTGAGTACTGTCATGTATTCATAAACCCTTTCACTCCCAGAGTCAATATTATGGAGACATGTACAGTAGTGTAGCTCTAACTTTTGAGTCTGTGGATGAAGTCCTTAATGGTGTGACCATTCAAATAAAACCTCTTCGGCAGTACTTTTGCATGGTACCATTTGTTCTAACTTTTGAGTCTGTTGATGAAATCCCATGGTGTGACCTTTCAAATGAAACCTCTTCAGCAGTACTTTTGCATGGTACCATTTGTTCTAACTTTTGAGTCTGTGGATGAAATCCTATGGTGTGACCATTCAAATGAAACCTCTTCAGCAGTACTTTTGCATGGTACCATTTGTTCTAACTTTTGAGTCTGTTGACAAAATCCTATGGTGTGACCATTCAAATAAAACCTCTTCGGTAGTACTTTTGCATGGTACCATTTGTGTTTTTACATTATACAAAATGAAATTTGGGATTTTTCTTGCATTTTGATATTTGGCACCCTTGGGATTTAAAGGG
This sequence comes from Cladopsammia gracilis, assembly GCA_022457155.1. Classification (NCBI taxonomy): domain Eukaryota; kingdom Metazoa; phylum Cnidaria; class Anthozoa; order Scleractinia; family Dendrophylliidae; genus Cladopsammia; species Cladopsammia gracilis. The sequence continues at coordinate 395,714 of JAJGOT010000007.1, forward strand.
TTAAACAAAAATTAATGACAAAACTCAGCTTTTTTACAAATGATTCTGCCATAACATATGCTAAAACATTTTTTATTAATAATGAAGGGGTGCACGGAAAAAGGTCCTAAGTGACTTGATGTAACGGCTAATTCTCCCTGAATTTCACAAGGGAATACAAGGCAATTTGGAATGAGAATCTAGCAGTTTATATTAGGGCTTTTTTCCAGGCACCCCTTAAATTATTTATTATCTAATCAAATCCTTCCCCGGGTGGAGGAAACTTTCCCTTTGCAGGTAGAAGATTTCCCAAGAGCCTGTTAAAAAAAATCAATTTATTAATTCATCACTCAAACTACAGAAGATTATCACCAGCTATCTGCAGATAACATGTATTTCAATATACATGTAACATATTCCCTGTTCCAGGCATTAAAGTTGTGAGTTGGGGGAGCAGCTAAAAGGGGCACGTAAAATAGCAGGGAAAACACACCTATCCCCTTTTGTCAGCACTCTCAATATTTTTCCTTTGAGTGCTGCCTATCATTTGCTCCCCACATGTAAAAGCTTGGAAATGTCTCCCATCCAGGGCGGAGCAATACTAGCAATACTCCTACTCCAAGTTGCTTTATGCTACAGAAAATGGGTTAAGCTCCACCCATTGGGTATCCTGTGGGTCACATTCGACTTTTTACTCATAAATTATTTGGAGTGAAGAGTTACATTAATGTACTGTAAAATCTTCACCGTGGGTTATCACCTTGACGTGGTGGTGAAGCTTGCGAGGCTCAGTGACCTTTAGAGCTATGCTGGCTGGGACCTTGGTCCCTGGCAGGTTCAACCTTGCCAGATTGGTCAAGAGGTAGAGTCCAGACAGAGAATAACCCCCGGCTCCTGCCGGAAACAGGTTGAGCTTGGGGCCAATCACCCCTCCCCGTTAAAAAAACAACAGATTACGGAAAAAAAGGCCCTATTTTCCTCAGAGGGAAAAGGATATGATGACTGTAAAATCTGTAATGTGACATTCCAGGAAATAGCCATACTCCTCCCATGGAAGGTCACTGGAAATTCTGAGAGGTGGTGGGGGGATGGAGGTTTCTCAAAAGCCAAAGTTTTTAAAGGAGTTTGGGGGGGAGGGGATTAAACCGAAATACCTTCTGTGGGGGAGGTATGGATATTTCTGACACAACACAATAAAAGGCACTCACTTGATTCCATAGCCAAACAACCCCAACGCTATACAAAGAGCCACAGTGGCGTCAAGAAACCAAATATTTATGTTATTCTGATGCACTATTGAGCTTAAAATTATGCCCAGAGCCATGACTGCACCAGCTGATGAATTGAAGGCTTGAAAAGAAACCCATAAAGGCAGTTAGCAACACACAACATGCATTATGATTATTATAAAAACAAATCTTTTTGGAGGAAGCCTTAAGTGGTTAAGATGCTGGGCTTGCAATCTGGAGGTTCTGAGTTCAAGTCCTTCTTTCTGACCAGTGGATGGATTTGCAATGCATCAAATCTAAGGACATGCTGTATACATGTACATGTAAGTAATGAACTGGTCAGCCTCCCGTTCATGGATTCAGAAGGGGAATTTCACATATGACAAACATGTGAAAAACATGGGATAAACATGTAAAAACAATTATGACAAACATGCAAAAAACAATTATGACAAACATGTGAAAAACATTACGAAAAACGTGTGACAAACATGTAGAAAACGCGTGACAAACAATATGAAAAATATGAAAAACATTAATGACAAGCATGTGAAATTAGCATTATGACAAACATGTGAAAAACATAATAAAAAAAATTGACAAACATATGACAAACATGTGACAAACATGGGAGTTTTAGTATGCAATTTATATGTTTTCATATGTTTGTTATAGGTTTGGCCCAATTTTGATTATATTGTCATTTTCATATGTTATTCATACATTGTGTGTTTGTCATATGAATGGCTGGATGCATAACTGTCTTATACAGAATTTTTGGAAGTTTTTTTTATGGCCTCAGATTTGCCTCCATTTTTGCATGCAAGGTAAAAAATCAATGACATTTGAAACATTGCTCTGAATTTCTTTGAGCTGGATTTTGGTTCATTTTTTTGAGAAATAACATATATGCAAAAAAATCATCAATATTATGACTAATCCTCACCGTTTCCGTTTTTCCAAATAGAATGATGTAGTGTTTTCGCCACAAACCAGTCTGAAATGTTCCTGAATTACTGGTATTTTGTCAAGTTAGGATGTTATTTCTCAACTTTCTAAACCATCAAATGTTGAATCTTTAATAAATATTGACCAATCCCCCACCTTGAAAGGGGGTATAGGGGATAAAATAAAAAGGGGGGGGGGGGGGTAGGGAATAAAATTTGTCATTAAAGTGGCCGGGCTAGGGGGTAAAATTCAACATAGGGCTGTTATGCACCCAGCCCTTCATAATGTTGACAAGCCATTTGCTTGGCTTCGATCATGCTTCACCTACCGTCAGTGCGAAGAGATTCACTGTTCAGTTTGTCAGAGATGATAAACTTCAACCATGCTAACAATGTTAATGCAACCAAACTGACACCAGAAATGGATTCAATGCCTGTGAACTGAAGGATAGGTAATGTAATAATGTGTTTATTTTTTGAAGGATTGATGTCCACTTTTGAATTTTGAGGGATTAAAAATTTGTTGAAAAAGACCAAATTTGCACTTTAAAAGGACTAAAGTTTCTGAAATATGTGGTAAGAAAAAGATGCCTGAAATCCCTTATTTATTTACGTAGAGACAAAACTGCTGAGACAGTTCCATCTGTTTTGCAATTTTGCACCATTAAATTTGGCATTGACAAACTTATTGCACAAATTTCCCCCCCCCCCCCCTCCCATGCACCCTGGGCCCATATATTTTTTATATACATGTACAATGTTGTTTAAGACTGAAAACTAGCTCATACAAATCCTGTGATCCCCAAATCAAAAAAAAGTTGTTTTAGACTGAAAACTAGCCCATACAAATCCTGTGATCCCCAAAACAACATTGGAAGAGGGGACAATACAGCTCAGCAATTGCCACTTTTTTCTTTCGATTGATTACTACGTGTAACATGATTTTAAAAAAAAGTGTTGCAAACTTGCTTACTCTGATGGGATGTTTCTCTACAACCAAAGATCGGATTGCTCTGATAAATATACCAGTCCCAGATACAATAAACAGTGCAGCAATTGCTATACATGCTCTGTAAAAAAAAGAAAAACTGAAAATTAATGATGTAATAGCTACAGTGTACACATTGATAATTTGTCCTTAATTCATTTATGTTTTATTCTGCTATATTTTAAAATGTTTATCACTCATGCTGGATATGGCAATGAGGTAAGGGCAATTACCCTCTTTTTTATTCTATGTGTTTTTGTGTCTTATTTGTGCATCGCATTAGATCTGGATACGAGAATACGCAATGTATTCACTGCAAGCAAATTTTGAGCCCAATATTCTTGAGATTCGGTGTGACCGGCGTCATTTTGCAAGCAGAAGTGAATTAACTAATTTGGGTTTTCTTTGCCTGTTGCTGTTTTACGCAAGTGTTTGCCTGTGAGTATTGTATATAACACCATACAAATTCTTGTTGTCAAGGTAACTCCATCTAGTTCAACTTAATTTTGAACGACACAAGTATAGGCGACATGTAAAAACTTTTGAACTTAGAAGCCTTAAGTGACAAGTGACAATGTCAAATATTACTAGCCAAAATACATGTAATATTCTTTTTCTAGTTTCTTCCAACTTTTTGTTAGTATACTGAATATGTGATGAACACATTTGTACATTAATTGTAACTGCATGTACCTTCTTTCTCTTTCCCATGAATATGTCTTTCCAGCTAAACCACAAAATCTCCAAATTACAACCAATGATGAACAGACATCTAAGAAAGAATCAAACTGAAACAAACAAAATGAGGAAGAAATTCACATTACTGGTATGATGTTTTCAGGACACTTTTATACTAGATTTCTTATTGTTCACCAACTAAAAAAGAAAACCCTACATTTTCTCAATGCCATATGTCCTTTAATATGCAATCACAGAGAAGCAGACTTACTGCAAAACCAAATGCCGCAGAACTTTTGGCCAAACTAGAAACAACTGTGGAGAAGAATAAATAAATAATAAGCTACATGTATGAACAAAACAATATGTAACAACAGAAGCTTAATATCTTTTGGAAACAATAATTCCATGTATCAAGGGAATAGTTATTAAGACCAAGTGCACCAACTGATATTAAACATGCGGGACTGCTATACATAATAAACAGTAAAACTATAATATTATTTGACTGTGTTAATGAACCCTTTCACTCCCAGAGTCAATTATGAGGAATTATGGAGACACTGTAGTGTAGATCTAACTTTTGAGTCTGTGGACGAAATTCTATGGTGTGACCATTCAAATGAAACCTCATTGGCAGTACTTTTGCATCGATAATACCATTGGTTTTTCAATATTATTTTTACAAAACATTAAATTTGGGATTTTTCTTACATTTTATGATTTGGCACTCTTGGGCATATTAAAAGGGTTAAACTAAAATTGTGTGATGCCTTCATGCCTCAGAAGAGTTGGAGACTTAATTTTGACAGCACTTTCCATTAAGGAAAGTGACTAATTCAGAACTGCATCAAAAAATGTACAATTTGTACTCTCTCAAGAAGATTTCACACTTCTTATTTTTTGCCTGGGTGAGTGGATGAGTGCTAATATCCATCCCTGCCTCGCCATTTTATTTCACAAGCCAGGAATAAGAAGGACAGACTGGTTCAATTTTTTCTTTGGTTTGAAAATTTTTAAACCTGTTTTCCTTTGTCTCAGATTCAATATCATAATCTGAGAAAAATTAAGGAAAATAAAAATTAAACAGTTTGAAAATTTTTAAACCAAAGAACCACAACACAGGGCTTTCCCTTTGGACAAGCAACTTTCAAATTTCGCTTGCCCTGGCAGTTATGTACTTGTCAAAGTTTACTTTTTGCTTTTACTCATGCACGAAGCGGCATGTGGTAAGGCTCCGTTTTTCTTGTTATTATTTTTCTTATTATTATTTTAATTTTTTGTGTCATGATTTTGCATGCAAATTTATGCACGCATATTTAAATTGTGCACTTCTTCGCCATTTACACTTCCTGTTTAGTGAATTCCGGCTACTGTCACTTCCGGTAAAAGAGCGTTATTTACGTGTAACTACAGCATCTCCTACAACCCTACATACATTACTATGTTCACGTTTGGTATATATAAGACTTAAAAGAATCACTGGCTTCATTGTGCTACAGCCTTCATTTCCAAAACATTCAATAGTAAACAACGTGGTTTGCAGGAACGATGACTGAATGAAAGGAGTAACTTATCTCCAGGTCGGACATCTTCTTATCATGTTTAAAATACATCATAAAATTTTTGTACGCATGCGCATGAGTAAAGGCTGCTTGGAGCCTCTTGTTGGTTTTAAAATCATTTAGTCAGTGGATGGCTTGTCTGGGCTTTGCCCATCAGGTCCCGGTTGTTCAAAAGGTAGATAGCACTATCCACTGGATAAATGACTATCCAGTTTATAGGTATCAGCAAAACCAATTGTGTTATCCACTGGATAGTGATTTATCCGATGGATAGTGCTATCCACTCTTTGAACAACCGGGGGCAGGCATGTAAGCTGGAAAAGTTACTTGCCCCACAGCAAATTCTAGTTGTCCGGGACAACAGGACGGACTTTTTTTCAGCCGTGCAGAACCTTAATATACATGTGTGCAGTGTATATATTTGGGACCATTCCATAGATCGGTTATTTTCAAAGTACAATCACTCATAAGGGAAGCCTGAAGTAAGTGACCAAGTTCTCTGACCTTGAAGCTGAAGTACAAAACATGCTTACCAAATGCACTAACTCCAATTACAAAAGTAGTAAAGACGGAGGCATAAGATACAGCAAGAGCAGCCTTACGCCATTTGTCCATTAACTGAGCAGAGATCTGCTTTTCTTTGTGGAGGAGATAATCTGAATAAAAAAAAAAAACGGGTGCAGGGATTGAACAATATTATTAGAAAAAAATTAATAATATTACATTATAAAATTCATTAATAATTCATAACAGTTAAAACAAATCAATAGGTGGTATTTGAGTCACATGCACACCTCTGTAAACTCCAATACAAATCAACTGAGTTCTTGATGAATTATTAAACAGTAAAATTAACTTTTGATACAGACACCTGCTCAGCTAATTAGTATTCATTAACTTTTCATACAGATCTCTACTCATTGTTTCATTTCATAAGTACGATAAAATATTCGCGTCCGATCTGTATGGGCGTTTACAATGGCTCACCTTCCTACTTAGTCAACTAACAAATTGTAGAAGGGAAGCTCTTTGCCACATGACATCAACAGAAATATCATTGATGCACACAGTAACTTTACTCCTCAATTACAGAAAATACAAGATTTAGCTTAAAGTGCACCTAACCCCCATTTTTTTCTTTTAATCAACTCGATGTATGTTGAAAAGTCGAATAGTGAAATATTTCGTGTTTTTAACGTTGCATTAGTGCGTTAAAGAGATTTGAATTCACAAAATGCTAATTAGATGACATCAAATCAAGACTTTACCATTATTTCTACTTCAATTTACAATACGCAGTTCACAGTTTAAGGATAATCAATTTAAGAAATACTTAATAATAACTGTTAATAGTCAATTGCCTTGTAAAAAAAATATTACTTTGAGGTGGAAACAAGTAGTTGTATAATAAACTATTCTTGATTTGACGTCATCTAATTAGTATTTTGTAAATTCAAACCTCTATAATCCACTAACGCAACATTAAAAACACAAAATATTTAACTACAGCTGTATTCAACTTTTCAACGTACATTGAGTTGCTTAAAAGAAAAAAAATTGGGGGTTAGGTGCACTTTAATTTAACATTATCGACCACTGAAAATTTGGGCACAAAGTATTTTTTACAAAATGGTAAATACATCTTTCCAGCATGTCTGGAGTAGGTAATTTTCAAATTGAAAACAAGTCAAACTCTGGAATCAAGGATTTGTGAATTGAATTGAATGGTCATAAATGGCAACAAATTGAGAATTTGATTAATCACGATACCTGACTAATAATAACTAAAATTAACTGAATTTTGCCTAATGCTGTTAATTATCTATTTCATATAATTATTATGTTGTTTTCGACAAGACCAATCAGCAACATCAGAATTCTTCTGTGAGGTTTATCGCGAACAAAGGAATTCTATTAAAGTACATTGTAGATTCAGGAAATCTCTGTGAGAAGATGGACATTTGCTAAACATATGTTTCAAGCTCCACCAAGTCATACAGCTGTTATCAACAAAAAAAAATTATGGGTTACAATAACATAATTTTTTTTTATTAGAAACGTTAATAACTGTAACTTCCTGGATCTTCACAGCACTATTTATATATTTCAGTAAATAAAAAAAAAAGTTGGTAGGGTGATTGATTAGTTTTGTCAAATTCAAACTTTTGAAAACACTGAGTTTATTCATAATTTATAACCTACCCTTATTAAAAAAAAATTTCCAAGGCCCCACAATGCTTTCAGAACACCATTAAATTTCAGAAAAAATATCCATGCATTCAATTAGAAAATCATGCAGCGTAAGATCCAAAATACATTTTAAAGAAACCTTTGGCTTACAATCAGAAGCTAATTTTAATGTTTATAGTATTTTAATCAGGCACTGATCACAAAACAACATTGTAAATTATTAAAAGATTGGCTTGAAACGTATAACTGAAAATTAAACTTTAATAATTAAAATAATGATTACGAATCAGTTAACAGCGGTTGCTTGGCGTAAATTTGCCAATGAACACCCCCAGAAAGAAATTTTTTTTATCAACAATTTTACACAAAAAATGTAAATAATATTCCTGAGATTGCCCAAAGCACTGATCTTAAGGAAAAAATCTGGAAAGCACTTGACTTTTATTTTACTTATAAAGAACGCCACCGTTTCAAGATTCTTCGAAACGCCGGGACAAAAAACATCACAAAATTAAAATCAGTCGCAAAAATTCACATTATTTTTATATAATTTATGAGCTACGCTTTTGTGTGAAGAGAAATCTGTACAAATTTCAAATACTAGCGAGAACTAAAAACACTAAAACGACACAAAGTAAGTTTACATTGTGTATAAGCTTAAATATATAAGCATAAAACAATGTCAACACACAACGCGTTTGTTTAACAAGACATTACCAGTGATTCAGACGAATAACTTTGACATTCAGATCGAGGGTCGAAAAAAATGTAACACAATTTTTATCTTTTTTTTTTCTCCAACGACGAGAAATTTTGTCATTTAAGTCCTTTCCTTTCCAGATTCTAGCTTTGTAATGTAATACTAAAGTCTTTTTAACTTTTGAGTAGCACTTGGCGAATCGAAGAGTCACTATGCGATGAAAGCCAAGCTTTTAAAATTTTTACTTCCCACGTTTTGGTGCTTATTCGTATCTTGATATTCCCAAGTGGAAATTCTAAAAAAGAAAAACGCCGAAAAAAGGTTTTAGGGTAAAAGGATATAAATTAGCCTTTTAAACGGGGCAATTATAGCAAAGTTACTTCCGATCGACTGCCGAGATGTTCAAAATAAACAAGATAGATTGCTCGTACGTACCATCGTCCAAAGGCGATACACATGGATATCCTTCAATCTCATTTGCCTTTTCTTTTTCAGAAGCGACGCTTGTTAAGAGAACAGTAGAGGATCCGTATTTTGCCGCCCCTTCCATGATGATTTCACGGCATAAACCATGCCGAAGGTGACGACAATAACAAAACCATCCTCTCCCAGCTACATGTACGGCTCTCCAGATCGAAATGAACAGTAAATGCGAGAAGTTGAGAGTGGTCTGGGGAAAGGCGTCGGATACGATCAAGGGGGAGGGGGACGTCTAAACAGCTGTCGGGGCGTGCAAAAAATAAATCAAGCACAAACAAAACTCGTCATTTTTTAACCCGTTTGAACTTTCCCTGGTCCCGACTGTCTGCCGGTCGGGCCTGCCCGTGGTAGGTGGCTGGAGCCCATAGCTCCAAGGATTCCTCAGGGCTGGCTGGGGGGTAGGGGTAGGGGTAGCGGGGGGGGGGGGGGTCGGCTTCGCCTTGCCTACTATTATGCCCCCGTAGATTTGTTTTGCAAACCAAAATATCGGACAAATATATTCAACTGTTTGTTTTTTTAATTTCACTTATGTCTCTATCGCTTCTTCTTGCCGTAAGGATCAGTTTGCCGTTTTTACCTTTACTAATTACTATGCCCCTGGCCCCTGGGGCGATCAGAACCCTCCTTCGGAGAAATCACAGAAGACCCCACAGAAGACCCAGACAAGTGTGTGACCGTTTTGTATTTTAAAATTTACAGGAAATGGTGGGAATACCGAAAGTCTAGTGGCTCATTTAGGGCAACAATATTATTATTTTTACAACTCGGATTTTCACTGCAAAAATTTGAGTTGTTACGGTAATTAAATTTTCTAAATGTACAACTCGGATTTTTGTTGTTGTTGTCAGAGGTCGAATCTCTCGAATTTCTGGTCGAATTTCTGTTTTTTTTTTTTTTTTTTGGGGGGGGGGGGGGGGGGGGGTGACGGAGGAGGGCAGTGCTCGCTGTTTTGGCCGCGAGCCGGTCGAAGGAATCTGGGAACGTTTTGAAACGAGAGGATCTGGGGAGGGTTTTTGTTTTTTTTATCAAAGTCCAAGGAAGGTGTCCAAGGATTGAATAATATTTTGTCACTTGGTATTTTGATTGCAGTCATATTCTCCCGCCGAAAGTCATCGTGTGGCTTTCACGTGCACAAACGAGTCTTTTGGCCATAATTTTTTATGGCCTTTTGAAAGATCCTTTGCAGATCCATCTGAGACGAACACAAAGGTCGCCTTGACCTGCAGATGAAGTCATCGTCCGCGTCTTTCTTCCAGCTATAAAGTGAGCATATCTGGAAATCCATATAATTTGAGTCAATCGCAGGTTTCTCAGCTCGTTCTGTGATGTCTTACGTTCGCATTTTGGGAGGCACAGCCGCTGTGAGCTGCGGACTTTATGCATTTTACAGATTTCGTGACAACAGACAACAGGTTTGTAAAATGAAGTTATCAAAATAATGGAAGCTTTTATCTGCTTTTATGCAAATAGAATAACGATCTCTGTTACCTTCCGTCTCCATCAATTTTTCGTTTCTGATTGGTTTGTAAGCTAATATTTTCTGCGTACATACATGTTTAGACTTAAATTTGAAAGCCTTCAATTACCAAACACCGTGTTATTAAGCTTATGTTTCTTGGAAATTTCCATTTGTAATTTATCCGTCCTGAATGGCTACAGGCCGCCAGAAAAGCCATGAACGCCACAAATGTGTCTGGAATTTTTATTGTAAGCAATGCAAGATCTTGTAATGGAAAGAAACTGCAAAAATACTAAAAAGTTTTCCATCAGACTTGAAACAGTCATTTTGGATAACAATAACCACTATTTTTAAATTTAATGGTTTTCCAGTTGCAGTGTAATTGGAGAGGCATAGGCGTTTGAGGGGGAGGGGCTGGCAGCCCCCCCCCGCAGTCGTAAAAAATGTAGTATTATTCGGGCACCTCAGACACAGTAAAATTACTGAATTATTTTGTGATTCAATGTCTTAATTTATTTGTTTTTATTTCGTAACTCACATTAGTCACTTAACTTTCTAACCGAGCTCTATACTACATCGATCATGTCATTCATGTGATAGCTCCATTAGATGCTCACCGCGCGAGCAGGCATAGAACGACATATTTCTGAAAAGAAAAATTTTTCACGAAATAAATAAAAAATACAGCCACTTTAATAGTCAAGATAACACTTCAAAAATACTGTTTCTTTTCAACAGTGTTGATCCCTTTGTTTGTCGATCAACTGCTGCCTTTGTTTTTGAATGCATGTCATGTAGAACGAGAGCCGACATGTAATGTTAGTTTTTTTTCTTTTTTTCTTATTTTATAATATACTATTAATTTAGTTAATTTTAGGTAATACCATGTATATAAATGGGAATACCGAAATAAATTGTTGTTGTTGTTGAATTTGCATGTGGTCCGCCAACCCGGGTGAGAATGAGCAGGGATTGAAACTAAGGGCGTGTTTCTTTTCTGTGTATTCTGCCCATTCTAAAAACAGAAAACCTCAAACTATTGCACCTATTCCTCTCGTAAAATATGGAAAGAAGTCGCTACTTTGACTATGTGTACCTGCAAAAATTTTCGTGTGTGAGAATGTAAACAACATATTTTGTTAGCGTATTCTGATTTCAGAATGACCAGAATATGTCCCAAAAAAAACGTGCCCTAAGTATAAAATTTGGTGACCATCTTGTATGCGTGGTTGGTATCTGGTCGTGGTCGATTAAAATAGTATGTCTTCGTTTATTCTGTCTTGTAAAAGATTTTATCGGTACGTGTGAAGTGCGAAGAATGCGAGATGTAGAAGCTCATTCTCGGATCGTTCACAGTGGTAGAAAAGTAAAATATCAGTGAGTGCTAGAATCATCATCATCATCATGACAAATAAACATGACGTCACGAGTTTCATTCAGGCAAATAAAGTTCAGCACCCCCGACAAAATTGTCCCGTACGCCGATGTGGAGAGGTGTTTATAAATTAGATTATTAAATTGCCCTGTTTTGGATAGCCTCTCAAGACTGAAGGAGCCAATATTTTATTTATTTATTTATTATGTTCTTCAATGGTCCAAGGTCGTTCGCATTCACTCCTTCCTCTCCCTGTCTGACATGATTTGTTTAAGGGCTTGTTCTTGATGTCCTTTACTTTACTTTACAGCTTTACTTTACTTCCTCTGATTGTTGTATATTTCCAACAATCAGAGTGGTTGGCCCAGTTAATGCAGTAACATGAAACATCTTAGCCCAGTAGCTTGGATCCTGGCATCACGATACCATGATCTCCGCTAGCCAGGCTGGCCTGGGTCTCATGCAACCATGACGACGATTTTTGGTGTGTTTGACTGACTTGCTGGGCTTAATATTGTCCTGCCACACAGTTGCCTCCTTTAGAGTCTTGTTTTGTGAACCCAAAGCCTTGTCAGTCTTGCCAATCAAAAGTTCTCAAACTTGCAGAGAAAAATGATAGTCTCGCTGTCTTCCAAAGTCTTGAATTTGTCATCCTCACGCCTATTTACAGGAATACAGGTATCAAAACCCCAGTGACCTGTTGTAACACACAGTAATGTTTGAAAAGTTGTATCTTTCTTGTTGCAGAGCCCATTCTTATCTGCAGTGACTGCTGCAGAAAAGACAACTGTAGATCGACCAAATGTTCCTCTTCCTACCAGAGCTGTCCACATCAGTGCTTTGAGGAACACACCTGAATTTGATGTTTTGGTGATTGGTGGGGGGGCTACTGGATGTGGAGTGGCCCTTGATGCTGTTACAAGAGGTACACAGGAAAAGTAATTGTATTTGTATGGTTTCTTTGAAGTGATATGGACAGAAAGTGCTAAAACAAATAATTATCAGGTTGTACAATATATACACACAAATGTTTAGTGAACATTGAAATTAATAATTTAACAATAATTTCACAGGTCTGAGTACAGCATTGGTGGAAAGGGATGATTTTTCATCTGGGACCAGCAGTCGCAGCACCAAACTAATTCATGGAGGGGTGCGGTATTTACAGAAAGCCATCATGCAGTTAGACAGGGAGCAGGTACTGGATATTTACTGTGCCAACCTCATCCCTGCAGAGGCTTCTCCAATTTCAAAATGGTGGGCCAAGGAAGAAACCCCTCGACAAGGTTGCTGAAATACTTCAAAATTCCTGAAGCATTAATTTTGTCACATACATGTAAAATATGATGAAAACAAACACAGCTGCTAATTGCTGAAAGGAACCTCTGAAAAATGCCCCTCTCATTATGTGTCATGTGACAAAATTTGGCAGCCTTCTCCTATACCTGCCAGGTCTCACGCCTGTGGGTCCAAAAACCTCAATCTCACACCAACTCATGCCTATGGAGCAATTTCTCACACCTGCACGGCTGACTTACGGATTTGAGCTATCAGCCTTAACTGATCGCATGATCCAATTAAGAATATAGTTATGTTCATAAAAATTTGGCACTTTTTTGTAGGTTTTTATCATTCTGAACGTTATGATTGCAGCTGGATGTTATTAAACAGAGGTCTGAGGTCCATGGAAACTTCCGAATTCTTTGGAACATCTTTGGACAACTTCGGACATCTTTGGAGTAGATCGGAGTGGATTTGGTCGGGTTGTCTTCGGAAATCCTGGCACTTTCACCAAAAAATTCTCACACGTATCACTCAGAAAAAGTTGGCAGGTATATTCTCCATAGGCTTCTATTGCCCCCCCCCCCCCCCCTCCCATTTTGAAAGCAGAGAAGACTCTGGGATGAGGTTGTTACATCGCCCGATGAAGACCATCTGTAAGCGGTCGAAATGTTGCGACCTACAACTAAAAGGTCCACATCATGCGACAAACGATAAAGAAAACTATAAATTACACTGTACTAATGAACATGGTATTTGTTTGTTATTGTAGTTTTAAACTTGTGTTCATTTTGTCTAATTTATGGGGTGTTTCTTGGTGTTGCGGAAGCTATTGTTGGTTAGCTTTTGTGTTGTGGTGTGGGTATTGTTCAGTGTCTTTTGAATCTTTTGTTTTACGTCATTTGGTGATCACACCATCCGCAACACCAAGAAACTACCAATTTATGTTCACAGTATCGCCTTGTTAAGGAGGCATTGCATGAGAGAGCCAACCTGTTGGCTATTGCTCCACACCTGTCTGCTCCTTTGCCAATCATGCTTCCAGTCTACAGGCAAGTTACTTACACTGTATATTGTACTGTTTAAAGGGGTTAGTTTATAACTAAGGGTGCATTCGATTGACCTTATTCCGGTATAAGAATAAACGGAATAACCCTGAATGCCCGTTTGATTGAGTCGCTATTCTGATTCCAGAATACATGGAATGTATTCCAAGCATTCTGCACTAGGGAGCAGAATGCTTGGAATAATCCAGAATAACGACGTCACCATTGTCCTCGCCTCGCGTCCTTTTCAAAACATCAAACAAAATGGCTACTGTTGGTGACCATGTGATGGCGACCATGTGGGAAGAAAATGAGTTGTTACTTATTCCAAAAAAAGATACTCCTGGAGTTGAGAAGAGACGCTTCTCCTCATTTCCTTGTGCAAAGAAATGAAAGAGACGTTTTAAAACGTCAATTACAAAAAGAAACATTCTGGGAATCGTTTGCAGGCATTATTTCGTAAACAGAATAATCGTTTTATTGACCTACGAAAGGAATGGCTATTCTGGAATAATCCGGAATATATTCTTCTAGAACAAGGTCAATCGAACGCAACCCTAGAAACTGTGGTCCTGAATCATTAGGGGAGTGAAAGATTTGGTTTTATTGACTGAGTTGATAACTAAAGGTAAATATATGAATGTGAATATATGAAAATCATATATTTGAACTGCAGATAGACATGAGTGAGATTTGTGATCCTCGCAGTGTGCTCTCAACTTAAGCAGTTGAAAAAGCAACCTGAAAAAAATTCAGGCTTGAACGGGATTTGAACCCATGACCTTGCGATACCGGTGCAATGCTCTATCCACTGAGCTATCAAGCCACATGGATAGATGGTCAATTGTGAGTTCGTAATATACCCGATGATGGTGAATATATATGAATGTGAATATATGAAAACCATATATTTGAACTGCGAATAATAATTGGCCACCATAAAGAGATTCAAAAGCATTTTGAGTGCCAGCCTTTTGTCCAAGCAATTCGCTCTGACAAAAGGCTGGCACTCAAAACGGTCATTCAAAAGTTGATCAACACTTAACAGCCAGATTAAAACTTAATAAAGGATTCTATTTTTTTTGTTAGCAAATATTTTCAGAAGCTAATTTTAAGCTACATGTGAAGACAAGTCAAAGTCGAAACTAAGGGGTAAAAATAGTTGGAAAAATCTCCATTATTGATTAATTATTTAACTGGAATCAAAATTGACGGTAACCCTGGGCTAGCTTAATCACACTTTGAACAACCCTGCACAGATTTGTATAGTGCCTGTATCCATTTAATGATACACTTGAGTAGAAAGGGATTATGTAATGTGTAGTAAAGTTTTTGTCAGGAGACGTCAGAATCAAATTGCCAACTGTTTAATCAACAATTAAGTAACAATCCGTTTAAGAAGTAGGCAATTCTCTATTGTTCCGCTGCATTTCGCTTTCCCCACATTAGAATGTTTAGATTTCTTACTGAGAATACGTCAACCTATGGACAACATGGTTTTGAAATAAAACTTACTGAAACTTTATTTTAAAGCGGTTTCTTTTGTGTTACAAGATTTCAGCCGATCGTGAGACTCCAAAACAATGGCCAAGAAAGACTTCTAATTTTCCATGTTCCCAACATAGAATTTTTGTTGCATTAAAAATCACAATAGTTTTCACTAAAAGGGAACCAATTAGTAAACTAGAGATAAATAAATGCGCTGCCTGATGAAGTTATGATCGATTTTCATGTTTTAGCCAATGAGGTGGACGGTTTCAACAATAGCACAATTCACACCTTTCTGCATTCCGTGGATTTGGGTTGCCTACTTCTTACACGGATTGTTACTTAAAATTAAGTCAGTGTTATGTTTTATAAGGAGGGTTTAACAGTGAAGTATTTTTTTGTCTCAGGTGGTGGCAGCTTCCTTACTTCTGGATGGGACTTAAAATGTATGATTTTGTGTCTGGTCGACAGCTTCTTAAGAGTAGCTATGTTGTCGGAAAGAAGAAAGCTTTAGAGCTCTTTCCTATGCTCAAAAAGGAGAAACTGTGTGGAGCAATTATTTATTATGATGGTGAGTC
Organism: Cladopsammia gracilis; assembly: GCA_022457155.1. Taxonomy (NCBI): domain Eukaryota; kingdom Metazoa; phylum Cnidaria; class Anthozoa; order Scleractinia; family Dendrophylliidae; genus Cladopsammia; species Cladopsammia gracilis. The sequence continues at coordinate 411,697 of JAJGOT010000007.1, forward strand.
AATTCACAGCTTTTAAGTCAGTACTACTATCTTGTGATCATCAGTCAAATATATTTTTTGAAACAAAGAACAGATGTAGTTTAGATTGTATGTAGAAACCATAACGCATGGTTGAAAATTTATTTTTAGAGCACAAATGACTTTTAGAGCACAAATGACTTTTAGAGTGCACTCACCAAAATTAGTTTTTACTCAGCCACAGACAAAATCCCTATTCAGCCTCAACTGCAGAAAAGTCAAGTCCTGAAATGACATAAATTATTATGGTACATGTAGTAAGTAACATATTAATACTTCACGTGAAAATTCCAGGTAAATTAGGCATTTCTAGCATTTCAATGCAGTCCAGGAGGTTTTACATGCGTAAGCAAAACTATTTCATGTTAAGGGCTGGTTCCCACTAGCGACGTAATCGGAAGCGGAGTCGGAGTCGGAAGCCTAAGGAGCCTTACGTTCTAGTGTAAATTAAAAAACGGCGACGGAATCGGAATCGGAAGGATCAGAAGGTTTCCTTTTTCTTCCGATTCCGATTCCGCTTCTGCTTCCGTCGCTTCCATCGTTTTGATTTCCACTAGATCGTAAGGTTCTTGCGATTCCGATTCCGCTTACGATTCCGCTTACGTCACTTACGTCGCTCGTGGGAACCAAGCTTAAAGGTTTACAAGATATGGTTACATTAGTTATTTACCTAAAAGTGAAAATCACCAACCCAGGCGAGTGAGGTACAATTGAAGCGTCCGGAGCATTACCAACCTATGTCGAATTTCAGACCTTTTTTTTGTCTTTTCGCGCTTAGTTTGCCTCATTTTTGGCATGTGACCTACAAATTCATTAGCTTCAAAACATCGTTCAGAAATTTGTTTTTTGTAGAGAAAAAACGTATATAAAAAATGAAATTAACTAAACTAAACTACCTGAAGAAAGATGAGTTCTGGCCCTCTAGTGATTTGACCGTACATCCGAGCGTAGTTCCTTCCAAAACTGTACGAAACGTACTCCAAAACGACGCCATAAAAAGCAGATTGGCCTTGAGACTATGCGACCGCAATGCTCTTGACCAGTGCCAACCAGTGTGTATGTTTGAGGCCCGTCCGGTGATGGAAGGACATCATTAAGTCCAGAAATCCGCAAGTCTCTAGCACCTCTCAAAGAAACGAGTCGTGTTTCTTGTCCCACATTGTGTCTAAATCGCCATTTCGTGCTCGAGGTGAAAATAGATGTTGGTTGGCAAGACGAAGCCGGCGGGAAAGTCTGGAATCACTTAGGATCAGAAAAGGGGCAGTGTTGTGAGTTGTGGCCCATTTGCCATCCCGTGCCGTAGTCAAAATGCCCCATATTGAAAGTGCTTCGAGACTTTTATTTTCCGTACTTTGTTTCGGTGGACATTCCGTGCTCGATGTCGTCATTGATATTCCGACATGCTTTGCGACACCTTTGCTGACTATTGGCGATAAATTTAAAAAATGAAGCGATTTTGAGGGATAAATTTTTCTTGAGCAGGATTTAGCAGCACGGGCACAAACTTGGCCATCTGAAGTGAAAAAAAAATAAACTCAGCATAAAATCGAGAAATTCGGGTAAACTTTGGGATTCATTTTCTCGAGCGGGATTCAACGGAAAGACACGGAAAAAATTCTGAACAATGTTTTGCAATTAATTTGTAGGTCACATGCCAAAAACGAGGCAAAATGAGCGCGAAAAAAAGGTCTCAAATTCGACATAGGTTGGACATGCTCCGCCGTCTTCAATTGGACTCACCAGGAAGGATTTATACTCACATCAGCAAGCAGACAATTGCCAATTTCCAACCCTATAAGTTACGTTACATATAATTTTTTAGGACAACATAATGATGCAAGAATGAACCTCGCTATTGGACTAACAGCCGTCAGACATGGCGCATCTGTTGCCAACCATGTGGAAGTGTTGTCTCTTCTTAAGAAGAAAGGTATTTATAGTTCTCAAACTCATTAATAATTCATGATGAGAACACAACGGAAATCATTACCGTGAAAGAGGTTTGGATACCCGGTCTTAATTTGCATAGATTTTGGCGATTTCATTCCTTAGTTTTCACCGCATTTAATGATCAGTTTGAGAAGCTATATCAAACACTCGAAAGAGTGTTTCATCGGGTTGCCAAACACCTCGAAGTGGGTTAAAAAAAACTCGGCTGCGTCTCGTTTTTCAACCCACTTCCCGGTGTTTGGATATCCTGATTAAACACTCTTTTTTGTGTTTGAGATATTACATGAACTGTAAGATCAGATGCATGTACCTTATGATTTGTTTTCTGTGAGATAGGTGTAAAAGAGAACTCTGTTAACCAAAATTTAAGAAAAATCCCAAATTTAATTTTGTAAAATATTAAAAAACAAATGGTTCCATGCAAAAGTACTGCTGAAGAGGATTAATTTGAATGGCCACACCATAGGATTTCGTCAACAGACTTAAAAGTTAGAACAAATGGTACCATGCAAAAGTACTGCTGAAGAGGTTTCATTTGAATGGTCACACCATAGGATTTCGTCAACAGACTCAAAAGTTAGAACAAATGATACCATGCAAAAGTACTGCTGAAGAGGTTTCATTTGAATGGTCACACCATAGTATTTCGTCCACAGACTCAAAAGTTAGAACAAATGGTACCATGCAAAAGTACTACTGAAGAGGTTTCATTTGAATGGTCACACCATAGGAATTCGTCAACAGACTCAAAAGTTAGAACAAATGATACCATGCAAAAGTACTGCTGAAGAGGTTTCATTTGAATGGTCACACCGTAGGATTTTGTCCACAGACTCAAAAGTTAGAACAAATGGTACCATACAAAAGTACTGCTGAAGAGGTTTTATTTGAATGGTCACACCATAGGGTTTCATCAACAGACTCAAAAGTTAGAACAAATGGTACCATGCAAAAGTACTGCTGAAGAGGTTTCATTTGAATGGTCACACCATAGAGGGTCTAAAATAGGGTTTCTTAATCCCGCTTCCCGCCACTGATTTTTCTTTCATCCCGCCATCCCGCTTGCTTCGGACAAATCATCCCGATCCCGCTTCCAAAATACTTTTTTTGCATGACAAGTCGCAGTTTTTTTTTTTACGGACGAGGCGCGATTTCCGCGGTCTAATGCATTACAACCTCGCTCTTTGTTTACGGTAAACTGGCAGCAGTCAGTTTAGTTTGGTAAATTTATCCTCTTTTGAGTAATTGTTGAAGAGCCAAATAAAAGTTTTCTCAGTATCGGAGAACAGTGCGTGGACCATGACGAAGGCCCTCCGTCACACCAAACTTCAAAATTTCAAATTTCAAAACACGCCTACTACATAGGGGTTACCCACGAAATCTGATAGAGAAAACTCTATCAAAAATAAAATTCGAAGAAAGTCAAATGCGCTTAAACAGGAGGAGAAACAAAAAAAGAAATGTTGCCCGTTGTGACACAATACAAGCAATTAGTGCCAAATCTTAAACAAATTTCAACATTCCAAAAAATTGTTTCCTGAAAGGCGGCATTTGCTAATTGCGGGCACAAGCTTTATTTGTTAACTTTAAATAGATCTTGTGCGCGTTACTAAAATGAACAATTGCCATGCGCAGTTGAGCTTGAACGGCCTGGCGCTAGTCCGCGCAAGTCACCAATAGAAGCCAAAATGGGCTCAGTCGAAGAATATTGCACTCAAAAAATGGCAAAATGACGGGGGGTTTTTCACTCCAACTAAATCATATTTCACACCATAATGTTCATTAGATCCTAGTCTCTTCAAAAGCGAGTGTGGATGTTAACATTACGCCTATTACGCCCATTAATATGAGTTATACCGCTAAAAGCGATGACCCCGCGGTTGAACTCCATACAAGCCTTTACGTGACATTGGTCACTTCAAGGTCAAAATGATGGGACTTTTTTTTAAGTTATTAAAATATTTTAACGTTTCCAAATAGAATAATAACCAAATTACTGGAATCCGAGTGTGGATTTCCGAAAAGTAATTCATAAATGGGCGAAATTTTGATTTTCCCTTAAAAAAAATGGCGTTTTCGCTGGGATTTTAAGGGTCAAATTGGGGGTCTGGAGACGAGTTACAAAATTAGAGGCAAATGTCATCCAATTTTGTGTCATGTCAAAATGACACATAATACAGAACCAACCACTGCTATGACAAATCTACAAAGAATCACCCATGATCTTTAGAGCTAAATATATACTTCCTGTTTTAGCATTTTAATGGTTCCTTCAGACAAAATTGCGACACCGTGACACTGTGGTGCTTATTTAGCACTCAACGGATTGATAAAGAACAGGACTTCTGAAACGATTTCAAAGGATAGACAGGATAGAAAAAAGCGGTTTAAAAATGACCTAAGTAAACATCCAGACTATAGTCTTCTTTCACAGAATGGTGAAATATCCGAGTGCATTGTCGTCATCCATCCCGTTTCCCGCTCGAAAAAATCAAGAATTCCCGCGTCCCGCCATGAAAATTACGAGCTTCCCGCTTCCCGCCCACGTCTAACCATCCCGCATCCCGCCTTCAAATTTTCTTTTATCCCGCATCCCGGCAGCGAAAAAAGGCTTATCCCGCATCCCGCCAACCCTATGTTAGGCCCTCACCATAGGGTTTCGTCAACAGACTCAAAAGTTAGAACAAATGGTACCATGCAAAAGTACTACTGAAGAGGTTTCATTTGAATGGTCACACCATAGGATTTCGTCAACAGACTCAAAAGTTAGAACAAATGATACCATGCAAAAGTACTGCTGAAGAGGTTTCATTTGAATGGTCACACCGTAGGATTTTGTCCACAGACTCAAAAGTTAGAACAAATGGTACATTCAAAAGTACTGCTGAAGAGGTTTCATTTGAATGGTCACACCATAGGATTTCGTCAACAGACTCAAAAGTTAGAACAAATGATACCATGCAAAAGTACTGCTGAAGAGGTTTCATTTGAATGGTCACACCGTAGGATTTTGTCCACAGACTCAAAAGTTAGAACAAATGGTACCATACAAAAGTACTGCTGAAGAGGTTTTATTTGAATGGTCACACCATAGGATTTCGTCCACAGACTCAAAATTTAGAACTACACTACATGTCTCTATAATTGACTCTGGGAGTGAAAGGGTTAAAAGTTTACATACCCACTCCAGTCATTGGATTGTCTGCCTCTGTTTTGATTAATAATGATCACTTTGGTTTTCGTTTTACGACACTTAATTGAAAACCGCTATAAACATTTTGTTACAGAAGAAGGCAAGGAGGATGAAGTAGTTTGTGGTGCTCATGTGCGTGATGTAATGACTGGTGAAGAATTCGATGTAAAAGCCAAGTGTGTTGTGAATGCTACTGGGCCATTTACTGATGCAATCCGTAAGATGGATGAGCCAACAGAAACCAACATCTGCCAGCCAAGCTCAGGCGTACACATTGTACTCCCAGACTACTACAGGTATCGTGTTGCAGGATAAGAAATGTACTCATCGACACCTTGTTTTTGTTCACACTTTCATTTGAATGGTCACACTTTAGGATTTCATCCACAGACTTAAAAGTTAGAACCACGTTGTACATCATAATAAACAGCACCACAGTAAGGTACTGCTCAATAGCTTTCATTTGAATGGTCACACTTGAGGATTTCATCCACAGACTCAAAAGTTAAAATCACCTTGTACAGCATAATAAACAGCACCACAGGAAAGTTCTGTTCAATAGCATTCATTTGAATGATCACACTTTGAGATTTCATCCACAGACGGAAAAGTTAGAACCACCTTGTACAACATAATAAACAATACCACAGGAAAGTGCTGCTCAATAGCTTTCTCAACCAATCACTTCCTCAACCAATCAGATGTGGAACCAAAGGCAATCGTGACCCGCCTGCGCGCGTTTTCCTGCGCTTGGCAGCGGTTACAAGTATTTGATTCAAATTCTAATGATTGGCCACACAGGAGCTTTTATTCCAGTGACAACTTTTTTTTCTTTTCAGTCCAAAAGACATGGGGCTACTGGATCCAGATACAAGCGATGGACGAGTCATCTTCTTCCTCCCGTGGGAAGGTGGGGCAACTGAATCTCTTCTTCTTTCGAAAACGAAGCCTATACAATACAGTCCTAGGCGCCTTATAATCAGTTACAAACAACAACTAGTGAAATCTAATCTACAACGTCTAATATATGCATGAATATCGCTGAGGTAATATGAAAAATATGTTTTCACTCCGATCTTCTTATGATCTTCGCGGCAATTACATTCTGTCACTTAGTAAACCTAGAACAACTAGCTATAGCCTTAATTCGTTTTCTTATTTTTCAGCTAAACTATGGAATGCACTGCCTGATTTTATCCGCGCTAGTGTGTTTGAAGACTTTAGAAGAAAAATTCAGTGTTGTAACTTTGTGTAGTCCCTGTCTCGCTTAGCTATATGAATTTTGTTTTCTTAATGATAAAAATTTATTTGTAAACACTATACAGTTTTTAACTTTTATGTTCTCGAAAATAGTAGCTTCTGTAGCTACTCTAAAATTCGAGAGGAAATAAAGTTTATGTATGTATGTATGTATGTATGTATGTATGTGTGTATGTATGTATGTATGTATCATGTGAAAAACAAGTTACTAGAAAGCAAGCCAAAACAAATACTAGTACTCCTTAACCCTTTCCAAAATGTAGTTAATGATACGCAAATCTAAGATCACCAGCAAGCTTATTCCATAGAGATGGCGCTGCTGTAGAAAAAGCCCTGTCACCATATGATTTTACACTTTAGTGGGGACACGTAGCGGGTTATGAGATGAAGATCTGAGACATTTAGATATGTTCTAAAATATTACGTAGATAACAAGGCCATGCAAAGCTTTGAAAGTCAACAGGAGAACTTAAAAACAATGCGCTGTTCGACAGGTAGCCAGTGAAGTTCTATACAATCTTTAGTTACAATCTTTAGTTAGAGTTTTTTTGTTATGTTGCAGGAAAAACGATCGCTGGCACAACAGATTCCCCGACAGAACTGTCATATAACCCGGCACCAAAAGAAGCCGAGATTCAGTTTATTCTGAGTGAGATCAAACATTACCTTAGCGAAGATGTAGAAGGTAAATGCTGTATTTCTATAAAATCAATAACGTATACAAAACCCTAGGGGGAGGGGGGGGAGGGGGGGGGTTACTCTGTTTCTGTTCAGGTGGGCGTCTGCCGCTGTGACTCTGATACTCTATACCAGATCATGTTCAGCTGATTTTGCAGCCTTATACTGGACTAGACACCGAAAATTCCTACCCTATCCCAGACTTGCTACTTTTAGAACTGTATCACTACGGTATTAGTGTTTTTAATGGAAAACCATCTGTCAACAATGTTGCCCCAATGATTTTATTTCCGTTTAGGGAAGGCTCTTTCTTGTTCGAGGGGTGGGTGCGCACCCCCTGCAACCCCCTGCAACCCCCCCCCCCCCCCCCTTAGATCCGCCCGTGATAATGCACAATACTCTGACAGCGACATACGAACTTTATGAAATTGCGAAATGACAAGGTTTGAAATTCAGGCTAGAGACATGCACAACCTCCCTCCCCCTTCTCCAAGGATTGTGTGAACTTTTGCCCAGTAGTGTGTGTACATGCGATGTTCTGTACAAATTGTCGTGCTGAAACAAGAAGCTTGTCTCGCAAGATGCGAGTCGTAACTCGATGCAAACACTCGAAGACGTTTGGCAAGATTTAAAAAGTGCTTATCTTCTCAGCTACAGCTCAGGTTTTACGAATTCTCCATAACTTTCTTTCTTTTTTACATCAAGTCATGTTATCATGCAAACAGTATCTGTAAAGGCCCGTTTACACAGGCAATTTTTTTGTGCAATTTTTGTCGCACATGTCGATGCAGTTTTTGTCGCGCGCAAGTTGCATCTTCAAATCGCGTGTGTAAACGGGCGGCGATTTCAGTGCGATTTGGGCGCAGTTGCAGCAAATATCGCACAGGAAATCGCCTCTAGTTTACACTTGCGGCAAAAGTTGCATTGGACAGCGCGACAAAAATCGCATCAAAAATCGCATGTGTAAACGGGCCTTAATGCAAATGTTCTGTTGCAGTTCGCCGTGGTGATGTGCAGGCGGCCTGGAGCGGAATACGACCCTTGGTCATAGACCCCAATTCCAAAAGCACGGCCTCGATCGCCCGCAATCACCTGATACTAGTCAGCAAGAGTGGACTGGTGACAATCGCTGGTGGCAAATGGACCACTTACCGCTCCATGGCAATAGACACCATGGAAGCCGCTATCAAAGCTCGCGGGCTCAAGCCGGCGAGAGAGTGCCAGACTGACGGACTGCTCCTTGAAGGAGGGGAGGGTTACACGGCCAATTATTTCATCCGATTGGTGCAGGATTTTGGCCTTGATGTAGAGGTATGTGCTACACAGCGTTAAAGCCAACACATGTTGGATACTACTAGAAATGACACTTTAATCTCCCTGACCGTTCTACCATCGAAACAGATGATGGTTTGTGACCTTTAGCTACATCAGAGCAACATCGAAAGCCTTAAAAAACGTGGAACAAAAAAAATCGTTTTTCAAATCTGCACTCATAATACCTACGGAATCAATGAACGCTTGTCATTCAACTGATTTACTCGCGCTTTTACGTTACCATGTTTTACCAATAGAGTACACAGTAGCTCCTCCGTTAGATATTAATCACACACAACCCACCATTTCTTGATTCTCTCTGTCAAAGAACTAGCACTTAAAAACTTGTCCCTATATTGACTGCGTCTGCTTGTAACGTTCGGTCACCAAACGCAGGCCGACAATGAATGTATCAAGTCAAACGGAGCAATCCTGGCCAGCCAGCTCTATTACCCGTACGAGGGTGAACTTTATTCTCTTGCGAACAATTCCGCCAGTTCCTTTGGCTAAAAGAGACCACTTTCATTCTCGTTTGACCCAAGGTTAACATTTCTTGTATGTTGTCTGCAAGACAGTCATATTAGAGTTCAAGAACAACAAAAATTGCTTCACATAACTGAAGAGAGTTTTATTACTAAATGATGGAAATTTCATTATTCCGACCACCAACTTTTATTATTTGCTTTAATAATACACTGTAGGTTGCCAAGCACCTTGCTCATTCATACGGGACCAAGGCACCGGAAGTCGCCAAACTGGCCAAAGTAACCGGAAGTCGCTGGCCAGTTTTGGGCAAGCGTCTTGTGGATGAGTTTCCATACATTGAAGCAGAAATTCGCTATGGCGTGCAGGAGTACGCGTGCACGATTGTCGATTTCCTTGCTAGGAGAACACGGCTTGCGTTTCTGAATGCGCAGGTCGCTGCCGATGCCATTCCGAAGATTGCCGACATAATGGCGAAGGAGCTAAAGTGGTCCAAAGCCAAGAAAGAGGTAATCAATATATGGTCGGTTAAGTCGCCCGAAAGTGTCCGATTTTGACTAAACGTTTTTGTCTGGAGCCTCGCTGATGTAGTGGTTAGCACTTTGGCCTTTAGATCCGAAGGTCTGTGCCACTCTGTGGTTCAAGGCCTGTCTTCGGCCGTCGCGTTGTTTCCTTAGACGAGAAACTTTACTCCACATTGTCTCTCTCTCCAACCAAGTGTATAAATGAATACCGGCGATGAAATGAAGGAGGCTACCCCTGGATGAACTTGCATCCCATCCAGGGGGGAGTAGCCATACTCCTAGTTGCATCATGGTACGGAAACGGGTTAAGCTCCGGCCGAGTGGGTACCCTGTGGTTCGTTTGCGAATTTTCCTCTAATATTTAACTTTTCAGAATCTGAAGTTAAATCAGACCATTGATTAAAATTTAGTATCAATTTAGTTCATAAAGTAAATTGGCGATGGCATTCTTCTTCGTTTTTAGGCTGAAATCGAAGAAGCGCGCAAGTTCCTCGACACCGGCATGGGATTGGACGTTCATGAGCATGTGCGCCGGGTGGAGGTGAATTTCAACGACGAGGAAATCAAAGAATTCGAAAAAATGTTCAATAAAGTGAACAAATCCAAGCGAGGATGTCTGAATTCCTTCGATTTGAGAAACATGTTGAAAGAAATGGGAGAAGAAGTGTCAGACAAGCAACTTCACGAGTTGATAGCTGAAGTGGACATTAATAAGAATTCGTGTGTGGAGCTGGATGAATTTATACAGGTTAGTTTTAGCTCTAAACCGAAGAGTTAAATCGTACCAAATTTCCAACTGGGAAACAATCGTTCTAAAATTGATTAATTATTCATGACGAGGCCACAATATAAATCACAACTGTGAAGGTTTGGATACCCGCTCTTAATTTGCATAGATTTTGGCGATTTTATTCCTTCGTTTTCTCCGCATTTAATGATCAGTTTGAGGAGCTATATCAAACACTCGAAAGAGTGTTTTATCATGTATTCAAACACCTCTCAGTGTTTGGATATCCTGATGAAACACTCTTCCTTGTGTTTAATACATTACGAGAAACAGATAGCAGTACAGGAAGTACAAATATCAAACACGAGGAAGGTTGTTTCATCAAGATTTCCAAACACTGAGAGATCAGAAGTGAGTTGAAAAAAAAAAAAAACAGTTTGTTTTTCGGCACAGCCGAGTTTGTTTCAATCGACTTCGAGGAGTTTCAGGGGATACCAGGCGAAACACTCTTTCGAATGTATGATATAGCTTCTCAAAGTCATCATAAAAATGCAGAGAAAGTGAAGAGACGGCATGTACGTCTCGGAGCACCTCACAGGATTGGCTGAGAAAACAATAGTACAAACAACAGAACAATGGACCCTAGGCCTGAAAACAATAGAGCTGCGTGATACCCAGGTCCAATGAAATTAGAGGTTCTGAAGAGGTGCATGGTATCTGAAAATGAAGGAATGAAATCGCCAAAATCTATGCTAATTATTAAAGATCGGGTTTCGAAACTATCGTCACTCTTACTATTTTCCTTCTTTGTTTAATGAGTTTGAGAAAGTACACTCAAAAGTTTTTATTTGAATGGTCTCATGTTGACCACTGTAGGATTTCTTGCACAGACGTAACAGCAGTACCATACTGTTTGTCTCTCAGTATTGTACCCAACGAATCTTTTTATTTCCCTTTTAACCCTTTAATTCCCAAGAGTGCCAAGATTCAAAATTCAAGGAAAATCCCAAATTTCATTTTGTAAAATAGTGAAAAACAAATGGTACCATGTAAAAGCACTGCTGAAGAGGTTTCATTTGAATAGTCACACCATAGGATTTCATCGACAGACTTAAAAGTTAGAACAAATGGTACCATGCAAAAGTACTGCTGAAGAGGTTTCATTTGAATAGTCACACCATAGGATTTCATTAACAGACTTAAAAGTTAGAACTACACTACATTTCTCCATTATTGACTCGGGAGTGAAAGAGTTTTACTTTGATGGATGATAGCTATAACTTTGATGTTTCCTTTCAGCTGATGAGTGCTTTAAAAACAGGAGCTGTCGCCAACAATCGTTTTGCTGTCATCATCGATCGCCATCACAAACATTTGACTGAACAGATACCTGTGGACAGGAGCGGCGGCGGACTGTGACGTCATTATTCATTGAGCCAATCACTGTGGATCACTGTGACTGTTTTTGTTGTCAATGATGACGTGTCATGTCATTGGCCAATCATCGAATAAATGAAAATTTGTTTTATAATGCGGATAATACGTCGGTAAAAATTGACAACACGACAATTGCAGCCCAGCTGTGAACAACGTAAAATGACCCGAATTCTATAACATTTTTATTGTGTAACAGTTGTAAGCAAACTTTGTACTGCGTAAATCTCACATGTCTTATATTAAATTTTGAGAGTGTTGAGATTCCATAGGTCCAAAGAAACTCTTGTTGAAAATTTAGCAAATCACTCCAAAGAGGAATTTCATAATGTATGGCAAAGAAATGTTTATTTGTATAAAAATTTATAAATAAATGCCGTCAACTCCACCCACATGGTCTACAAAAAGGGAGTTATTATTCGGCATTGCATTCCAGAATGCAAATATGCACCAAAACGAGTAAAAATATTACGCGTTATTACACTCTTCTCACCGCGCACTCAGAAAAACAGTTTAAAAACTGCAGACTATCGAGCACAACAAAAGAAACAAGGGCGTCCACTAGGAATTCTAGGGTTACTTAAAATGTCGTTTCTCTCTCCGTTAAGTGGCGGAAAATATAAGAGAAAACACTTAATGGAGGTTTTAAATTTTGGCTTCAATTACTACTTTCCTGTGCACGCTTCAATGTATATCAACTGGTGTATAACACACTTTTTCTTTCCAGTTTGTTTGCGTTTAGTGTGTAAAGTATTTTAAACGTTTCTTCTATTTACAATTGCTATCGCGTAGAATGGTACCTTATAGTGAAATTGTTATTTATGTTTTAAAGCAAATAATATACTTGTTATAGTAGGACATGGATTTGTCAGTTATAACAATAAAAACACCCTTAATGTTTGCAGCCGGCATATTGTGTGTATTCTCTGTGAAACACGTCTGTTATATTGCAGCGAGTTGAGAAATTAAAGTGTATATGACAGTGATTTTTTTTAATTTGCTTGAACGAATCTACATGATGTCCTGATAAGAAAATGGAAACAAATTTTTCGATATCGATTTTCCTTCTCCGCGTTTTAGCCGTCTAAACACGTGAAATTTCACTTCCGGTGTGTAACAAAACCGCGCAAGAAGAAAAACTGGAAATAGTCCGCTGTGACGTCAATACGGGAATGCCAGTGTCGCGGTTTCTCTGTTCCTCCGTTTTTTGGTGCGTGTTGCTACAACTATAGACAACACGCCGTGATAGAACCATATTTCTTCCTCAGGGCGCACCAAAAAATGTGAGGAACTAAGAAACCTCGACACCGGCATTCCCGTATTGACGTCACAACGGACTATTTCCAGTCTTTCTTCTTGCGCGGTTTTGTAACACACCGGAAGTGAAATTTCACGTGTTTAGACGGCTAAAACGCGGAGAAGAAAAATCGATATCGAAAATTTTTTTTCCATTTTCTTATCAGGACATCGACATTCGATCAAGCAAATAAAAAAATCACTGTCATATACACTTTAAAGGAGATTGCTAATTTTGGTAACCAAGGCAAGTTTGAAAGAATTAAATAGTAAATTAACCAGGGGCCGGATTCACGAAGCCCTCTTAAGTTAAGACATATCCTAAGTATTGTTTCTTAACAATAGCCTATTGTTGGAATGACAATAGACTATTGTTAAGAAACAATACTTAGGATATGTATTAACTTAGGAGGGTTTCGTGAGTCCGGCCCCAGGTTCTCAGATGGTCCTATCCTCAGAGGGGCAGAGCCAGTGGCAGAGGTCCGAAGATTTTCGAATTCTAATACAGTCCGAAGGTTCTACGGGCGTTTACGATCATTTTCCGAAGATTTTCGTGGAAGATCCGAACATGTTTCGATTGTAGACCAACAACTTTTCGTCGCATCAATGGACCAAAAACAGCAAACAACAAACAAATTCGTGTCATACACTTTAAAGGGACACTGTCACGAGGGCGCATGCGCCAGTTTCTCGAATCAATTTCAAAATGGCGTCGACTAAAGGCGGCAGTCACGGTGGAAAACAAAGGAAAACAAATAAACTCGGGACGGAAAAAGATAATTGAAAAATATCGGGACGGAAAAGTTTTTGAAGTGAGCCTGGTCCGCGCATGCGAATCCGTGACAGTGTCCCTTAAAATAGCATTGATCAAACTCATCCACAGGGCCTGGGAATGAGGCTGAGGATTAACAAGTCAGGTTATAACACAGCATTGCTCGCGGGCTTGTCAATGATTAATTGTGTATTTATGTTTCAATGGATGAATTTGCTAATATATTTCCTAGGAAATGTTTCTGATTCATTTTGTTTTCAATTGTTAAAAATTGAACTTTTCAAAAGAAAGCAGTCGTAGGCCAGGCAGCGACACATAAAAACAAAGAATTCAAGAATTAATTACTTTTGGCGTTGAGCACTGATTTGTTCTATTACCTACCGAACGTAAAGACGTTTGCATTAATCACTTTCAAGCATATGAGCCAAACCACATAACAGAACAGGAAACGAAACCGTGATGGCGAAACATGTTCCAACTTGTTCCATTGAGTAGAAAGGTTATGAAGGTCGACAATGGGTGATAAAGAAGGCGACAATTTGGAACTACAAAACTTATTGAGCGAAAATAGAGAAGAGAAGGATAGTGTTAATAGAGAAAAAGAGGTTAGAGCCAGAGACGAAGGTAAGCTGGTGCCTTGAAGATAAAAGACCAATTCGTAGTCAATTCTTATTTTTTTTTAATTTTGGCTCGGACAGAAAAAAAAATCGACACAGCCAGAAAGAACGTCTTAAAATTAGCAAGATCGTAAAATTTGAGAGTTAAATCTTGCTTAAAAGCAAAGATATAGGCCAGTGAATTTTTAAATTTCCACAGACGTTTGTATGGCGGTATAGGTAGGCATTTTCGTACCGCCATACAAACATCGCGACATTCACTTGTTTATATCTCCGCTTCTAGGCAAAGTATAAAGCTCAGATTTGCAAGTTTTTCTAATTGAAAGTTGCTATTTTTAGCAGTATTAATGGTTTGACTACCCAAGCTTAAATAAAAAAAATATATAATGATCTATTATTGGGTTTAACTCAAGAGTCTAGCAAGGTGTAAATAAAAGCTAATAAAATAGCATTTATGGTATTCTTTTTTAATATTCAAGCTGTAGGATTATCACTAATTACGGCAAAGAGCGTATCACGAGATGTTAATTATTACCGGAGTTTCCACGCTGGGTATTCCAGCAGGCCATCCTCATTTTCTATGTCATGGTGTGAAACTAACGTGACTCGCATAACAACCTTGACTAAGCCGACCATGGTTCAAGGTCGCGCAGCGGCTGGCCTCAAGCAAAATCCCTGAAACTGGATAAAACTTCCATTTATCTCTATAACCCTTTTCCCGTCTATACATTATAATCACAAACCCTGAGTCGGGTAATATAGTTTTAATGCATGGTCGAGTCTGTGCAGAAATTCAAATGAAAGTTGTTGAGCTAGCAGTACTTTCCTGTGGTGTTGTTTATCACGCTGTACAAGGTGGTTCTAACTTTTGAGTCTGTGAATAAAATCGCCTAAATTATAAAGAAACACCATTCAAATCAAATGAAAGCGCTTCTGCAATACTTTCCTGTGGTACTGTTTATTACGCTGTACAAGGTGGTTCTAGCTTTTGAGTCTGGATAAAATCCTAAAGTGTACATGTGACCTTTCAAATGAAAGCTATGAGCAGTACTTTCCTGTGGCTCTTTAATATGCTGTGGATCATAATGTCTTAAAATAAATTCAAATCAAGCAGCAATCCTTACTATGGTTACAGTGTGTTTTAATAAGCCTATCATGAAAAAAGGTACGTATATTGAGCCGTATTTCCCTACAACGTTATTTGTTATGATGTACAAGGTGTTGTTACATATGTAGTAAGAGCTCAGACCGATTGCAAGAATAATGATACACCGATAACAATATAATAACGATATTTAATATATTTTCAACTTTTCAGAAATCGAAGGTGACACACGATGGAAACAAGCGGCCATTGTTATTTCTTGTATCTCCATAATTTTCACGACTGCGTTTGGCTTAACGTTTTTCAGTAAGTTCTTCCTGAACATTCTTATTTTGAGTTCTTGAAAAATATCAATCTTAATTGTTATCCCTCTAACCATCATTTTAACTAATCTTCAAATCAGTTTTGATATATATATATTTTGCTTTTTCCGTGTAGTCGCATCTCAAATTGCTGAAAGCCCTGCGGCTTTTGGATTTGCCGTAAGTAATTAAAAGCATTGATCTTCAGTCAATTGATCATTTTTGGGCTAGTTTGATTCGGCATAATTTCTGGTAATGGCAGTTTACGCAACATTGAAAAGCAATATTTATTCCGTATATTTTAAGTCTTAAATTAGAATTTAAGACTTTAAATTCTTAGAATTTATCCTCTAGATCTGAACCAATATATAGAAGGTTTTAACAGCTGTGTTATGTTAAATAAAAATGTCATTATTAAAAAATCTTACATCGATATTAATATGCTCTCATAACTGATTAATGAAACAGCACAAAATAGGATTCATGTGAATGTTGAACGCACAGATTCCATGTTATTCGCACGTAAACAAATGATAAAGAATTTCCGAGGCTTTAAGACTGTCGAATGCATTTTAATTGTTGTATGCGAAGCAAAGCATATGTGCAAATAAATTACTATTCTGTAAACATCCAAGAAACATATTACTTGAAAGTCTAATTTCTCCTAATTAAAACAAACGCCGTTGCGAAGCAAGCTATCTTCAAGATTAACGTTTATTTAATATTTGAATATACCGATAAAAACCCCCTATTAAGCCCCCTGGGGTTTATTTAATTTCAGGACTCAAGAAAATGGTAGGATGGGATGGGGGGATACGTCAAAAATAGCCTAGTGTAACCGCGATTTTCTGTTATATACATTTTATTTCTTCGTTAAAATTTTTACGACGGTTTGTTTGCAGTTTGCAGCGGTGTTAGACTCGTTTAGTTCAGCTGTAGTTTTATGGAGATTTTCCGGAAATGAGAGCCACGAATCCAATTCTTCCGAACAAGAGAAAGAAAGAAGGTTGGTTTTCTGATAGCTGCTTAGAACGAAGGTTTCATTAGCAAGTCTGCATAGAGCTATTGCAGTTGATTCAGTTCAGAGACATATAGATATTTAGCCGATACCAAACGCGCTAAAACGTGCACAAGTCAAATGCCGGCTCCTGATTGGTTGAAAACAGGAGCCATTTAAAAAAACATTACACGGGCAAAGCCATAGCAAACACATATGACGTTTTCTTTCGGAAATTTCTTTCGAATGTTTTTAGGCGCGTCGGACCTTGGTTATTGCTTAATTTTGAACGAACGTTCAAAAATTTTCAAATAAAAGTTGAAGTACAACATCTGACTATACGTTTTAAGGCGGGACTTAACATGACTTTAATGGAAATATATATCTCGTTCACGTTTCAAGCAATCCAAAAACTCTATGCTCATCTCATGAATCTACGTTTTGCGGTGTTTTGCAAATTTTTGGGTGACTTTTGGGTATGTTTGGGAGGAAATAGTTTTTCTTTAAGGATTGGTGAAATTTACAGAAATAAGAAATATTGGGGATTTAATGAAGTTTTAACTGAAATTAGAATTTGAAGTTAATCATTGATAGATGGACGCCAAAATAGTCCACTAGCAACCTGGGGTGCTATTGCGTTGGTATCAACTGTCTGTTGGTGTCTTTCTTCTATCCCTTCTTTAAACCTCTTAAAATTGCATTTAAATTTAGATTGAGTACCGATTCTTTATTTCAGAGCGTGCATAGCCATTGCGGTCTGTTTTATCCTCTCTGCATTTGCTATAGCAGGTAAAGCCGTGTATACGTTAATAGTGGACGGCATCCCGCACAAGGTATGGAACCAACTACATATATAGCTCTTACTATACTACCAGGAGGGAGGAAAGATCTAACACTAGTAGCAGGGGGAAGATCTTACACTAGTACCAGGAGGGGGCAGGGTAGAATTTACACTAGTACTAGGGGGGAGAGAGAGTATATCTTACACTGACACCAGGGGAGGGGGGTGGGAGGAAGATCTTAAACTTGTACCAAGGAAAGAGGGAGGGGAGATCTTACATTAACACCAGGAGAGGGGGGAAGGTAGATCTTACACTTGTACGATGGAAAGAGGGAGGGCAGATCTTACACTATTACCAGGGGGAGGGAGGGAAGATAGCGAGTGGCCTGCACAACCCCATTAAATTTTTTGAGGAGAACATGGTCCGAAATCTCGTGCCCTGACCGTGGGAGACCTGGGTACGACACCGCCTGGGAAAATACCATGGTAAAGTACTATATAAACCACAAATCCCTGAAAAGGGCCTTTTAATTATAATACGATGGTTGAAATCCTGAGGAGAGGACTACTCTACAAAGTTTTGTGCTGGGATGCTCCGCCCCGACGTCCAAACCCTTACCCTTTTACATATGACAGCGTTACCTTTTCTGTCAAAACGGTATACCTTCCATAGAAAATGGTACCCCTTCTATATACCTACAGAAGAAACACTGCATCTCTTTACTATACCCTGAAATAAACTTATGAAACGATATCCACGGAAAAACATCGAGTGTTACCACTTATAATTTTAACCAAACAATGATAGTCTCTACTCAGTTCACTTGTGTGGCGGGAGTCAAGATACCTAAATGGCAGTTTACCCTACCATTTTGTATACTTCAGTTCGTGAAATCCCTTTCGGGCCCATCATAGGGAGTACCCCTCCCCGGGGTTGAAATCCCAAACGAATAATATCTTCCTTTCTTCTTGTTTCACCCTTGCTATCGATCACAGTTCTGTAACCTAAGTTAAACAATCTTGTGTTTCTGGTTTCATGATTAAACTTTATAGGATAATGGATTTTCCTGGTGTGTTGTTATTTCAGGAGTATTTGATGGAAATGCTCTCAATTTCGAGCTTTGTATTTCTTATTTTCCTGGTTTGTGCCAAGTGCCTAATAGCACATAAAGTTCACAGCAGAGCCATGAGGACTGATGGTAAAAACATTTTAGAGCGGTTTAATTTTTAATCGAGTGTCGTAAAACCAAAACCAAAGTCATGACTCTGGTTAAACACAGCAGACCCAAACAATCCAGTGAGCCATGCAATCAGAACTCGAAGTAAACACATGTCGCCGGCGCCAAACGCGGGAAAACGCGTGCGAGTGAGTCATGAAAACTGCTTTTATTCCCTTTTAACTGTAACCAGGAATATGCACATCCATTTCCGAAGCTAAGGGCGATCCCCGCGTCTAAAATTACCGACGAAAAACTACAACTCTGTTCCCAGAGTTTTTGAGTTGTTACAAACAAAGATGACGCGCACTATTTTGAACGAGAAGAAGGTCCTGGGAACTTGGGCATCGCACACAGCGGTCACTTGTCCGGTGTATGTAGAAACCCGCCAGCCAACGAGCCGCGCTCGCGCTTTGGGTCTGTGGCGGCCTGCGAGCAGATTACCTTCCCCCCAAAACCAAAACTCTGAATACACGAGGAAACTTAAAGGAGCTATGTCATGGTGATTTTTAGGTTTTTCAGGTCAAAACTGCCCCAAATTAAAACTAAGTACCTTTGTCGTGCACAAAATGCTTATAGAATACTAAGAGAGAGATATCAAGTGAATTTTTCTAAGAGAAAATAAACCATAATCAGAGTTTTAGCGAGTTTTCCAGGATAGAAGCGATAAACTTGAAAAAATTAGCCCAAAGTTTTCGAGATGCAATCTATTTCCATCCTGGCCATCTGCAGCCCAAGACACTTATTTTTACTCTCAGAGCGCGCGCACTAGTAGAATAATTTTAAACAAAACTGAACCCTTATTTTTGGGTGTTCACTGATATAAAGATGTATTTTGGCTTTTTAAAGTAAAACTAACAATAGCGACAAAGCCCCTTTGACTACAGCTGAAACTCATTTCGTAGGCAGAAGTGACGTTATAATGTCGAGCTGTGTTACTCTGCCGTAACACGGTGCGTTGCGTTTTTTTTTTTTTACTTGATTGATTCTAGAGCAGTTTTCAATTAAGTATCGAAAGTAATTACACGATTGCTTTGGTTTTGTATTGCTACGCTTTGTGATTGGCTAAAAAATCTCGCGCCACTTTCTCGACCAATCAGAAGTAAAACCAATCGTGACTTACTCGCGCGCGTTTTCCCGCACTTGGCGCCGCCGACATGTAATTGTTTCGAGCTCTGATTGGTTCATTGGATTGTTTACGACTGCTGTGATTGGTCAGAGTAATTACTTTGGTTTTGGTTTTACGACACTCAATTGAAAACTGCTCTATTGATGCAGATTGATTGATTGATTCTACTTGACTTGTAACACCTTTGATGACCCATACGAGACAATTTTCACATGCCATTGAATGGAAAAACTCCGTTGCAAGGCAGGTCTGTGCAACTGCTGCATGACAAGAACTCAATGCCACTTCCTGCAACGGTCCGCTGCAACATGTCTCGCAATATTTCGTGCAATTTGGGTTCATCACTTCTACATTGCAACACCACATCTTGTGTGTGGGGGTTTGCGCCTCTCATAATTCCACTGCACTCATTTGTGAATGCTAACAAAACCCATCTATCTCGGTTTATCGATACGCGACGTAATTCTAAATGCTGATTTATGTCTATTTTTTTCCAGCGATCAATTCTCTAGCCGGAGCCGTGATGACGCTTGGTATGATTGCAAGTGATTTCGTTTGTGAAAAGAATCATAAGATCTGCTACTTGGACTCAGCCACGGCGATTCTTATAGCTATTGCTCTCTTCAGTTATGGCGTTATGTAAGTTATAGGTCTTAACCCTTTCACTCCTAGAGTCAATTATGGAGACATGTAATGTAGTTCTATCTTTTGAGTCTGTTGATGAAATCCTATGGTGTGACCATTCAAATGAAACCTCTTCAGCAGTACTTTTGCATGGTACCATTTCTTTTTCAATATTTTACAAAAAGGAAATTTGGGATTTCTCTTGAATTTTGATTTGTGGCACTCTTGGCACTCTTTTGTTTTTGTAACACCTTGTCACGGAATACAAAGCTATTGCTCTCGTATAAGTTGTATAATTTGACACTTTTAAATCATGATGCTTCCAATTCGAGCGCGCGCCAAAACACTCGTTTTGCCAACCTCGTCCCCAGTGCCCTCGTGTACTGAGCCCGTGTAGGCCATTTGCACGATGACGTCATTTGACTACTACTACTACTACCAGAATTCATTTCGTTTTTCCTTTCTTATTTAAATTTTGTAATCCCAGTGCGGTTTAAATAACAATAGCCCTAATTTGCACTACAAAACAAAAAACTGAAGGATTCTGGTAGTAGTAGTCAAAAGACGTCATCGTGCAAATGGCCTATTCTTTTACTTTTATCGTTGATGTCTCCTGTTGTGAGCCTGGGCTTACTGTGGTTTCAAAGGTAAATACACTATATACTCTCTAAATACGCTATAAATAGGCCATTTCCGAGTTGCCTTTAGCCTCTATATCAAAGCGAGGCTAGGTGCGAAACCTTTCATATAAGGGATATAAAAATGAGTTTTCATTCACATGCAAATAAGTTTTATTTGCATGTGAATGAAAACTCATTTTCATATGAAAGGTTTCGCACCTAGCCTCGCATTGATAGAGAGGCTAAAGGCAACTCGGAAATGTCCTATTTAATACACTGTTAGTTAAATACATTATAATAAGGGATACATGAGGTACCGACGAACTGGCAGGCGTGTAGCCCGCTGTTCAAGGAGAACGTAGACTCGCGTACTTATCGACTCACTGGTTTGTACTAACCAAATTTACCGTTGGATTGACTTTGTGGTAGATTCTGCATGTACTGGTCACATATTACGTAAAACAAAAGGAACAAGGAACGACAATAATACAAATGCAAAACAAGACCAAAAATACAATACCTCACAAATAATAGAAGACAATGCGTGGTTCATGGATACCGATACATGCAGAAAGACCCGACCTTGTGCTTTGTTCCTTTATCTTCCGCATCTTAGAACCATTGCAGAGCTGTGGCCAACAACACAAAAGAAACATTGTGACGAGTAAGCTGTGAGATTCCACTGAAGAAGCCCTTTTAATTACAATTTTGACGCGAGGCTAAATATGAAATGTGCCGACTGAGTCTTGCATTGTACATTTTGGAATACGTAAATAAAGAAGACTATTTTCAAATGTATTTTTTCCTGTTTTAATTGTACAACCAGCTTAACGTCAATAGCTGCCAGGTTTTACCGCAGGCAGACCACAGGTTTACCATCCTCGTTTTGTGTGGTGTCCTGTGCATCTGTAAGTGCCGTATCGGTTTGTAAAAGTAATCTCGCTAAAGGCGAAATTTAGGGCTGTAAAAACTGATGAAAATGAAATAGAAACTCTTAAAATCACTGTCATGTTGTTTAACTCCAGGTTTGAGTTAGTTGAACCGTTATTATGAAAATACCGCTTTAATTTCGCGAGCCACAAATCGCCAAACTAAACACAGGAAAACAAAGTTAAAAAACAAATTTAATTAAAGTTAAACTAACCTTGCATTCCTTGTGTGGAATTTGACGGTAGTTTTGCCCTCTGACCGCTATTTCCTGTTTTATTCAAAATTGAAGTTTAACATGTGAACGATGTGGCAAGGCGGGAATGAATTCAGAATAAATAAATTAACCATCTGAAATGAAATTCCTTACCTTCAAAGCTCCACAACCCCGAGGTCTAAGTCTCTTTTATCTTTTTGCCATTTTTGCGGCACAACACAGTCTGTCGAAGTGGCGAAGGACTTACAAACACATTTCTACTAAATTTGATTTCTCGGTGAGATCGATGCCACCTGAACAGGATATTACAATAGGCCAATTTCGAAGCATCGGAGAATAATACAATTAAGAAATTAAATATTCATCCCCGAACCTCAATGTGATTTCTTTTGTTTTAATCCCCTAAGCCTCGGAGCGAAATACGAATTTGGCTTGTTTTCAAAGGTGGACACTCTGTGACGCCTATCATAGAGTAGTGTGTCCCTGGACATTAGTCTCAGAGTCAGTTGAAAACAATGGAGAGAAGTCAACAGTGAATCTGCATTGACAACGATTGGTAAATTGGGAGAACAAGAGGAAACTGTGATGAAATGACCTGGCGACAACCATTTCATTCAGACAATGCAATGCTTGCCCCTACTTTTACTTAACCCGTTCACGCCTAGAGTCAATAATGGAGACATGAAGCGTCGTTCTAACTTTTGAGTCTGTGGATGAAATCCTGTGGCGTCACCATTCAAATGAAACCTCTTCAGCAGTACTTTTGCATGGTACCATTTGTTCTAACTTTTGAGTCTGTTGATGAAATCCCATGGTGTGATCATTCAAATGAAACCTCTTCAGCAGTACTTTTGCATGGTACCATTTGTTCTAACTTTTGAGTCTGTTGATGAAATCCTATGGTGTGACCATTCAAATGAAACCTCTTCAGCAGTACTTTTGCATGGTACCATTTGTTCTAACTTTTGAGTCAGTGGATGAAATCCTATGGTGTCACCATTCAAATGAAACCTTTTCAGCAGTACTTTTGCATGATGCAATTTGTTTTTCAATATTTTATAAAATTAAATTTGGGATTTTTCCTGAATTTTGATGCTTGGCACTCTTGGGAGTTAAAGGGTTAACCCTGGTACCTGGGTGCCGCATGTTTTAATTTTTTGGTGAAAACTATCTTGGGAGCTTCTTCTAACCGTTTATGCGGTTAATTTCACTCTTGATATTTAGATAACGGACATCTGTAGCCTGGGTAAGCCCTAGAAGACGAACATGGATACTTTCAATGAAATATCTTTTATTTATCAAACAAATTTCATTTTATAGGTATATCACTTTGAATTTTGTAAATTCATAGTGATACTATAGCTTACAAAAGTCCATTAATTAACGCAATTTAACTTAATACAAATGATTTATGCCATCACTGTAATTTATATTCTTTACAATATCTGTATTCCCGGTTGACCATCCCACTTGCTTACAAAAATCTTACTCTTGCATTATACGCAATTTTTAATAATTCATAAAAAAATTCGATATATCTGGAAAAAAATTCACGAAAGACAAATGAGAGCAACATGGTTCTTGAAAAGCGTTTTTATGTCAACAAAGAACAATAATCAAAACCTGTAGGATAAGAATTCAATGCTTTAGAACAAAAATCAAAGGCATTGCTGCGATGGTCTTCAAATCTACACAATCCTTTCTTGGGAAGATTGCGTGATGACCCATAGTCACGCAATTCGTCATCATAAGGACAAATTGCGTCACGTGTCACACAAATGAGCGTCTGTATTGAGCGAGATTGCCGTCAAAGAATGAATGAAAGGGCCGAGCAGGTGATTTTTCAAATAGCTTCTACTCAACCCCTATCATTTAATCGTAAAGCTGCTACAAACTAACAATTTATCCTTCGAAGGCAAATATACTGGGCGATTTGGTAAATCAGATGTTATGGTATTCTTTCATTTTTTACAACTTTTTATTTACTATTTTTTTTATATATAAACATTGGCTACCTGACGATATACTATAATGCTATGACACCTCTACGTGAGTACAGGGATGTTGGATGTCGAAGATGAGCTAATAAGTTATTGCCAATCAAATCGACAAACATCCATCGGTCTTTTGCAACGAACATCAACAAGCACAAGACCCAATTGCTTTGCTTTGGTAATGGGGTTTAGTTTATGTTATAAACTCCTCTCTTTTTCATAAATCCCATTTTCTCCAACTTTCCTTTATTTCCCTTCTGTTCTTTCTCTCGCTGTTTTCTGGCCTTGAGTTCTCGTTCCGTTTCTGCTTTCATTTCCTTGACCTTTTTCTTAATTAAAGCGCGGTGGTTTTGACTGACACCCATGGCCTGAGAATTTAAAGCAGAAATGATCAATCAACTTGGGGAGTAATACAGTAATTTTGATTTTTTTTTTTTTTTTTTTTTTGGGGGGGGGGGGGGGGGGGCGACCCCGTAGCTGTCCAAACGATGTCTGTGATTGGCGAACGGTACAATTGATATATCACTTGAACAATGCCCCTATCTCTAATCCCTATACCAGCGGGACAAATCTATTGTTTTCTTAGCGAATCGCAGACATCGTTTAGACAAGTGCTGGACTACCCTTTTTGGGTCAAACGAAATGCTTATAGAACACTTAGAGGAAGATATCAAGTGAATTTTAGAAGAAAATAAATAGATAAGAGTTTTGGCGAATTTGCAAGACACAAGCGATAAACTTGAAAAAATTAGCACAATTTTTTCAAGATGCAATCCATTTCCATCCTGGCCATCTGCAGTCCAAGACACATTTTTACTCTTGGAGCACTGGTAATAATAATATTAAACAAAACTGGACTCTAATTTTTGGGTTTTCACTGATATAAAAATGTCTTTTGGCTTTTTAAAGTAACACTAAATATGGTGACAGAGCCCCTTTAACATAAAATCATAACATATATTATAGTTTAGAATACATATTAAAAATAACTAAGTAAAGAAAGAAAACGAAAAACGGTGCTTTGTGTATTACAAACAAAGGATGCAAAAATAAAATTAAAAAAAATAATTTTTGTGGATACAAACCTTACGTGTGAACATTCACGTGAAAGCTAATCAACAGTATAATAAATAAACTCGTATCAATTACAGATTAAGTAATGCTCCAAATAAGAACTATAGTAAACTTCATTGTTCTGCGGCATTGGCTCTTTCCCACATAGAATATCTTTGATTTCAAGAATAGAGGAGGGGCTGATGGTTCATAATTATATTTCATTATAAAAATAAAGAAAATCCATTTGCATCAAATAAATTTTAGGAAATGTACGTGCTTAACCAATCAGAATAGCAGAAGACAATAGCTAATAATTTTGCTTCTCTGATGAAGTTCCCCAAATACAATATCTTTTAAAAACTGCATGTTGTGCGATTGGGTTTCAAATTACTTGAAACCTTAAAAAAAAATTAGACAAAATGCACCTTGAACCTTAACTTTTTAGCGGTTTTGAGTCTAGACCAATGAGATCACTACATGTAGTTGTAACAATGAAAAAAGTTGACATTCCATCGTGCATTGCCGTTCAGCACTATCCTTCTTATGCGGATCATTACTTAATGGAGTGCATTTGATGTCGGGGGAGCCTGAGCACAAGAACAAAAGAGAGGCCTGAAGTGGGTACCAGTTTCCAGCCGAGGTGCCCCTGAAAAATGTACGGGGTGGCTAATTTGGCATTGACCAAAATCTCAAAAAGCCCGCCTTCACGAGATCAGAAAGTGTTCTCCTCTTGTCAAACGCAATAATAAAGTTAATAATCAACTTTATTTAACCGTCTTGTCTTCTAGCAGAACACAGGTCCTTCAATGATAAGGTGTATAAGTAGGTTTATAGGTGGGTGTATAGGTAGGTGTATAGGTAGGTGTATAGATTGGTGTATAGGTGAATAAGGCGCTTTAAATAAAAGCTATTTCAAATATAACACATATTTGTTGCAACTGTTATGCGGGGCAGGTGAGTGACAATAGATAAAACATAAACCTATACATGTACATGTACCTTGAGCTTGGAGCCATCCAAATTCAATAACTGCTTTCCATCAATATTTTTATTGCTGAATTCTTCTGCGTACTCTTCAAGGTCATTTGCTATCAACCACATATACACCTGCAAGTACACAACAGATATGATCATTTGATGCATTTTTTCTTCCTTTTCAATGGCCGAAAGCCCACCACATGACCTTAGAACAACTCTCTATGAATAAAATGAAACAGTGCAAAAGTGTTTTCCTGCCAATAATAACTATTGTTCTGCTCCTGTCCTCTACAATGGCAGCCCGATTTCTGCTCTGTTTTAGCAGTTATGAATAAACAACTATTGAACTCAGCTATTGCGAAATATCGCGATTTGTCAGTGGGCCATTCCATTTTTTATCCCCCCTACCCTCTACGGAAGAGGTTAGTCAAAATTGTCCCCAGAAGAAAAAAAGATCAAAGTGCTGACATGTTCTCCCCTCAGAAATGACTTTTGAAGACAACCCTCAGAAAATCTTGTCCGTAGGGGGGGGGGGGGGGGGGGGGATAAAAAATGGAATGGCCCAGTGGCAAGCGGATCGATTATTTGCTGAAGCCAAATTAATCTGCCACTGGCATAGAGCGGTTTTCAATTGTGTGGAAAGTAATTTCACAGTTGCTTTGGTTTTTCATTGCTACGCTTTGTGATTGGCTAAAAAATCATGCGCCACTTTCTCAACCAATCAGAAGTAAAACAAAAACCAATCGTGTCTTGTTCGCACGTGTTTTCCCACGCTTGGCGCCGCCAACATGTAATTGCTTCAAGCTCTGATTGGTTCATTGGATTGTTTACGACTGCTGTGATTGGTCAGAGTAATTACTTTGATTTTGGTTTTATGACACTCAATTGAAAACTGCTCTTCACAATATTTTGCTCAACCCTCATCCAATTATTGATAATTATTAACAGGTACACATACAAATACACTGTAATAGTAAGTCCCTGTCACCTCAAAAACTCAAGAGAATCAAATCTTAAACTACACATATTGTACAACAAAATCTAAAGTATATCTATGCCATGGGATTTTGGATAGGGAGAGGTTTGAGAAAGCTAGTCTTGCAGGGCTGTCACTTGTAGCCGGCAACTACAGTAAAGATGGCCAGCAACTCACAGTTTCAAAGTGACTAAAAGACAACAAGTATGGGAAAGACTTTCTTTGTTAAATACAGTCGAACCTCCTTAATACGGACACCAAAGGGACAGACCAAAGTGTCCGTATTATAGAGGTGTCCGTATTATAGAGGTATGAATTTTTGTATCTTAGGGACCAAGAGAACTGTCCGTAATAGAGAGGTGTCCGTATAATGGAGGTGTCCGTAAGGAGAGGTTCGATTGTACATGCATGACAAGCTAGCTTAGTGATAACCTTGGGCTTGAAACTAGCAGGATTCTATATGTACTGTATTATATCATTATTTCTTTTAAACATCGCCTGTTTAGCTCATTATAGGTACAGTACAAGTCTGCTGAGTGGGTGGAAAATAACTGAGGACGAAGGTGCTGCCTTTACTATGACATCTGCAA
Organism: Cladopsammia gracilis; assembly: GCA_022457155.1. NCBI lineage: Eukaryota > Metazoa > Cnidaria > Anthozoa > Scleractinia > Dendrophylliidae > Cladopsammia > Cladopsammia gracilis. The sequence continues at coordinate 439,476 of JAJGOT010000007.1, forward strand.
ATGGTTAGACCTTCACATGGCTTGGATGACCACATAGAAATAGGGGCCCTGTCTCCAGTAGGGAACGTAAAAACACTGTCCCCAATTACATGTTGTTCTTCCATGCTAAATACAACGACACTTAATGTGATTAATTTTTTAGTATCAAAGAAGCAAGAATTCCTTTAAGGGCTTCTATAAACTGGATAATATATATGTTGTAGTTCATTTTTATCTTTGGTTCAAATTTTATTTTCCTTTGTTTAAAACTCATTATCATACATTACCATAGCCAAAAACAACCTAAAGGAAAATAAAAATTTGAACCAAGGATAACACTGAACCACAACATATACACAGTGGGTTGATTGGCCATATACCTGGGTTGTCAGAAACGTTTAAAGTAGATGCAATGAAGATCGCTCTTATCAGAAATTACCAAAAAACACAAGGACAATTGAAAGGTAAAGGAAAATAAAAAATAATTAAACCAACAACAGATTTAAACCAAATCATGTATGTTTGTATGTTTGTCAGACTGTCTGTCTGTCTGCCACCCACCTGGTCTGTGTCCCAGTCAGACACCAGTTGTGCAGTTGACTGAGTGTCAGGACTACCGATTGATGACTTGCCATCCCCATTTGATGCAACACCTTAAAAGGAGCAAGGACATAAAATTATCCATGCATGCCAGGTGTTCTGCCATAACATAAATATAACATGTATCATACAAGTTACTAGAAATCTGATTGAGTGAATGTACTCCTAAACTAGGCAAGTGATAAAGTGCAGAATCAATATCTCACTTGAGTGAGAGTAATGGTAAAATATTTTAGCTACAACCCTGGTCGGAAGTTTTGGGACACCGTAACCTTTTTACCCACAAATAATTGTCTAATTGTGCTTGCCTCCCCCTCCCCACCCTTGATACAATGTTGATATTTATGCATATAACCAAGCCGCAATGTTTCAACTTTGTATTGGGGGAGGGGGAGAGGGGGAACCAGGAAATGGAATGATAGTTTTTCTCTTCGAAAGACTGTGAATGAGTAGTCTTTTTCTTAAGTGTCCCAAGTTTTTTTTGTCCATGGTTATAGGTTGATTTCACATTTACCAGACACAGCCTTTTCCAGTTTTCTCAAAACAGGGCACTACATGTATATACCAAAATATGTAACACATTCAAACCTGTATAGGCCACTTTGAAAAATACAATAATACTCTAAAAGTGCAGGTTTGGGTGGTGCTTGATGTAAGCCTGATTTTTCCAATTTTCTTTTGTTTTTAGCACAAACTGCATGTACTATGCTTCACCTTTATGGCTATTTGCAGATGGTGCACATTTTGGTATACAAACACACAATGCTACATCCTAGCGTTCCTACATGTACTCTGAATTTCATTGTGCCATTCTAACAAAGAAGACTTGCATAATTACACCCCGGTGAGGCTGAGCCAGCACATGAAAGATTATTATGGTATTTTTGAAATCGACTATTAAGCAGCCATTCTTGGGACTTTGGAAATTGGCCGCTTAATACAGGTTGGCCTCTTAATACAGGTTCATCAAAAATACTTTGTGTATAAGTGCATAAGGGGGTGTCTGCATGATACCAGTGTAAATTATTTGTACAGATGTACAAGTCCATCCCAGCTTTCTCTGTCTCTGTATTTTTTTTACATGATAATGTAACATCAAAACACAAATGGCAAACAAAAAAGAAGCCAGCATTAAACTTACTAGGTGAGCCATGATCAGAACCTGTTTGGCCACTAGTGGCAAGTAATTCAGGTGGGACATCAATAGCTGCTTCATTGTAAGACTCCATCACTGGGACACTCTTCATCTGTAACAAAGGCATGGCGGGAGGGAGGAATGGAGATGAGCCACGCGAGGATCCTTGAGATGATGCCAGGTCTGAGTCAATCTGAAAATGAGGAAATAAATGTCTTAAATCATACTGAATGTAAAATGGAATGTCAAGTCCTGCACCCTAACCACTCAAGATAAATGCTTGTTTACCCTTCTTGTAGCTTCTTCAATCTCATCCAAGGAGTTTGTAGATCCTGACAAACACTCCTCTTCCTCATCTACAGGTTTCTGCCCTCCTCTGTCCACCCGATCGAGTGCTGTAGTCGGCAAAGATGACACCTTGATATCAGCCTTGGAAAGCTGCTTCTCCAACAGATTCTCCACCACAACGTTACGAGTTTCTTCCTTGTGAGACAGAGGGAAGCTTGCTCGCGTTTCCTGGGGTGATGAATCACCACTCTTTGTAGGTGAATCGTCATAAAGATTTTTGCCTGTGGATCGAAGTTTGAAGCCCCCAGCTGGGAAAGAAGGCAGAACAAGGCCTGGCCCTTTCTGGGGACCCTTGTGCTGTTGTTCATTTTCTGAGGAAGAGGTCTTTGAAGGAGTATCTTCTTCATCTTGGTCTGATGTTTCCTGATCTCCCAACATCTAAGAAAACAAAGTGGAAATTAAAGAAGGGGGATGTGGTTTAGACATTTTGGGTCAAACCGCCCCAAATTAAAACCAAATACCTTTGTCAAACACAAAATGCTTATAAAACATCAAGAGGAAGATACTTAGTGTCTTACATTGTCATCATCATCCAGTGTTTTTGCCCAGCTTAAACGAGTTGGCTTATGTTTCCTTTGCTGTGCCTCTGCAAGTCGTTTCTTCTCCCTGAGGTATTCATTGCTAAGTGTTTTTGTGGCTGGAACGCTGTTTAAATCTATACCGTCCATTCTCTTGTCTTCTGTTACAGCTGCATTAAGACAGGAAAAAGGTATTGTGTAAGCTTTATGAAATACGTTCATATGAACTGAGGGAGAAGGAATTAATTTTAAGAGAAAGCGATCATTGCAGTTCTGTAGAAACTGAAGGAATTGCAATTATTAGAGTCTGAAAATGCTTCTAATCTAGTCTCTTCATGCTAGGGAAAATACAGGTCACCCCACCTTTAATAAAATATTTGACTATAATTATAAATATCACCTGGTGTGACTTTTTCTTTGTCCGAGGTGTCCCAGCTCAGCTGGAAACTTGCCAGTGCTTGCTGTACTTCACTTGTCAAGTCACTCCCCACAATTTTCTCTTCCACCTCTACTTTCTTTTTAGCAGTTGGTGACATTTTCTGTTCTTCGTTTTTCAATAAGAAAGACAATGTCTCCTTTTCGTTTTGTTTTGCATCCTTTTCTGAAGCTGCTTGTTGAGGAGAGTGAAGCTGCTTTACTCTGTGCTTGCCAGTTGGCAGCGCTTTCTGCTCTTCATTTTTCAATAAAAATGATGGTGTTTCTCTTTCCTTTTGTTTTGATCCTTTCTCTGGAGCTGCTTGTTGCAGAGAATGAACTTGATTTTCCAGTTCTTTGACCTTATGACAACAGATCATGCTTCAAGTTAGAAAATAATGTGTCCATCTCTTTGAAGCTTTATATTTACAGTTTAACCCTTTCATTCCCAGACTGAGTCAATTATGAAGACATGTAGTGTGGTTCTAACTTTTGAGTCTGTGGACGAAACCCTATGGTGTGACCATTCAAATGAAACCTCTTCAGCAGTACTTTTGCATGGTACCATTTGTTCTAACTTTTGAGTCTGTTGATGAAATCCTATGGTGTGACCATTCAAATGAAACCTCTTCAGCAGTACTTTTGCATGGTACCATTTGTTCTAACTTTTGAGTCTGTTGATAAAATCCTATGGTGTGACCATTCAAACGAAACCTCTTCAGCAGTACTTTTGCATGGTACCATTTGTTCTAACTTTTGAGTCTGTGGACAAAATCTTATCGTGTGACCATTGAAATGAAACCTCTTTGGCAGTACTTTGGCTGGTACCATTTGTTCTAACTTTTGAGTCTGTGGACGAAATCCTATGGTGTGACCATTCAAATGAAACCTCTTCAGCAGTTCTTTTGCATGGTACCATTTGTTCTAACTTTTGAGTCTGTGGATGAAATCCTATGGTATGACCATTAAAAAAAATGAAATTTGGAATTTTTTTCTTAAATGGTGATGTATGGCACTCTGGGAAGTAAAAGGCTTAATATGCAGAAAGAAGGTGAAGGGGGTGAGGTTCAAAACAAACATTCAAACAAACAAAAACCAAATTTATGTCCCTTTGTCATTAGATCAACATAAAATTATTTTTAGCAGGTGTCAAAAACTACAGTTACTTGTGGACTAATTGTATCAAATGAATTTACAAATTTCATGATTATGATTGGTCACCTGTGGGTCAATTTCTTACGAAATTGGTACACGGTCATGTGGATGCCCCATTACAGCTATCCAATTACAACTTTTGGTAATTGCATACATGTATTCAAATGGTTCCTTTTTACTGTTTCCGACTGGTTACAAACTGATAGAAAATATCCCTGAATAAAGTCCACATAGATTTTTTAGTCTCAAATTTTGTCACAAGATGTGATTAATTAGTAATTGGAATTTGTGTCGTACAATTCGGGGGTCATCATGCTCATAATTTCAAATTATCCTCAAACTATGCATGCACTTGGCTGATTTGAAATTACTCAGCTGATTATACTCCCTGAACTATATTTTACTCAGTTCAATTACTATTTAGTATTACTAAATCATCGCAATTTTCATATACACTACTGTGCAAAAGAAATGAGAGCAACTTTCGACAAATTTCGAGACTTTTGAGCAAACATTTGAACAAAATAAAACTCATGAAATTTACCTTAAGATTAATAACTGCTGGCAGCATTGTCATTGAGAAGCTCAGAAAGGATGTTTAAAACCAATCATATTTCTTTATAAACCAACCTTATCTTGCAGCAATCTTATTTCCACAGCAGATCTTTCAGTGGCTACAGCATTTGTTTGTTCCCTTTGAGAAAAAAAAAAAAGACTGCATGTATATCTGGAACTTTAACTTTTATCCAATGGCATACAGTACAGTATAATTACAAGGAAGACAAACCGACAAATGGAGAAAGAGAAGGACAAATGATGGTTGGTACATGTAAGGTTGGATACACATATGGACAGATTGACAAATGCATAAAAAAAAGTGGGAAAAGAAGTTTCATGTAACAAGAAAGTGAATAAATGTACAAATAGCATGTGATGACAACATTTACAAGCTTTTTCTGAGTCCTCAAATAAGACCACATTAGAGAGTGTATTTTTTGCACGCTGTTTCAGCATTGCCGGTAAGTGTCCCAAGAAGTATTGGCCAGGGTTGTATTTATCTCAGAGCATGCCAGGATATCCAGTGAGCTTGCCAAGTTGTTTTAACCTTTTTGCAGCCACAAGTGATGAAAGTCGCCTTACCCATAAGTGGCCAAAGGCAACTCCATATGCTATTTGGGCAATAAAATATTTGGCCATGGAGTTTTCTGTTCAAAGACTTTTCCTTTTGAGCATGAGGACGAGCCCGGAGGGCGAGAAAAACTCGCGCTACGCGATCGCACGAGTTCGCTTCGCTCACGCTGGGCTAAAAATAAATCGGTCTGTGGACAGACTAGCCATGGAGTGAATTAAATTTGAAGAAACTTCACTGCGAAAGAGTTAAGTCACCTGCAATTTCACTATTAAATGTTCAACGCAGAAGGGCACACGCTGTGCACAATTGCACAGACTAACCAAACTTACTTTTCCTCAAGTTCCTTTACTCTGATCTTGGCATTGTGATATTTCTTTTCCAGGATCAGGTATAATCCTTTTCTTTCCTCCAGCTGTCGTACCATGTCATCATTCTCTGCTTCTGACACTGCAAGATCTGATTCTAAAGTGTTAACCTTCTCAGTCAATTCATCTAATGCCTTCTTTGTTTCTTCACTGGCTTGACCGCTAGTAGATTCCTAGAGTAAAAATATTTTTCCCCTTGGTTCAGGGCTTGAGAAATACTTTTCAACAAATTAGATTTATGGCAAATCACTGGTCTGTTACACTATTTCTGTGTGATGTTTAGAAAGTTTTATACAAATTGTCAGTTAACCCTTTAACTCTCAGAAGTGCCAAAATTCAAGAACATTCCTTAATTTCATTTTATAAACTATTGAAAAACTTATAGTACCATGTAAAAGTACTTCCAAAGAGGTTTCATTTGAATGGCCACACCAAAGGATTTCGTCCACAGACTCAAAAGTTAGAACTACACTACATGACTCCATAATTAACCCTAGGTGTGAAAGGGTTAATCCAAGTCCAAGATTTCTGTTATGCAAAAAAAAAATTGTAAATCAATAGACTTCCAAGACAATAACCTTGGTTCACAACATTCAATTTCCCTTCTTTTTGCATTGAAGGGTTTGGTTGAAAGGGGAGCAAACAAATAATAACAAGTATGGCCCAAAGAATGAAGCAAAGCCCCAAATTTGCCCATTTTTTCCAAGCACTGCAGATTTTGCATTAAACATCAATTCATATTTTATTTTTGCCACTGACTTGATTTTGGCTGACCTATAAATAAAATAATTTGGTTTATTGATAATTGTCAATGAGTGGCCAAAGAAAAGCTTTATGTTCCATTTCACATTAATACCTCTTTTACGGTCATTTTTTTACCACTGTCCTTGCAATTTTTTTTCATTTGCTTGATTTTTTCATTTGCTTGATTAATTAACGATTAATTAAAATTTCATTTTCTAGTGGGTAGTGCAGGGAGACTGTAAATAACTCCAAAGAGGCAAAAACTAAGAGTCTATTATGAAGACATGTAGTGTAGTTTTAACTTTTGATTCTGTTGACAAAATCTTATGCAAAATGTTATCTTTTGCATATTAGCATTCATTAAGCAATATATTACAAAATAAAATTTGGGATTTATTTATTTTTTATTTATTTTTTTTTCTTGACTTTAGATGTTTGGTACTCTTGGGAGTTAGGGGTTAACACTCACTGGGTTTGATGTGATGGCCACTTTTTCTGCCAGTGAAGCCCTTTTCTCTGCTTCATCTATTTTAGCTTCTGCCTGTACAACACAAAATACAAACATTGCTGTATAATTTAGGAGCACTGTACATGCAATGTTCAGAAAACCATACAATTCATTTTCTGTTAAAAGTTATATAATATAGCAACTGAAGAAGTTGCAATGACAGCCTGAAAACATTTTCTGGACTAGACAGGATTCGAACGCCATGACCTACATGTATGTGATTCTGGTGCCAACACTCTACCACTGAGCTACAGCTGGAATGGGTCACAGGTTCACATCACAACATTGAATAGAGGTGACACATAGGACTGACAACTTCTACTTATATCCAGGATTGCATGAAAGTACTGTTAACCAGATCCTTCATACACCTGTATTTGACAGAGTTATTTGTTATTTTCATAATTATTATTTCATGTGTGACAGAATTATGTGTGTTACAGAGAACTTTTATAGATGAGGACAGTTTGTGATGCCTATCATGGAGTTGTATTAATAATCCCCCCCCCCCCCCCCCCCCCACTGTATACAATCATGGACATTACTAGGGATTTCCACAAGTTATCAATTACCATTGTTACCCCGAACTGCTTTTGCAGCAAAGCAAGACATTGTTACTCATAGAAATGTTGTTCTCCGCTGTTTTATTTCACTAGCTTCAGTCTGTACTGAAAATAATATTTGCGATAGGCATCCCGTAAAAGCAGACAAAGCACTAGGCAGCTCATTCAAGCATAAGAGCTTTGCTGATACCCACTTTCTTAAGAAACCACTGCATACAGGAACTTGAATAATGCCACACCCACCTCAGCTAGTTTTTGTCTAAGTGCTTCAATTTGCTGTTCTGTATTATAGTCAATTCTATGGGAGGCCTGTAAATGTGCTCTACTCTTGTCTCTTCCCATAAGAAACCTGAGAAAATAATAACAATCAAGAAATGTCAGGTATGATTACACTGTATAAAAACTTATGTGAGAAACATCCTATCTCAACACACAAAGTAGTGAAGTATCAATTTATCCTTATGAGAAAGATTTAATGTTCATCATGTTGTGTGTGTGGGACAAAGAAAAAATCCCAACAGAGTCCCTAACAGGAATTGAACCTATCACCTTCCGCAACACCGGTCAGATGCTCTAACCACTGAGCTACAAGAGACTTAAGGCATTTATATCCTTATGTTTGCTTCCATGTTTCCCCTCGCTATAACTGTCAAACGAGTTAATTTAAGTTGTTGGCCTTAAAAATTGAAACACCTTTAGATCATCCTCAGAAATCTTTAGCAATGTCTGGAAAACAAATGGAAACATTGGTACAACCTTCGGACAATATTCGGAGAAAACTATTTGGCAAATTACACACTTGTATTGCTTTAAACTTTATTTATTTATTTGTGTTGTTTATGGGGAAGGGGTGGCAAAGCCTGTAGACACTCTTTGGACAGCATTTAAAGAGTGTCCACTGGCTCTGCCGCCCCAGTCCAGGCTAGGATCACTCTGCTTGCCAATTACCAATACCGTCAAAAAAGAGCCTGATCATTAATGCATTCATTAATGCATTCATTAATGTATTCATGCACATATTAGAAGAAAGAAAACTAAACAGATTCTTCTAACCTTACTACCCCACTGGTATTCTTTAATGTCTGTGCTGCAAATCTCTGCGTTACTCCAACGAGAGAAATTCCATCAACCTCAATAATCTGATCGTTCACCTGTATTCTAAAAGAAAATAATTTGTGCATGGTTTAACAGTACCTGCTATTACAATGGGTTTGGTTATCTTTGTATAAGGTCATGTTATATGTACACCAGACAGCCTTATTTAACCCTTTCTTAGCCACAGGTGACTATAGTTGCCTTACCCATGAGTGGCCAAAGGTAACTTAACCCTTTAAGCCCCAAGAGTGATCAGCATCAAATTTCTCCTTGTAATATCAATGCCTTATCAATCAAAAAGGTCATGAGAAAATAAATTTAAGAACATGATCACACAAGATGAATTCTCTTGATATCCAAACAATTTCTCCTTACTACTTCTATAGGAAATGTATAGGACTAGAAATGAGAATTTAAATTTTGATATTGGGGCTTAAACGGTTAATAGTCACCTTAAGTTATTTGGACAATAAAATATTTGACCGTGGAGAGAACAAAATTTTAAAAAAACTTGGCCTCAAAAGTTGATAAACTGTTCAAGGGTTGAGGTTTCTTGTGACTGACTTAAAAGAACAATCTTCACTTTTCTCTCATGATAGAAACATTGAAAACAGAAAAGTATTAATTTTATCTCAATGCATCACGGTAATGTAATTACCTTCCATCGGCAGCAGCTGCCCCGCCCTCTGTGAGTGACTTGACAAAAATCCCAAGTTTCTCGACTCCTGTATCAGTGCCTACACCAAGACCGATAATGCTTAAACCCAGCCCTCTATCATCTGAAAATATAAAACAAACAAAAACAACAATTATAGAAACAAGTTGCCACATGAGGGGCAAAAACTGCACCTTTATTGTAAAAAGTAAAGTTGAAGAGTAAAGTTGAAGAATGAAGAATAAAACATGAACCTATAAATGGATACTAGCAATAGGATACAATGTTGGGGGTGGGGCAATACCTGTGCATTGGACTACCCTCCTATCTAAAGGGGAGTTATCTGTACAGCTGTAGTAAATCCTAGTCGCTTAATCAGATGGATATCCAAGACAATTGCCAGCCTAATTCAAACTCTGATCAACCTGTTTGCACCTTTTTGGGCAATGCTGCTTTATATTTTATGATTGTTACTCTCCTTGATTAGGATGTTAATCCACTGTTGGTTACTCCCCCAAGCATTTTGTTAGGTTCTTCTACATATACATTGTATATGTTGTAGTTAATTTTTTATCTCAGGTAATTTTTATGTTTCCATTGTTTTTGGGTATGGTAATATATGCTAATGAATTTGAAACAAAGGAAAATCAAAAATTACCTGAAATAAAAAATTAACTACAACATATATCCCTGTTACCCATTTATACAGCTGGGTACAGAAACAAGTTTTGAAATTTAAAACAGCAGAAGGTACTATTAAACCAGTTTCAAACCACTGATTAATGCTATGTTCACATCAGCGCCACAACAATGTTTATAGAGTACACATAAACATGTTTGCAATTTCATTGTTCACATAAGTTGTTAATTTAAAAACATGTTTCATGCCTGGTTTTATAATTTATGCTGTTTTATGATGCAGGCATAAGCTTGGACGAAATTTTTATGATAACACATGAACTGAAAAGATACAGACAAACATGCTGTTGCATGATTTTGTGGCTTAGTCTCACTTCTCAAGTTCTTCAGGAACATTGCATTGTTTGACAAGAAGACAACATTTGAGCTAATATGTTCCATCTAGCTTAGATCGAAACTACCTTGAGAAGTACTTTTCATTATGATTTGTGCAATGTGCCACCTGATGTGAACACTTTTCACAGTGAATCATGTTTCATTCACGATCAGACTAAACATGTTTTGCCCAAGTGTGAACACAGCATTATACAGTCAAACTGGATTAGCAAACTTCCACCACAACTTTGGTGTTTTGATTGACAGTTTGCTTGGAGCAATTTGCTCAATAATCGTTTTATCCAACTCATCTTACCTTTTCCCAGATCCACAGAAAAAACATCCATCTTTTCAACTCTTTTTTCAAGTTCCCATTCTGCCGATGCTGTGACAGGATCAATGTTATCATTAGCTCTGTCATATTCTTCTGCACTGTAAGTTGGAAACATTTCAGGTGTTTCAGGTTTAAACCCAACGTTTCTTTTCCTTGTCTTGTTTTTGTCTGTGTCTTTAGCTAATGCAGATGACAATGGCTTGGATAAAAATAGCAGTGATATAGGAGAGGCTTTCTGTGGTTGTACATGATCTTCATCAACATCGCTATGCTCTACAACACTTCCAGTGCTCTCATCTGCAGAGCTTTCACTCTCTTCATTATGTGATTGGGAATCTTCGCTTTTCTTCTCGTGGAGGTAATTACTTTTCTCAGATAAGTGAGATTCATGGTTTTCACCTTCATCATAAGCATTTGAGTCACGAAACTTTGCAAAATCATGTTGCCCAAAGCTAGGTGATAATTCCAATTGTGCCAATTCCTCCTGCGGAATTTCTTCATCTTTCCAAGTGGCTTCTCGGATCCTTCCAGGGGTCTCGTCAAAGAAGTCATCTTTTGGAACCTCCTTTCGCCGAAACCTTTGCACTACAGGTACATTGGAAGAATGAACATCTACATCTCGAGAATCAGACTTAACTTCCTTCTCGGTCTTTTGAGCCTTGGCAGACACCAACATTTCTTCTTTTTCTTTATTTAAGGATAAAGAAATGAGATCTTTTTTAATGCTGTCTTTGTCCTTCCCAACATGGTTGTCGGGTATCATTAGTGAGTCTGGTAAGATGCGGTCAACACTGTGGGACTTATAAAGTCCCTTATTACTATGCAGTGGTGGTTTCCTTAAGACTGAGTCGTCATGATACCTTCCATTCAAAGCTTTAGTGTCCGAAGAAAAGCGATTACGACTCCGTATATAGTACATGGGTCGTTTAATTCCAGGATCAGAACGAGTGCGAGATCTTTGGGTAGGTGATATTTCATTTATTGGCAGCGAGTTGAGATCTAGCTCCTGCAGATCTGGAACTAAATCGATCAAACTCGGTGATCGCTTCTCCTTAGTATGTAAATCTTCACTTGAGCCACCACTTTCAAACAGTGCTCTCCTCGCAGCAATACCCTGAGACACGTGTGGCTTGTGTGAAGGGTCATTTGGAGTGGGGGGCAAAGACTTCTTGTAGTAACTAGGCAACGACCATCTTCCAGGAACTGACTGAGTAGTGTCTGCAGATTCATGATCAGCTGATTTCAACCTATCAACCGCTTCAGAAACAGGTCTTATCTTCTTGAAGTTCTGACGTGCTTTTATTGTTTCGTTTGCGATTGTCTCGTCAAAAATGTGTTTCAACTTGCTCACATTTGGTTTTGCCTCATCCTCAGCTTCATTCTTGTTTTTATCGCCAGCGGGTTGTTCAACAGAAGCCGGTTTTCGCGGAACGCGAGGTTTCTCGTCACGGGTTTTACGGACGTTCTCGTTTTTAAGAGGTCCAACAAATGCCTTGTCAGAAGAAATGATCTTCTTTGGAGGCGCACCGAACTTGTTGTACGCTCTGTGTCTAACTTCATTTTCTGTCTTTTCTGGGCTTCCTGCAGTACGTTTTGTTTTTGTGTCAATAATATTTTTGCGAGTCGCTGCCGTTGAGCTTTGACTTTTAGCGCCGTCATTATTTTCACCTTTCGAGCGACTGGCCACTTCTCTGCGAGCTCGAAATCTGTTCTCTTTGCCGTATTCAGTTCTTGTGGCCATCTAATTGAGAGGTTTCCGGATTCTTTCTGATGTTTTTTTACCAGAAACTGTTGGATTTTAATGCTCGCTTAATTCTTCAACAAACCTTGTCGCACCATGCCATCAAAACATCCTCAGGTCAAACGTAAATTCAACAAGGCTAGGTTAAGAATAAGACCTCTACCTGACGCCGTCGTTCTCCTAAAATTGTTGAAATTGCACAGGAATCTTGGCGCAATATTTGTCCTTTTGGATTTCACGCCATCACAAGTCCCATACCAAGAGTAAAATGGCCGTCGACGTATAAGCTCTCAACAATTTAAGAGTAATCTCTTTGTTTCCAGCCCAGAGAACCACGCAAATATCATTTAAAACCACGAAAACGACTCCAAGATTGTAAAGCTTGAGCTAAAGTACTTTTAAACGCTGCGGCGACCAAATTACAGCGCTTACAGGAAGCGACTCTTTTCGTAAACGATGGAAGTATTCGCCTGTGACAAAACTGGGTCACGTGACAAAGATAAATATAGGAAGAAGTTTAAGGATACAAGCGGGGTTCCGGGGTTTGCCAAACGATTTTAAATTGTAAATTCGTACCTAGAGAAAATATTTACACAAACCGTGGAGACTAGTTAAGAACAATCGATGATATACAAACAAAATGGACGTATTTCTGAGGAGCTGTTTACGGAAGCGTGTAATAATGCAATCAAATTAGCATATGAGCACGAAATCGGTTCGTACTAAAAAAATGAAACGATGAAGATCATAACAATTGTTTACAAGACAATAAAGTTATAGAGTTTATTATTGTAGTTAATGCATTCCCTTTACAACTCTTTAAGCTAACGAATCAGAGCGGAACAAACGAAAAACAAGGGTTGAGAAAAAGTTCTGGAATTGTTTTCGATTGTTTGCGCTCAGATATCAGAACGACTTACGAAGGATTAGCCACCACAGATTTGCATAAGTGATCTTCGCCTCGATTCGCCAACTTTGCCAGAAGCTTCACTGAAATCAAAACAGGTGTTAAGAAATAATATAAGCGGAAATTTTGATAATTTTCACATTATTATTTTATGTTTAGTCAGAAAATTGCTTTCGTTTTCGATCACGTGATACTGGGGTTCATCAATAAGTTAATATATTAAAGCATGATTTTCAAAAGTTTCAATCGCATTCAATTGAAAATGACAACTATCACATTCGATTGAAAATGCAACTCTGGCATGGACGACGTTTGAAAGCTGATTTGTGATCAAAATTTATTTCAAACTAAGTGAAACTGACCGCAGCTAGAACTTTCAATTTAATTGTGTTTTTTGACGCGACAAACTAATTTTATTTTATTATTCAAAATTACCCAAAATACGTTGACAATACAATTGAACATTAGGGCCATTTATACGAGACCAAATAAGTCGCGACTTACATAAGTCGCGACTTACAGAAGACGCGAACCACTCGTATAAATGATACAAAAATGTGTTCGCATCTTATTTAGGTCGCGACTTATGCAAGCCTCACTCGTATAAATGGCCTAGTTCGCGTCTTCTGTAAGTCGCGACTTATGCAAGCCGCGACTTATTTGGTCTCGTATAAATGGCCCTATTGTCCGTGTGTCGATCGAAAACTTTTCATGTGCCATTGAAGCTCAGGCTTTGAAGTTTGGCAAGGATACATATTTTAGAAAAATGAAATTATGCACATAACAAGATTTAGCAAGGAAGATAAACGATTAAGTCGCTGAAAAGCCTATGAGGTGTGGTCAATATTAAACATATTTATATATTGTGCATGTTGTATGAAGTCCCATTGTATGACGTCAGTACGTGGGGTGACTAACGTCCTAATACTCCCGATAAGCCTCGTTCCCGGTCCTTGGGACGAAATCAAATGATGTCACCTGTTGAGCTTACATCGCAAGGAAGGGTCGGGTTATCGAGTGATTAAAGAGGTTATGCCACCATTTTTATTGTAACTTTAAAGCCATATTTATATTTAGATTTATATCAATGGAAAACTCAAAAATCCATGTAATGTTCATTATTACGAGCGTGGGACGAGGAAAAAATATCTCATAAAAATATGAGATTTTTTTCCTTTGTCCCACGCTCGTGACATCACGATGAACATTACATCTTTAATTTTTCACTTCATTACCGAGATTTAACATTAACCATTTTTTTTTATTTAATAATTGTCAAGTTTTAGGTCCGAGTTATTCAGAGCGATTCTACTCGTATTGCAAAACCAAAGATGTCGCCAAAGCAGTTATCATTATAAACATTATATACAAAACTGAAAGTCTATAAATATGACCGTTTAAACAGGCTTGAATTAAAGCAGTTTTCAATTGAGTGTCGTAAAACCAAAACCAAAGTAATTACTCTGACCAATCACAGCAGTCGTAAACAATCCAATGAACCAATCAGAGCTCGAAGCAATTACATGTCGGCGGCGCCAAGCGCGGGAAAACGAGTGCGAGCAAATCACGATTGGTTTTGGTTTTACTTCTGATTGGTCGAGAAAGTGGCGCGAGATTTTTTAGCCAATCACAGAGCGTAGCAATGCAAAATCAAAGCAATTGTGTAATTACTTTCGACACTCAATAGACCAATTTCGATATATTGAAATTCATACTTGGCTCCGAGGCTTGGAGGAATAAAACAAAAGAAATCACATTGAGGTTCAGAGTTGAATTATTCATTTCTTTTGTTTTATTCCCCCAAGCCTCGGAGCCAAGTATGAATTTTAATATATCGACATTGGTCTATTGAAAACTGCTTTATAAAGCCAAGCAAAGACCGATAATTTAAAGGTGTACTATATATATTTTGGCTGGCCAAACCAGCCTTCTTCAGGAACAGTGAGGTAAAATTAACATTGGTTTTTTCGTTTCCGTTTTTACGTAAACATGTCACCTAATAAAAAAAAAAAACAATGTAAATTTTACTTCATTGTACCTGAAGAAGGCTGGTTTGGCCAGTATACCTACCTACGTGTTTCTACCTACGTTGTATTGGTCTTTGCTTCTATACCACATTTTCACTTGTTAAACCGATCACTCACTAGTTTGATCCAACGTACACCAGCGGTCACCAGCAGGATTGTCGTCCACGGTTACTTGCTTGAACTTCTCTTTTCATTGAATTATAGGATAGGATAGGATAGGATAACTTTATTTAGACGCGGTAAACTCATCAGTCACAAAAACCTAATTATATACAGAATTATATGCATTATGAGGCAAAAAGGATAAAATATGTTCTACATGACGCCCGGTGATGACAGTGAGTAAACGATAAACTGGACAAAAAGAACAGAGTGAAAGAAAAGGAGAAAACAATATATTTTTTAAAAAACTGAAATGAAGTGGAACCTTTACTGTTTTAAGGGGACACTTCTCCTGGTCCCTACCGACAAAACGCTCATATAATCTTTGCAATTATCACCTCTATTAATTAAAGGGACACCTCCATTAATGCCGGGGACACTTCTCTGTCCTGGCCATGACCTCGATTAAAGACGTTTATTAAGGGGACACTTCTCCAGGTCGGGTCAAAACGTTCATAATTATCTTATCACCTCTCATGACTAAAGGGACTCCTATATCAAGTGGACACTTCTCCTGGTCCCGGCCGATAAAACGCTCATATAATCTTTGTAATTATCACCTCTAATGATTAAAAAGGAGCCTCGTATATAAAGGGGGCACTTCTCCTGGTCCCGACTGGCAAAACACCTCTATTAAGGGACACTTCTCCTGGTATTAAATGGAGGTTCCACTGTACTATCGCGCGCGTGACGGATAACACGCAGTGACACGCAGTCTCGTCCATCTATTTTGTTCTCGCGTCATTTTTTCCAAAAGTCAAACGTTTGGTAACTTGGATTCAAAGGGGACAGACCTCAAATAAATATGGCTGCTAAACATATCTGAATTTCGTAACTACTCATCAGGATGATTAAAATGTGTGCAATTCCACAATTGGTTTCGGCTCCATTTTGCTCATGAAAGTTGTATTGCTCTCTGCATTCAGTCGCAACCGCGGATCTTGGGTACGAGACTGTCTGTCTTGGCCGGTGGGCCCTGGACACGAGGAACAACAGTACTTCCGCGTGTTTGCGCAATGCACTGAGCCCTAAGATAAGCAAAACCATTAGATAGCAACAAGGAAAACGTTTATCTGAAACGGTCATTTTACGTTTTTAACCTTTTTTTTCTTTTAGCCCTGGATGAAGGTTTGTCTTGCAAACTGAAATATCGGGCAAACATTTCAACATTTCAATTTTTATATATATTGTCATCGCTGTTTCCTGTTTCTTTGCGTTGCCTTTTGGAATCAGTCTGACGTCTAATGACGTTTAATGCACCGAACCAGAACGAATGTTGAGTGTTTTATTACGTTGCGACGTCGTTGATCGGCAAAAGGCTCGATAACCACCCCCCCCCCCCACCCCACCCCCGCCCCCAAGTTTTGCCCTGAGCCGAGACATACAAGGCAGGCTATGTTCTCTAAATGTATTTTTTTCGTTTCTTTGTCCTCATATCTGAGTCACTGAGTGAGCTTTCAATCAAAACTTTCCCACCATGATGATCACCCGGGGGGTGGGGGGGGGGGGGGGTACTCTGCAAATTTTTGGGCGCGGGTGTGCCGCTGGGAATCTGAGACCCTTAACCTATACTGGACCATTTTAGCTGCATTTCGCAACCTATTCTAGACTAAACACCGGAAAACCCTATCCTATCCTAGACCAAATTTTTGAACGCTTTCTTTGTTATTAGTGACCAGGGGTCAGTAAAAATGCCGTATTGCCCGCCGTGCCGATTTTTAAATGCCATTTGCCAGTAAAACCTTGTCTAGACTAAATTCTTCACGCAAATGATCAGTTTCGCGGAAAATGATACCCTATTCTAGACCAAAATTCTCTGATTACTATACCCTATCCCAACCTAGCCTGCCTGAAAACCTTACCCTTCACAGCGGCACATACCTATATACCTCATATATGGGAGTACCCCCCCCCCCCACCCCCACCGGGGATGATCAATGTTGGCCTTATTACCCGTGAACTGAAGGCGTTTATCGGGCTATTCATAAGAACACGACCTTGGCATGGAGTGGATTAAGAGATGACTGTCATTGTAGATTCTTTAAATTTCGTTTCAAAGTCCGAACTAGATTGAATCCGAAAAACTATAATAAGATTAAAGGAGCGATGTCACGGGGATTTTGACGTTAAAACTTAGTACGTTTGTTATACACCAAGCGCTATATATAGAACACTAAGGGCCGGTTATTTAAACGAGATTTAGACGGTGTTTAACAAAACCGCGATCTAAACCGATTTCAATCTGCCAAACCTCAATATTTATACGTTGTTTACTGTAAACAGTATCAAGAAGGCATCAAGTAGAACTGACTAGAAAAACAGTTATCTAATAAAATGACCAACTTATAAACAGATATGGAGCCGAGTCCGTTAATTTTCTTAAACCGCGGTCTAAGTTAGACTTCGTTTAAATAACCGGCCCTAAGAGTTAGATATCGGTTAAGTTTCGAAAAGAAAATAAACCATATCAGATTTTCAGCAAGTTACCCAAGACACAAGGCGATACAGTTGAAAAAATTGGCAATGTTTTTAAGTTGCAAGCCATTTCCATCCTGGCCATCTGCAGCCCAAGTCACTTATTTTTACTCTTAGAGCACTAGTAGAATAATTTTAAACAAAACTGGACCATTATTTTTGGGTTTTCACTGATATAAAGATGTCTTTTGGCTTTTTAAAGTAACACTAAAAATGGTGACAGAGCCCCTTTAACAATTTTAGTCAAGAAGGCCACGTCAAATGGGGTGGGGGGGGGGGGGGGAGGAGAAGGAGGGGATTATATTAGAGAGGGAGGTTATGGTACAAAAGAAACGGCAAACTGATCCTCAGGGCAGAAAAACAGAAGCCGAATAAAAATGGAATATAATAGTGCCCAATATTGCGATTTACAAAACAAAGCTTCTTTGGGGAGCTAACACTATAAATGATTACAATTGTAAAAACGTTCAAAACAATTTTACAGTTGTAATCATTTATAGAGCTTGCCTCTAAAGAAGCTATATTTTACAAAGTGAAATATTGGGAACTTTTATATTCCACTTTTATTTTATTTTGTTTGCTTCTGTTTCTGTTTTTCTGCCGTAAGGATCAGTTTGCCGTTTGTTTTGTTTTACTTCAAGTATTTATACAGATCCAGGTCTGAAAGCTCAGATCCGATTCTCAACGATTTGTTGCAGAGATCGTGCATTCTATGATTTCAGGCTATGGTATGGTACACATGACCGACAGACGAATCACGTAGACAAAAGGAAATGTTGTGTAACTTCCGCAGCCCTCCACGTTACCCCTCAAGCATTTCATTCCCGTGGTAAAAATATAGCTCAAGTTCCTTCCTTTTTCAGTGAAAAAACAACTTCATAACAGGAAACGGAAAAGGACACAAAAAAAACCAGAGCGAATCGACATTTCCTAAGGTTGTCATAATTTTTATTTGTCTTATCTTCAATATTTCTATTTTTTCGAGCGATTTATCATCATATACACAATTTTCATTAACATAATTATATACAATTCATTAATAAATATTTCGCTTGATAACTGATGCGGTAAAACCAATATAGCCTGCCCAAACAGCACCCGATATTATTACAACACTTGAAAGGAATACTTAAAAAAATAGCGTCCCTATTGTTTGTGGAACAATGATCTATTTATGCATGCGCATGATAAAAATATGGAATATTTTTAAATGTCTTACACAACACCCACGTATTTTAGAACTGCAGTTGCTCCATTTTGTCCACTTATTCGCGCGAATGTTTCAAAGTAATGTCTCTCCACAACACTCGGGTTGTATTGTTTTCTTCCATTGTTATTTTGACAGCCATTCGGCTGGCACGAACAGGGGAATCGGCCATAGTCAACTTGACAAGCGATGCCACTCAAGATGCATTCACATGTTTGTGGATAGCATATATCACCACAGCTACAACCGCATATGACGCGGCTCAGTCTGAGTTGGGCGCAATCTTGTTCCTCCTTCTTGAGAATTCGCCGTACACCCGCAGTTTTCAGAATATTTTTTCTGGCTTTCTGTGAAACCGGCGCGAAACGGCTTTCGATCGCTTCTCGTCGCGTCCAACTCCAAATCGACTCGTACCTTTTCGATGGAAACGTGTCTTCTCGCCATTCCTAGCGTTGATCCCCCAGTCGACGGCACGGAAACAAAGCCTTGCTTTCTCGGGAAATGATAGACAGTGACATCGCCAAATCGCACCCCTTTGCTTTTCAATCGCTTACAGCTATCGTCACTTTCTTCTCCGCTAGAACTACCAGTACTGTGTTTTCGTTTTCCCATTTTTACGCCAGCATAAAATACAACAAACGAGGGTGCGAGACGATATCGTCGGTCGCGATGTTTGACTTCTCGAGTTTCGTGGTTCGTATTTATATTGTATTGACCCTATTTTCACGATACACGCACATCTTCCGGTGACGTCACAAATACGCCAAAAATGACGCTCATTTTGCGATCGAGTGATTTAATTGGTCGGTGATGTAAATGAATCATCGACTGGTCGGAAAAGTCACCGACAAAGCAATGAAAATTGCTAGGAATAGCTTTTATGTACGTAAGATGAAAAGCAAATTTACGTTCTACTCTCACTCTCTATTCGCCCTCAGATCTTTGAAATACTTCCTTAATTCAGTGACGGAGTGATGGTTTATTCAGGCCTTCGTTACATCAGCTCAAAGCGATGATGTCGATTGTAGTGGGTGTATGTTTTTTACTCAGTAAATCGCTATTATTATTCCAACCACGAAAATCTATTATTCGCCTTTAATTTCACTAAATTGGAAAATATATTAGTGTGCGTGGGAAAAGATCATTTTGATTGTACGTGCGATGTAACTTCAAATGTGTCGTTCCCGGAGTAAAATTTAAACATTGTTCCACGACTCTCCGTATGCCCAGCCGTACATGAAGCTTTTAGAACCTTCTTATTTCGGCTTCCGCCAAGTACTGAACAATCGAGGAGGTTTAAATTAAGAAAATTAAGAAGTTTAGACAAAAAAAAATAACGTTCGAAAGAGATAAGCGAATAAGTTCTGATTTACAGTTAAAATTCAGTGAGGAATACTTCAGTCAGTCCGTTCCTGAAGTAGCGAAATTTTGGTCGATCTGTACTGCGGTGATTTTACTGCGAAAACCTTTCTGATAGCCTTCATTTCGTGAACGTGAACATTCTAATTTTAGATATTCTAATTTTTTTTTTTTTAAATCGTGATTTATTGTCAAAAGAAAAACCTATTTTCGGAGCAAAACGTTTTGCAAATTATAATTGTTATTTATAATTGCGTCTATTTCTTTCACGACAACAGAAACCAGTCCTGCATGACGACACGTACTCAGTTTCCTTGACGTTTAAAATATTGCTGAATTATTAACGGATTTCAGTAAAACGCGGGATCGGGGACGGGGTCGGGGTGCGATTAGGTCTAGGATTAGGTATGGGATTAAATATAATCCCTTTACCTAATCCTAACACTTTGCCTAATCCCATACCTAATCCTAGACCTAATCACACCCCGACCCCGGCTCCGACCCCGCGTTTTACTGACACCCATTATTAACACATGATTTTTCCTCACGGATAGTAAAATGCTACCCTGGGTGCCAGAGGCTTTTCTCACTCTCGCTGTGTTATACGCTTCTGATGTCTTTATATTTTCGCCGCGACTTCGCTGCTCGTTGCCGTCCTTCGGCCCGGTCGGTTGGCCTTTGGCCGGCCCCGACTTCTCACGAAAGCGTGCCGCGAGAAAACCTCTGGTACCTGGGGTATTAAAATGGTCTTGAAAAACGTTTTGCTCCGAATCAGTATCCTCAAATTATTTGCGAAGCTTTTGAGATGTAAAGAAAATATTCTGACTTGAGTCTGCCCTGCACTGAATTGCCGTGTACATGATGTTTTTCAGATCAGCCAGAAGTCCTGCTGAGTTTTCTCACGCTTGGTCGGTTGAACAGTCATGTCCGATCATGATAAGGGCCGAGATCTAAGATGCGAACTTGATAACAAGGAAAAAACAAAATCTAGGCCAAGAAAATTGGTTAATTAAACCAGCGTTTCACCGCCAATCCGTTAAAATTTTCCTCTGAATTACAAATCCTGGTAAAATATTTACAAAATCCACCGGCTCCTTTTTGGGGTATTCCGAGTTAAAAAAGATCGGGAAGCTGACCCCTCCCCTCCCAAGTTTATTATGATCCAATAAACCCCCCCCCCCCCCACCAAAAAAAAAAGAGCCGGTTCGTAGACATATTCACCCCTGTACGTGTTCATTGGAAATGGAAGAAATAACAAAAATAGGACTTACCGTAAAATCTATATTAAGCCACCCCTCTTCAAATAAGCCGCCCACCTCTAATAAGCCACCCCTCTTTAGAAGAAGAAATTTATTAAGTCCCCTCTCTTTTAAGCCACCCCCACCCCTCCCCCTTCAGAAAAAATACACTGCATGTGAACGAAAGTACGGTACTATGATTTATTCACGTCTTGAAAGTTCAGTTTGTAACGTGATTGATCAGGCGAATGCTTTACATGCACTTGTGTTACAAGACTGAAGACATGTAATTGTAGCATTCAAGTTTAATCCTGAGATTACGATGCTTGAATAAAGCTCATATCATATTATATCCTAATAGTGTACATCGTGCTCCATTTTGCTAAATCAATAAGCCCCCTCCCCTCTCTATTAAGCAAGTAAGTAACCGTGGACGACAATCCTGCTGGAGTACGTTGGATCAAACTAGTGATCTGATCGGTTTAACAAGTGAAAACTGATAGTATAGAAGCAAAGACCGATACAACGTAAGTAGGTAATACACCTTTAAAGTTCTACCTACGTTGTATCGGTCTTTGCTTCTATACTATATTCGTTAAGTAATGATCCGCATAAGAAGGAAAGCGCTGAACGGCCATGCACGATGGAATGTCAACTTTTTTCATTGTTACAACCGAGTGATCTCATTGGCCTAGACTCAAAAACTGCTAAAAAGTTAAGGTTCAAGGTGCATTTTGTCTAATTTTTTTTAAGGTTTCAAGTAATTTGAGACCCAATCGCACAACATGCAAGTTTTAAAAGATATTGTATTTGTGGAACTTCATCAAAGAAGCAAAATTATTAGCTATTATCCTCTGCTATTCTGATTGGTTAAGCACGAACATTTCCTGAAATTTAATTGACGCAAATGGATTTTCTTTATTTCTATTATGAAATATAATAATGAACCATCAGCCCCTCCTCTATTCTTGAAACCAAAGATATTCTATGTGGGAAAGAGCCAATGCCGCAGAATGAAGTTTACTATAGTTCTTATGTGGAGCATTACTTAATAAATTGAATTTATAAGAAAGCTGAAGAAGACTAAGTTTGGACAGCCGAAATATAGTACTCAAAAAAACAAAAAATCTTATTTGTATCGGTCTCTGTTTCCATTAACCAAACGAAAACGAAACGAATTTCATTTACCCACGTAACACCTAAGAGCTGCGGAGCTCGTTACAACGTGTACGTGCGTTCCATATCGAATTGAAATTTAGAATGTTGGTTTTTGAGGAGAGGGGAAAACCGGAGCACCCGAAGAAAAACCTCTCGGAGCAAGGAGAGAACCAACAACAAACTCAACCCACATATGACGGCGGGGCCGGGAATCGAACCCAGGCCACATTGGTGGGAGGCCAGTTCACTCACCACTACACCACCCTGATGAAAAACTATAATACTATAATACTATAACATAATTTCCATGTGTGTTCGTTCAGCTGCACTTTACAATTTCAGAGAACTGAGAGGTGACATGGACGTCGCTGAATGTATACTCAGGTGCATGCGTAAGTCCGTTACAACTGTCTAGCAGTATTCATGTTCTAGAACTGAATTGGGCAGAATATTGTAATAATCCAGAGTGCGGTTATTTTCGAGCTCCCTGCCTTCAAACTTAAGACGCTGCTGGTCAGGTAAAATCCCTTCTTGGTGCGGCATAAAGTGTTTCACTGTCTCTATGGTATACTTCGCGTGGTAAGGTAAAGCGATCATCTCTCCAGTTTGCATCTTCACTTGTATCAAAGTTATCAAGTATAGAGTGGATTCATGCTGGATATTGTAGTCATTCATGGTGCCACAATTTTTGAGTGGCTTGCAGAGAATTTGTTGGTCTGGCGGAATCCCTACCCTGCTTTCAACTGTCGTCTTCACTCTCTCAATAGAATCCATTGGTTCGACTTCTAATGTGATCGTATTTCCAGTCAATGTTTGTATGGAAATGGTCATGGGAAAACGTCTATCCCGAAGTCTAAGAACCAAGCCTATAGGTGAAAAATGAGTCGATTCTTCGCTGATGCCATAGTCACTCAGAGTACGGTGGTTTTCGAGGTTCTTCCACCGAAAGACGAGACGCTGTTGGTCAGGGGGATACCCTTTCAATTCAAAAATCTTAACCTTCACATTCTCTACAGAATCACTTGGTTTGACTACCAACGGGATCGTTTCCCCAGACATTGTCTTTATGGAGATCTGTTGTAGCAGATGAGCTGAAAACGAAGGAAACAACCAAATAATTGATTCGCGTTAATTAAAATGCCGTGCAAACAAATTAGGTATCCGTAGACAGGCCTTCGTTGACATATTTTAAACCGGCTAATGTGCGGAAGCGTGGTTCCATACTGTTCATCTCGGCCAACGATCAATACATTTACTATTTAACGGCCAGTAAGTTCCGTTCCAATCTCTCAAAATAACCTGTCCATAAGGGCCACACATTCAATTACTGAAGAACTTTGAGTACAGAATAAAACATTTTAGCTGAGTACAAGGTCCTGAGACTAGGTCATGAGACTTGATAAACATGTCATGTCGGGCACTTGCTATAGTTTTAACTGCTATAGTTTTAACAGCTATATTACTGCTATAGTTTTAACGGTGTTGGGATCTTCAAAAATCGAGTTCAGACTACTAAGATGAAACGTCAAGGATCTATTGCTTAATCACTTTTTTCTTTAAAAAACTGAACAGAAGATAACATTACAAAAGTTTACACCGATGGGCCATTACAAGAAAACGTCAAGGAATACAAAAAGCAAGGATGTACACCTCTGCTGCCACGCTTTCTAATCACTAGTGAACGTCGGGATGGTGATTAGAGATGTGACTTGAGTAAAGGTGCTATATTACACACCCCTACCTCCCCAAACGGTAGGTACCAGTTCCGAATAACGCAGTTATGTCTTAGCCTGATAAGCATATACTATTATGGGGTGTGCTATAAGTGACACAATAGAAAAGATCATTCCTCTTACGCAGCTGTACAGGCTACATTTTCCTTTCTTGTTTCATTTATACTTTTAGCTTTAATCGACAAAGGGAAAGAATGGTGGACGATCGTTGAATCTTGTTACACTCGGCATAACAAAGCGTGATATTCTATTATACTTACATGGACTATATTCAAGAAGTACTCTCGACCAGCTATGTACTCCTCTTCCAGAATGGTTAATGCGAGTTTTACCTCGATTAGGTCAAGCTCCTTCAGAATGTCCTCTGTCACAAGACATGTCTGCACCACTTCACGTAGATGCCCTGTACGATAGTCCTCCCACAGTTCGTCAAGGATCTGCAAAGAGCTACACTCCACTGTGATTATTAAGCTTCCTGGCCGAGCATCAACGACAATCACTTTGCGCACCGTTTCCATATACTGAATAAAACCATTTAACTCTTCCTGTGTTGATGGATCATTTACTTGAAAGTACTTTAATGCAATGACATTCAGAAGATGTTGTGTTTGTCCTTGAAAACCATTTCTGTCCACAGTTTGTTGTTGACTTGAAGTGGCAGGCATATCTGCCGCCCCCTGGACCACTGCTGGACCCTGGGGCAATCCTTGGGGTTCCTGTGAGGCAAGCGTCATCCTCGAAGTTCCTCTTTTTATACCATGTCCTGTGAGGGCCGCACAATCAATCCTCATTTGAAGATATACTGTTGGCAAAAAAAAAATCCTGAATTAAAAGTTGACATACAGCTGTACACAAGCACGTGTCTTCGACTCTGACGTTCTTGTTTAATCTGTCGTTTAAAACAGGTATCTTCTAGACTACTAGCAGTTCCTCTCTCGTTCGCTCGCTCCAGTCTCGCCGAGCTTATTTTCTGATCAGCTCGCCCGCTCGATTGACTGAAAAGGGACAGCTGGCAGTCCGTAGAGTCTAGATTCCATAGCTCAGAAGGGGGTCCGACACATTATTAAGACTTATATAACGGAGTAACTGGCTAGCTTTCAGTTTAGGTTGGGGTTAATCAACCCGAGAAGCCAGATGATACTGTGGTACGGTAGGCTTTGTAAGTCTAACTGAGGTCACAGGTTCAATCCTGAGTGGGGATTTTAGATTTTCTTTTTTTCTTTTTTACAGTGTCGACATTACGTTATATAATTCTCAATAAGTGTCCGACCTCCATCTGAGCTATATAAGGTAGACTCTACCCTAGCAGTCTAGGTATCTTCCCAACCTCGTTCCCAGGGTCTATCTTCTTACCGCCCCCTGGAGTTTAACGAGGTTGAGGAACACCCGTCTGTTCAAATCTGGGGTCAAATGAAATCGGACTGTAACAAATACAGACCGATCTCTGTTTTATCAGTTGTATCCAAAGTTCTGGAACGACTTGTCTATGATCAAGTTTACAGACACCTTGCTTCAACGACGATCTGTTATTGATCGTTTTGATCAATTTGGCTTTCGATCGTTGCATTCTTCTGTCACTGCTCTGCTTGATGCAATGAATGACTGGTTCATCAATATGGATAAATGCCATGCATACTGTGTCGCGTCTTTACACTCACAAAGTTGTTTTATTAAGGCTGTAAACTGGTTTAGATCGCATCTTTGAAACTGACGTCAAGTTAAGTATGGTGTCCCTCGGCGGACTATTGTTGGACCCTTCTGTTGTTTCTAATTTATATAAATACCTTGAACGACACTGTATATTGTCCTCGATCAGCAAACGCCGATTACTCTAGTTAATCTGTACTCGGGAGAGATGCTACAGAGATCGAACCCTTGATAAATGATGATTTGAATGAACTAAACGACTGTTGTATTGCCAACAAGTTGAACCTAATTACTGTAAAAGGTGAATACTGTTGATTGCTAGTGCGCAGCGACTCGACGATTCTAATTTGAGGCCAGTCGTTCAGGTCAGAGTCTCCCAACTGAAAAGTGTGAAAAGTGTCGGCAGGACAAAATACCCAATATACATCCAAATATGTCCTATTGATGTTACTACCAAGACAACTGACTTTAAAGCTAGGTAAATGCACTTTGATGTTTCAAGCCTAATCTGTGGTTACTAATTCAAATCAAGAAAGTCGATGTTTACTAACCAGATTGAGCAGCAGACTGAGAGCCGGCAGCAGAGGCGCTGAGTATGTCTATCGACTGTTGTAAATCTCCCAGCTGATTTTTGACGTCTTGAGCTCCCTCTTGAACTGCTTTTTCCAAACGATCCATCCGTTCACCAACTTTATCCAAGAATTCCTGGGCCTCCATGTCACTTTTATACCACATCTCCAGTTCTTGCACATTACGTACATCTCCTACTGTGAGAGGATCCTTCAAAAGTTTATCGATGGCCCCCTGCCATGCAGTTTTCTTAGAAGTACTGATTTGCCCCGCAATCCTCACAACAGCTTCACTAATTTCTTGCCAAAGTAACGGAAACTCGTCATCGTTAATCTCCATGCCTTGCTTTACATGGCCATAAATTGAGTTTCGGTAGTGTTTTACCCTTGCTAAATCTGCAGTTAAACTGTGGTCTGTACTGGCTGGTAGTGCATCCCACCCCGTGGTTGGAGGGGTCAGGCTGCATATTGTTCTAAGTAAACGGAAGAGCAGAGTTATATCAAAATCTGTTGACTTGCCGTAAACCCCTGGGGAGGGGTTAAGACATGTTTGCTGTGGCTTGGTGAGTTTGGCTGCTTTGAGCAGTTTCTCAGTTGCAGGATTGCTGAGAATTGTCGAAAGCTTATTTGGTGGGTGAATGGCATCAAAAATCTCCCTCAGTAGACTGGTACCTCCACTGATTAAAAGTCGTGTGATGCGTTGAAAATTGTCTTTTCCATCCGTTGGACAAAGAATTTCATCTGGGTCTGGGGCAGCTGCCATTTCATAACTCAGGCTGATAGAAGTGGACTCGACATCAATAGGAAATGGACATGCCACACTCAATGCAATGGTATGTGATCGTCAACAGATCGCCAGCGCCTGTGAAAAGAAAACGTTCTCGCTCAAAAACTCAAAACATGTGCACGTCAAGGTAGTGTCAAAACAGCGATCAATTGCATTAAGTCAACGCAATTTCCAGTTTTCATTGAAGACATGAGTTGCTACGTTTGAAAGAAAACGTCGATTGAAAAAAGTCTATACCTTAAATAGTCTTCTTTCAAGTCAACTAATACTGATAGGAAAAAAAGTATCAATAGAGCAGTTTTCCATTGTGTCGTAAAATCAAAATCAAAGTAATATAGTCCGGCAGCCAGGGTGACATACCTTGCACTTACTTCCATACAATCTTTTTCAGTGAATTCTTATAAAAAAATATGCTCCTCAGCAACAATCTGAGTGATGACAGTCCAGTACTATTGGGCTTCTGGAATTACGGGGGTGGAGTTGGCAGGCATGTTTATTGATGTCATAGGGGTATCATAGATTCCTAAAAATCCATTTCTTGCATTGTTTTTGTTATCATAAGATGCATTAGTCATTGTTTTTAAAAAAGTAAATTGAAAACAAAGTTATACATAGGAAATTACACTTCTATAAGTAGGCGTGGCCGCTTTTATGACGTCATATTACCTGTGTGAAGACGTAGGCAGTAGATCTGTAATGACCATATGCATTTTCAATTAATATGAAAATTTTCCACTTTTGATTAGTGTGCTTCGCTTCTTTGAGTCATGTTTTTTACACTGTCAATGTGATACCGTTACTGGCTATTGGTGACACCACTAGGCTTACGATTACATGCTGTCTTCTTGTGGTGTAGGTACCGTATTCGTTAGTTCGTCCAAACAGTTACTTGATGCATTACATTTGCAAAACAGAGTATACGGCAATTTGAGACGGCTGCAGCTGCACCTCATAGTTCTGTATGGGTTGGCCCCTTCACAGTTGCACTTAATCATAGACATGATTTCGTCTGGCGCCAAAGTAACACCATCTGGTACTGTTGTTGGAAGCAAAGACTTTGACAGCTCATGCCTAACATAGCCATATTCAAAAGGATCAATACTGTGTGGGTCTTGTGACACTGCCGCTTTCAAATGCACGTCTGAAGATGGGCTATTTTCACGTTCTCTGCAAAAGCTTCTTGTAGAAGGCGGCAGTGTTTGGATCTTAGGGACTGAAGTTGCAGTATTTCCAAACTTTGTCGCCCAGATTTTGTATCTGATGTCCGACATCGTCTTCTCCGCTGCTCTGCTGCTGTAGCAAGCACCGATAAACTTTGTTGCCTGGTCAATGACATCAGATAACGGCTCATCAAGGCAACCCAACTTCGTCAACGAGTTAGGGGCAGCCACGAGATTCTTCAAGACAGTTCCTTTACCAATTCCAAAGTATGTGGGAACAGTATCACAGCCAGACAGAGCATGGGCCGCTGGTAAATCAGGTATGATATAATTGTGTGCTTGTACTGAGGCCTTGATGTCTATGTGGGATCTTTGCTGGATCGGTGAGCTCATAAACATCGGAGAAAATTGTGGATTCCGTAGCACAAGTCGCAGCAGAATATGTTCAGAAAGTTTAGCTCCTTGTCTCCAAAATACATTTCAACAAGAGGCTAGCTGGTAGCCTGTACTCATGCGCTTGCATAAGGGACGGACCATTTAATTTTTGTGTGTGTGGGGGGGGGGGGGGGGGGGGGTTGGGCAATTTCTTCTGAGCATGAATTTTTTTTTTTTCAGCATCACTATTTGCAAGAATTTTTTTTACCTTAATGCTTGAATTTTTTTTTCAGGTGCTTTCTTGTGCACGAATTTTTTTTCTCTTAAATTTCTTCTGCAGGAATTTTTTTTGGTAATTGCCCAACCCTCCCCCCCCCCCCCCCACAAAAATTAAATGGTCCGTCCCTAAGAACGTTTTATGGTTTATTTTAACAGGGTCACGCACCCCTTCCCTCTCAACGAATTTTGCGTGACATGTAAGTCTTGTTTTGTTTACATATATTATCAGATATCATTATTACAACTGAATTTACAACTTAATTTAAACATGTTTTATAAGCATTTCTCTAAATATAGCGACAACGCAAAGAAAAATTCAATCACAAATTGATATCAACATAAATTCCCATCGAAAAATGTAATTTCTTTTCCGGTGAAGACCAAATGCCAGTGGCTTGACTCGGCTATTTTGAAAACAAGAACGTGATTACGGGCACGGCGAAATCACGAGGTCGCATGTTCAACCAATCAGACCAGTATAAGTCCTCCCGCGGGATGCGGGAAACTTTAAAAAAACAAGGAAAAAGCGGGACGAAAGCTAAAAATGGAAACAAGGAAACCTTACCGAAACGCTATGCGCATGAGTAATAAATTATGCATTTGATTTGGCTAAAAGACGGTCATGCCAAGTTAAGTCCACAGCCGTTATTCCCAGGAATATAAACGGCTGAGCCGTTCCTTTTTTATTCAGACGCGATACTTGTCATCAACTTTTAAAGTTTAAATTCACTCTGTGAATAAGGTTCGGCTCATGAGAAGTACGGCTTCTGAACTGGGTCCAAAGATAAATTCCAATGTTTACATTCGTACTGAGAAGCGTTTCTTTTATATCTAAAGAGTTTAATAAGCAGAAATCGTTTATAGCTGCCTAGCAAGGCGTATCGTGCTAAAATAGCTATCATGCTTAAGGTAATATTTTAACAATTCGGATCAGCGAACCGAAGCGAACGTTTCATGTAGCTAAAAAAGGTGTCTAGCTCTAGCTTGCCGGTACGAGCTTTATATTATAGTCTCGCAAGAGTGTTTTCGCAGACTACTGTCATGTCTGCAACAGTTTCGAGAGTTTGACACTTTGGTAGACTTTCAGCTTAGTTTCTTTTCACAGTACTCAAAACAAAGGAATCACGAACTACATAATGTTTTGGAAATACCAATAATACTGGCTTCATACATAAATTTCGCTTTTAATGAAGGTCATCGGTCGTAGTATCAGTATGCAGCGATCGTGTGCATTTAAGCCCTTATAACAGTGACTGTGACACAGCTCGTGCAATCAAAAATAAAAACAGAACGGGTATTTGGACTGAGTGAAGCCACATTATAATTTCAAAGTAAATAATATCAGTAAAATTTCTCATCTCACCTCCTGTAGCTGTCTGCATCCACCTCATGCGGCAAAAGCAAAGGCGGAAGTGGATCCGTAAAGATTCACGGGAAAGCAGTTCAACGTTTACCAAAAACGAAGAGGGTAGAGAGGGTGGGGAAAGCGATAACTCAGAACTCTTAAACCGCACAGCCACCAAAGGGGAGATTTATAGTCAAAACCGGTCGAGCGTTCCAGTCAATAATCCGCTCTACGAATCAAGAATGCAAAATTCTAAATAAGCTAGCCTCCTCCGCCGCGGAGGCAACTCTGAGGTCTGGGCAGTAAAGGACAAAAAAGAATAAGAGGGAACGGGAGGGGTGGGAGCCGAGGCGACGGCCGCACTTTCTACCGTCAGCGCATATCGCCAGCGGCCTTGCAATTTTCCTCAGCCCAGTGGGCACTCTCGTACCTCGAGTCTTCGCTCCTTACAGCGCAAGATTGAAGAGGTCAGCATCAGCATTAGTCAGATTCCATCCACCAACACCACCTCGGACACTTATTGAGAATTATATAACGTAATGTCGACACTTACTACTTTATTTTCAATAAATTTTGAAGTGTAAAAAAGAAAATGTGAAATCCTCACTCAGGATTGAACCTGTGACCTCAGCTAGGCTTAGACTTACATAGCCTACCGTACCAGAGTACCACCTAGCTTCTCGGGTTGTTTAGTCCTAAATTTAACTATATAAACTGCTAACCCCAACCTCAACTGAAAGCTAACCAGTTACTCCGTTATATTACACTGAATAAGGTGTCCGAGGTGGTGTTGGTGGATGGAATTTCATGCTAACCGATTGAAGAAACGGGTCATTTCCCGACCGCTGGTCAAGACGAACGAAGACACTGGACAAGCTTCAGTTTTTCATGTTTATTCAATGAAAAGGCAGCACGCATTGAGTAAACCAATCTGATTGACTGTATATTTGCGGTTGGCACTAGTCATCACGCAATATACAGCGGTTAACTTGCGCTTTTCAAACGGTGCTAAAAGAGGGAATTTCTATCAGGTCCTGTCAGAACTATATATTATAACGTCGAGTTCCGTTTGCAAACTAATCACACATGGGAACCTCTCAACGCACGGCTACGCGAGTCAAGCCGACCAGTCGAGTCGGTTCAATTTCTTGGTGTCGGTACTAGTACAAAATGCAGTGAGGAAAATAACCTTTAACACCTTGGTCTGGTTCACACATCGCTTAACGACGATTTATAATCCTGATAATCTGTTCTGTAAAATTGCATGTTGGAGGCGGGGAGGTTTACCGGGGAATACCAAAAAAAATAGCAGCCATATTGAAAGAGAGACCCACCAGTCAATAGGGGTTTTGGTATGAGGGTGCCAAATGACCGAAATCGCTTGGACAACGACCATTTTATCATTACTGATTGGATGTCTGTAGAACGCATTCGGATGTCCGCGGATGGAGGATGGAAAAGACGGACGAAAAATTTGTTATTCTTATATCATGACGAGTTAGTGAGCATGGCCTCCGCAGTATTTTTTTAAAGTATGTTCCTCGTTGTAATTATTAAACTGATAACTAAATTAAACTAATCAGTGAGAGGGAATCGAATTCCCTTCATTGTTTAACGTTATTTTCTACTTGATGATGATGCCATGGCGGCGTCAAAACATCGCACAATTTTTTCGCTATTTTTTATCGTTAATTATAATTAAGACAGTATGCATATTAACATAACATAAAAACTTTATTAACGTGTCAATTAAAATATCTAGCAGAGGGAAAACCCTTGGCTAATCTGTTTGTTATTAGTAACATCAGAACTGAAGTATGCAAATGACAAAGTATATTTTTTTCTTCTTTTTGCAAACGCAGTACCCTGGGTACGTGAGGTTCTATCGCGGCACGCTTTCGTGAGAAGTCGGGGCATAATATAAGGCCCAGTTCAGACGCCGAACTTTTTACGAGCCGAACTTAATTCGAATTTGGACCGACCCAAATTAACAAAAGTACGCCTGTTGATTCAGACGCCGAACTTAATTAGCCGAACTTAATTCAGTTTGAAGAGAAACAAATCGAAAGGTCAGCGATTTTCAGGCAAAGATGTCAGAACACGCACCAGTCGTTATAATCATTTATGCATTAGGTTCGGCTCATGAAAAGTTCGGCGTTTGAATCAAAGCCGTTCCAAAGCCGAAATTCCCGGCTGAGCCAGGCGGAAAGAACGGCTGAGCCGTTCCAAATTTAAATAGCCGTTCTTAACTGATTCAGACGACGAACTTTTCATGTACTTAATTCAAGGTATTAGGTTCGGCTCATGAAAAGTTCGGCGTCTGAACCGGGCCTCATAAGAGACATAAGAGGTGTATAATATGAGACTAGAGACGGACAGAGAGAGATGAGAGAGAGATGAGAGCGCGAGAAAAGTCTCTGGCACCCAGGGTACATGCAAATGCAGGCGCAACTGAATATACATACATGAACACCGAACGATGTGATCGGTCAACAGTTGCCAAGGTGGTAACGAACAAGAAGCCATGAAGTATAAAGCCCCGGCTAAACGGAAACGTTCTAAAATTGTTGTACAACATTTGCTTATCCAACAATGCTAACGTTTACATGCCATATTAGATGGGGTTTGACCAACACTTTTTGTTGGATGAATGTTCTGTTTTCGATCAAACATTTTGTCCATCACTTCTGTCAATATTGTTTTGTAAACAACTGTTGAACAATCATAGCGTTAGTTTTTCATGCATCCACAGCAACGGTGTCCGACTTTGATGAAACAAGTATCGTTAGAAGCGCCAAATTCAAATTATACCAGAACCTCGCGAAGCTCGGGGGAACTTGCACCGCAAAATTTAGCGACGGGGGAGGGAGAGGTTGGATTGCATGGCCACAACGGCCCCGAAATTTGAAGTTGAGACCCCCCCACCCCCCCCCCCACCCCCTTGTACCACGGTGAGAGTATAAGTTTGCTTGTACGTCCGAGGGTTAAGGTACCGTGGCCCAGCCAGAAAGCAAACCGCTTCAATTTACTTTGTGCTCGAAACACAATTGTCAACACCTCATAATACAAGGTGTAAGAAGTTTGATGCTTGAAGTGGTAAATTTCAGTTCATGTATTCTGTTCACACATACTAAAACACTCTACGTATAAAAGTATAAAGTATCAGTTTCCATTCCCCTTGTAAAGGTTGACAAAGACCTAAATAACGATGCTTGGTTGGCTAAGCAAAGTGCTTTTGTGTAAACAAATGCGGGGTAGAGGTTGTGTTCTAGGAGTTAACACGCTTCATATTAAATAAAAGTATTCGAATTCATCGCTGCAACACACGTGAAACGCGAATGGATCAACCTCTACTGAAGGCCCTATTTACATGGAAAGATTCAATTTCCCAGCGCCTCTCTCTTGTCCCCTTTTCAGCTGCATAATACCACCGAGGATTGAAGCGACTGAGGGCTGAGAGCTAACTGCACGGACAGCACGTATAATTGTATCGAATCAGTTATTTCAGCATTGTAAGAAATCAAACACAGCTGATGTGAAAAAAATATCGTTACTATTTAATAGTTCGCCTTTCAAATTGCTCGAGTAGCTCTTAGTAGTAAAAGTAGAAAAATTGTCTTCTAAAGCTGTGCATTCAACTTAAGATGCATTTACTGCTATCACTATCACTGTAGACCAAGCGTAGGGTAGATTCGCTCTGAAGTTTGCAGTCAGTTACAGTGCGATTATCTTCGAGTTGCTCGCCATCGAAAATGAGACTTTGTCGGTCAGGCAGAATCCCTTCTTTGACGTCAATTTTATGTTTTACATCCTTGATGGTATCGCTTGATTTAAGTTCCAAAGTGATCTGTTTTCCAGACGGTATCTTTACGTAAACTTCAATTTTTAGAATCAAGTACAGAGTTGCTTCTTTCGGAATATTGTAGTCACGCAGGGTGCGACTATTTTCAAGCTCCTCGTCGGTAAAGACAAGGCACTGTTGGTCAGGCAAGATCCCTTCTTTGACGTGAATGTTATCTTTTACATCCTTGATGGTATCGCTTGATTTAAGTTCCAAAGTGATCTGTTTTCCAGACGGTATCTTTACGTAAACTTCAATTTTTAGAATCAAGTACAGAGTTGCTTCTTTCGGAATATTGTAGTCACGCAGGGTGCGACTATTTTCAAGCTCCTCGTCGGCAAAGACAAGGCACTGTTGGTCAGGCAAGATCCCTTCTTTGTCCTGAATTAGCGTTTTCACAACTTCGATAGAGTTATCCGGTTCGACTTCCAAAGTGATCGTCTTTCCAGTCCGCATCTTCACGAAGATTTGCATTCCATCGCGAAGTCTCAGAACCAAGTGCATTGTTGATTCCTTCTGTATGTTGTAGTCCCTCAAAGTGCGGCCATTTTCCAGTTGCTTCCTAGCAAATATGAGACGTTGTTGGTCTAGTGGAATTCCCTCCTTATCTTGAATTTTCGTCTTCACATTCTCAATAGAATCGCTTGGTTCGACTTCCAAAGTGATCGTTTTTCCAGTCAGCGTCTTCACGAAGATTTGCATTCCATCGCGAAGTCTTAGAACCAAGTGCATTGTTGATTCATTCTGTATGATGTAGTCGCTCAAAGTGCGGCCATCTTCCAGTACCTTGCCAGCAAATATGAGACGCTGTTGGTCTGGTGGAATTCCCTCCACAACTTGAATTTTCGTCTTCACATTCAATACAAAGTAGTGAAGTATCAATTTATCCTTATGAGAAAGATTTAATGTTCATCATGTTGTGTGTTGGGACAAAGAAAAAATCCCAACAGAGTCCCTAACAGGAATTGAACCTATCACCTTCCGCAACACCGGTCAGATGCTCTAACCACTGAGCTACAAGAGACTTAAGGCATTTATATCCTTATGTTTGCTTCCATGTTTCCCCTCGCTATAACTGTCAAACGAGTTAATTTAAGTTGTTGGCCTTAAAAATTGAAACACCTTTAGATCATCCTCAGAAATCTTTAGCAATGTCTGGAAAACAAATGGAAACATTGGTACAACCTTCGGACAATATTCGGAGAAAACTATTTGGCAAATTACACACTTGTATTGCTTTAAACTTTATTTATTTATTTGTGTTGTTTATGGGGAAGGGGTGGCAAAGCCTGTAGACACTCTTTGGACAGCATTTAAAGAGTGTCCACTGGCTCTGCCGCCCCAGTCCAGGCTAGGATCACTCTGCTTGCCAATTACCAATACCGTCAAAAAAGAGCCTGATCATTAATGCATTCATTAATGCATTCATTAATGTATTCATGCACATATTAGAAGAAAGAAAACTAAACAGATTCTTCTAACCTTACTACCCCACTGGTATTCTTTAATGTCTGTGCTGCAAATCTCTGCGTTACTCCAACGAGAGAAATTCCATCAACCTCAATAATCTGATCGTTCACCTGTATTCTAAAAGAAAATAATTTGTGCATGGTTTAACAGTACCTGCTATTACAATGGGTTTGGTTATCTTTGTATAAGGTCATGTTATATGTACACCAGACAGCCTTATTTAACCCTTTCTTAGCCACAGGTGACTATAGTTGCCTTACCCATGAGTGGCCAAAGGTAACTTAACCCTTTAAGCCCCAAGAGTGATCAGCATCAAATTTCTCCTTGTAATATCAATGCCTTATCAATCAAAAAGGTCATGAGAAAATAAATTTAAGAACATGATCACACAAGATGAATTCTCTTGATATCCAAACAATTTCTCCTTACTACTTCTATAGGAAATGTATAGGACTAGAAATGAGAATTTAAATTTTGATATTGGGGCTTAAACGGTTAATAGTCACCTTAAGTTATTTGGACAATAAAATATTTGACCGTGGAGAGAACAAAATTTTAAAAAAACTTGGCCTCAAAAGTTGATAAACTGTTCAAGGGTTGAGGTTTCTTGTGACTGACTTAAAAGAACAATCTTCACTTTTCTCTCATGATAGAAACATTGAAAACAGAAAAGTATTAATTTTATCTCAATGCATCACGGTAATGTAATTACCTTCCATCGGCAGCAGCTGCCCCGCCCTCTGTGAGTGACTTGACAAAAATCCCAAGTTTCTCGACTCCTGTATCAGTGCCTACACCAAGACCGATAATGCTTAAACCCAGCCCTCTATCATCTGAAAATATAAAACAAACAAAAACAACAATTATAGAAACAAGTTGCCACATGAGGGGCAAAAACTGCACCTTTATTGTAAAAAGTAAAGTTGAAGAGTAAAGTTGAAGAATGAAGAATAAAACATGAACCTATAAATGGATACTAGCAATAGGATACAATGTTGGGGGTGGGGCAATACCTGTGCATTGGACTACCCTCCTATCTAAAGGGGAGTTATCTGTACAGCTGTAGTAAATCCTAGTCGCTTAATCAGATGGATATCCAAGACAATTGCCAGCCTAATTCAAACTCTGATCAACCTGTTTGCACCTTTTTGGGCAATGCTGCTTTATATTTTATGATTGTTACTCTCCTTGATTAGGATGTTAATCCACTGTTGGTTACTCCCCCAAGCATTTTGTTAGGTTCTTCTACATATACATTGTATATGTTGTAGTTAATTTTTTATCTCAGGTAATTTTTATGTTTCCATTGTTTTTGGGTATGGTAATATATGCTAATGAATTTGAAACAAAGGAAAATCAAAAATTACCTGAAATAAAAAATTAACTACAACATATATCCCTGTTACCCATTTATACAGCTGGGTACAGAAACAAGTTTTGAAATTTAAAACAGCAGAAGGTACTATTAAACCAGTTTCAAACCACTGATTAATGCTATGTTCACATCAGCGCCACAACAATGTTTATAGAGTACACATAAACATGTTTGCAATTTCATTGTTCACATAAGTTGTTAATTTAAAAACATGTTTCATGCCTGGTTTTATAATTTATGCTGTTTTATGATGCAGGCATAAGCTTGGACGAAATTTTTATGATAACACATGAACTGAAAAGATACAGACAAACATGCTGTTGCATGATTTTGTGGCTTAGTCTCACTTCTCAAGTTCTTCAGGAACATTGCATTGTTTGACAAGAAGACAACATTTGAGCTAATATGTTCCATCTAGCTTAGATCGAAACTACCTTGAGAAGTACTTTTCATTATGATTTGTGCAATGTGCCACCTGATGTGAACACTTTTCACAGTGAATCATGTTTCATTCACGATCAGACTAAACATGTTTTGCCCAAGTGTGAACACAGCATTATACAGTCAAACTGGATTAGCAAACTTCCACCACAACTTTGGTGTTTTGATTGACAGTTTGCTTGGAGCAATTTGCTCAATAATCGTTTTATCCAACTCATCTTACCTTTTCCCAGATCCACAGAAAAAACATCCATCTTTTCAACTCTTTTTTCAAGTTCCCATTCTGCCGATGCTGTGACAGGATCAATGTTATCATTAGCTCTGTCATATTCTTCTGCACTGTAAGTTGGAAACATTTCAGGTGTTTCAGGTTTAAACCCAACGTTTCTTTTCCTTGTCTTGTTTTTCTGTGTCTTTAGCTAATGCAGATGACAATGGCTTGGATAAAAATAGCAGTGATATAGGAGAGGCTTTCTGTGGTTGTACATGATCTTCATCAACATCGCTATGCTCTACAACACTTCCAGTGCTCTCATCTGCAGAGCTTTCACTCTCTTCATTATGTGATTGGGAATCTTCGCTTTTCTTCTCGTGGAGGTAATTACTTTTCTCAGATAAGTGAGATTCATGGTTTTCACCTTCATCATAAGCATTTGAGTCACGAAACTTTGCAAAATCATGTTGCCCAAAGCTAGGTGATAATTCCAATTGTGCCAATTCCTCCTGCGGAATTTCTTCATCTTTCCAAGTGGCTTCTCGGATCCTTCCAGGGGTCTCGTCAAAGAAGTCATCTTTTGGAACCTCCTTTCGCCGAAACCTTTGCACTACAGGTACATTGGAAGAATGAACATCTACATCTCGAGAATCAGACTTAACTTCCTTCTCGGTCTTTTGAGCCTTGGCAGACACCAACATTTCTTCTTTTTCTTTATTTAAGGATAAAGAAATGAGATCTTTTTTAATGCTGTCTTTGTCCTTCCCAACATGGTTGTCGGGTATCATTAGTGAGTCTGGTAAGATGCGGTCAACACTGTGGGACTTATAAAGTCCCTTATTACTATGCAGTGGTGGTTTCCTTAAGACTGAGTCGTCATGATACCTTCCATTCAAAGCTTTAGTGTCCGAAGAAAAGCGATTACGACTCCGTATATAGTACATGGGTCGTTTAATTCCAGGATCAGAACGAGTGCGAGATCTTTGGGTAGGTGATATTTCATTTATTGGCAGCGAGTTGAGATCTAGCTCCTGCAGATCTGGAACTAAATCGATCAAACTCGGTGATCGCTTCTCCTTAGTATGTAAATCTTCACTTGAGCCACCACTTTCAAACAGTGCTCTCCTCGCAGCAATACCCTGAGACACGTGTGGCTTGTGTGAAGGGTCATTTGGAGTGGGGGCAAAGACTTCTTGTAGTAACTAGGCAACGACCATCTTCCAGGAACTGACTGAGTAGTGTCTGCAGATTCATGATCAGCTGATTTCAACCTATCAACCGCTTCAGAAACAGGTCTTATCTTCTTGAAGTTCTGACGTGCTTTTATTGTTTCGTTTGCGATTGTCTCGTCAAAAATGTGTTTCAACTTGCTCACATTTGGTTTTGCCTCATCCTCAGCTTCATTCTTGTTTTTATCGCCAGCGGGTTGTTCAACAGAAGCCGGTTTTCGCGGAACGCGAGGTTTCTCGTCACGGGTTTTACGGACGTTCTCGTTTTTAAGAGGTCCAACAAATGCCTTGTCAGAAGAAATGATCTTCTTTGGAGGCGCACCGAACTTGTTGTACGCTCTGTGTCTAACTTCATTTTCTGTCTTTTCTGGGCTTCCTGCAGTACGTTTTGTTTTTGTGTCAATAATATTTTTGCGAGTCGCTGCCGTTGAGCTTTGACTTTTAGCGCCGTCATTATTTTCACCTTTCGAGCGACTGGCCACTTCTCTGCGAGCTCGAAATCTGTTCTCTTTGCCGTATTCAGTTCTTGTGGCCATCTAATTGAGAGGTTTCCGGATTCTTTCTGATGTTTTTTTACCAGAAACTGTTGGATTTTAATGCTCGCTTAATTCTTCAACAAACCTTGTCGCACCATGCCATCAAAACATCCTCAGGTCAAACGTAAATTCAACAAGGCTAGGTTAAGAATAAGACCTCTACCTGACGCCGTCGTTCTCCTAAAATTGTTGAAATTGCACAGGAATCTTGGCGCAATATTTGTCCTTTTGGATTTCACGCCATCACAAGTCCCATACCAAGAGTAAAATGGCCGTCGACGTATAAGCTCTCAACAATTTAAGAGTAATCTCTTTGTTTCCAGCCCAGAGAACCACGCAAATATCATTTAAAACCACGAAAACGACTCCAAGATTGTAAAGCTTGAGCTAAAGTACTTTTAAACGCTGCGGCGACCAAATTACAGCGCTTACAGGAAGCGACTCTTTTCGTAAACGATGGAAGTATTCGCCTGTGACAAAACTGGGTCACGTGACAAAGATAAATATAGGAAAGTTTAAGGATACAAGCGGGGTTCCGGGGTTTGCCAAACGATTTTAAATTGTAAATTCGTACCTAGAGAAAATATTTACACAAACCGTGGAGACTAGTTAAGAACAATCGATGATATACAAACAAAATGGACGTATTTCTGAGGAGCTGTTTACGGAAGCGTGTAATAATGCAATCAAATTAGCATATGAGCACGAAATCGGTTCGTACTAAAAAAATGAAACGATGAAGATCATAACAATTGTTTACAAGACAATAAAGTTATAGAGTTTATTATTGTAGTTAATGCATTCCCTTTACAACTCTTTAAGCTAACGAATCAGAGCGGAACAAACGAAAAACAAGGGTTGAGAAAAGTTCTGGAATTGTTTTCGATTGTTTGCGCTCAGATATCAGAACGACTTACGAAGGATTAGCCACCACAGATTTGCATAAGTGATCTTCGCCTCGATTCGCCAACTTTGCCAGAAGCTTCACTGAAATCAAAACAGGTGTTAAGAAATAATATAAGCGGAAATTTTGATAATTTTCACATTATTATTTTATGTTTAGTCAGAAAATTGCTTTCGTTTTCGATCACGTGATACTGGGGTTCATCAATAAGTTAATATATTAAAGCATGATTTTCAAAAGTTTCAATCGCATTCAATTGAAAATGACAACTATCACATTCGATTGAAAATGCAACTCTGGCATGGACGACGTTTGAAAGCTGATTTGTGATCAAAATTTATTTCAAACTAAGTGAAACTGACCGCAGCTAGAACTTTCAATTTAATTGTGTTTTTTGACGCGACAAACTAATTTTATTTTATTATTCAAAATTACCCAAAATACGTTGACAATACAATTGAACATTAGGGCCATTTATACGAGACCAAATAAGTCGCGACTTACATAAGTCGCGACTTACAGAAGACGCGAACCACTCGTATAAATGATACAAAAATGTGTTCGCATCTTATTTAGGTCGCGACTTATGCAAGCCTCACTCGTATAAATGGCCTAGTTCGCGTCTTCTGTAAGTCGCGACTTATGCAAGCCGCGACTTATTTGGTCTCGTATAAATGGCCCTATTGTCCGTGTGTCGATCGAAAACTTTTCATGTGCCATTGAAGCTCAGGCTTTGAAGTTTGGCAAGGATACATATTTTAGAAAAATGAAATTATGCACATAACAAGATTTAGCAAGGAAGATAAACGATTAAGTCGCTGAAAAGCCTATGAGGTGTGGTCAATATTAAACATATTTATATATTGTGCATGTTGTATGAAGTCCCATTGTATGACGTCAGTACGTGGGGTGACTAACGTCCTAATACTCCCGATAAGCCTCGTTCCCGGTCCTTGGGACGAAATCAAATGATGTCACCTGTTGAGCTTACATCGCAAGGAAGGGTCGGGTTATCGAGTGATTAAAGAGGTTATGCCACCATTTTTATTGTAACTTTAAAGCCATATTTATATTTAGATTTATATCAATGGAAAACTCAAAAATCCATGTAATGTTCATTATTACGAGCGTGGGACGAGGAAAAAATATCTCATAAAAATATGAGATTTTTTTCCTTTGTCCCACGCTCGTGACATCACGATGAACATTACATCTTTAATTTTTCACTTCATTACCGAGATTTAACATTAACCATTTTTTTTTATTTAATAATTGTCAAGTTTTAGGTCCGAGTTATTCAGAGCGATTCTACTCGTATTGCAAAACCAAAGATGTCGCCAAAGCAGTTATCATTATAAACATTATATACAAAACTGAAAGTCTATAAATATGACCGTTTAAACAGGCTTGAATTAAAGCAGTTTTCAATTGAGTGTCGTAAAACCAAAACCAAAGTAATTACTCTGACCAATCACAGCAGTCGTAAACAATCCAATGAACCAATCAGAGCTCGAAGCAATTACATGTCGGCGGCGCCAAGCGCGGGAAAACGAGTGCGAGCAAATCACGATTGGTTTTGGTTTTACTTCTGATTGGTCGAGAAAGTGGCGCGAGATTTTTTAGCCAATCACAGAGCGTAGCAATGCAAAATCAAAGCAATTGTGTAATTACTTTCGACACTCAATAGACCAATTTCGATATATTGAAATTCATACTTGGCTCCGAGGCTTGGAGGAATAAAACAAAAGAAATCACATTGAGGTTCAGAGTTGAATTATTCATTTCTTTTGTTTTATTCCCCCAAGCCTCGGAGCCAAGTATGAATTTTAATATATCGACATTGGTCTATTGAAAACTGCTTTATAAAGCCAAGCAAAGACCGATAATTTAAAGGTGTACTATATATATTTTGGCTGGCCAAACCAGCCTTCTTCAGGAACAGTGAGGTAAAATTAACATTGGTTTTTTCGTTTCCGTTTTTACGTAAACATGTCACCTAATAAAAAAAAAAAACAATGTAAATTTTACTTCATTGTACCTGAAGAAGGCTGGTTTGGCCAGTATACCTACCTACGTGTTTCTACCTACGTTGTATTGGTCTTTGCTTCTATACCACATTTTCACTTGTTAAACCGATCACTCACTAGTTTGATCCAACGTACACCAGCGGTCACCAGCAGGATTGTCGTCCACGGTTACTTGCTTGAACTTCTCTTTTCATTGAATTATAGGATAGGATAGGATAGGATAACTTTATTTAGACGCGGTAAACTCATCAGTCACAAAAACCTAATTATATACAGAATTATATGCATTATGAGGCAAAAAGGATAAAATATGTTCTACATGACGCCCGGTGATGACAGTGAGTAAACGATAAACTGGACAAAAAGAACAGAGTGAAAGAAAAGGAGAAAACAATATATTTTTTAAAAAACTGAAATGAAGTGGAACCTTTACTGTTTTAAGGGGACACTTCTCCTGGTCCCTACCGACAAAACGCTCATATAATCTTTGCAATTATCACCTCTATTAATTAAAGGGACACCTCCATTAATGCCGGGGACACTTCTCTGTCCTGGCCATGACCTCGATTAAAGACGTTTATTAAGGGGACACTTCTCCAGGTCGGGTCAAAACGTTCATAATTATCTTATCACCTCTCATGACTAAAGGGACTCCTATATCAAGTGGACACTTCTC
Source organism: Cladopsammia gracilis (assembly GCA_022457155.1). Classification (NCBI taxonomy): domain Eukaryota; kingdom Metazoa; phylum Cnidaria; class Anthozoa; order Scleractinia; family Dendrophylliidae; genus Cladopsammia; species Cladopsammia gracilis. The sequence continues at coordinate 482,917 of JAJGOT010000007.1, forward strand.
CTGGTCCCGGCCGATAAAACGCTCATATAATCTTTGTAATTATCACCTCTAATGATTAAAAGGAGCCTCGTATATAAAGGGGGCACTTCTCCTGGTCCCGACTGGCAAAACACCTCTATTAAGGGACACTTCTCCTGGTATTAAATGGAGGTTCCACTGTACTATCGCGCGCGTGACGGATAACACGCAGTGACACGCAGTCTCGTCCATCTATTTTGTTCTCGCGTCATTTTTTCCAAAAGTCAAACGTTTGGTAACTTGGATTCAAAGGGGACAGACCTCAAATAAATATGGCTGCTAAACATATCTGAATTTCGTAACTACTCATCAGGATGATTAAAATGTGTGCAATTCCACAATTGGTTTCGGCTCCATTTTGCTCATGAAAGTTGTATTGCTCTCTGCATTCAGTCGCAACCGCGGATCTTGGGTACGAGACTGTCTGTCTTGGCCGGTGGGCCCTGGACACGAGGAACAACAGTACTTCCGCGTGTTTGCGCAATGCACTGAGCCCTAAGATAAGCAAAACCATTAGATAGCAACAAGGAAAACGTTTATCTGAAACGGTCATTTTACGTTTTTAACCTTTTTTTTCTTTTAGCCCTGGATGAAGGTTTGTCTTGCAAACTGAAATATCGGGCAAACATTTCAACATTTCAATTTTTATATATATTGTCATCGCTGTTTCCTGTTTCTTTGCGTTGCCTTTTGGAATCAGTCTGACGTCTAATGACGTTTAATGCACCGAACCAGAACGAATGTTGAGTGTTTTATTACGTTGCGACGTCGTTGATCGGCAAAAGGCTCGATAACCACCCCCCCCCCCCACCCCACCCCCGCCCCCAAGTTTTGCCCTGAGCCGAGACATACAAGGCAGGCTATGTTCTCTAAATGTATTTTTTTCGTTTCTTTGTCCTCATATCTGAGTCACTGAGTGAGCTTTCAATCAAAACTTTCCCACCATGATGATCACCCGGGGGGTGGGGGGGGGGGGGGGTACTCTGCAAATTTTTGGGCGCGGGTGTGCCGCTGGGAATCTGAGACCCTTAACCTATACTGGACCATTTTAGCTGCATTTCGCAACCCTATTCTAGACTAAACACCGGAAAACCCTATCCTATCCTAGACCAAATTTTTGAACGCTTTCTTTGTTATTAGTGACCAGGGGTCAGTAAAAATGCCGTATTGCCCGCCGTGCCGATTTTTAAATGCCATTTGCCAGTAAAACCTTGTCTAGACTAAATTCTTCACGCAAATGATCAGTTTCGCGGAAAATGATACCCTATTCTAGACCAAAATTCTCTGATTACTATACCCTATCCCAACCTAGCCTGCCTGAAAACCTTACCCTTCACAGCGGCACATACCTATATACCTCATATATGGGAGTACCCCCCCCCCCCACCCCCACCGGGGATGATCAATGTTGGCCTTATTACCCGTGAACTGAAGGCGTTTATCGGGCTATTCATAAGAACACGACCTTGGCATGGAGTGGATTAAGAGATGACTGTCATTGTAGATTCTTTAAATTTCGTTTCAAAGTCCGAACTAGATTGAATCCGAAAAACTATAATAAGATTAAAGGAGCGATGTCACGGGGATTTTGACGTTAAAACTTAGTACGTTTGTTATACACCAAGCGCTATATATAGAACACTAAGGGCCGGTTATTTAAACGAGATTTAGACGGTGTTTAACAAAACCGCGATCTAAACCGATTTCAATCTGCCAAACCTCAATATTTATACGTTGTTTACTGTAAACAGTATCAAGAAGGCATCAAGTAGAACTGACTAGAAAAACAGTTATCTAATAAAATGACCAACTTATAAACAGATATGGAGCCGAGTCCGTTAATTTTCTTAAACCGCGGTCTAAGTTAGACTTCGTTTAAATAACCGGCCCTAAGAGTTAGATATCGGTTAAGTTTCGAAAAGAAAATAAACCATATCAGATTTTCAGCAAGTTACCCAAGACACAAGGCGATACAGTTGAAAAAATTGGCAATGTTTTTAAGTTGCAAGCCATTTCCATCCTGGCCATCTGCAGCCCAAGTCACTTATTTTTACTCTTAGAGCACTAGTAGAATAATTTTAAACAAAACTGGACCATTATTTTTGGGTTTTCACTGATATAAAGATGTCTTTTGGCTTTTTAAAGTAACACTAAAAATGGTGACAGAGCCCCTTTAACAATTTTAGTCAAGAAGGCCACGTCAAATGGGGTGGGGGGGGGGGGGAGGAGAAGGAGGGGATTATATTAGAGAGGGAGGTTATGGTACAAAAGAAACGGCAAACTGATCCTCAGGGCAGAAAAACAGAAGCCGAATAAAAATGGAATATAATAGTGCCCAATATTGCGATTTACAAAACAAAGCTTCTTTGGGGAGCTAACACTATAAATGATTACAATTGTAAAAACGTTCAAAACAATTTTACAGTTGTAATCATTTATAGAGCTTGCCTCTAAAGAAGCTATATTTTACAAAGTGAAATATTGGGAACTTTTATATTCCACTTTTATTTTATTTTGTTTGCTTCTGTTTCTGTTTTTCTGCCGTAAGGATCAGTTTGCCGTTTGTTTTGTTTTACTTCAAGTATTTATACAGATCCAGGTCTGAAAGCTCAGATCCGATTCTCAACGATTTGTTGCAGAGATCGTGCATTCTATGATTTCAGGCTATGGTATGGTACACATGACCGACAGACGAATCACGTAGACAAAAGGAAATGTTGTGTAACTTCCGCAGCCCTCCACGTTACCCCTCAAGCATTTCATTCCCGTGGTAAAAATATAGCTCAAGTTCCTTCCTTTTTCAGTGAAAAACAACTTCATAACAGGAAACGGAAAAGGACACAAAAAAACCAGAGCGAATCGACATTTCCTAAGGTTGTCATAATTTTTATTTGTCTTATCTTCAATATTTCTATTTTTTCGAGCGATTTATCATCATATACACAATTTTCATTAACATAATTATATACAATTCATTAATAAATATTTCGCTTGATAACTGATGCGGTAAAACCAATATAGCCTGCCCAAACAGCACCCGATATTATTACAACACTTGAAAGGAATACTTAAAAAAATAGCGTCCCTATTGTTTGTGGAACAATGATCTATTTATGCATGCGCATGATAAAAAATGGAAATATTTTTAAATGTCTTACACAACACCCACGTATTTTAGAACTGCAGTTGCTCCATTTTGTCCACTTATTCGCGCGAATGTTTCAAAGTAATGTCTCTCCACAACACTCGGGTTGTATTGTTTTCTTCCATTGTTATTTTGACAGCCATTCGGCTGGCACGAACAGGGGAATCGGCCATAGTCAACTTGACAAGCGATGCCACTCAAGATGCATTCACATGTTTGTGGATAGCATATATCACCACAGCTACAACCGCATATGACGCGGCTCAGTCTGAGTTGGGCGCAATCTTGTTCCTCCTTCTTGAGAATTCGCCGTACACCCGCAGTTTTCAGAATATTTTTTCTGGCTTTCTGTGAAACCGGCGCGAACGGCTTTCGATCGCTTCTCGTCGCGTCCAACTCCAAATCGACTCGTACCTTTTCGATGGAAACGTGTCTTCTCGCCATTCCTAGCGTTGATCCCCCAGTCGACGGCACGGAAACAAAGCCTTGCTTTCTCGGGAAATGATAGACAGTGACATCGCCAAATCGCACCCCTTTGCTTTTCAATCGCTTACAGCTATCGTCACTTTCTTCTCCGCTAGAACTACCAGTACTGTGTTTTCGTTTTCCCATTTTTACGCCAGCATAAAATACAACAAACGAGGGTGCGAGACGATATCGTCGGTCGCGATGTTTGACTTCTCGAGTTTCGTGGTTCGTATTTATATTGTATTGACCCTATTTTCACGATACACGCACATCTTCCGGTGACGTCACAAATACGCCAAAAATGACGCTCATTTTGCGATCGAGTGATTTAATTGGTCGGTGATGTAAATGAATCATCGACTGGTCGGAAAAGTCACCGACAAAGCAATGAAAATTGCTAGGAATTTAGCTTTTATGTACGTAAGATGAAAAGCAAATTTACGTTCTACTCTCACTCTCTATTCGCCCTCAGATCTTTGAAATACTTCCTTAATTCAGTGACGGAGTGATGGTTTATTCAGGCCTTCGTTACATCAGCTCAAAGCGATGATGTCGATTGTAGTGGGTGTATGTTTTTTACTCAGTAAATCGCTATTATTATTCCAACCACGAAAATCTATTATTCGCCTTTAATTTCACTAAATTGGAAAATATATTAGTGTGCGTGGGAAAAGATCATTTTGATTGTACGTGCGATGTAACTTCAAATGTGTCGTTCCCGGAGTAAAATTTAAACATTGTTCCACGACTCTCCGTATGCCCAGCCGTACATGAAGCTTTTAGAACCTTCTTATTTCGGCTTCCGCCAAGTACTGAACAATCGAGGAGGTTTAAATTAAGAAAATTAAGAAGTTTAGACAAAAAAAAAAACGTTCGAAAGAGATAAGCGAATAAGTTCTGATTTACAGTTAAAATTCAGTGAGGAATACTTCAGTCAGTCCGTTCCTGAAGTAGCGAAATTTTGGTCGATCTGTACTGCGGTGATTTTACTGCGAAAACCTTTCTGATAGCCTTCATTTCGTGAACGTGAACATTCTAATTTTAGATATTCTAATTTTTTTTTTTTTAAATCGTGATTTATTGTCAAAAGAAAAACCTATTTTCGGAGCAAAACGTTTTGCAAATTATAATTGTTATTTATAATTGCGTCTATTTCTTTCACGACAACAGAAACCAGTCCTGCATGACGACACGTACTCAGTTTCCTTGACGTTTAAAATATTGCTGAATTATTAACGGATTTCAGTAAAACGCGGGATCGGGGACGGGGTCGGGGTGCGATTAGGTCTAGGATTAGGTATGGGATTAAATATAATCCCTTTACCTAATCCTAACACTTTGCCTAATCCCATACCTAATCCTAGACCTAATCACACCCCGACCCCGGCTCCGACCCCGCGTTTTACTGACACCCATTATTAACACATGATTTTTCCTCACGGATAGTAAAATGCTACCCTGGGTGCCAGAGGCTTTTCTCACTCTCGCTGTGTTATACGCTTCTGATGTCTCTTATATTTTCGCCGCGACTTCGCTGCTCGTTGCCGTCCTTCGGCCCGGTCGGTTGGCCTTTGGCCGGCCCCGACTTCTCACGAAAGCGTGCCGCGAGAAAACCTCTGGTACCTGGGGTATTAAAATGGTCTTGAAAAACGTTTTGCTCCGAATCAGTATCCTCAAATTATTTGCGAAGCTTTTGAGATGTAAAGAAAATATTCTGACTTGAGTCTGCCCTGCACTGAATTGCCGTGTACATGATGTTTTTCAGATCAGCCAGAAGTCCTGCTGAGTTTTCTCACGCTTGGTCGGTTGAACAGTCATGTCCGATCATGATAAGGGCCGAGATCTAAGATGCGAACTTGATAACAAGGAAAAAACAAAATCTAGGCCAAGAAAATTGGTTAATTAAACCAGCGTTTCACCGCCAATCCGTTAAAATTTTCCTCTGAATTACAAATCCTGGTAAAATATTTACAAAATCCACCGGCTCCTTTTTGGGGGTATTCCGAGTTAAAAAAGATCGGGAAGCTGACCCCTCCCCTCCCAAGTTTATTATGATCCAATAAACCCCCCCCCCCCCCCACCAAAAAAAAAAGAGCCGGTTCGTAGACATATTCACCCCTGTACGTGTTCATTGGAAATGGAAGAAATAACAAAAATAGGACTTACCGTAAAATCTATATTAAGCCACCCCTCTTCAAATAAGCCGCCCACCTCTAATAAGCCACCCCTCTTTAGAAGAAGAAATTTATTAAGTCCCCTCTCTTTTAAGCCACCCCCACCCCTCCCCCTTCAGAAAAAATACACTGCATGTGAACGAAAGTACGGTACTATGATTTATTCACGTCTTGAAAGTTCAGTTTGTAACGTGATTGATCAGGCGAATGCTTTACATGCACTTGTGTTACAAGACTGAAGACATGTAATTGTAGCATTCAAGTTTAATCCTGAGATTACGATGCTTGAATAAAGCTCATATCATATTATATCCTAATAGTGTACATCGTGCTCCATTTTGCTAAATCAATAAGCCCCCTCCCCTCTCTATTAAGCAAGTAAGTAACCGTGGACGACAATCCTGCTGGAGTACGTTGGATCAAACTAGTGATCTGATCGGTTTAACAAGTGAAAACTGATAGTATAGAAGCAAAGACCGATACAACGTAAGTAGGTAATACACCTTTAAAGTTCTACCTACGTTGTATCGGTCTTTGCTTCTATACTATATTCGTTAAGTAATGATCCGCATAAGAAGGAAAGCGCTGAACGGCCATGCACGATGGAATGTCAACTTTTTTCATTGTTACAACCGAGTGATCTCATTGGCCTAGACTCAAAAACTGCTAAAAAGTTAAGGTTCAAGGTGCATTTTGTCTAATTTTTTTTAAGGTTTCAAGTAATTTGAGACCCAATCGCACAACATGCAAGTTTTAAAAGATATTGTATTTGTGGAACTTCATCAAAGAAGCAAAATTATTAGCTATTATCCTCTGCTATTCTGATTGGTTAAGCACGAACATTTCCTGAAATTTAATTGACGCAAATGGATTTTCTTTATTTCTATTATGAAATATAATAATGAACCATCAGCCCCTCCTCTATTCTTGAAACCAAAGATATTCTATGTGGGAAAGAGCCAATGCCGCAGAATGAAGTTTACTATAGTTCTTATGTGGAGCATTACTTAATAAATTGAATTTATAAGAAAGCTGAAGAAGACTAAGTTTGGACAGCCGAAATATAGTACTCAAAAAAACAAAAAATCTTATTTGTATCGGTCTCTGTTTCCATTAACCAAACGAAAACGAAACGAATTTCATTTACCCACGTAACACCTAAGAGCTGCGGAGCTCGTTACAACGTGTACGTGCGTTCCATATCGAATTGAAATTTAGAATGTTGGTTTTTGAGGAGAGGGGAAAACCGGAGCACCCGAAGAAAAACCTCTCGGAGCAAGGAGAGAACCAACAACAAACTCAACCCACATATGACGGCGGGGCCGGGAATCGAACCCAGGCCACATTGGTGGGAGGCCAGTTCACTCACCACTACACCACCCTGATGAAAAACTATAATACTATAATACTATAACATAATTTCCATGTGTGTTCGTTCAGCTGCACTTTACAATTTCAGAGAACTGAGAGGTGACATGGACGTCGCTGAATGTATACTCAGGTGCATGCGTAAGTCCGTTACAACTGTCTAGCAGTATTCATGTTCTAGAACTGAATTGGGCAGAATATTGTAATAATCCAGAGTGCGGTTATTTTCGAGCTCCCTGCCTTCAAACTTAAGACGCTGCTGGTCAGGTAAAATCCCTTCTTGGTGCGGCATAAAGTGTTTCACTGTCTCTATGGTATACTTCGCGTGGTAAGGTAAAGCGATCATCTCTCCAGTTTGCATCTTCACTTGTATCAAAGTTATCAAGTATAGAGTGGATTCATGCTGGATATTGTAGTCATTCATGGTGCCACAATTTTTGAGTGGCTTGCAGAGAATTTGTTGGTCTGGCGGAATCCCTACCCTGCTTTCAACTGTCGTCTTCACTCTCTCAATAGAATCCATTGGTTCGACTTCTAATGTGATCGTATTTCCAGTCAATGTTTGTATGGAAATGGTCATGGGAAAACGTCTATCCCGAAGTCTAAGAACCAAGCCTATAGGTGAAAAATGAGTCGATTCTTCGCTGATGCCATAGTCACTCAGAGTACGGTGGTTTTCGAGGTTCTTCCACCGAAAGACGAGACGCTGTTGGTCAGGGGGATACCCTTTCAATTCAAAAATCTTAACCTTCACATTCTCTACAGAATCACTTGGTTTGACTACCAACGGGATCGTTTCCCCAGACATTGTCTTTATGGAGATCTGTTGTAGCAGATGAGCTGAAAACGAAGGAAACAACCAAATAATTGATTCGCGTTAATTAAAATGCCGTGCAAACAAATTAGGTATCCGTAGACAGGCCTTCGTTGACATATTTTAAACCGGCTAATGTGCGGAAGCGTGGTTCCATACTGTTCATCTCGGCCAACGATCAATACATTTACTATTTAACGGCCAGTAAGTTCCGTTCCAATCTCTCAAAATAACCTGTCCATAAGGGCCACACATTCAATTACTGAAGAACTTTGAGTACAGAATAAAACATTTTAGCTGAGTACAAGGTCCTGAGACTAGGTCATGAGACTTGATAAACATGTCATGTCGGGCACTTGCTATAGTTTTAACTGCTATAGTTTTAACAGCTATATTACTGCTATAGTTTTAACGGTGTTGGGATCTTCAAAAATCGAGTTCAGACTACTAAGATGAAACGTCAAGGATCTATTGCTTAATCACTTTTTTCTTTAAAAAACTGAACAGAAGATAACATTACAAAAGTTTACACCGATGGGCCATTACAAGAAAACGTCAAGGAATACAAAAAGCAAGGATGTACACCTCTGCTGCCACGCTTTCTAATCACTAGTGAACGTCGGGATGGTGATTAGAGATGTGACTTGAGTAAAGGTGCTATATTACACACCCCTACCTCCCCAAACGGTAGGTACCAGTTCCGAATAACGCAGTTATGTCTTAGCCTGATAAGCATATACTATTATGGGGTGTGCTATAAGTGACACAATAGAAAAGATCATTCCTCTTACGCAGCTGTACAGGCTACATTTTCCTTTCTTGTTTCATTTATACTTTTAGCTTTAATCGACAAAGGGAAAGAATGGTGGACGATCGTTGAATCTTGTTACACTCGGCATAACAAAGCGTGATATTCTATTATACTTACATGGACTATATTCAAGAAGTACTCTCGACCAGCTATGTACTCCTCTTCCAGAATGGTTAATGCGAGTTTTACCTCGATTAGGTCAAGCTCCTTCAGAATGTCCTCTGTCACAAGACATGTCTGCACCACTTCACGTAGATGCCCTGTACGATAGTCCTCCCACAGTTCGTCAAGGATCTGCAAAGAGCTACACTCCACTGTGATTATTAAGCTTCCTGGCCGAGCATCAACGACAATCACTTTGCGCACCGTTTCCATATACTGAATAAAACCATTTAACTCTTCCTGTGTTGATGGATCATTTACTTGAAAGTACTTTAATGCAATGACATTCAGAAGATGTTGTGTTTGTCCTTGAAAACCATTTCTGTCCACAGTTTGTTGTTGACTTGAAGTGGCAGGCATATCTGCCGCCCCCTGGACCACTGCTGGACCCTGGGGCAATCCTTGGGGTTCCTGTGAGGCAAGCGTCATCCTCGAAGTTCCTCTTTTTATACCATGTCCTGTGAGGGCCGCACAATCAATCCTCATTTGAAGATATACTGTTGGCAAAAAAAAAATCCTGAATTAAAAGTTGACATACAGCTGTACACAAGCACGTGTCTTCGACTCTGACGTTCTTGTTTAATCTGTCGTTTAAAACAGGTATCTTCTAGACTACTAGCAGTTCCTCTCTCGTTCGCTCGCTCCAGTCTCGCCGAGCTTATTTTCTGATCAGCTCGCCCGCTCGATTGACTGAAAAGGGACAGCTGGCAGTCCGTAGAGTCTAGATTCCATAGCTCAGAAGGGGGTCCGACACATTATTAAGACTTATATAACGGAGTAACTGGCTAGCTTTCAGTTTAGGTTGGGGTTAATCAACCCGAGAAGCCAGATGATACTGTGGTACGGTAGGCTTTGTAAGTCTAACTGAGGTCACAGGTTCAATCCTGAGTGGGGATTTTAGATTTTCTTTTTTTCTTTTTTACAGTGTCGACATTACGTTATATAATTCTCAATAAGTGTCCGACCTCCCTATCTGAGCTATATAAGGTAGACTCTACCCTAGCAGTCTAGGTATCTTCCCAACCTCGTTCCCAGGGTCTATCTTCTTACCGCCCCCTGGAGTTTAACGAGGTTGAGGAACACCCGTCTGTTCAAATCTGGGGTCAAATGAAATCGGACTGTAACAAATACAGACCGATCTCTGTTTTATCAGTTGTATCCAAAGTTCTGGAACGACTTGTCTATGATCAAGTTTACAGACACCTTGCTTCAAACGATCTGTTATTGATCGTTTTGATCAATTTGGCTTTCGATCGTTGCATTCTTCTGTCACTGCTCTGCTTGATGCAATGAATGACTGGTTCATCAATATGGATAAATGCCATGCATACTGTGTCGCGTCTTTACACTCACAAAGTTGTTTTATTAAGGCTGTAAACTGGTTTAGATCGCATCTTTGAAACTGACGTCAAGTTAAGTATGGTGTCCCTCGGCGGACTATTGTTGGACCCTTCTGTTGTTTCTAATTTATATAAATACCTTGAACGACACTGTATATTGTCCTCGATCAGCAAACGCCGATTACTCTAGTTAATCTGTACTCGGGAGAGATGCTACAGAGATCGAACCCTTGATAAATGATGATTTGAATGAACTAAACGACTGTTGTATTGCCAACAAGTTGAACCTAATTACTGTAAAAGGTGAATACTGTTGATTGCTAGTGCGCAGCGACTCGACGATTCTAATTTGAGGCCAGTCGTTCAGGTCAGAGTCTCCCAACTGAAAAGTGTGAAAAGTGTCGGCAGGACAAAATACCCAATATACATCCAAATATGTCCTATGATGTTACTACCAAGACAACTGACTTTAAAGCTAGGTAAATGCACTTTGATGTTTCAAGCCTAATCTGTGGTTACTAATTCAAATCAAGAAAGTCGATGTTTACTAACCAGATTGAGCAGCAGACTGAGAGCCGGCAGCAGAGGCGCTGAGTATGTCTATCGACTGTTGTAAATCTCCCAGCTGATTTTTGACGTCTTGAGCTCCCTCTTGAACTGCTTTTTCCAAACGATCCATCCGTTCACCAACTTTATCCAAGAATTCCTGGGCCTCCATGTCACTTTTATACCACATCTCCAGTTCTTGCACATTACGTACATCTCCTACTGTGAGAGGATCCTTCAAAAGTTTATCGATGGCCCCCTGCCATGCAGTTTTCTTAGAAGTACTGATTTGCCCCGCAATCCTCACAACAGCTTCACTAATTTCTTGCCAAAGTAACGGAAACTCGTCATCGTTAATCTCCATGCCTTGCTTTACATGGCCATAAATTGAGTTTCGGTAGTGTTTTACCCTTGCTAAATCTGCAGTTAAACTGTGGTCTGTACTGGCTGGTAGTGCATCCCACCCCGTGGTTGGAGGGGTCAGGCTGCATATTGTTCTAAGTAAACGGAAGAGCAGAGTTATATCAAAATCTGTTGACTTGCCGTAAACCCCTGGGGAGGGGTTAAGACATGTTTGCTGTGGCTTGGTGAGTTTGGCTGCTTTGAGCAGTTTCTCAGTTGCAGGATTGCTGAGAATTGTCGAAAGCTTATTTGGTGGGTGAATGGCATCAAAAATCTCCCTCAGTAGACTGGTACCTCCACTGATTAAAAGTCGTGTGATGCGTTGAAAATTGTCTTTTCCATCCGTTGGACAAAGAATTTCATCTGGGTCTGGGGCAGCTGCCATTTCATAACTCAGGCTGATAGAAGTGGACTCGACATCAATAGGAAATGGACATGCCACACTCAATGCAATGGTATGTGATCGTCAACAGATCGCCAGCGCCTGTGAAAAGAAAACGTTCTCGCTCAAAAACTCAAAACATGTGCACGTCAAGGTAGTGTCAAAACAGCGATCAATTGCATTAAGTCAACGCAATTTCCAGTTTTCATTGAAGACATGAGTTGCTACGTTTGAAAGAAAACGTCGATTGAAAAAAGTCTATACCTTAAATAGTCTTCTTTCAAGTCAACTAATACTGATAGGAAAAAAAGTATCAATAGAGCAGTTTTCCATTGTGTCGTAAAATCAAAATCAAAGTAATATAGTCCGGCAGCCAGGGTGACATACCTTGCACTTACTTCCATACAATCTTTTTCAGTGAATTCTTATAAAAAAATATGCTCCTCAGCAACAATCTGAGTGATGACAGTCCAGTACTATTGGGCTTCTGGAATTACGGGGGGGAGTTGGCAGGCATGTTTATTGATGTCATAGGGGTATCATAGATTCCTAAAAATCCATTTCTTGCATTGTTTTTGTTATCATAAGATGCATTAGTCATTGTTTTTAAAAAAGTAAATTGAAAACAAAGTTATACATAGGAAATTACACTTCTATAAGTAGGCGTGGCCGCTTTTATGACGTCATATTACCTGTGTGAAGACGTAGGCAGTAGATCTGTAATGACCATATGCATTTTCAATTAATATGAAAATTTTCCACTTTTGATTAGTGTGCTTCGCTTCTTTGAGTCATGTTTTTTACACTGTCAATGTGATACCGTTACTGGCTATTGGTGACACCACTAGGCTTACGATTACATGCTGTCTTCTTGTGGTGTAGGTACCGTATTCGTTAGTTCGTCCAAACAGTTACTTGATGCATTACATTTGCAAAACAGAGTATACGGCAATTTGAGACGGCTGCAGCTGCACCTCATAGTTCTGTATGGGTTGGCCCCTTCACAGTTGCACTTAATCATAGACATGATTTCGTCTGGCGCCAAAGTAACACCATCTGGTACTGTTGTTGGAAGCAAAGACTTTGACAGCTCATGCCTAACATAGCCATATTCAAAAGGATCAATACTGTGTGGGTCTTGTGACACTGCCGCTTTCAAATGCACGTCTGAAGATGGGCTATTTTCACGTTCTCTGCAAAAGCTTCTTGTAGAAGGCGGCAGTGTTTGGATCTTAGGGACTGAAGTTGCAGTATTTCCAAACTTTGTCGCCCAGATTTTGTATCTGATGTCCGACATCGTCTTCTCCGCTGCTCTGCTGCTGTAGCAAGCACCGATAAACTTTGTTGCCTGGTCAATGACATCAGATAACGGCTCATCAAGGCAACCCAACTTCGTCAACGAGTTAGGGGCAGCCACGAGATTCTTCAAGACAGTTCCTTTACCAATTCCAAAGTATGTGGGAACAGTATCACAGCCAGACAGAGCATGGGCCGCTGGTAAATCAGGTATGATATAATTGTGTGCTTGTACTGAGGCCTTGATGTCTATGTGGGATCTTTGCTGGATCGGTGAGCTCATAAACATCGGAGAAAATTGTGGATTCCGTAGCACAAGTCGCAGCAGAATATGTTCAGAAAGTTTAGCTCCTTGTCTCCAAAATACATTTCAACAAGAGGCTAGCTGGTAGCCTGTACTCATGCGCTTGCATAAGGGACGGACCATTTAATTTTTGTGTGTGTGGGGGGGGGGGGGGGGGGGGGGTTGGGCAATTTCTTCTGAGCATGAATTTTTTTTTTTTCAGCATCACTATTTGCAAGAATTTTTTTTACCTTAATGCTTGAATTTTTTTTTCAGGTGCTTTCTTGTGCACGAATTTTTTTTCTCTTAAATTTCTTCTGCAGGAATTTTTTTTGGTAATTGCCCAACCCTCCCCCCCCCCCCCCCCCACAAAAATTAAATGGTCCGTCCCTAAGAACGTTTTATGGTTTATTTTAACAGGGTCACGCACCCCTTCCCTCTCAACGAATTTTGCGTGACATGTAAGTCTTGTTTTGTTTACATATATTATCAGATATCATTATTACAACTGAATTTACAACTTAATTTAAACATGTTTTATAAGCATTTCTCTAAATATAGCGACAACGCAAAGAAAAATTCAATCACAAATTGATATCAACATAAATTCCCATCGAAAAATGTAATTTCTTTTCCGGTGAAGACCAAATGCCAGTGGCTTGACTCGGCTATTTTGAAAACAAGAACGTGATTACGGGCACGGCGAAATCACGAGGTCGCATGTTCAACCAATCAGACCAGTATAAGTCCTCCCGCGGGATGCGGGAAACTTTAAAAAAACAAGGAAAAAGCGGGACGAAAGCTAAAAATGGAAACAAGGAAACCTTACCGAAACGCTATGCGCATGAGTAATAAATTATGCATTTGATTTGGCTAAAAGACGGTCATGCCAAGTTAAGTCCACAGCCGTTATTCCCAGGAATATAAACGGCTGAGCCGTTCCTTTTTTATTCAGACGCGATACTTGTCATCAACTTTTAAAGTTTAAATTCACTCTGTGAATAAGGTTCGGCTCATGAGAAGTACGGCTTCTGAACTGGGTCCAAAGATAAATTCCAATGTTTACATTCGTACTGAGAAGCGTTTCTTTTATATCTAAAGAGTTTAATAAGCAGAAATCGTTTATAGCTGCCTAGCAAGGCGTATCGTGCTAAAATAGCTATCATGCTTAAGGTAATATTTTAACAATTCGGATCAGCGAACCGAAGCGAACGTTTCATGTAGCTAAAAAAGGTGTCTAGCTCTAGCTTGCCGGTACGAGCTTTATATTATAGTCTCGCAAGAGTGTTTTCGCAGACTACTGTCATGTCTGCAACAGTTTCGAGAGTTTGACACTTTGGTAGACTTTCAGCTTAGTTTCTTTTCACAGTACTCAAAACAAAGGAATCACGAACTACATAATGTTTTGGAAATACCAATAATACTGGCTTCATACATAAATTTCGCTTTTAATGAAGGTCATCGGTCGTAGTATCAGTATGCAGCGATCGTGTGCATTTAAGCCCTTATAACAGTGACTGTGACACAGCTCGTGCAATCAAAAATAAAAACAGAACGGGTATTTGGACTGAGTGAAGCCACATTATAATTTCAAAGTAAATAATATCAGTAAAATTTCTCATCTCACCTCCTGTAGCTGTCTGCATCCACCTCATGCGGCAAAAGCAAAGGCGGAAGTGGATCCGTAAAGATTCACGGGAAAGCAGTTCAACGTTTACCAAAAAACGAGGGTAGAGAGGGTGGGGAAAGCGATAACTCAGAACTCTTAAACCGCACAGCCACCAAAGGGGAGATTTATAGTCAAAACCGGTCGAGCGTTCCAGTCAATAATCCGCTCTACGAATCAAGAATGCAAAATTCTAAATAAGCTAGCCTCCTCCGCCGCGGAGGCAACTCTGAGGTCTGGGCAGTAAAGGACAAAAAAGAATAAGAGGGAACGGGAGGGGTGGGAGCCGAGGCGACGGCCGCACTTTCTACCGTCAGCGCATATCGCCAGCGGCCTTGCAATTTTCCTCAGCCCAGTGGGCACTCTCGTACCTCGAGTCTTCGCTCCTTACAGCGCAAGATTGAAGAGGTCAGCATCAGCATTAGTCAGATTCCATCCACCAACACCACCTCGGACACTTATTGAGAATTATATAACGTAATGTCGACACTTACTACTTTATTTTCAATAAATTTTGAAGTGTAAAAAAGAAAATGTGAAATCCTCACTCAGGATTGAACCTGTGACCTCAGCTAGGCTTAGACTTACATAGCCTACCGTACCAGAGTACCACCTAGCTTCTCGGGTTGTTTAGTCCTAAATTTAACTATATAAACTGCTAACCCCAACCTCAACTGAAAGCTAACCAGTTACTCCGTTATATTACACTGAATAAGGTGTCCGAGGTGGTGTTGGTGGATGGAATTTCATGCTAACCGATTGAAGAAACGGGTCATTTCCCGACCGCTGGTCAAGACGAACGAAGACACTGGACAAGCTTCAGTTTTTCATGTTTATTCAATGAAAAGGCAGCACGCATTGAGTAAACCAATCTGATTGACTGTATATTTGCGGTTGGCACTAGTCATCACGCAATATACAGCGGTTAACTTGCGCTTTTCAAACGGTGCTAAAAGAGGGAATTTCTATCAGGTCCTGTCAGAACTATATATTATAACGTCGAGTTCCGTTTGCAAACTAATCACACATGGGAACCTCTCAACGCACGGCTACGCGAGTCAAGCCGACCAGTCGAGTCGGTTCAATTTCTTGGTGTCGGTACTAGTACAAAATGCAGTGAGGAAAATAACCTTTAACACCTTGGTCTGGTTCACACATCGCTTAACGACGATTTATAATCCTGATAATCTGTTCTGTAAAATTGCATGTTGGAGGCGGGGAGGTTTACCGGGGAATACCAAAAAAAATAGCAGCCATATTGAAAGAGAGACCCACCAGTCAATAGGGGTTTTGGTATGAGGGTGCCAAATGACCGAAATCGCTTGGACAACGACCATTTTATCATTACTGATTGGATGTCTGTAGAACGCATTCCGGATGTCCGCGGATGGAGGATGGAAAAGACGGACGAAAAATTTGTTATTCTTATATCATGACGAGTTAGTGAGCATGGCCTCCGCAGTATTTTTTTAAAGTATGTTCCTCGTTGTAATTATTAAACTGATAACTAAATTAAACTAATCAGTGAGAGGGAATCGAATTCCCTTCATTGTTTAACGTTATTTTCTACTTGATGATGATGCCATGGCGGCGTCAAAACATCGCACAATTTTTTCGCTATTTTTTATCGTTAATTATAATTAAGACAGTATGCATATTAACATAACATAAAAACTTTATTAACGTGTCAATTAAAATATCTAGCAGAGGGGAAAACCCTTGGCTAATCTGTTTGTTATTAGTAACATCAGAACTGAAGTATGCAAATGACAAAGTATATTTTTTTCTTCTTTTTGCAAACGCAGTACCCTGGGTACGTGAGGTTCTATCGCGGCACGCTTTCGTGAGAAGTCGGGGCATAATATAAGGCCCAGTTCAGACGCCGAACTTTTTACGAGCCGAACTTAATTCGAATTTGGACCGACCCAAATTAACAAAAGTACGCCTGTTGATTCAGACGCCGAACTTAATTAGCCGAACTTAATTCAGTTTGAAGAGAAACAAATCGAAAGGTCAGCGATTTTCAGGCAAAGATGTCAGAACACGCACCAGTCGTTATAATCATTTATGCATTAGGTTCGGCTCATGAAAAGTTCGGCGTTTGAATCAAAGCCGTTCCAAAGCCGAAATTCCCGGCTGAGCCAGGCGGAAAGAACGGCTGAGCCGTTCCAAATTTAAATAGCCGTTCTTAACTGATTCAGACGCCGAACTTTTCATGTACTTAATTCAAGGTATTAGGTTCGGCTCATGAAAAGTTCGGCGTCTGAACCGGGCCTCATAAGAGACATAAGAGGTGTATAATATGAGACTAGAGACGGACAGAGAGAGATGAGAGAGAGATGAGAGCGCGAGAAAAGTCTCTGGCACCCAGGGTACATGCAAATGCAGGCGCAACTGAATATACATACATGAACACCGAACGATGTGATCGGTCAACAGTTGCCAAGGTGGTAACGAACAAGAAGCCATGAAGTATAAAGCCCCGGCTAAACGGAAACGTTCTAAAATTGTTGTACAACATTTGCTTATCCAACAATGCTAACGTTTACATGCCATATTAGATGGGGTTTGACCAACACTTTTTGTTGGATGAATGTTCTGTTTTCGATCAAACATTTTGTCCATCACTTCTGTCAATATTGTTTTGTAAACAACTGTTGAACAATCATAGCGTTAGTTTTTCATGCATCCACAGCAACGGTGTCCGACTTTGATGAAACAAGTATCGTTAGAAGCGCCAAATTCAAATTATACCAGAACCTCGCGAAGCTCGGGGGAACTTGCACCGCAAAATTTAGCGACGGGGGAGGGAGAGGTTGGATTGCATGGCCACAACGGCCCCGAAATTTGAAGTTGAGACCCCCCCCCCCCCCCCCCCCCCCACCCCCTTGTACCACGGTGAGAGTATAAGTTTGCTTGTACGTCCGAGGGTTAAGGTACCGTGGCCCAGCCAGAAAGCAAACCGCTTCAATTTACTTTGTGCTCGAAACACAATTGTCAACACCTCATAATACAAGGTGTAAGAAGTTTGATGCTTGAAGTGGTAAATTTCAGTTCATGTATTCTGTTCACACATACTAAAACACTCTACGTATAAAAGTATAAAGTATCAGTTTCCATTCCCCTTGTAAAGGTTGACAAAGACCTAAATAACGATGCTTGGTTGGCTAAGCAAAGTGCTTTTGTGTAAACAAATGCGGGGTAGAGGTTGTGTTCTAGGAGTTAACACGCTTCATATTAAATAAAAGTATTCGAATTCATCGCTGCAACACACGTGAAACGCGAATGGATCAACCTCTACTGAAGGCCCTATTTACATGGAAAGATTCAATTTCCCAGCGCCTCTCTCTTGTCCCCTTTTCAGCTGCATAATACCACCGAGGATTGAAGCGACTGAGGGCTGAGAGCTAACTGCACGGACAGCACGTATAATTGTATCGAATCAGTTATTTCAGCATTGTAAGAAATCAAACACAGCTGATGTGAAAAAAATATCGTTACTATTTAATAGTTCGCCTTTCAAATTGCTCGAGTAGCTCTTAGTAGTAAAAGTAGAAAAATTGTCTTCTAAAGCTGTGCATTCAACTTAAGATGCATTTACTGCTATCACTATCACTGTAGACCAAGCGTAGGGTAGATTCGCTCTGAAGTTTGCAGTCAGTTACAGTGCGATTATCTTCGAGTTGCTCGCCATCGAAAATGAGACTTTGTCGGTCAGGCAGAATCCCTTCTTTGACGTCAATTTTATGTTTTACATCCTTGATGGTATCGCTTGATTTAAGTTCCAAAGTGATCTGTTTTCCAGACGGTATCTTTACGTAAACTTCAATTTTTAGAATCAAGTACAGAGTTGCTTCTTTCGGAATATTGTAGTCACGCAGGGTGCGACTATTTTCAAGCTCCTCGTCGGTAAAGACAAGGCACTGTTGGTCAGGCAAGATCCCTTCTTTGACGTGAATGTTATCTTTTACATCCTTGATGGTATCGCTTGATTTAAGTTCCAAAGTGATCTGTTTTCCAGACGGTATCTTTACGTAAACTTCAATTTTTAGAATCAAGTACAGAGTTGCTTCTTTCGGAATATTGTAGTCACGCAGGGTGCGACTATTTTCAAGCTCCTCGTCGGCAAAGACAAGGCACTGTTGGTCAGGCAAGATCCCTTCTTTGTCCTGAATTAGCGTTTTCACAACTTCGATAGAGTTATCCGGTTCGACTTCCAAAGTGATCGTCTTTCCAGTCCGCATCTTCACGAAGATTTGCATTCCATCGCGAAGTCTCAGAACCAAGTGCATTGTTGATTCCTTCTGTATGTTGTAGTCCCTCAAAGTGCGGCCATTTTCCAGTTGCTTCCTAGCAAATATGAGACGTTGTTGGTCTAGTGGAATTCCCTCCTTATCTTGAATTTTCGTCTTCACATTCTCAATAGAATCGCTTGGTTCGACTTCCAAAGTGATCGTTTTTCCAGTCAGCGTCTTCACGAAGATTTGCATTCCATCGCGAAGTCTTAGAACCAAGTGCATTGTTGATTCATTCTGTATGATGTAGTCGCTCAAAGTGCGGCCATCTTCCAGTACCTTGCCAGCAAATATGAGACGCTGTTGGTCTGGTGGAATTCCCTCCACAACTTGAATTTTCGTCTTCACATTCAATACAAAGTAGTGAAGTATCAATTTATCCTTATGAGAAAGATTTAATGTTCATCATGTTGTGTGTGTGGGACAAAGAAAAAATCCCAACAGAGTCCCTAACAGGAATTGAACCTATCACCTTCCGCAACACCGGTCAGATGCTCTAACCACTGAGCTACAAGAGACTTAAGGCATTTATATCCTTATGTTTGCTTCCATGTTTCCCCTCGCTATAACTGTCAAACGAGTTAATTTAAGTTGTTGGCCTTAAAAATTGAAACACCTTTAGATCATCCTCAGAAATCTTTAGCAATGTCTGGAAAACAAATGGAAACATTGGTACAACCTTCGGACAATATTCGGAGAAAACTATTTGGCAAATTACACACTTGTATTGCTTTAAACTTTATTTATTTATTTGTGTTGTTTATGGGGAAGGGGTGGCAAAGCCTGTAGACACTCTTTGGACAGCATTTAAAGAGTGTCCACTGGCTCTGCCGCCCCAGTCCAGGCTAGGATCACTCTGCTTGCCAATTACCAATACCGTCAAAAAAGAGCCTGATCATTAATGCATTCATTAATGCATTCATTAATGTATTCATGCACATATTAGAAGAAAGAAAACTAAACAGATTCTTCTAACCTTACTACCCCACTGGTATTCTTTAATGTCTGTGCTGCAAATCTCTGCGTTACTCCAACGAGAGAAATTCCATCAACCTCAATAATCTGATCGTTCACCTGTATTCTAAAAGAAAATAATTTGTGCATGGTTTAACAGTACCTGCTATTACAATGGGTTTGGTTATCTTTGTATAAGGTCATGTTATATGTACACCAGACAGCCTTATTTAACCCTTTCTTAGCCACAGGTGACTATAGTTGCCTTACCCATGAGTGGCCAAAGGTAACTTAACCCTTTAAGCCCCAAGAGTGATCAGCATCAAATTTCTCCTTGTAATATCAATGCCTTATCAATCAAAAAGGTCATGAGAAAATAAATTTAAGAACATGATCACACAAGATGAATTCTCTTGATATCCAAACAATTTCTCCTTACTACTTCTATAGGAAATGTATAGGACTAGAAATGAGAATTTAAATTTTGATATTGGGGCTTAAACGGTTAATAGTCACCTTAAGTTATTTGGACAATAAAATATTTGACCGTGGAGAGAACAAAATTTTAAAAAAACTTGGCCTCAAAAGTTGATAAACTGTTCAAGGGTTGAGGTTTCTTGTGACTGACTTAAAAGAACAATCTTCACTTTTCTCTCATGATAGAAACATTGAAAACAGAAAAGTATTAATTTTATCTCAATGCATCACGGTAATGTAATTACCTTCCATCGGCAGCAGCTGCCCCGCCCTCTGTGAGTGACTTGACAAAAATCCCAAGTTTCTCGACTCCTGTATCAGTGCCTACACCAAGACCGATAATGCTTAAACCCAGCCCTCTATCATCTGAAAATATAAAACAAACAAAAACAACAATTATAGAAACAAGTTGCCACATGAGGGGCAAAAACTGCACCTTTATTGTAAAAAGTAAAGTTGAAGAGTAAAGTTGAAGAATGAAGAATAAAACATGAACCTATAAATGGATACTAGCAATAGGATACAATGTTGGGGGTGGGGCAATACCTGTGCATTGGACTACCCTCCTATCTAAAGGGGAGTTATCTGTACAGCTGTAGTAAATCCTAGTCGCTTAATCAGATGGATATCCAAGACAATTGCCAGCCTAATTCAAACTCTGATCAACCTGTTTGCACCTTTTTGGGCAATGCTGCTTTATATTTTATGATTGTTACTCTCCTTGATTAGGATGTTAATCCACTGTTGGTTACTCCCCCAAGCATTTTGTTAGGTTCTTCTACATATACATTGTATATGTTGTAGTTAATTTTTTATCTCAGGTAATTTTTATGTTTCCATTGTTTTTGGGTATGGTAATATATGCTAATGAATTTGAAACAAAGGAAAATCAAAAATTACCTGAAATAAAAAATTAACTACAACATATATCCCTGTTACCCATTTATACAGCTGGGTACAGAAACAAGTTTTGAAATTTAAAACAGCAGAAGGTACTATTAAACCAGTTTCAAACCACTGATTAATGCTATGTTCACATCAGCGCCACAACAATGTTTATAGAGTACACATAAACATGTTTGCAATTTCATTGTTCACATAAGTTGTTAATTTAAAAACATGTTTCATGCCTGGTTTTATAATTTATGCTGTTTTATGATGCAGGCATAAGCTTGGACGAAATTTTTATGATAACACATGAACTGAAAAGATACAGACAAACATGCTGTTGCATGATTTTGTGGCTTAGTCTCACTTCTCAAGTTCTTCAGGAACATTGCATTGTTTGACAAGAAGACAACATTTGAGCTAATATGTTCCATCTAGCTTAGATCGAAACTACCTTGAGAAGTACTTTTCATTATGATTTGTGCAATGTGCCACCTGATGTGAACACTTTTCACAGTGAATCATGTTTCATTCACGATCAGACTAAACATGTTTTGCCCAAGTGTGAACACAGCATTATACAGTCAAACTGGATTAGCAAACTTCCACCACAACTTTGGTGTTTTGATTGACAGTTTGCTTGGAGCAATTTGCTCAATAATCGTTTTATCCAACTCATCTTACCTTTTCCCAGATCCACAGAAAAAACATCCATCTTTTCAACTCTTTTTTCAAGTTCCCATTCTGCCGATGCTGTGACAGGATCAATGTTATCATTAGCTCTGTCATATTCTTCTGCACTGTAAGTTGGAAACATTTCAGGTGTTTCAGGTTTAAACCCAACGTTTCTTTTCCTTGTCTTGTTTTTGTCTGTGTCTTTAGCTAATGCAGATGACAATGGCTTGGATAAAAATAGCAGTGATATAGGAGAGGCTTTCTGTGGTTGTACATGATCTTCATCAACATCGCTATGCTCTACAACACTTCCAGTGCTCTCATCTGCAGAGCTTTCACTCTCTTCATTATGTGATTGGGAATCTTCGCTTTTCTTCTCGTGGAGGTAATTACTTTTCTCAGATAAGTGAGATTCATGGTTTTCACCTTCATCATAAGCATTTGAGTCACGAAACTTTGCAAAATCATGTTGCCCAAAGCTAGGTGATAATTCCAATTGTGCCAATTCCTCCTGCGGAATTTCTTCATCTTTCCAAGTGGCTTCTCGGATCCTTCCAGGGGTCTCGTCAAAGAAGTCATCTTTTGGAACCTCCTTTCGCCGAAACCTTTGCACTACAGGTACATTGGAAGAATGAACATCTACATCTCGAGAATCAGACTTAACTTCCTTCTCGGTCTTTTGAGCCTTGGCAGACACCAACATTTCTTCTTTTTCTTTATTTAAGGATAAAGAAATGAGATCTTTTTTAATGCTGTCTTTGTCCTTCCCAACATGGTTGTCGGGTATCATTAGTGAGTCTGGTAAGATGCGGTCAACACTGTGGGACTTATAAAGTCCCTTATTACTATGCAGTGGTGGTTTCCTTAAGACTGAGTCGTCATGATACCTTCCATTCAAAGCTTTAGTGTCCGAAGAAAAGCGATTACGACTCCGTATATAGTACATGGGTCGTTTAATTCCAGGATCAGAACGAGTGCGAGATCTTTGGGTAGGTGATATTTCATTTATTGGCAGCGAGTTGAGATCTAGCTCCTGCAGATCTGGAACTAAATCGATCAAACTCGGTGATCGCTTCTCCTTAGTATGTAAATCTTCACTTGAGCCACCACTTTCAAACAGTGCTCTCCTCGCAGCAATACCCTGAGACACGTGTGGCTTGTGTGAAGGGTCATTTGGAGTGGGGGGCAAAGACTTCTTGTAGTAACTAGGCAACGACCATCTTCCAGGAACTGACTGAGTAGTGTCTGCAGATTCATGATCAGCTGATTTCAACCTATCAACCGCTTCAGAAACAGGTCTTATCTTCTTGAAGTTCTGACGTGCTTTTATTGTTTCGTTTGCGATTGTCTCGTCAAAAATGTGTTTCAACTTGCTCACATTTGGTTTTGCCTCATCCTCAGCTTCATTCTTGTTTTTATCGCCAGCGGGTTGTTCAACAGAAGCCGGTTTTCGCGGAACGCGAGGTTTCTCGTCACGGGTTTTACGGACGTTCTCGTTTTTAAGAGGTCCAACAAATGCCTTGTCAGAAGAAATGATCTTCTTTGGAGGCGCACCGAACTTGTTGTACGCTCTGTGTCTAACTTCATTTTCTGTCTTTTCTGGGCTTCCTGCAGTACGTTTTGTTTTTGTGTCAATAATATTTTTGCGAGTCGCTGCCGTTGAGCTTTGACTTTTAGCGCCGTCATTATTTTCACCTTTCGAGCGACTGGCCACTTCTCTGCGAGCTCGAAATCTGTTCTCTTTGCCGTATTCAGTTCTTGTGGCCATCTAATTGAGAGGTTTCCGGATTCTTTCTGATGTTTTTTTACCAGAAACTGTTGGATTTTAATGCTCGCTTAATTCTTCAACAAACCTTGTCGCACCATGCCATCAAAACATCCTCAGGTCAAACGTAAATTCAACAAGGCTAGGTTAAGAATAAGACCTCTACCTGACGCCGTCGTTCTCCTAAAATTGTTGAAATTGCACAGGAATCTTGGCGCAATATTTGTCCTTTTGGATTTCACGCCATCACAAGTCCCATACCAAGAGTAAAATGGCCGTCGACGTATAAGCTCTCAACAATTTAAGAGTAATCTCTTTGTTTCCAGCCCAGAGAACCACGCAAATATCATTTAAAACCACGAAAACGACTCCAAGATTGTAAAGCTTGAGCTAAAGTACTTTTAAACGCTGCGGCGACCAAATTACAGCGCTTACAGGAAGCGACTCTTTTCGTAAACGATGGAAGTATTCGCCTGTGACAAAACTGGGTCACGTGACAAAGATAAATATAGGAAGAAGTTTAAGGATACAAGCGGGGTTCCGGGGTTTGCCAAACGATTTTAAATTGTAAATTCGTACCTAGAGAAAATATTTACACAAACCGTGGAGACTAGTTAAGAACAATCGATGATATACAAACAAAATGGACGTATTTCTGAGGAGCTGTTTACGGAAGCGTGTAATAATGCAATCAAATTAGCATATGAGCACGAAATCGGTTCGTACTAAAAAAATGAAACGATGAAGATCATAACAATTGTTTACAAGACAATAAAGTTATAGAGTTTATTATTGTAGTTAATGCATTCCCTTTACAACTCTTTAAGCTAACGAATCAGAGCGGAACAAACGAAAAACAAGGGTTGAGAAAAGTTCTGGAATTGTTTTCGATTGTTTGCGCTCAGATATCAGAACGACTTACGAAGGATTAGCCACCACAGATTTGCATAAGTGATCTTCGCCTCGATTCGCCAACTTTGCCAGAAGCTTCACTGAAATCAAAACAGGTGTTAAGAAATAATATAAGCGGAAATTTTGATAATTTTCACATTATTATTTTATGTTTAGTCAGAAAATTGCTTTCGTTTTCGATCACGTGATACTGGGGTTCATCAATAAGTTAATATATTAAAGCATGATTTTCAAAAGTTTCAATCGCATTCAATTGAAAATGACAACTATCACATTCGATTGAAAATGCAACTCTGGCATGGACGACGTTTGAAAGCTGATTTGTGATCAAAATTTATTTCAAACTAAGTGAAACTGACCGCAGCTAGAACTTTCAATTTAATTGTGTTTTTTGACGCGACAAACTAATTTTATTTTATTATTCAAAATTACCCAAAATACGTTGACAATACAATTGAACATTAGGGCCATTTATACGAGACCAAATAAGTCGCGACTTACATAAGTCGCGACTTACAGAAGACGCGAACCACTCGTATAAATGATACAAAAATGTGTTCGCATCTTATTTAGGTCGCGACTTATGCAAGCCTCACTCGTATAAATGGCCTAGTTCGCGTCTTCTGTAAGTCGCGACTTATGCAAGCCGCGACTTATTTGGTCTCGTATAAATGGCCCTATTGTCCGTGTGTCGATCGAAAACTTTTCATGTGCCATTGAAGCTCAGGCTTTGAAGTTTGGCAAGGATACATATTTTAGAAAAATGAAATTATGCACATAACAAGATTTAGCAAGGAAGATAAACGATTAAGTCGCTGAAAAGCCTATGAGGTGTGGTCAATATTAAACATATTTATATATTGTGCATGTTGTATGAAGTCCCATTGTATGACGTCAGTACGTGGGGTGACTAACGTCCTAATACTCCCGATAAGCCTCGTTCCCGGTCCTTGGGACGAAATCAAATGATGTCACCTGTTGAGCTTACATCGCAAGGAAGGGTCGGGTTATCGAGTGATTAAAGAGGTTATGCCACCATTTTTATTGTAACTTTAAAGCCATATTTATATTTAGATTTATATCAATGGAAAACTCAAAAATCCATGTAATGTTCATTATTACGAGCGTGGGACGAGGAAAAAATATCTCATAAAAATATGAGATTTTTTTCCTTTGTCCCACGCTCGTGACATCACGATGAACATTACATCTTTAATTTTTCACTTCATTACCGAGATTTAACATTAACCATTTTTTTTTATTTAATAATTGTCAAGTTTTAGGTCCGAGTTATTCAGAGCGATTCTACTCGTATTGCAAAACCAAAGATGTCGCCAAAGCAGTTATCATTATAAACATTATATACAAAACTGAAAGTCTATAAATATGACCGTTTAAACAGGCTTGAATTAAAGCAGTTTTCAATTGAGTGTCGTAAAACCAAAACCAAAGTAATTACTCTGACCAATCACAGCAGTCGTAAACAATCCAATGAACCAATCAGAGCTCGAAGCAATTACATGTCGGCGGCGCCAAGCGCGGGAAAACGAGTGCGAGCAAATCACGATTGGTTTTGGTTTTACTTCTGATTGGTCGAGAAAGTGGCGCGAGATTTTTTAGCCAATCACAGAGCGTAGCAATGCAAAATCAAAGCAATTGTGTAATTACTTTCGACACTCAATAGACCAATTTCGATATATTGAAATTCATACTTGGCTCCGAGGCTTGGAGGAATAAAACAAAAGAAATCACATTGAGGTTCAGAGTTGAATTATTCATTTCTTTTGTTTTATTCCCCCAAGCCTCGGAGCCAAGTATGAATTTTAATATATCGACATTGGTCTATTGAAAACTGCTTTATAAAGCCAAGCAAAGACCGATAATTTAAAGGTGTACTATATATATTTTGGCTGGCCAAACCAGCCTTCTTCAGGAACAGTGAGGTAAAATTAACATTGGTTTTTTCGTTTCCGTTTTTACGTAAACATGTCACCTAATAAAAAAAAAAAACAATGTAAATTTTACTTCATTGTACCTGAAGAAGGCTGGTTTGGCCAGTATACCTACCTACGTGTTTCTACCTACGTTGTATTGGTCTTTGCTTCTATACCACATTTTCACTTGTTAAACCGATCACTCACTAGTTTGATCCAACGTACACCAGCGGTCACCAGCAGGATTGTCGTCCACGGTTACTTGCTTGAACTTCTCTTTTCATTGAATTATAGGATAGGATAGGATAGGATAACTTTATTTAGACGCGGTAAACTCATCAGTCACAAAAACCTAATTATATACAGAATTATATGCATTATGAGGCAAAAAGGATAAAATATGTTCTACATGACGCCCGGTGATGACAGTGAGTAAACGATAAACTGGACAAAAAGAACAGAGTGAAAGAAAAGGAGAAAACAATATATTTTTTAAAAAACTGAAATGAAGTGGAACCTTTACTGTTTTAAGGGGACACTTCTCCTGGTCCCTACCGACAAAACGCTCATATAATCTTTGCAATTATCACCTCTATTAATTAAAGGGACACCTCCATTAATGCCGGGGACACTTCTCTGTCCTGGCCATGACCTCGATTAAAGACGTTTATTAAGGGGACACTTCTCCAGGTCGGGTCAAAACGTTCATAATTATCTTATCACCTCTCATGACTAAAGGGACTCCTATATCAAGTGGACACTTCTCCTGGTCCCGGCCGATAAAACGCTCATATAATCTTTGTAATTATCACCTCTAATGATTAAAAGGAGCCTCGTATATAAAGGGGGCACTTCTCCTGGTCCCGACTGGCAAAACACCTCTATTAAGGGACACTTCTCCTGGTATTAAATGGAGGTTCCACTGTACTATCGCGCGCGTGACGGATAACACGCAGTGACACGCAGTCTCGTCCATCTATTTTGTTCTCGCGTCATTTTTTCCAAAAGTCAAACGTTTGGTAACTTGGATTCAAAGGGGACAGACCTCAAATAAATATGGCTGCTAAACATATCTGAATTTCGTAACTACTCATCAGGATGATTAAAATGTGTGCAATTCCACAATTGGTTTCGGCTCCATTTTGCTCATGAAAGTTGTATTGCTCTCTGCATTCAGTCGCAACCGCGGATCTTGGGTACGAGACTGTCTGTCTTGGCCGGTGGGCCCTGGACACGAGGAACAACAGTACTTCCGCGTGTTTGCGCAATGCACTGAGCCCTAAGATAAGCAAAACCATTAGATAGCAACAAGGAAAACGTTTATCTGAAACGGTCATTTTACGTTTTTAACCTTTTTTTTCTTTTAGCCCTGGATGAAGGTTTGTCTTGCAAACTGAAATATCGGGCAAACATTTCAACATTTCAATTTTTATATATATTGTCATCGCTGTTTCCTGTTTCTTTGCGTTGCCTTTTGGAATCAGTCTGACGTCTAATGACGTTTAATGCACCGAACCAGAACGAATGTTGAGTGTTTTATTACGTTGCGACGTCGTTGATCGGCAAAAGGCTCGATAACCACCCCCCCCCCCCACCCCACCCCCGCCCCCAAGTTTTGCCCTGAGCCGAGACATACAAGGCAGGCTATGTTCTCTAAATGTATTTTTTTCGTTTCTTTGTCCTCATATCTGAGTCACTGAGTGAGCTTTCAATCAAAACTTTCCCACCATGATGATCACCCGGGGGGGGGGGGGGGGGGGGGTACTCTGCAAATTTTTGGGCGCGGGTGTGCCGCTGGGAATCTGAGACCCTTAACCTATACTGGACCATTTTAGCTGCATTTCGCAACCCTATTCTAGACTAAACACCGGAAAACCCTATCCTATCCTAGACCAAATTTTTGAACGCTTTCTTTGTTATTAGTGACCAGGGGTCAGTAAAAATGCCGTATTGCCCGCCGTGCCGATTTTTAAATGCCATTTGCCAGTAAAACCTTGTCTAGACTAAATTCTTCACGCAAATGATCAGTTTCGCGGAAAATGATACCCTATTCTAGACCAAAATTCTCTGATTACTATACCCTATCCCAACCTAGCCTGCCTGAAAACCTTACCCTTCACAGCGGCACATACCTATATACCTCATATATGGGAGTACCCCCCCCCCCCACCCCCACCGGGGATGATCAATGTTGGCCTTATTACCCGTGAACTGAAGGCGTTTATCGGGCTATTCATAAGAACACGACCTTGGCATGGAGTGGATTAAGAGATGACTGTCATTGTAGATTCTTTAAATTTCGTTTCAAAGTCCGAACTAGATTGAATCCGAAAAACTATAATAAGATTAAAGGAGCGATGTCACGGGGATTTTGACGTTAAAACTTAGTACGTTTGTTATACACCAAGCGCTATATATAGAACACTAAGGGCCGGTTATTTAAACGAGATTTAGACGGTGTTTAACAAAACCGCGATCTAAACCGATTTCAATCTGCCAAACCTCAATATTTATACGTTGTTTACTGTAAACAGTATCAAGAAGGCATCAAGTAGAACTGACTAGAAAAACAGTTATCTAATAAAATGACCAACTTATAAACAGATATGGAGCCGAGTCCGTTAATTTTCTTAAACCGCGGTCTAAGTTAGACTTCGTTTAAATAACCGGCCCTAAGAGTTAGATATCGGTTAAGTTTCGAAAAGAAAATAAACCATATCAGATTTTCAGCAAGTTACCCAAGACACAAGGCGATACAGTTGAAAAAATTGGCAATGTTTTTAAGTTGCAAGCCATTTCCATCCTGGCCATCTGCAGCCCAAGTCACTTATTTTTACTCTTAGAGCACTAGTAGAATAATTTTAAACAAAACTGGACCATTATTTTTGGGTTTTCACTGATATAAAGATGTCTTTTGGCTTTTTAAAGTAACACTAAAAATGGTGACAGAGCCCCTTTAACAATTTTAGTCAAGAAGGCCACGTCAAATGGGGTGGGGGGGGGGGGGAGGAGAAGGAGGGGATTATATTAGAGAGGGAGGTTATGGTACAAAAGAAACGGCAAACTGATCCTCAGGGCAGAAAAACAGAAGCCGAATAAAAATGGAATATAATAGTGCCCAATATTGCGATTTACAAAACAAAGCTTCTTTGGGGAGCTAACACTATAAATGATTACAATTGTAAAAACGTTCAAAACAATTTTACAGTTGTAATCATTTATAGAGCTTGCCTCTAAAGAAGCTATATTTTACAAAGTGAAATATTGGGAACTTTTATATTCCACTTTTATTTTATTTTGTTTGCTTCTGTTTCTGTTTTTCTGCCGTAAGGATCAGTTTGCCGTTTGTTTTGTTTTACTTCAAGTATTTATACAGATCCAGGTCTGAAAGCTCAGATCCGATTCTCAACGATTTGTTGCAGAGATCGTGCATTCTATGATTTCAGGCTATGGTATGGTACACATGACCGACAGACGAATCACGTAGACAAAAGGAAATGTTGTGTAACTTCCGCAGCCCTCCACGTTACCCCTCAAGCATTTCATTCCCGTGGTAAAAATATAGCTCAAGTTCCTTCCTTTTTCAGTGAAAAACAACTTCATAACAGGAAACGGAAAAGGACACAAAAAAACCAGAGCGAATCGACATTTCCTAAGGTTGTCATAATTTTTATTTGTCTTATCTTCAATATTTCTATTTTTTCGAGCGATTTATCATCATATACACAATTTTCATTAACATAATTATATACAATTCATTAATAAATATTTCGCTTGATAACTGATGCGGTAAAACCAATATAGCCTGCCCAAACAGCACCCGATATTATTACAACACTTGAAAGGAATACTTAAAAAAATAGCGTCCCTATTGTTTGTGGAACAATGATCTATTTATGCATGCGCATGATAAAAATATGGAAATATTTTTAAATGTCTTACACAACACCCACGTATTTTAGAACTGCAGTTGCTCCATTTTGTCCACTTATTCGCGCGAATGTTTCAAAGTAATGTCTCTCCACAACACTCGGGTTGTATTGTTTTCTTCCATTGTTATTTTGACAGCCATTCGGCTGGCACGAACAGGGGAATCGGCCATAGTCAACTTGACAAGCGATGCCACTCAAGATGCATTCACATGTTTGTGGATAGCATATATCACCACAGCTACAACCGCATATGACGCGGCTCAGTCTGAGTTGGGCGCAATCTTGTTCCTCCTTCTTGAGAATTCGCCGTACACCCGCAGTTTTCAGAATATTTTTTCTGGCTTTCTGTGAAACCGGCGCGAACGGCTTTCGATCGCTTCTCGTCGCGTCCAACTCCAAATCGACTCGTACCTTTTCGATGGAAACGTGTCTTCTCGCCATTCCTAGCGTTGATCCCCCAGTCGACGGCACGGAAACAAAGCCTTGCTTTCTCGGGAAATGATAGACAGTGACATCGCCAAATCGCACCCCTTTGCTTTTCAATCGCTTACAGCTATCGTCACTTTCTTCTCCGCTAGAACTACCAGTACTGTGTTTTCGTTTTCCCATTTTTACGCCAGCATAAAATACAACAAACGAGGGTGCGAGACGATATCGTCGGTCGCGATGTTTGACTTCTCGAGTTTCGTGGTTCGTATTTATATTGTATTGACCCTATTTTCACGATACACGCACATCTTCCGGTGACGTCACAAATACGCCAAAAATGACGCTCATTTTGCGATCGAGTGATTTAATTGGTCGGTGATGTAAATGAATCATCGACTGGTCGGAAAAGTCACCGACAAAGCAATGAAAATTGCTAGGAATTTAGCTTTTATGTACGTAAGATGAAAAGCAAATTTACGTTCTACTCTCACTCTCTATTCGCCCTCAGATCTTTGAAATACTTCCTTAATTCAGTGACGGAGTGATGGTTTATTCAGGCCTTCGTTACATCAGCTCAAAGCGATGATGTCGATTGTAGTGGGTGTATGTTTTTTACTCAGTAAATCGCTATTATTATTCCAACCACGAAAATCTATTATTCGCCTTTAATTTCACTAAATTGGAAAATATATTAGTGTGCGTGGGAAAAGATCATTTTGATTGTACGTGCGATGTAACTTCAAATGTGTCGTTCCCGGAGTAAAATTTAAACATTGTTCCACGACTCTCCGTATGCCCAGCCGTACATGAAGCTTTTAGAACCTTCTTATTTCGGCTTCCGCCAAGTACTGAACAATCGAGGAGGTTTAAATTAAGAAAATTAAGAAGTTTAGACAAAAAAAAATAACGTTCGAAAGAGATAAGCGAATAAGTTCTGATTTACAGTTAAAATTCAGTGAGGAATACTTCAGTCAGTCCGTTCCTGAAGTAGCGAAATTTTGGTCGATCTGTACTGCGGTGATTTTACTGCGAAAACCTTTCTGATAGCCTTCATTTCGTGAACGTGAACATTCTAATTTTAGATATTCTAATTTTTTTTTTTTTAAATCGTGATTTATTGTCAAAAGAAAAACCTATTTTCGGAGCAAAACGTTTTGCAAATTATAATTGTTATTTATAATTGCGTCTATTTCTTTCACGACAACAGAAACCAGTCCTGCATGACGACACGTACTCAGTTTCCTTGACGTTTAAAATATTGCTGAATTATTAACGGATTTCAGTAAAACGCGGGATCGGGGACGGGGTCGGGGTGCGATTAGGTCTAGGATTAGGTATGGGATTAAATATAATCCCTTTACCTAATCCTAACACTTTGCCTAATCCCATACCTAATCCTAGACCTAATCACACCCCGACCCCGGCTCCGACCCCGCGTTTTACTGACACCCATTATTAACACATGATTTTTCCTCACGGATAGTAAAATGCTACCCTGGGTGCCAGAGGCTTTTCTCACTCTCGCTGTGTTATACGCTTCTGATGTCTCTTATATTTTCGCCGCGACTTCGCTGCTCGTTGCCGTCCTTCGGCCCGGTCGGTTGGCCTTTGGCCGGCCCCGACTTCTCACGAAAGCGTGCCGCGAGAAAACCTCTGGTACCTGGGGTATTAAAATGGTCTTGAAAAACGTTTTGCTCCGAATCAGTATCCTCAAATTATTTGCGAAGCTTTTGAGATGTAAAGAAAATATTCTG
Source organism: Cladopsammia gracilis (assembly GCA_022457155.1). Lineage (NCBI taxonomy): Eukaryota > Metazoa > Cnidaria > Anthozoa > Scleractinia > Dendrophylliidae > Cladopsammia > Cladopsammia gracilis. The sequence goes on from JAJGOT010000007.1 coordinate 515,807, forward strand.
ACTTGAGTCTGCCCTGCACTGAATTGCCGTGTACATGATGTTTTTCAGATCAGCCAGAAGTCCTGCTGAGTTTTCTCACGCTTGGTCGGTTGAACAGTCATGTCCGATCATGATAAGGGCCGAGATCTAAGATGCGAACTTGATAACAAGGAAAAAACAAAATCTAGGCCAAGAAAATTGGTTAATTAAACCAGCGTTTCACCGCCAATCCGTTAAAATTTTCCTCTGAATTACAAATCCTGGTAAAATATTTACAAAATCCACCGGCTCCTTTTTGGGGGTATTCCGAGTTAAAAAAGATCGGGAAGCTGACCCCTCCCCTCCCAAGTTTATTATGATCCAATAAACCCCCCCCCCCCCCCACCAAAAAAAAAAGAGCCGGTTCGTAGACATATTCACCCCTGTACGTGTTCATTGGAAATGGAAGAAATAACAAAAATAGGACTTACCGTAAAATCTATATTAAGCCACCCCTCTTCAAATAAGCCGCCCACCTCTAATAAGCCACCCCTCTTTAGAAGAAGAAATTTATTAAGTCCCCTCTCTTTTAAGCCACCCCCACCCCTCCCCCTTCAGAAAAAATACACTGCATGTGAACGAAAGTACGGTACTATGATTTATTCACGTCTTGAAAGTTCAGTTTGTAACGTGATTGATCAGGCGAATGCTTTACATGCACTTGTGTTACAAGACTGAAGACATGTAATTGTAGCATTCAAGTTTAATCCTGAGATTACGATGCTTGAATAAAGCTCATATCATATTATATCCTAATAGTGTACATCGTGCTCCATTTTGCTAAATCAATAAGCCCCCTCCCCTCTCTATTAAGCAAGTAAGTAACCGTGGACGACAATCCTGCTGGAGTACGTTGGATCAAACTAGTGATCTGATCGGTTTAACAAGTGAAAACTGATAGTATAGAAGCAAAGACCGATACAACGTAAGTAGGTAATACACCTTTAAAGTTCTACCTACGTTGTATCGGTCTTTGCTTCTATACTATATTCGTTAAGTAATGATCCGCATAAGAAGGAAAGCGCTGAACGGCCATGCACGATGGAATGTCAACTTTTTTCATTGTTACAACCGAGTGATCTCATTGGCCTAGACTCAAAAACTGCTAAAAAGTTAAGGTTCAAGGTGCATTTTGTCTAATTTTTTTTAAGGTTTCAAGTAATTTGAGACCCAATCGCACAACATGCAAGTTTTAAAAGATATTGTATTTGTGGAACTTCATCAAAGAAGCAAAATTATTAGCTATTATCCTCTGCTATTCTGATTGGTTAAGCACGAACATTTCCTGAAATTTAATTGACGCAAATGGATTTTCTTTATTTCTATTATGAAATATAATAATGAACCATCAGCCCCTCCTCTATTCTTGAAACCAAAGATATTCTATGTGGGAAAGAGCCAATGCCGCAGAATGAAGTTTACTATAGTTCTTATGTGGAGCATTACTTAATAAATTGAATTTATAAGAAAGCTGAAGAAGACTAAGTTTGGACAGCCGAAATATAGTACTCAAAAAAACAAAAAATCTTATTTGTATCGGTCTCTGTTTCCATTAACCAAACGAAAACGAAACGAATTTCATTTACCCACGTAACACCTAAGAGCTGCGGAGCTCGTTACAACGTGTACGTGCGTTCCATATCGAATTGAAATTTAGAATGTTGGTTTTTGAGGAGAGGGGAAAACCGGAGCACCCGAAGAAAAACCTCTCGGAGCAAGGAGAGAACCAACAACAAACTCAACCCACATATGACGGCGGGGCCGGGAATCGAACCCAGGCCACATTGGTGGGAGGCCAGTTCACTCACCACTACACCACCCTGATGAAAAACTATAATACTATAATACTATAACATAATTTCCATGTGTGTTCGTTCAGCTGCACTTTACAATTTCAGAGAACTGAGAGGTGACATGGACGTCGCTGAATGTATACTCAGGTGCATGCGTAAGTCCGTTACAACTGTCTAGCAGTATTCATGTTCTAGAACTGAATTGGGCAGAATATTGTAATAATCCAGAGTGCGGTTATTTTCGAGCTCCCTGCCTTCAAACTTAAGACGCTGCTGGTCAGGTAAAATCCCTTCTTGGTGCGGCATAAAGTGTTTCACTGTCTCTATGGTATACTTCGCGTGGTAAGGTAAAGCGATCATCTCTCCAGTTTGCATCTTCACTTGTATCAAAGTTATCAAGTATAGAGTGGATTCATGCTGGATATTGTAGTCATTCATGGTGCCACAATTTTTGAGTGGCTTGCAGAGAATTTGTTGGTCTGGCGGAATCCCTACCCTGCTTTCAACTGTCGTCTTCACTCTCTCAATAGAATCCATTGGTTCGACTTCTAATGTGATCGTATTTCCAGTCAATGTTTGTATGGAAATGGTCATGGGAAAACGTCTATCCCGAAGTCTAAGAACCAAGCCTATAGGTGAAAAATGAGTCGATTCTTCGCTGATGCCATAGTCACTCAGAGTACGGTGGTTTTCGAGGTTCTTCCACCGAAAGACGAGACGCTGTTGGTCAGGGGGATACCCTTTCAATTCAAAAATCTTAACCTTCACATTCTCTACAGAATCACTTGGTTTGACTACCAACGGGATCGTTTCCCCAGACATTGTCTTTATGGAGATCTGTTGTAGCAGATGAGCTGAAAACGAAGGAAACAACCAAATAATTGATTCGCGTTAATTAAAATGCCGTGCAAACAAATTAGGTATCCGTAGACAGGCCTTCGTTGACATATTTTAAACCGGCTAATGTGCGGAAGCGTGGTTCCATACTGTTCATCTCGGCCAACGATCAATACATTTACTATTTAACGGCCAGTAAGTTCCGTTCCAATCTCTCAAAATAACCTGTCCATAAGGGCCACACATTCAATTACTGAAGAACTTTGAGTACAGAATAAAACATTTTAGCTGAGTACAAGGTCCTGAGACTAGGTCATGAGACTTGATAAACATGTCATGTCGGGCACTTGCTATAGTTTTAACTGCTATAGTTTTAACAGCTATATTACTGCTATAGTTTTAACGGTGTTGGGATCTTCAAAAATCGAGTTCAGACTACTAAGATGAAACGTCAAGGATCTATTGCTTAATCACTTTTTTCTTTAAAAAACTGAACAGAAGATAACATTACAAAAGTTTACACCGATGGGCCATTACAAGAAAACGTCAAGGAATACAAAAAGCAAGGATGTACACCTCTGCTGCCACGCTTTCTAATCACTAGTGAACGTCGGGATGGTGATTAGAGATGTGACTTGAGTAAAGGTGCTATATTACACACCCCTACCTCCCCAAACGGTAGGTACCAGTTCCGAATAACGCAGTTATGTCTTAGCCTGATAAGCATATACTATTATGGGGTGTGCTATAAGTGACACAATAGAAAAGATCATTCCTCTTACGCAGCTGTACAGGCTACATTTTCCTTTCTTGTTTCATTTATACTTTTAGCTTTAATCGACAAAGGGAAAGAATGGTGGACGATCGTTGAATCTTGTTACACTCGGCATAACAAAGCGTGATATTCTATTATACTTACATGGACTATATTCAAGAAGTACTCTCGACCAGCTATGTACTCCTCTTCCAGAATGGTTAATGCGAGTTTTACCTCGATTAGGTCAAGCTCCTTCAGAATGTCCTCTGTCACAAGACATGTCTGCACCACTTCACGTAGATGCCCTGTACGATAGTCCTCCCACAGTTCGTCAAGGATCTGCAAAGAGCTACACTCCACTGTGATTATTAAGCTTCCTGGCCGAGCATCAACGACAATCACTTTGCGCACCGTTTCCATATACTGAATAAAACCATTTAACTCTTCCTGTGTTGATGGATCATTTACTTGAAAGTACTTTAATGCAATGACATTCAGAAGATGTTGTGTTTGTCCTTGAAAACCATTTCTGTCCACAGTTTGTTGTTGACTTGAAGTGGCAGGCATATCTGCCGCCCCCTGGACCACTGCTGGACCCTGGGGCAATCCTTGGGGTTCCTGTGAGGCAAGCGTCATCCTCGAAGTTCCTCTTTTTATACCATGTCCTGTGAGGGCCGCACAATCAATCCTCATTTGAAGATATACTGTTGGCAAAAAAAAAAATCCTGAATTAAAAGTTGACATACAGCTGTACACAAGCACGTGTCTTCGACTCTGACGTTCTTGTTTAATCTGTCGTTTAAAACAGGTATCTTCTAGACTACTAGCAGTTCCTCTCTCGTTCGCTCGCTCCAGTCTCGCCGAGCTTATTTTCTGATCAGCTCGCCCGCTCGATTGACTGAAAAGGGACAGCTGGCAGTCCGTAGAGTCTAGATTCCATAGCTCAGAAGGGGGTCCGACACATTATTAAGACTTATATAACGGAGTAACTGGCTAGCTTTCAGTTTAGGTTGGGGTTAATCAACCCGAGAAGCCAGATGATACTGTGGTACGGTAGGCTTTGTAAGTCTAACTGAGGTCACAGGTTCAATCCTGAGTGGGGATTTTAGATTTTCTTTTTTTCTTTTTTACAGTGTCGACATTACGTTATATAATTCTCAATAAGTGTCCGACCTCCATCTGAGCTATATAAGGTAGACTCTACCCTAGCAGTCTAGGTATCTTCCCAACCTCGTTCCCAGGGTCTATCTTCTTACCGCCCCCTGGAGTTTAACGAGGTTGAGGAACACCCGTCTGTTCAAATCTGGGGTCAAATGAAATCGGACTGTAACAAATACAGACCGATCTCTGTTTTATCAGTTGTATCCAAAGTTCTGGAACGACTTGTCTATGATCAAGTTTACAGACACCTTGCTTCAAACGATCTGTTATTGATCGTTTTGATCAATTTGGCTTTCGATCGTTGCATTCTTCTGTCACTGCTCTGCTTGATGCAATGAATGACTGGTTCATCAATATGGATAAATGCCATGCATACTGTGTCGCGTCTTTACACTCACAAAGTTGTTTTATTAAGGCTGTAAACTGGTTTAGATCGCATCTTTGAAACTGACGTCAAGTTAAGTATGGTGTCCCTCGGCGGACTATTGTTGGACCCTTCTGTTGTTTCTAATTTATATAAATACCTTGAACGACACTGTATATTGTCCTCGATCAGCAAACGCCGATTACTCTAGTTAATCTGTACTCGGGAGAGATGCTACAGAGATCGAACCCTTGATAAATGATGATTTGAATGAACTAAACGACTGTTGTATTGCCAACAAGTTGAACCTAATTACTGTAAAAGGTGAATACTGTTGATTGCTAGTGCGCAGCGACTCGACGATTCTAATTTGAGGCCAGTCGTTCAGGTCAGAGTCTCCCAACTGAAAAGTGTGAAAAGTGTCGGCAGGACAAAATACCCAATATACATCCAAATATGTCCTATTGATGTTACTACCAAGACAACTGACTTTAAAGCTAGGTAAATGCACTTTGATGTTTCAAGCCTAATCTGTGGTTACTAATTCAAATCAAGAAAGTCGATGTTTACTAACCAGATTGAGCAGCAGACTGAGAGCCGGCAGCAGAGGCGCTGAGTATGTCTATCGACTGTTGTAAATCTCCCAGCTGATTTTTGACGTCTTGAGCTCCCTCTTGAACTGCTTTTTCCAAACGATCCATCCGTTCACCAACTTTATCCAAGAATTCCTGGGCCTCCATGTCACTTTTATACCACATCTCCAGTTCTTGCACATTACGTACATCTCCTACTGTGAGAGGATCCTTCAAAAGTTTATCGATGGCCCCCTGCCATGCAGTTTTCTTAGAAGTACTGATTTGCCCCGCAATCCTCACAACAGCTTCACTAATTTCTTGCCAAAGTAACGGAAACTCGTCATCGTTAATCTCCATGCCTTGCTTTACATGGCCATAAATTGAGTTTCGGTAGTGTTTTACCCTTGCTAAATCTGCAGTTAAACTGTGGTCTGTACTGGCTGGTAGTGCATCCCACCCCGTGGTTGGAGGGGTCAGGCTGCATATTGTTCTAAGTAAACGGAAGAGCAGAGTTATATCAAAATCTGTTGACTTGCCGTAAACCCCTGGGGAGGGGTTAAGACATGTTTGCTGTGGCTTGGTGAGTTTGGCTGCTTTGAGCAGTTTCTCAGTTGCAGGATTGCTGAGAATTGTCGAAAGCTTATTTGGTGGGTGAATGGCATCAAAAATCTCCCTCAGTAGACTGGTACCTCCACTGATTAAAAGTCGTGTGATGCGTTGAAAATTGTCTTTTCCATCCGTTGGACAAAGAATTTCATCTGGGTCTGGGGCAGCTGCCATTTCATAACTCAGGCTGATAGAAGTGGACTCGACATCAATAGGAAATGGACATGCCACACTCAATGCAATGGTATGTGATCGTCAACAGATCGCCAGCGCCTGTGAAAAGAAAACGTTCTCGCTCAAAAACTCAAAACATGTGCACGTCAAGGTAGTGTCAAAACAGCGATCAATTGCATTAAGTCAACGCAATTTCCAGTTTTCATTGAAGACATGAGTTGCTACGTTTGAAAGAAAACGTCGATTGAAAAAAGTCTATACCTTAAATAGTCTTCTTTCAAGTCAACTAATACTGATAGGAAAAAAAGTATCAATAGAGCAGTTTTCCATTGTGTCGTAAAATCAAAATCAAAGTAATATAGTCCGGCAGCCAGGGTGACATACCTTGCACTTACTTCCATACAATCTTTTTCAGTGAATTCTTATAAAAAAATATGCTCCTCAGCAACAATCTGAGTGATGACAGTCCAGTACTATTGGGCTTCTGGAATTACGGGGGTGGAGTTGGCAGGCATGTTTATTGATGTCATAGGGGTATCATAGATTCCTAAAAATCCATTTCTTGCATTGTTTTTGTTATCATAAGATGCATTAGTCATTGTTTTTAAAAAAGTAAATTGAAAACAAAGTTATACATAGGAAATTACACTTCTATAAGTAGGCGTGGCCGCTTTTATGACGTCATATTACCTGTGTGAAGACGTAGGCAGTAGATCTGTAATGACCATATGCATTTTCAATTAATATGAAAATTTTCCACTTTTGATTAGTGTGCTTCGCTTCTTTGAGTCATGTTTTTTACACTGTCAATGTGATACCGTTACTGGCTATTGGTGACACCACTAGGCTTACGATTACATGCTGTCTTCTTGTGGTGTAGGTACCGTATTCGTTAGTTCGTCCAAACAGTTACTTGATGCATTACATTTGCAAAACAGAGTATACGGCAATTTGAGACGGCTGCAGCTGCACCTCATAGTTCTGTATGGGTTGGCCCCTTCACAGTTGCACTTAATCATAGACATGATTTCGTCTGGCGCCAAAGTAACACCATCTGGTACTGTTGTTGGAAGCAAAGACTTTGACAGCTCATGCCTAACATAGCCATATTCAAAAGGATCAATACTGTGTGGGTCTTGTGACACTGCCGCTTTCAAATGCACGTCTGAAGATGGGCTATTTTCACGTTCTCTGCAAAAGCTTCTTGTAGAAGGCGGCAGTGTTTGGATCTTAGGGACTGAAGTTGCAGTATTTCCAAACTTTGTCGCCCAGATTTTGTATCTGATGTCCGACATCGTCTTCTCCGCTGCTCTGCTGCTGTAGCAAGCACCGATAAACTTTGTTGCCTGGTCAATGACATCAGATAACGGCTCATCAAGGCAACCCAACTTCGTCAACGAGTTAGGGGCAGCCACGAGATTCTTCAAGACAGTTCCTTTACCAATTCCAAAGTATGTGGGAACAGTATCACAGCCAGACAGAGCATGGGCCGCTGGTAAATCAGGTATGATATAATTGTGTGCTTGTACTGAGGCCTTGATGTCTATGTGGGATCTTTGCTGGATCGGTGAGCTCATAAACATCGGAGAAAATTGTGGATTCCGTAGCACAAGTCGCAGCAGAATATGTTCAGAAAGTTTAGCTCCTTGTCTCCAAAATACATTTCAACAAGAGGCTAGCTGGTAGCCTGTACTCATGCGCTTGCATAAGGGACGGACCCATTTAATTTTTGTGTGTGTGGGGGGGGGGGGGGGGGGGGGGGTTGGGCAATTTCTTCTGAGCATGAATTTTTTTTTTTTTCAGCATCACTATTTGCAAGAATTTTTTTTACCTTAATGCTTGAATTTTTTTTTCAGGTGCTTTCTTGTGCACGAATTTTTTTTCTCTTAAATTTCTTCTGCAGGAATTTTTTTTGGTAATTGCCCAACCCTCCCCCCCCCCCCCCCCACAAAAATTAAATGGTCCGTCCCTAAGAACGTTTTATGGTTTATTTTAACAGGGTCACGCACCCCTTCCCTCTCAACGAATTTTGCGTGACATGTAAGTCTTGTTTTGTTTACATATATTATCAGATATCATTATTACAACTGAATTTACAACTTAATTTAAACATGTTTTATAAGCATTTCTCTAAATATAGCGACAACGCAAAGAAAAATTCAATCACAAATTGATATCAACATAAATTCCCATCGAAAAATGTAATTTCTTTTCCGGTGAAGACCAAATGCCAGTGGCTTGACTCGGCTATTTTGAAAACAAGAACGTGATTACGGGCACGGCGAAATCACGAGGTCGCATGTTCAACCAATCAGACCAGTATAAGTCCTCCCGCGGGATGCGGGAAACTTTAAAAAAACAAGGAAAAAGCGGGACGAAAGCTAAAAATGGAAACAAGGAAACCTTACCGAAACGCTATGCGCATGAGTAATAAATTATGCATTTGATTTGGCTAAAAGACGGTCATGCCAAGTTAAGTCCACAGCCGTTATTCCCAGGAATATAAACGGCTGAGCCGTTCCTTTTTTATTCAGACGCGATACTTGTCATCAACTTTTAAAGTTTAAATTCACTCTGTGAATAAGGTTCGGCTCATGAGAAGTACGGCTTCTGAACTGGGTCCAAAGATAAATTCCAATGTTTACATTCGTACTGAGAAGCGTTTCTTTTATATCTAAAGAGTTTAATAAGCAGAAATCGTTTATAGCTGCCTAGCAAGGCGTATCGTGCTAAAATAGCTATCATGCTTAAGGTAATATTTTAACAATTCGGATCAGCGAACCGAAGCGAACGTTTCATGTAGCTAAAAAAGGTGTCTAGCTCTAGCTTGCCGGTACGAGCTTTATATTATAGTCTCGCAAGAGTGTTTTCGCAGACTACTGTCATGTCTGCAACAGTTTCGAGAGTTTGACACTTTGGTAGACTTTCAGCTTAGTTTCTTTTCACAGTACTCAAAACAAAGGAATCACGAACTACATAATGTTTTGGAAATACCAATAATACTGGCTTCATACATAAATTTCGCTTTTAATGAAGGTCATCGGTCGTAGTATCAGTATGCAGCGATCGTGTGCATTTAAGCCCTTATAACAGTGACTGTGACACAGCTCGTGCAATCAAAAATAAAAACAGAACGGGTATTTGGACTGAGTGAAGCCACATTATAATTTCAAAGTAAATAATATCAGTAAAATTTCTCATCTCACCTCCTGTAGCTGTCTGCATCCACCTCATGCGGCAAAAGCAAAGGCGGAAGTGGATCCGTAAAGATTCACGGGAAAGCAGTTCAACGTTTACCAAAAAACGAGGGTAGAGAGGGTGGGGAAAGCGATAACTCAGAACTCTTAAACCGCACAGCCACCAAAGGGGAGATTTATAGTCAAAACCGGTCGAGCGTTCCAGTCAATAATCCGCTCTACGAATCAAGAATGCAAAATTCTAAATAAGCTAGCCTCCTCCGCCGCGGAGGCAACTCTGAGGTCTGGGCAGTAAAGGACAAAAAAGAATAAGAGGGAACGGGAGGGGTGGGAGCCGAGGCGACGGCCGCACTTTCTACCGTCAGCGCATATCGCCAGCGGCCTTGCAATTTTCCTCAGCCCAGTGGGCACTCTCGTACCTCGAGTCTTCGCTCCTTACAGCGCAAGATTGAAGAGGTCAGCATCAGCATTAGTCAGATTCCATCCACCAACACCACCTCGGACACTTATTGAGAATTATATAACGTAATGTCGACACTTACTACTTTATTTTCAATAAATTTTGAAGTGTAAAAAAGAAAATGTGAAATCCTCACTCAGGATTGAACCTGTGACCTCAGCTAGGCTTAGACTTACATAGCCTACCGTACCAGAGTACCACCTAGCTTCTCGGGTTGTTTAGTCCTAAATTTAACTATATAAACTGCTAACCCCAACCTCAACTGAAAGCTAACCAGTTACTCCGTTATATTACACTGAATAAGGTGTCCGAGGTGGTGTTGGTGGATGGAATTTCATGCTAACCGATTGAAGAAACGGGTCATTTCCCGACCGCTGGTCAAGACGAACGAAGACACTGGACAAGCTTCAGTTTTTCATGTTTATTCAATGAAAAGGCAGCACGCATTGAGTAAACCAATCTGATTGACTGTATATTTGCGGTTGGCACTAGTCATCACGCAATATACAGCGGTTAACTTGCGCTTTTCAAACGGTGCTAAAAGAGGGAATTTCTATCAGGTCCTGTCAGAACTATATATTATAACGTCGAGTTCCGTTTGCAAACTAATCACACATGGGAACCTCTCAACGCACGGCTACGCGAGTCAAGCCGACCAGTCGAGTCGGTTCAATTTCTTGGTGTCGGTACTAGTACAAAATGCAGTGAGGAAAATAACCTTTAACACCTTGGTCTGGTTCACACATCGCTTAACGACGATTTATAATCCTGATAATCTGTTCTGTAAAATTGCATGTTGGAGGCGGGGAGGTTTACCGGGGAATACCAAAAAAAATAGCAGCCATATTGAAAGAGAGACCCACCAGTCAATAGGGGTTTTGGTATGAGGGTGCCAAATGACCGAAATCGCTTGGACAACGACCATTTTATCATTACTGATTGGATGTCTGTAGAACGCATTCCGGATGTCCGCGGATGGAGGATGGAAAAGACGGACGAAAAATTTGTTATTCTTATATCATGACGAGTTAGTGAGCATGGCCTCCGCAGTATTTTTTTAAAGTATGTTCCTCGTTGTAATTATTAAACTGATAACTAAATTAAACTAATCAGTGAGAGGGAATCGAATTCCCTTCATTGTTTAACGTTATTTTCTACTTGATGATGATGCCATGGCGGCGTCAAAACATCGCACAATTTTTTCGCTATTTTTTATCGTTAATTATAATTAAGACAGTATGCATATTAACATAACATAAAAACTTTATTAACGTGTCAATTAAAATATCTAGCAGAGGGGAAAACCCTTGGCTAATCTGTTTGTTATTAGTAACATCAGAACTGAAGTATGCAAATGACAAAGTATATTTTTTTCTTCTTTTTGCAAACGCAGTACCCTGGGTACGTGAGGTTCTATCGCGGCACGCTTTCGTGAGAAGTCGGGGCATAATATAAGGCCCAGTTCAGACGCCGAACTTTTTACGAGCCGAACTTAATTCGAATTTGGACCGACCCAAATTAACAAAAGTACGCCTGTTGATTCAGACGCCGAACTTAATTAGCCGAACTTAATTCAGTTTGAAGAGAAACAAATCGAAAGGTCAGCGATTTTCAGGCAAAGATGTCAGAACACGCACCAGTCGTTATAATCATTTATGCATTAGGTTCGGCTCATGAAAAGTTCGGCGTTTGAATCAAAGCCGTTCCAAAGCCGAAATTCCCGGCTGAGCCAGGCGGAAAGAACGGCTGAGCCGTTCCAAATTTAAATAGCCGTTCTTAACTGATTCAGACGCCGAACTTTTCATGTACTTAATTCAAGGTATTAGGTTCGGCTCATGAAAAGTTCGGCGTCTGAACCGGGCCTCATAAGAGACATAAGAGGTGTATAATATGAGACTAGAGACGGACAGAGAGAGATGAGAGAGAGATGAGAGCGCGAGAAAAGTCTCTGGCACCCAGGGTACATGCAAATGCAGGCGCAACTGAATATACATACATGAACACCGAACGATGTGATCGGTCAACAGTTGCCAAGGTGGTAACGAACAAGAAGCCATGAAGTATAAAGCCCCGGCTAAACGGAAACGTTCTAAAATTGTTGTACAACATTTGCTTATCCAACAATGCTAACGTTTACATGCCATATTAGATGGGGTTTGACCAACACTTTTTGTTGGATGAATGTTCTGTTTTCGATCAAACATTTTGTCCATCACTTCTGTCAATATTGTTTTGTAAACAACTGTTGAACAATCATAGCGTTAGTTTTTCATGCATCCACAGCAACGGTGTCCGACTTTGATGAAACAAGTATCGTTAGAAGCGCCAAATTCAAATTATACCAGAACCTCGCGAAGCTCGGGGGAACTTGCACCGCAAAATTTAGCGACGGGGGAGGGAGAGGTTGGATTGCATGGCCACAACGGCCCCGAAATTTGAAGTTGAGACCCCCCCACCCCCCCCCCCCCCACCCCCTTGTACCACGGTGAGAGTATAAGTTTGCTTGTACGTCCGAGGGTTAAGGTACCGTGGCCCAGCCAGAAAGCAAACCGCTTCAATTTACTTTGTGCTCGAAACACAATTGTCAACACCTCATAATACAAGGTGTAAGAAGTTTGATGCTTGAAGTGGTAAATTTCAGTTCATGTATTCTGTTCACACATACTAAAACACTCTACGTATAAAAGTATAAAGTATCAGTTTCCATTCCCCTTGTAAAGGTTGACAAAGACCTAAATAACGATGCTTGGTTGGCTAAGCAAAGTGCTTTTGTGTAAACAAATGCGGGGTAGAGGTTGTGTTCTAGGAGTTAACACGCTTCATATTAAATAAAAGTATTCGAATTCATCGCTGCAACACACGTGAAACGCGAATGGATCAACCTCTACTGAAGGCCCTATTTACATGGAAAGATTCAATTTCCCAGCGCCTCTCTCTTGTCCCCTTTTCAGCTGCATAATACCACCGAGGATTGAAGCGACTGAGGGCTGAGAGCTAACTGCACGGACAGCACGTATAATTGTATCGAATCAGTTATTTCAGCATTGTAAGAAATCAAACACAGCTGATGTGAAAAAAATATCGTTACTATTTAATAGTTCGCCTTTCAAATTGCTCGAGTAGCTCTTAGTAGTAAAAGTAGAAAAATTGTCTTCTAAAGCTGTGCATTCAACTTAAGATGCATTTACTGCTATCACTATCACTGTAGACCAAGCGTAGGGTAGATTCGCTCTGAAGTTTGCAGTCAGTTACAGTGCGATTATCTTCGAGTTGCTCGCCATCGAAAATGAGACTTTGTCGGTCAGGCAGAATCCCTTCTTTGACGTCAATTTTATGTTTTACATCCTTGATGGTATCGCTTGATTTAAGTTCCAAAGTGATCTGTTTTCCAGACGGTATCTTTACGTAAACTTCAATTTTTAGAATCAAGTACAGAGTTGCTTCTTTCGGAATATTGTAGTCACGCAGGGTGCGACTATTTTCAAGCTCCTCGTCGGTAAAGACAAGGCACTGTTGGTCAGGCAAGATCCCTTCTTTGACGTGAATGTTATCTTTTACATCCTTGATGGTATCGCTTGATTTAAGTTCCAAAGTGATCTGTTTTCCAGACGGTATCTTTACGTAAACTTCAATTTTTAGAATCAAGTACAGAGTTGCTTCTTTCGGAATATTGTAGTCACGCAGGGTGCGACTATTTTCAAGCTCCTCGTCGGCAAAGACAAGGCACTGTTGGTCAGGCAAGATCCCTTCTTTGTCCTGAATTAGCGTTTTCACAACTTCGATAGAGTTATCCGGTTCGACTTCCAAAGTGATCGTCTTTCCAGTCCGCATCTTCACGAAGATTTGCATTCCATCGCGAAGTCTCAGAACCAAGTGCATTGTTGATTCCTTCTGTATGTTGTAGTCCCTCAAAGTGCGGCCATTTTCCAGTTGCTTCCTAGCAAATATGAGACGTTGTTGGTCTAGTGGAATTCCCTCCTTATCTTGAATTTTCGTCTTCACATTCTCAATAGAATCGCTTGGTTCGACTTCCAAAGTGATCGTTTTTCCAGTCAGCGTCTTCACGAAGATTTGCATTCCATCGCGAAGTCTTAGAACCAAGTGCATTGTTGATTCATTCTGTATGATGTAGTCGCTCAAAGTGCGGCCATCTTCCAGTACCTTGCCAGCAAATATGAGACGCTGTTGGTCTGGTGGAATTCCCTCCACAACTTGAATTTTCGTCTTCACATTCTCAATAGAATCGCTTGGTTCGACACATAGAGTGATCGTTTTTCCAGTCAGCGTCTTCACGAAGATTTGCATACTGCCGCGAAGTCTTCGAATCACGTGCAGTATTGATTCATTCTGTATGTTGTAGTCGCTCAAAGTGCGGCCATCTTCCAGTACCTTGCCAGCAAATATGAGACGTTGTTGGTCTGGTGGAATTCCCACCCGATCTTGAATTTTCGTCTTCACATTCTCAATAGTATCGCTTGGTTCGACTTCCAAAGTGATCGTTTTTCCAGTCAGCGTCTTCACGAAGATTTGCATTCCATCGCGAAGTCTTAGAACCAAGTGCATTGTTGATTCATTCTGTATGCTGTAGTCGCTCAAAGTGCGGCCATCTTCCAGTACCTTGCCAGCAAATGTGAGACGCTGTTGGTCTGGTGGAATTCCCTCCACAACTTGAATTTTCGTCTTCACATTCTCAATAGAATCGCTTGGTTCGACTTCCAAAGTGATCGTTTTTCCAGTCAGCGTCTTCACGAAGATTTGCATTCCATCGCGAAGTCTTAGAACCAAGTGCATTGTTGATTCATTCTGTATGCTGTAGTCGCTCAAAGTGCGGCCATCTTCCAGTACCTTGCCAGCAAATATGAGACGTTGTTGGTCTGGTGGAATTCCCACCCGATCTTGAATTTTCGTCTTCACATTCTCAATAGTATCGCTTGGTTCGACTTCCAAAGTGATCGTTTTTCCAGTCAGCGTCTTCACGAAGATTTGCATTCCATCGCGAAGTCTTAGAACCAAGTGCATTGTTGATTCATTCTGTATGCTGTAGTCGCTCAAAGTGCGGCCATCTTCCAGTACCTTGCCAGCAAATGTGAGACGCTGTTGGTCTGGTGGAATTCCCTCCACAACTTGAATTTTCGTCTTCACATTCTCAATAGAATCGCTTGGTTCGACTTCCAAAGTGATCGTTTTTCCAGTCAGCGTCTTCACGAAGATTTGCATTCCATCGCGAAGTCTTAGAACCAAGTGCATTGTTGATTCATTCTGTATGCTGTAGTCGCTCAAAGTGCGGCCATCTTCCAGTACCTTGCCAGCAAATATGAGACGTTGTTGGTCTGGTGGAATTCCCACCCGATCTTGAATTTTCGTCTTCACATTCTCAATAGTATCGCTTGGTTCGACTTCCAAAGTGATCGTTATTCCAGCCATCGTCTTTACGAAGATTAGCATACCGCCGCGAGGTCTTAGAACCAAGTGCAGAAATGATTCCCTCTGTATGTTGTAGTCGCTCAAAGTGCGGTCATCTTTCAGTTGCTTGCTAGCAAATATGAGACGTTGTTGGTCTAGTGGAATTCCCTCCTTATCTTGAATTTTCGTCTTCACATTCTCAATAGAATCGCTTGGTTCGACACATAGAGTGATCTTTTTTCCAGTCAGCGTCTTCACAAAGATCTGCATACCACCGCGAAGACCCAAGTGCCGGGTTGAGCTCACTGGAACATTCCGCCTCTTTTTATTGTTGTCCTCTCCCAGAAACGGTGTTAATAGCTTGTCGACATGTATGTCTAACGCAGTATTCGTATCATCACTTATCGCTTCTTGTTGTCCAAATCCTGTAGAAACCAATTTTACAGCGGAAATGTCATTAAGCAAGAAGTTCTATATTTCACTGATTAGAACGAACCTAACGGGCCCCCCACCGATTGTAATTTTTTTTTTTAGCGGAGCTCTCGCGGGCAGCCCCATACTCATAGAACCCATGCCTATCTTCGCGTCGCCTTATGCAAATATGTTTGTGTATTTTTTGCAATTTTGATTTCCAAATCAGTTTATCGGGCTTTTTGTGATACGCAACAGGTGAATTTTATTCGGAAATTAGTCAAAATAGTTATTCTAGACCGAGAAAAAGTTGTTTTGTGAACTTTTGTGCGGTCTAATTGTACTGTGCAGACGGTCATGTAATAAGCTTACTGTTTTTGAGAATTGCTAAAATTGAAAAATAGCCCGGTCAATTCTTGTGCTTCCGACCTTTCACCTTAGTTAAGCTTATCATCGGCTTTCTATTCAGAGAGCGACGCTGTTAGGCTCAGCCTATCTATATATATTAAGACTTTGCTCGCAATTCCCGAAAGTAACGCCCGCCCGAATGTCAATTTTTGAAGAGAAACATAATCACATTGTGGAAGCATGGCCGCAAAAGCAAAAAATTTTCAGGTAATAGTTGTCCTGAATAGGATAGCTACGCAATTTGCCCATTCATCCTCTTCAATCGCGGTTATCCCAATTCACTACTTTAAAATTGGTGTTTTGTATGTAAAATATACTAAATGTTCTGTCTTTTTTCTAGGTGACGTCCCTCATACCTGGAGGTTGTAAGGAATACTCTGGACAAGCTCTGTGTACTCATTTTCTAAATTAGTTAATTGTCATGGGCATTTTTTTAACCTCTTTCGTACGCTGAATAGTACCTTTGCACGTAGTGTTGTCCTCGTCCAAGAGCCCTTTTAATGAATTAATTGTCTCTAGTGGGTTGTCTGGGTCCTTTTCTTTTGATTGTGGTTTCCCTGATCTCTCTAGTATTGACGGCGCCTCAGGAAGTTCTCCCGAAGATGGCAGTAAGTTAGTCATCAACTCAGAGGATTCTAAAAGAGATTCTGTACTTCTTTTTCTTGTGTTGTTGTGTGAGAGATGACCTAATGAAAGAAATGGTAAAGTAAAAGTGATTTGAATTGAATATACTGAGTCTTCTCACCATGGAAACATTAGCCAGACAAGACCTTCTGAGACAGATTTAAAGACCCAGTATCGTCCATTATGCATTGCGCGCTGCGAGCATCGGCGGCCATTTTCTTGATGTTGAAAAATCCAGTAGGTCTTAGACTCTTACAGCTTTTTGTTATCCGTTTGCATCGGCCATGTCAGTCTCTATTTTAAAAATAAAAATACTTTGTTTCTAACTAACAACTAAATTTTAAAAAAATGCAATGAAAATCTAAACGAAAAAAAATTCAAAGTAAACTGAAAATGAAAACCTGCATGGCCTATCGTAGCCATAGACCAGAATCACTTGCGGTCATATCACAACGAACATGGCCTTGCATTCCGGATGACTCGTGGAAAGAAAACCAAAAACTCAAGGAATAAACGAAGAAATACGTCAGTCAGGGGTTGAGGCGCGAGGAAATACTGGATTACCTAAAGAGAGGTTACTCTCAATACGCTTGGAGCTTTCGAACGCTTGATAGACGCTTAATACACAGACAAAGAAGTATCGCTAGAGCAAGTGGAAGTTGCAGCTCGAAAGGAACTCGATAGCAAATTACTAGGATATAGAACTATGCAAAATAAATTACAAATTACGATAAGAACATGATCTTCTTGTACCACGCTGTAACGTTTGATCTTGATGAGGTGGGACTTGCAGCAAGATACCTGATCAGAAAGAAGGGCAAGCCTAAAAGAAATTTCACATCGAAAGGGGTAAATTGGGTATGTTCACTCAACAGACTCGACAAACAACCAAATGCAGGAGAATATGGGATAGAATAAACAAAGTTTCAGTCCTATCAGACTTAACAAGACGACGTTTTCGTTTATGCAATTGTGTAACTGTAAATTTAATGAAAGGTTGACTAACAAATGGGATATCCCATTCTAACCTTTTGTCTCTGTGCTTGACGACCTCTTTTCCTTAGGCCTGGCCCCCTGATCATTGATTCGATGTACCCTGCCTTTTACAGGCACGACTGGTTTGGTGCTCTGAACCCTATTTCCAGCATAAGGCCTTTCTGGTAAGAAGGAGTAAGGCCTCGAAGGCGCTTCTGATTCAGAGGGACGTACAGGCGGCGGCGTGATAGGTCTCGGTGGAAGCGTTTGTTCTGGTGGCTGATATTCGGACATCTCTTCTTTCTTGCTTAGGTCATCTCCTGCAGAAGTAATCGCAGAAGCATTAAAACACATCTGATATATGATTTGAGATCTAATTCACTTCATTCGGAATTTAGCCTTCCAATTTATTGAAATAACTCCCGCACCATAACAAGATGGCCATTCGCAATTTTTTCTTGCCCATTGTTTTTGTTTTGATGTGTTTCCCATTTTTGACAAGGTTTGATAGAGGCTCAACTATAATAACAATATTTCTTATAATATTTAATTTTATTTATATTTAGTTATTTATTATTATTATTATTATTATTATTATTATTATTTTCTCATAAATATTAATTTTCAAAGCAAGACAACTGACTTGATTTTAAAAGACATGTTTCGACAATCCTTTGTCATCTTCAGTTTAAAATTTTAAGTTACAAAGTTGAATTTATACTAAGTAAATGAAAATGCTAATGAGAGAAAACACCTTTGACAAATAAATGAAAGAATGTGTGACAATGAAGTGACTTAGAAAAACATTTAACTATAAACAATCGCGACAAAACATTTCTTAAAAACATTGTAAAATTTTAAAAAGCTAAAAAGCTGACGACGTTTCGACGTTACCGTAACGTCATTATCAAGTCAAAAATGTATAAAAAACTAGGTTCTATAAATACTAAGACGAACAATAAATGATGAAAATAATTGCGAAAATCACAAGTTAAACAAAAAGTTTCGCACGTATGGAGTCCGTTTGGACGTTCAAATTAGGTTTGAATTTCTTGATGTAAAGCATTTCAAACACTAAACAATCAAATTTGCCTTGACACCTTCTCAGAATCTTAAAATGGCTCTCATTCAAAAGATCGCTCCCACCGTGCGCTTCATGTAAATGTTTGCCAATTGCCGAATTTTTGTGCTCAGCAACACGTTGAAAAAGGTGCCGGGCTGTGTAGCCGACATAATCTGCATCGCACAGATCACATACAAAACGATAAACAACGCATATTGCTGATTGACAATTGACGGCTTGGCTTCTTTAGGTTTGAGATCTTGTTCTAATTTCCTGCTAGTAAAAACTGGCTGCAAAGTAGGGCCAATCTTATGACTAAGATCACGCAACGCAGGTGTCAAGAGAAGGTGTCAAGGCAAATTTGATTGTTTAGTGTTTGAAATGCTTTACATCAAGAAATTCAAACCTAATTTGAACGTCCAAACGGACTCCATTCGTGCGAAACTTTTTGTTTAACTTGTGATTTTCGCAATTATTTTCATCATTTATTGTTCGTCTTAGTATTTATAGAACCTAGTTTTTTATGCATTTTTGACTTGATAATGACGTTACGGTAACGTCGAAACGTCGTCAGCTTTTTAGCTTTTTAAAATTTTACAATGTTTTTAAGAAATGTTTTGTCGCAATTTTTTATAGTTAAATGTGTGACAATACGTGATTAAAAAGAAAGTTTTAAATTAACATGATGCAACTGTTGGTTCAAAGAAGGTTGCTCCCATTTGATATGCAAAGCTTCCTTTATCTTAAGCTGAAAATTGGTGGAAGCATGATCTAAGATATTGAAACAATTGGGTGAACATAAACTGTGGCATTCTTTAGAGTATATTATATTAGCTCATCAAGCTACTCTGTAACTCCGAGTCGTTTTTAAATACAGATGAGTATGTGTGTATGCATGTTTGTAGCGGAGCTCTGAGGGCCGAAGGCCCGCGCGTAGCCCCATACACATAGAACCTATGCCCGTCATTATTCATGGTCATGGCTAGCGGAATGTTTCGCGGGCGCGTCGTGTGCCCGCCGCCCTCCCTTCGCCTCCTCCGTCGCGCAGGACTAGCTCGTGGGCGCGTATGACGTCGCAAAACATGCGCATACGACCTCATGTTGAAACCAAAGCGAGGCTTTGTTTTTCGCGCGGTTACACAGCCGAATGTCACGTCAGCTGGAAAAACACTGCTGTGTTTAGCAGAGAAAACCGTTTATATTAAAGTCGGTATTCTCCTGCATTTTTTCGCGGTTTGCAACTCAAGACAGGGATACTAATTAAGGGATACTCAGAAGCCGCTATAGTGGAAAAAGAAGAGCTTTCAGGGATAAAATCTTGCTTCGAGGATGGGAGCAATGCGGGAAGATGTTTGTCACGTCGAGTTTCAGAACTGAAGAAGCTAAGCGGAGACTTAAAGAATTTCCAAGCAGTGGAGGGACTTGAACGTAAAACAAAATTCCTTTATTCGATGGGAATTTTTGTTAATATCAATCTGTGATTGACTTTATATTTGTGTTCTCGCTAGTTTTGGAGAATTGTTTATAAAACGCGCTTAATTAAACTCAGTTGTATTAATTTCTTGAATTTCATCGAAGACACGGCTCGGCCTCGATGAGCTTTAAATGGTTCGCGTTTTTCTTTTAAACATAAACTTATGGAGATTGGAATAAAATTTTTCGAAAGAAGATTGTGTTGTCCATTTTTATGTGTTTGTTCATTCATTACATAGGTTGAAAAGCGATTTTATGTAAACAAAACAAGACTTGGATTTTTTAGTTCTAAACTTCACTCGCGTGGTCTTATGCAAATATGTTTGTGTATTTTAGTTTTGCAATTTTGATTTCCAAATCAGTTTCTCGGACAATTTCTTATACGCAGCAGGTGTATTTTATTTGGAAAGTAGTCGTACAAGTTATTCTAGACGGAGGAAAAGTTGTTTTTGTGAACTTTTGTACGGTCTAAATGTACTGTGCAAACAGAAGCGTAAGTCTGTTTTTGAGAATTGCTAAAATTAAAAAATAGCCCGGTCGTCAATTTTATTCGTGTGCTTCCGACCTTTCACCTCAGTTAAGTTATTATCGGCTTTCTGTTCAAAGAGCGACGCTGTTAGACTCCGCCTATCTATGTATATTTAACAATTATTCACCGAAGTGGAGGAGGGTAGTGGTGGATATTTACCTCGCCGCCCACCACTACCCACCTACACTGAGGTGAATAGTTGTTTTAGTATATACTGAAACAGTGAGATAATATAACGAAAATGATGCTTTTTAACTCATTTATTCCTGTCAACGATTACAATTTTCGCGCGCAAATTGCTGAGAAGTGAATAGCACTTGCTATTCCGAGTTCAGTAGCCAATCAGTGCGCGCCAGGCGAGTGTGTCACTGATGTTCTTACCACATTTTGACGTCTTCTGTGATCTATAACTGAACAGACACACGGCAAAATGGAATCTATTTGTTTTATACAATGAACAGAAAAGTAAAAAAGGTAAAATTACGAACTTTCCTCGTAGCGCTCGACTGTTCGAAGATTTGTTCCAGTTTAGGTATTTTTCAAGTCGCCAAGAACACTTTTCGTCATGGTTTCTTCTTTTTCTTGCTCATAAACAGCTCCTGCTAAACATTTTGCGAGGCTTTCACTTGCCCAATCCAGAATAATCTCGCAAACATTTTCAAAACTGTGCGCCATGTTGGACAAAACAAAGCAAACAATTTTTCTATGACGTCAGCCGTGCGTCTGTACTCTGATAGATCATGGGCAACGACCAATCACAGAGCGCGTAGTACTCAGTTCATTGTATAAAGTACAGTAAATCACTGAAAAATAGCGATCTTTAAACCAGTTTTTTCTCTAAAGAAATAGCAAGAATAACCATGATTATCTTTCTGCCAACCCCTGTAGCACGTCTAAACATGACCTATTCGTATGATGTGACCCTGTGTTTCCACGAAAAGACATCTGAGCGAAGAACCAAAACATTCCTATCTGATGACGTACAATACCCCCTCAATGGTGCTAGATAGTGGAGTGTCATTCTCGGTATTGAAATCGTTGGTCGTTTCTTAGCTGTTTTCCTCAGTGAAAGACTTATTCAAGAGATAGAATAAACAAAGTTTCAGTCCTATCAAAACAAAACCTTTTTCATTTATGCAATTGTCGCAACGGTAAATTCGATGACAAGTTGACTAACAAATTAAACATTCCATTCTAACCGTTTAGGTCTTTGGTTGTCTCTGTACTTGGCGACCTTTTTTCCTTTGGCCTGGCCCCCTGATCAGTGATTAGATGTGCCGTGCCTTTTACAGGGACGACTGGTTTCGTGCTCTGAGCCCTATTTCCAGCATAAGGCCTTTCTGGTAAGAAGGAGTAAGACCTCGAAGGCGCTTCTGATTCCGAGGGACGTACAGGAGGCGGCGTTATAGGTCTCGGTGGAAGCGTTTGTTTTGGTGGCTGATATTCGGACATCTCTTCTTTCTTGCTTCGGTCATCTCCTGCAGAAGTAAACATTTTCACCATGTTTTAACAGCAGAAGTATTAAAACATCTGATATATGATTTGGAATCCCATTTTCAAAGAAATATATAACTTCATTCGAAATTTAGCATTTCCATTTATTGAAATATCTCCCGCCCCACAACAAGACGACCATTTGCATTTTTTGTTTTTTGAATGACCAATTCGGTATCTTTCTGCCAACTCCTGTAGCAAAAGTAATGATGACCTAATTTGTATGATGCAACCCTGTGTTCCCACGAAAAGACGTCTGAGCAAAGAACCAAAACATTTCTATCTGATGACGTAGCAATACCCCCCTCAGTGGTGCCAGATAGTGGCTCTGTTGGTCGTTCCTTAGCTGTTTTCCTCAGTAAAAAACTAATTTAATCATTTAAATGTAGGAGAATATGGAATAGAATAAACAGAGATTCAGTTGTATCAGGATTAACATGGACGACCTTTCCCTGGTAACGCAGTTAATTTGATGAAAAATTGACTAACAAGTTAAGCATCCCATTCTAACCATTTAGGTCTTTGGTTGTCTCTGTGCTTAACGACCTCTTCTCCTTAGGTCTGGCCCCTTGATCACTGATACTTAGTGCTCCGCTTTCCCCAGGAACGTCTGGTTTGGTGCTCTGAACTCTATCCTCAGCAAAAGGCCTTCCTATGAGTAAAATTCAAAACATTGAGATCTGAGGTCCCATTTTTTTTAAGAATTATAAACTACATTCGAAATTTAACCTTTCTACAACAACAAGACGACCACTCGCATTTTTGGATTGCAGAAATACCAAAAATCTCCTTTCAAGATGAATATCAAGAAAACTATCTCAATTACTCACCGTTAAAGGAGGACAGCATGATACTCAAAAGTTCTTTAGTCTGTATATTCCAGCTGTACTTCCCTGCATATTGTGTTCGTAGTTCTTGACACTCCTGAATTGCTGTTTCCCTACCTTTCTGTCGAACACGTTTGATGGCCTCAGCCCAATGTTCTGGATCTTCTGAATCTACAATGAAAGTTGATCCAAGAGATATTTCTCGTAGAGCTTCTCCGATACCACTGTTTTGACTGACAAGGAATGGCAGACCAGCAGATAAGGCTTCTAGAGCTGTTAAGCCGAAGCCTTCTGTTCGAGAAGGAATAATGACAAGATTCGAGGCACATAAGAGTGTTGTTAGATATTCGCGGTTTTTAAGATATCCTTTCACGATAAGCTGACTTCGATCCAAGCCTTGTTTGAGTAATTCTGCTGTCACTTCGGTTTCTTTTCCCTTGGATGCGCCTACAAAGGTGAGATGATAACTCTTGTCGTTCAGCTTGGCGACTGCTTGAGCAGCGATATCGTATCCTTTAAGCTCGAAATCTTCCGTGTCACCACGGCCGAATACTAGAAGGCGAAACTTCTTACCGCTTTGGGAGGACAACTTTAAAGACGATAATTCGGTAAAGATACCTGGGGTAAAAATATAAACTCTTTTTCCACATGAGTTGAGGTAGGCTGAGTAGAATTCCGTTAATTTTGGTCCAACGGCTACGACGACATCCGCCATTTTACACAGTTCTAGCTCCGCCCATTGTTTCTCCTCACCTTTGGAAATAGCGCCAGAGTAACCTTTGTACATTGCAAGTTCGTCAGGGGCTGTATGGACAACTTGGACCCATTTACATTGGTGACTCTTCGTTACTATCTGCGCTTGTTTTCCAAGTACTACACCGTGACCAACAACAAAATCAATTACGAGGTCTTTTGGTGGAAAAGCCAACCACACATCTGGATCAAAGCCCGGAAGCTCTTCTGCCTCCAATATTTTTACATTATGACTGCTAGCTACTTGCTTCTCCTCGTCACTACATTTTGGAACAAAGAAACTAACTGATACATTGGAGTGTTTGGCCAACTGTATGGCTAGCTCTCTGTTCATGGTTGACAGGCCCCCTTTTGAAGATTTCCATTCGCTTGCCAAGAGTGTAATGCGTAATGTTCTGGTAGACATTGCAATACCAAATGGAATGCGAATGCGCTAGAACTTCCTGTTAAAGAAAAGACACAGCTGCTTTTATTTGAGGTCCTTTCAAATTTAAAATTACCTATTTTGAAAGGAGAGATTATGTTTATTTGCGGCTTAGTACGGTCGGGGGGGAGGGGGGGGGGGGAGGGGGTGGTACAATTCAAAATTGACAACGTTGGTAGGTTTGTGTGGCCTGCTTCTTGAAACTCCTTTCAGACTGGGAGGAAAACGTGCCAGTTTAAAGACTAAGTCTTCCATCGTTTGCACCTATTTTTAGTCCAAAACATGGCTCATACCATTCGTTTGCCAGAAGGGTAATGTATATTGTTCTGCAGAACATTGCGATCGTCGATAAATCAGTAGAACTAGACTCCTAGAAATTCCTGTTTAATAAACAGAAAAAAAGAAAAGTAAGAGGTTTAAAAGCCACAAAACAATACTGCTTTTAATTAAAAGCCTTTCAAATTGAAAATTGAATTGGGAAATAATGGTTAGCTATCTTAATGCCCGGGAGCAGGATCAGTTTGAGGGCCATTAAAAACTTACACTGGCGTAAGATTCATGTAGGGCAAAAACTGAATACGTTACGTCACTGGTTCTCTCTGTATCACAACAGGTCACAACAATTGTGATACAGATTTTTGAGAAATCACTAAAGCAAAATGTTTTTGGCTTAAATGCACTCTCAACTGAAAGCTCGGGGCTAACAAAAACATCTAGCACTGCAATACGTAAATCGACATCTATACTAGTTCTTCAGCTGCAAACACACATCAGGGGTCGAACGCACTCTTTTTATTTGTGATTACTACTTGTTTCTTAAAAAAGTTTATCCCTGACACAATATTTTAATAGTTTTCCTATTACTTCTGTGCGAGTAAGCCTTATCCCAGAAAACCTTAACAGGACCTCGCTTTGGTAACCGATCATTCACTAATCGATTCCAGATGAGAGATTTGACAGTGACCGGGCCAACCACTTATTCGACCACAGGCAGCCCAAGCTTAGTATGTGATGGTTCTTTGTTATTACGCAACGAACGATTTTTAGTCTTATATATGCTAAACTTCACTTACCTCAACATTGTGTTTTCGTTGTTTTTTTTCTGAAATTTGGGCGCAAATGATGTCCATTTTAGACGGTTTTGTGGCTTACGAGTTTTTGCGATGTCGTTGGTTGTTTCCACAACATCGCAAAAACTCGTAAGCCACAAAACTGTCTAAAATGGACATCATTGGCGCCAAAATTGCATAAAAGACACAACGAAAACACACTGTTGAGGTTAGTGAAGTTTATTTCTACATTAAAGTTTTTTTTAGCATCAGATATGACTAAAATAAATTTCCCATACAACGTCTATAACCCGGGGGGAGGGGGGAGGGGTACTCGGGTATATTTTGGGTGGGCATGTGCCGCCCTGGTCTCCAAATTTGGACCCCGTTTTTTTAGAAAGAATTTCGCTCAAAATGATACCCCGTTCTAGAAATAGGTCAATTTTTAATACCCCGTTCTAGAAAAAATGGCTGCTGATAATCCGAACCTTTCGTGCGTTCGAAATATTATACCCGTTCTAGGAAACGTCTCTAAAATGGATACCCCGTTCTAGATCGGGTGTCCCAAAATCACGACCCCGTTTGGCGGCACATACCCGTACAGGTATTTTGAGGTAAGTGAAGTTTAGCATATATAAGACTAAAAATCGTTCGTTGCGTAATAACAAAGAACCATCACATACTAAGCTTGGGCTACCTGTGATTCGACTGAACCAACTAGAATACTCCGGTTGTTTTTAATTGACGTGTGCATTTAGTTCGTTAAATAACGTCTTAATTTCACTTTGCATTATTTTCCTTACTTATTTGTGTTGTCCGTGACTGTGCTCACATTGTAGGTGGCTCCTCCTAAAAAGTTCTGGAACTGGTATGGAGCCGAAACCAATTGTGGAATTGCACGCATTTTGGGCATCCTACTGATGAACAGTTACGACACAGAGATATATATATTTTTAGCAACTACTGATTTGCAGTCTGTCCATTTGAATTGCATAAATTAAACGATGTACGCGACAAATGTTACCGTGTTAACTTTAATTTTCTGAAGTGTTCTAGTTTGATAAGTATAACTTCTCGCAACTCGCGCTTGGGCTAGAAATCATAACAAAACGTTGGAATACTGTGTGTTGGATGGCGTATAAAAGCTGATTCCCTCTATCCTCAATTTTCAATGTTGTTGGAAAAATGAAATGAATGTGCGTGTTCATTGTGTGATCCAACCAAGAGATTAGGCCGGTTCCTACGACTTCTGACATTGATGCGTGCGTGTTAAAACGTTGGAAGACTAATGTGTTGCATTGGATGGCCATATAAGACTAAATAGGAGATAAGCCTGAAGAAGGTGATCCACCCCCACTCACCTTGTACATTTGGCCAGTGTAATCAACAAGTAAGATTTTTTTTAAATTTGCTGCAGGCAAATGATGGAGAATATGATCCATTGACTGGATTTTTTGCAAGTGAACCAAACTATTACTAAGGATTGCTTATATCCAGCCTTGTTGCCATGGCAGTTCCGCATGTGACAACCAAACTGCCTAGTGATGAACAGTTTGAAAATTATGGTAAATAAGCTCACAGGTCATCAAAAACTGTGTGCGACCACCTTAATTCTGTCTTGTTCATATAATTTTCATTCCTACAAGATCATTGATTTAAATGCATGGTGAAAAAGTAGCTGGGTTAAATTGCTGCAGACAAAGATGACTTATCTAAGATAAATAAGATAAATGTACCAATTAAAGTCAAAGCTCTATTAAGTGCCCCTCTGTTAAGCAGTCACTCTCTATTAAGGTGGCTGAACACAGTTTGCACGCACTCTTCAATTTCAGCTGCTTACGTGAGTCAGCACGTGCAGAGTTTTGAGGAAAACAAACGTGGCGCCTATTCAGCGATCATTTTATTTTGCTCAGCGTGGATCGCGAAAGTGTTGTTTTTCGTCCTAAAATCAAATAATTTGTTGTTCGTAAAAATGTTTGTTGAATCAATAGATAATTTATAGAACCATTGAAGAAATACACTGCATTTTTGGTCGTTTTTGTCTTTGGATCGAGAACCCAGTCAAATGCAACGCATGCGTAGTTGACCAAAAAAATTGTGACTGGATATTTTAGCGACTTTCATCGGAAATGTGCTGATTTCTACGGAACCACTCGTTAGAATTTGACGAAATTTGGCACAATAATAATTCCGAATATGCCGAACTCACCTGCCATTAGAAATTTGAAATCTAACAAAGGAGATTTTCACAAAATGCAAACATATTAAACCACAAATTACGGAAGGTCCCTCTGTTAAAATTACATGAGACCAGTGTTAACATGCGAATATTTTTACGAGTTTACTGGAGACAAATGATGGACAAAATCTAACGACTAGATTTTCTGAAAATAAACGAAACCAAATATTGCAGGCTGATTTACGATCCACCGTGTTGCCATGGCAACGCCCTAAAAACTCAACAAAAATATCAAAATACATAGCTTGTTGCTTAATCGTATGCCTCACCAATTTTGGGCGCCCAGACGTTAGTAGTTTTAAAATGACAATGAATGACGCATAGGTACTGTGAAACTGTGTTCAGCCACCTTAAGCGGTCACTTATCAAATCCCTGGAAATTGCTCCCCATATTTACTGTAAACTTGACCTCTTTTAAGCGGTCACCTCTATTAAGCGGACGCGGTCACTGTTTAAAGGGAATATCAACCAGACAGAACATCGTGCCTGAGCCTTAAAGGAACAAACACAATAATAATACATGTATTCATCCAGGGTGCCCACATCACCAAGGTGTTTTTCAGTGGGGCCCGGCAAATAATAATCGAAAAAAGGTTTAAACACTTCAAAAATTTAGCTAAAAACAAGGTCCTTTAGATTTTGTTTAAAAATTAAAAGTGAGTTGTATTCCTCACAGACTCTTAAAATGTTCCATTTGGCAAGTCCTTGAATCAAAACTAATTCAAATTGAGGCTGAACCAATTAAATTAATTCATCCCAGCTGAATTGATTCAGACACTGAACTTAATTTAGTCAAAATTTATTCAATGCAGACAAAATTGAGGATTCCATGGCAAAAGTCCCAGCAGAATGGTCAGATTTAGCTTCTTGCTCCAAAATACATTAACCTCAGCTGTCTGGCATTTGACTTCAATAAAAATGGTGTGGTCAGCAGTTTCAAGCTAAACATCCATACATACCGTCATATACTTTATTTCAACTCGAAAATTTAGAGTAGCAAATAATTATGCTAATGTATTCGAGCACAATAAAAAATACAATAAAATGCTACAAATATACTAGACTATATACATAATAAAACTACAATTATATAACTATTATAAAACTATACATTATAAAACTAGTTACCATGATGTTACTAAAATGAGTCATAATTTAATATTCTACGCTTAAAATCCATAAAAGTAGACGTTCAAAACGAATCCGGAAGAGAGTTCCATAATTTAGCTGCTAAATATGAAAAAGAATGCAGGCCGTAAGTTGTTGTTTTCGGATTAGGAAGAGACAGAATATAATTACCACGTAAACTATAGCTTGTAGACTGTAGAGTAAACATATTACTTAAATATCCTGGATAGTTAGCCAATTTATTTTTCATAATCAGTTGTTTTGTGGGAATTTCCATGCACTGTTCTTGGTTGCAGCCAACATAGTGGCCGGCATATGACCATTATTTTAAAGGCAAATGGTCGGTGGTTTGCCTGGGGAGGAATGAGTGCTCTTGGATTTTAATAATACATAACATTAAAAACTGCTGAACCTTCAAATATATACCGGTACTTAATGTTCTCTTCATTAAAGATATGAAATATTTAAAATGAAAAAAAA
The DNA here is from genome assembly GCA_022457155.1 of Cladopsammia gracilis. Classification (NCBI taxonomy): domain Eukaryota; kingdom Metazoa; phylum Cnidaria; class Anthozoa; order Scleractinia; family Dendrophylliidae; genus Cladopsammia; species Cladopsammia gracilis. The sequence continues at coordinate 545,029 of JAJGOT010000007.1, forward strand.
TCGCTGAAGAAGATCAGACAAGATGATAATAAAGGCTATTAGGCTAGTGACAGTGTACCTTCAGATCCACCATTTTCTCAAAATTTGTTTTTGGGGTTAAAAATATAGGTTTCAGAACGATTCTTCATACAAAAAAAATTATTGAAAAAGAGTAAAAAATAGATGGAAAAGTGAAGTTTGTTTATGGCACACAACATTTTCATACTCAGGGATCAGCTTGTTTGATTTTTTTTTTCAATTTGGTTAGTAGCTAGGTTAACATAGTAAAATATAATGTGTTGTTTTTTTGTGCTTAGGGTCCAAAAACCTAAGAACAAATCAAATTAGCAAAACATAATAGCTTTGAGTTGTTATAGCTTTCAAAAGCTGATTGACATATGCTCTCATTTACACTTCTTAAAAAAATTTGATGATTTAATATATATTACAAAATAGACAGCTCTTATAAGCTTTTACTTGGTATAGGGGTTAAGGTATTATCTAAGAGTAATCTCGAGACGCTTAAGAGCTGTTACACCGGGGACATCCCCGAAGTTATGCTGTAACCTTAAGAATATCATTACCAACCTGAAGCAGGTGACCTTTTAGAGTTGGCGATCCTTTGTCTAATTCAAAGGTTTCAACTAATACATGATAGAGTTAGGTAGAGCCCAGAATTTCAAAAAAAGAGAGATTGAATTAAATGTACATCCAAACATTTAGCAGCCTGCAGCAGACACATTGCTCCCCAAAGGAAGCCTATTTTGTCCATGATTTGACGCCATACATATTTTAAACATTTGGTTACTCATCAGACTATCAAAGGGACTTGCACTGTGGCATGTCCTGGCTGATATATCGTGTTTTCATGATTATGGCAAGGAGTTTGCTAAATATTATCTTGAAATACGAAGAAAAAATTGCCAAAAGTGATGAAAGCAAAGAAATATTAATCAACTTGATAAAATAACAGCTAAAAAGGTCAAAACTCCACAAGAATGACAATTGTGATTTCTTGATAGGCGGTCAAGAAATCAAAAGCCACTTCCATCCTTGCAATCCTGCACTTAATCTCCAAACTATACTATATTGCTTCTGTTTGTTTCTTTATAATCTTTTTGTTTAATTAAGTAATGCTCCACATAAGAACTACCGTAAACTTCATTGTTCTGCGGCATTGGCTCTTTCTCACATAGAATATCTTTGGTTTCAAGAAGAGAGGAGGGGATGATGGTTCATAATTATAATTCGGTATAAAAATTAAGAAAATCCATTTGCGTCAAGTAAATTGTAGAAAATGTTCGTGCCTAACCAATCAGAATAGCAGAAGACAATAGCTAATAATTTTGCTTCTTTGATAAAGTTCCCCAAATACAATATCTTTTAAAACTTGCATGTGGTGTGATTGGGTCTCAAATTACTTGAACCCTTAAAAAAATTAGACAAACCTTGATTTTTTAGCGGTTTTTTAGTCTAGGCCAATGAGATCACTAGTTGTTGTAATGATTCTAGCTATGCGGTAGTCACTTCCGGTGTTTCTGTTTCCGGTGTTTTGTTACCGTGATGCTTTGGCGCATGGGTCACTTGTTTTTCGGCCATATTGTCACTCAGAATAAAGAAGTGTTAAAACTCAAGTCTACAGCTTGTCTCGTACGACTCAGAAGTATTACATGGTGTCAGAAGTATAAGCGAATACACAAAGAAATGGCTCTAAGCGGCATCGAATGCCCGCAAATGCAGTGGGATGGCGACAACCTTAAAGAAAACTGGCGTCGCTTCAAACAGCACGTGGAGCTTATGTTCTCTGGCCCGCTCAAATCACGCCAAGAAGCCGAGAAATGCAGCTACCTGCTTATCTGGGTTGGACAAAAAGGATGAGATATCTACAATACGTGGAGCGACCTCTTCGAAGAGGACAAGAGTAAGTTGCAAACATATTACGATCGCTTCGAAGCTCACGTCAGTCCCAGAGCAAACCCTGTCTTCGCCAGATTTAAATTTCACGGCCGCGTTCAGGGATCGGCCGAAACAGCAGAGAAATTCATCACAGATCTCCGCATCCTCGCCCAAGACTGCGATTTCAAAGATCCGGACGAAATGATACGAGATCGCATCGTATTCGGCACTAACTCGCCCAAAGTCAGAGAGAAGCTAATAAGTAAAGGATCCGCTCTGTCACTAGATAAAGCGGTGGAGATTGCCAGATCATTTGAAGCATCCCAAGCGCAACTATCTGCCATGGCGGGCAGTAGCACTAACGAACCTGAGGAAACCGTTCACCTAGTTCAAAAACAAAACACGGGGAAAGGTCCACAGGGAAACCAACCATCGGGCTCCCAACCTTCAAAAGGAATACGGATATGCGGAAACTGTGGCCGCTCCCACAATTCATCTTCCAACTGCCCAGCACGGGGACAAATATGTCTGTACTGCAAGAAGCCAAACCATTTTGCTGACGTCTGTAGATCAAAGGCACGAAGACAACGATTCCACTCAGTAGAAGAAGCGAGAAACCAAGCCCCACAAACAAGCCCCGAATTAATACCACCAGCAGCGTTTGAGTCGATTGTTTTTGAATCAATCACCATAGCTGATGTATCACGCAGAGGGTCTAATCCTCATGGAGATGAAGTGTTCGTATCAATTCATCTAAGCCTGCCACAGGACACCCACAAGAACACCCTCCTCAAAGCCAAACTAGACACCGGTGCACAGGGCAACATACTCCCAATGAGGCTTTATCGTCAAATGTACCCGTATAACCTAGACGATCATGGAAAACTCAGACCTGGTGCCTTGTCACCCTCGGATGTTACTCTCACTGCCTACGGCCGCTCACAAATCAAGCATCACGGTACTGTTACCATACCTTGTTCCCACAATGGGGAAAACACTCATGCATCCTTCTATGTCACAGACACCCCAGGCCCAGCAATCATAGGCCTCCCGACTTCTACTGACTTGAAGTTGTTGTCATTTAACCTCTATTCAAGAAAACGCCCCTACACCCTGTAACGATACAGCTTCCAAGGAGCAACCCATAAAAGACAAACAGGACCTGATCAATCAGTATCCCGAATGCTTCAATGGAGTGGGGAAATTCCAAGGCGAATACCACATAGTACTCGACCCTAATGTCCCCCCTGTTGTCCATCCCCCACGGCGTGTGCCAATCAGTCTCAAGGACGATATCAAAAGGGAACTAGACGAGATGGTTAAAAACGACATCATTGCGAAGATCGAAGAAGGTGAACCTACACAATGGGTCAGCAGCCTTGTCTACCGCCTCAAGCAAAATGGAAGGTTGCGGCTCTGCCTGGATCCCAAAGACCTCAATGCAGCTATTCAGAGAGAACATCATGTCACACCAACCCTAGAAGAAATATTACCAAAGCTGGCTGATGCTAAACTATTTTCTATAGTGGACGCAAAATGCGGTTACTGGAACGTTGTCCTGGATAAGGAATCTAGTTACCTCACCACGTTCAATTCCCCATTTGGTAGATACAGATTCAAGCGCATGCCCTTTGGGCTCAAAATGTCTCAAGACGTCTTCCAGACCAAAATAGACCAAACATTCGAAAGTTGTGAAGGCGTCGTAGGAATTGCAGATGACATTGTAATTTTTGGGAAGACCACCGAGGAGCACGACCGCAACATGCACGCGATGCTCAAACGGTGCATAGATACCGGGCTCAAGCTAAACCCTGACAAGTGCTTCGTGAAACAAGAGAAGATCAAATTTTATGGAATAGTTTGTGGCCAAGACGGTATCCAGCCAGACCCAGATAAAGTCTCAGCTTTGAAGCAGATGTCTCCCCCTACAAATCTCCAGGAATTGCAAACCTTCCTAGGGCTAGCAAACTACATGGGCCCATTTATCCCAAATCTAAGTACACTGACGGCCCCGCTCCGTGAGCTCTTGAAAGAGAACAACCGCTTCGAATGGTACGCAGCGCACCAAGAGTCCTTCAATAAGATCAAAGAGTCTATCAGTAACAAGGTCACTCTGACATACTTTGATCCTAAGAAAGAAACCATACTACAAGTTGACGCATCCATGAAAGGCCTAGGTGCCGCCCTCACACAAGACCGTAAACCTGTTGCTTTCGCCAGCAAAGCCCTAACGGATGTCGAGGCAAGATACGCAAACATTGAAAGGGAATTGCTCGCTGTTGTCTATGGCTGCGAGAAATTCCACACCTACCTATACGGCCGAAGATTTACCGTCTACACTGACCACAAGCCACTCGAAAGCATCCACCTGAAACACCTGACAGCCGCTCCCCCGCGTCTTCAGCGGATGCTGCTGAGATTGCAACCATTTGACCTCACCATTCGCTACTTACCAGGCAAAGACATGGAAGTTGCCGATGCCCTGTCAAGATTATCGCCAGAGAGTCAAGACCCCATCCCCGGAATGAACGTCCAAATACACGAAGTCTTCCCTCAGTTCAGCCACGACATGTTGCAGAAGATCAAAGAACAAAGCAGCTTGGACGCCGAGCTCAGTGCACTGAAAGAAATGATCCACACAGGTTGGCCTGCGCACATCCAGCAAGTCCCAACGCTCTTAAAGCCGTACTGGCCCTTCCGGGACGAGCTAGCCACCGAAGACGGAATAGTCTTGAAAGCCCACCGAATTATCATTCCTGCTACGCTGCAGAAAGAGATTTTGGCGAAACTACACGCACCACACCAAGGAACCGAGAGAACCAAGCTAAGAGCCAGAACCTCAGTCTACTGGAGAGGCTTGTACAAGGACATACAAGAAACCACGAAAACATGCAGTACTTGTGAGGAGCTCCAGTATAGCCAACAAAAAGAACCCCTAATCCCCTCAGAGGTACCCCCAAGGGCATGGCATACCATTGGCGCTGACCTCTTCGCTCTTGATGGCTCCGAATATCTCGTTGTTGCTGATTATTACTCAAAGTACCCTTTTGTCAGGCATATACCCAGCGGGCAAAGCAACAGCAGCACAGTAGTCAAAATAATGAAGCAACTTTTCAGTGAGCAAGGCATCCCCAAGATAGTAAGGTCTGACAACGGACCGCATTTCAACGGCCAAGCCTTCCGAGATTTCGCTCAAGAGCTAAGCTTTGAACACATTACAAGCTCCCCTCACTATCCCCGTAGCAATGGGTTTATCGAAAGCCAAGTCAAGTCTGTCAAGTCAGCCCTCTTGAAGTCAAAGATGACGAAGTCAGACCCTGACATGTCGCTTCTTTGTCTGCGAGCTACCCCTGTTGATCATAAACTTCCCTCGCCTGCCGAGTTACTATTGGGGCGCCCAATCCAAGACAACCTCCCAAGGAAGATTCCAAGGGACCCATCAAATGAAGAAGTTATCTCCAGGCTGACCGAAAGACAGAAACTCCAGAAATACTACTATGACAGATCTGCAAAGCCACTCCGAGAACTTACTCCCGGGCAAAGGATAACCATTCAAGACCCAGCATCACTGAAATGGAAACCGGCTGAGGTAAAGGAAAGACTGGATGGAACTCCCCGCTCATATGCTGTAACTACCACAGCTGGTAGAGAGCTGAGACGCAACAGAGCCCACATACGGGAGGCGCATCAGGACAACAGAGCAGTGGAACCCGACCGGAATGAACAGTCATTGTCCCAAAGCTCCTCTAGTCTGCATCCATCACCCAGTTCAAACACACCTCCACACATCCCCACACAGTTCTCGACCGCATCGACAGACACCTACACGACCCGCAGTGGCAGACTGATTAATCCCACGGAGAGGCTGGATTTATAAAAGCTGAGTTAAACCAAGCTGTGATCCGAAGGATCACTTTGGAACGGTCGTAATAGTTTTGTCGTGTTATGAAACAAAAAAAATCATTGACTAAGAACATGTGAACTTGAGGACAATGAATTAGTTTAATACATGTCTAGATTATTGTCACAGTTTGTCAAACTTCTAGGAAAGGAGGGATGTAATGATTCTAGCTATGCGGTAGTCACTTCCGGTGTTTCTGTTTCCGGTGTTTTGTTACCGTGATGCTTTGGCACATGGGTCACTTGTTTTTCGGCCATATTGTCACTCAGAATAAAGAAGTGTTAAAACTCAAGTCTACAGCTTGTCTCGTACAACTCAGAAGTATTACAGTTGTAACAATGAAAAAAGTTGCCATTCCATCGTGCATTGCCGTTCAGCACTTTCCTTCTTATGCGGATCATTACTTAAGTTGTATATTTTTATGGTGGAATTTTGTGGGCGGTAATTACATTGGCATAATATGCAACTAAATTGTTCTATATAACGAAATTTTTCATGCGAGTAGTTTCTTCTGTATATAAACACTTTATACATAACGAAATTTAAGCGACAAAACACTCGCTTATCGTTTTGTTAAGTATGAGAATTATATACATAAGCTTAACAAAATTTAAGCGACAAGATACTCGCTTATCGTTTCGTTACGTATATGAAAACTACATACGTAACGAAATTTAAGCGATAAAACACTCGCTTATTGTTTCGTTATGCATATGACAACTGCATACATAACGAAACACTCGCTTATCTTGTCGCTTAAATTTCGTTATGTATGTGAATTAATTTTTATTATTTATTTCATTTTCATACAGAAGAAATTACTCGCATAAAAAATTTCGTTAAGAGAGCTTATATAGAAGTATTTAATTGCATAATTTGCAAATATATATATTCCCTTTCAATCGTTAAAACAATTCATGAATCAGCAAGTAATCGAAATTATTGCACGGAAACCATAATAGAAGAATGCTATTGAACTAGCAAAGCGAACAAAAGAATAATACAATGAAGATCTAACATTCCACAATACAAATTCGAATGCCCTGTAAATATATAAAATAGCGTGCACACTGAAAATACCCGACTGATACAACTTATTTAATACGATATTCTTCATGCCGTTCCTTTGCAAAACAAAGACAGTTACTGTACATGTACCTTTATCTGTCAATCGGCCTTAAGCTTCACTGTTTACCTTCAAAAGGAGTTGAGTGAATTGAAGATTCCAACACAAGCAAAAGGACGTCGCGACGTGAATGAAAGGCGGAAGCGAGTGGGTTTCTAAGATTCATGGGTAGAAGGTCTTCAAACTGAGGGAGTGGGGGTGTGGTGTTCACTATCTTTTAAAAAACATGTCATTGCTTATTCTGAACAGTATTTGTTAAACAAATCTCTTCGACAGCTCAGTTGACTTATTTCTTTTCTATATTAGTTATGAATATGTTCGTTTGACAGGCTCCGGAAGAATGAGATCGAGTTTATGGCAGGTTTGTTTTATTCTTTTATTTACTCCTTCATCGCCTTGCCATAAGGATCAGTTTGCCGTTTTCTGATTCTAGAACAAGAGGGTTTCTTATCTCCTCAGCTAAGAGAGATTGCGTGACAAAATCCCGTTCTCGCTCGTGCTCAGGCTGATCTGACTGCGTAAAAAAGTTGACTTTGCGAGACACCAATACGACAGAAACTGATAAGATCTGATAAAGTAGGGTAGCAACCATAGACAGCTGTTTTGTTCTTATTGGAACTCATTGGAACACCGTGCTGACGAGTTCCAATAAGAACAAAACAGCTGTCCACGGTTGCTACCCAGTACTTTATCGGTTTCTGTCATATTGGTGTCTCGCAAAGTCAACTTTTTTACGTAGTTGAGTCAGCCTTGCAGGACTTGCAGTTTATTGTATATTTGTTTATTCTTTGGCTGATTAGGTCTTTTGCACATCCTACGTATCGTTAGCAGCATTATCGTTTGCGGTCCTTTGTAGTTTACTTTTAATGTTTACAACTGAACCTCGTTGTTATGGCCCCTTTTCTGCCTCAAACAAAAGCTTTTTAGGAAATAATTACGAGGCGGTAGACTCCCCAAGAAGCCGAAACAAAGTTGTATCCGGTTTACAAGCTAAATTCAGAAGAACAAGCAAATATTTCAGGTAGGCATGGTAACAGTATAATCCTACTGCCAGATCTACCGAGGAAAATGTACCAAAACGCGAGTGTCACGCTTCAGTTTATAACACATTCGAAAGACGAAATTTTACAGCAGCTAAAACAATTTCATTTTAGTTATCAGCGTAACTGTAGCTTCACCGCAGGCTTTTTAACACTGCCTGTGTACGTTTCGTTTTCCTTTACTGAAGCTCGACAAGCGAAAGGGAGATGGGCGCGAGAAGTGCCTCCGACGGAACTCCTGTGCTGTCGGAAAGGAAATCACTACTACGTAAGCTAATTTTTCAAGAGTGCAGAAGGTCAAATATCATTTCTTCACTAGGCTCAATCTCAGTCGTGGGTGTCTCCTTGCGCCCGCGATTCTCCCCACCTTACCTGAGGTGGGGAGAATACTCCTTCACTCCTTGACGGACCTTTCCGCACTTTTACGCATGCTTAAATTAAGTGGTTCGCAATAGAAACAATGATCTTACGTAAGAGGCAGTACGTTTATCATGCAATAATATCTATATTGGTTCGACCAAACAGAAAGACTTGCAGTTGAGTCTATAGTTTACCTCTCGAATAAGCAAGCCCACAAGCTCTCTTTTCCTAACATAGGAAGGGCATGCATTGGCATTGTCGGCACTGAGTTTAACATTAAACGCGCGTCGAAGTAAACATATGGGCGACTCATGGGTTCCGGCGCTTTAAGTTTCTCACGGTTTTTAGCTCCTTTGCTCGACGACTGCTGCAAAAATAGTCTGAAGGGTTGTTTTGTCATTCTAAAGCTGTTTTGCTTAATTTACCCGTCTACCAGTTTCTGTTTTCTAATTTGATACTATCTTTACAAAGACGGGTTCAATTTAAGATACACCCACCGGAGTTTTGACCGTCGTTCACCGGTGGCTGCAGTGGCTGCAGTGTAATTATCTACTGATACGTGTAGAGATGATTCGCTTTGAAGGTCTAGTTCAGCAAGAGTCACATGATCTTCTAGTTGCTTGCCACGATGAGAAAGAACATGCTGTCTGTCAGGTGGTAATTCTTCCACTTCCCTAATTTTCTCCTTAACCGCCCTGATACTGTCGCTTCGTTGTAATGCCACAATCTTTCCAGTCGTCGTCTCAATAAATATTTGCATGTCATTAAGAATCAAGCGAAGGGTTGATTTGTTCTGAATGCTGTAGTAAGTCAGAGTGCGCCAGTCTTCAAGTTGCATGTTGGCCATCAATTTCGAGACTTTGCTGGTCAGGCAGAATCCCTTCTTTGACGTGAATTTTATCTTTTAGATCCTTGATGATATCGCTTGATTTCAGTTACAAAGTGACCTGTTTTCCAGACGGTATCTTTACGTAAACTTCATTTTTTTAGAATCAACAACAGAGTTGCTTCATGCGGAATATTATAGTCGCACAATGTGCGACTATTTTCAAGTTCCGTGCCGGCAAAGAAAAGGCACTGTTGGTAAGGGAAGATCCCTTCTTTGTCCTGAATTTTCCTTTTCACAACTTCGATAGAATAATGCGATTCGACTTTCAAAGTGATAGTCTTTCCAGTGGATACATTTACGAAGATTTGCATAGCTCCACCGCGAAGTCTTCGAATCACGTGCAGTGTTGATTCCTTCTGTATATTGTAGTCGCTTAAAGTGCGGCCATCTTCCAACTGCTTGCCAGCAAATATGAGACGTTGTTCGTCTGGTGGATGTCTCGGGTCCAGACCATGAATTTTCATCTTCACTTCCCAAATAGAATCACTTGGTTGGACATCAATTAAAGTTAATGTTCTTCCAGGTAATGTCTTTACATAGATTTTCATACCACCACGAAGAACCAAGCGTCGAGTTGAGTCCTCTGAAACATCCCGCCTCCTTTTATCGCTGTCCTCTCCCAGAAACGGTGATAATGAATTGTCGACATGTGTGTCTAATGCAGTGTTCGTATCATCACTTTTTGTATCTTGTTGTCGATACAAGGTATTGCTCTCCAGCAACTTTTTCCATACAAATCCTATAAATTATAAAAATATTAAAACTGTCATTAAAAATCACCCTTAAACGCTAGAAGCCACAAACATGACCATTTAATAACTTTGTCGTGCTCTTTATACTGTTGGTGGTCTTTAAGTTACAGCTTATTATATAAAGTCATTTTGTGCGTAGCAGGGCACGTAATCCCCAGCTGCAAAAGGCCTATTTGAACAAATTCAGTTGGCCTTTTTCCATTTAGCAATTTCGCCGGCTAAGTCAGTTCAAGCTATGCCTAGTTTTTCCGCCATTGTATTAGACACAGGAGAATCTTTTCGCCCGCCATAAGGATCTCGTCCTTATGAAGGTTATGGACATCTCTGATAATGTCAATCTGATTACTGAAATTCCAATCCACACTTTTCAGTCTTTTGTTGTTGCAAGAACATGTAAACTATACTTTATGGACGCGAGATAGATAGACAGACAGACAGACAGATAGATAGATATCTGCTATTCTTTTCGATAAAACTGGACGAGGAATATCAATTCAAACCCTTCGTACGATTTTATAGCACGTGACGTGTTTTTATCCAATGGGATTGTGGAATTCAATTCGTATGGAGATGTAAAGCATCACACCCACCTGGATGTTTCAATAAATACTCTCGACAAGCTCTGTACTCTTCTCTCAAAATCGTCGTCGTGAGTTTTACTGCGATGAGGCCAAGCTCCTTCAGAATTTCCTCTGTCACGAGAAACTTTTGCGCCATTTTATTTACACGACCCGTTAAATAGTCTTCCCACAGTTCGTCAAGGATCTGCACCGAGCCACACTCCACTGTGATTATTAAGCTTCCTGGCTGAGCATCAACGATAATCACTTTGCGCACGTTTTCCATATACTGTATAAAACCATTTAACTCTTTCTGTGTTGATGGATTATTTATTTGAAAGTACTTTAATGCAATAACACTCAGAACTTGTTGTGCAGAAGGAAGGTCTCCATTTCCGACATTTACTCCCCCAGAACCAGTTGTGACCACTGCTTGTGGTTGACTTGAGGCGACAGGGACAACTGACGCCCCCTGGATCACCTGGGGGTCCTGTGAAGCTAATGCCCCTGCAGCTTCCTCTTGTGCACCTATTGTAACCGCAGTTTGTGGCTGGGCCACCGGTTTCCTTCGTATTATTTTTTTTAACCACTGGATCAATGGACTTGGGGGGTACCGGACCACTCCTTGGGTTCCCTGTGAGGTTATTGGCCCTGTAATTTCCCCTTGTGCACCTGTTGTAACCACAGTTTGTGACTGGGCCACTGGTTTTCTTAGTACTATTTTTTGTACAATTTTTTTTAACCACTGGATCAATGGACTTGGGGGGTAACGGACCACTCCTTGGGGTTCCTGTGAGGATACTGGCCCCGCAGCTTCCTCTTGTGCACCTGTTATAACCACAGTTTGTGGCTGGGCCACTGGTTTCCTTTGCATTATTTTTTTTAACCACTGGATCAATGGACTCGGGGGGTACCGGACAACTCCTTGGGGTCCCTGTGAGGATATTGGACCTGCAGCTTCCTCCTGTTCACCTGTTGTGACCTTAGATTGTGGCTGATTTGAGGTGAGAGGTACAACTGCGGCCTCCTGGACCACTGTTGGGGTAACTACCATTCCTGTAGCTCCCCCTTGTATAACAGGTCCTGTAACGACACAATCAATCCTAAGTCGAAGGAGAGCTGTTGGAGAGAAAGTTCGACTTTAAGTTTATTAAACAATTTTAATGTGAACGGCTAAGCATCGGGAAGACACGTATTCTGCATATTGACCTTCACATTTATATAACCTTCAAAAATTAACAATAGAAAGCTTTCGGAGTACTGTCTGAATTTGTCTACAAATTTTCTTTTGCCGTTGTTTTTCACCAGTATCGCAAATTCCCCATTATCTTGATGCCTCGTGCTCCTTTTCCCTATTAACTGTTTACTCAGCAGCAATTTAATTAAAACATACAAAAACCGTGCAAAACACAACTTGTGAAAGCAATATTTTTCAAGATGGTAAAACAAAGATGAATTCACGTGGTCTTTAATATCTCCTTAACATGTTCCCAGTGTTTTTGGATGTAACCCTCACATCCAAACATGATGTATGCCGTCATGCCTGCAGCTAGCACACCAATAGGAAGCGAGGATTACAGCGGTACATGGCTGCAATAAAGGCATCGGCATAAAATAATGTGCATGCCTTATAACACCTAATGCAAACATGTCAGGGAGCTTGGGAGAATTGGTAAGTCTTTAAGAGTATTATCCATCCAAGAGTATATCCATTTAAGTATAAAGTAGTACTGTTAAGGTTTTATAAGCTCAACCAAATTCTGTTTCTTTTATAAAATATAGTCCACGAAATGTCACATGGAGTTTAACTCAAATTTGATTATATAGAATAAAATTAAAAACATCAATTATTACCGTCATTTCCCGTAAGAATAATTGAAAGACTTCCAAATTGCTCCATTTTGGTCATTACAGGGGGCTGCATTTAATTTTTAATGCAAGAAACTGAAACTCAAACTTATAACGCTTACTGTTCTTTTCATTCCATATAAACCCAGATAAAGTGAATGTTATGTCATATCTGGCTTTTTCATAATCATTACATGTACTGCTTACTGCTTCAGCAATAAAACTGGGAAACATGTGCAATCTGTTAGATTAAATTAGTTTGATTAGTATTATGACGCTAAAAATCGTAAATCGTAATCGTAATTGTAAATCGTATTGTTTGTCCAAGTCCATCCAAGTCCTTCTGTCTGTCTACCAACCACACCACCAACCCACCTATCCAATCACTCATCCATCTACCCACCCAGGACTCCAAGCAAGAATGTTCCAAGTGACTTTTTAGAACACTTTGACTCAAAGCGTGCTTTGTTTAGGCCTCAAAAAGCAGTCTCTTTTCATAATTATGACTGGACCATGTAAACATAACTAAAAGAATTTCAACCAACAGGTCAACAAATCTTGCACTTTTTAACAGAATAAAATTTTATTCTAAAAACTACCTAGGGTGTCTAAGGCCCCCAAAACTTCTCTCTCAAGATGTGGAATTTTTTCACCTGGTTGAATCCGTTTCAAACCCATTGACAATAAAAATTCATCTTTTCAAAAAATGTGCTTTTTCGTTCTTGCTCAGAGCCCTTCAATGTTAAAAATATTTTTGACCTACCTCCAGCAGACTGAGAGCTGGCAGCAGAGGAGCGAAGTCTGTCTATCGACTGATGCATCTGTCCTAACCGATCTTTGATGTCTTGGGCCTCCTCACGAGTCGTGTTTTTGATGTCTTGGGCCTCCTCACGAGTCGTGTTTTTGACGTCACGAGTCGTGTTTTTGATGTCTTGGGCTTCCTTACGAACCATATCCATACCTTCTTGTGTTCTTGTTTTTAGATCTTCTTTGATGCCTTCACCTTCCTCTTGAACTTTCTCTGTAACCACATTTGCTTTTTTTTCAAGTTCCACCTCCAAACGATTCATCCGTGCACAAACTTCTTCTATGGATTTCTTGACTTCCATATCACTTTTATACCACTTCTCCAGTTCTTGCACATTTCGTTCATCTTCCACTGTGAGAGGATCGTTCAAAAGGTTATCAATAGCTCCCTGCCATGAAGTTTTCTTAGGAAGACTGATTTGCCCCGCAATCCTCACTAGAGCTTCACTGATCTCTTGCCAAAGTGATGGAAACTCGTCATCTTTAATCTCCATGCCTTGGTTTACGTGGCCATAAATTGAGTTGCGGTAGTGTTTCACCCTTGCTAAATCGGCAGTTAAACTGTGGTCTGAACTGGCTGGTAGTGCATCCCATCCCGTGGTTGGAGGGGTGAGGCTGCATATCGTTCTAAGCAAACGGAAGAGCAAAGTGACATCGAAATCTGTTGACTTGCCGTACACTCCTGGGGAAGGGTAAAGACAGTCCCACTGTGGCTTGGTGAGTTTTGCTGCTTTGAGCAATTTCTTAGTAGCAGAATTGCTGAGAATTGTGGGAAGATTACTTGGTGGGTGAATGGCGTCAAAAATCTCCCTCAGTAGACTGGTACCTCCACTTATTAAAAGTCGTGTAATGCGTTGAAAATTTGCTTTTCCCGCTGTTGAATGGAGCACTTCATCTGGGTCTAGGGCAGCTGCCATTTCACACTATTAGAAGTGGAAGTATTTTGTCACTCAAGATGACTGGACCGCCCTCCTTTGTAATAAGTGCTACCACAGTATCGTGACTTTCAACAGATCACAAACATCTGTAAATGGACAATAATAGTTATCATTTTCACTCACAATGCCAGTCATGTAAATCACTCAAATTAAAATATTGCTCGAATATGTTAATGCAAAGAAAATAACTGGAGACCTCTGTAGAAAAATCGAAACAAAGCTCCAAGCTTCTCTATTGTTTGCATGCCTTCGAAAATTCTTAAGAAATTAGCCTTCAGGTTAATGTTTAACACACAAAATTTATAGCGCGTGCAAAAATGGGCTGGTATGGGTCTTCTAAACCCTGTGATCAGGCTCTATTTTCGTCTCGCTTGGTAAACCATTCCCGCCGGAAATCTTGCCTTAATTCTCTCCGCGCCAGAAGGCGCATTAGGCCGTTTCCCGCGGAAAACACGAAACGAAAAATATAGCCGGCTACTTTTTTCTTTCACTGCACGTAAAACATCATGAAAAGTCTCTGTTTCGTTTGAACAAGGGTTTATGATTTCTAGAAAACAAACACAGCTGTCAATCGCTGAAAATAACCTGCAAAAATGTCATTTCATCGTGTCTCACGTGACATAGTGCTCCATAATTTTTGGAGCATTTTGGCAGCCTTGCTCACCGCTCATCTTTACATGTTCGATATCAGATTTCGATGTCAATTTGTAAACACACTTCTTCATGACCATACGACATAAATTCTACCATTTTGCTTATGGCGACTCAGAATACTACTTGCATCATTGCATGTCGAAGAGTAAAAGAAAACAAAAACGATCATTAAGTTGTAAGACAAATAATTTTAACTTGAGTTACATGAGGTCTGCCCCCGGGAGGAGAGGGGATATGTGCCGCACCAAAGCTTAAGGGTACGGTTCTTGGGCCGTTTTGGTCCGAAAACGGGTATAGATTTTGACCATTTTTGAAATCGGGGATGGATTTTAGAGTCAGATGTGAGAACGAGTATGGATTATTTAGTTTGTGATAATCTTGATTGGCATAAATAAATATTTTGCCGGCAACACTATCAACCTGGGGTGATCTTGCTTGGGTATCAACTGTCTGTTGGTGTTCCAAAAATCACATTCTTCTTTGCATCCCTTCTTTAAACCTTCAAATTTCAAAATTTCATTGAAATTTACGTGAACGCCCGCCTTAAGACACCTTAAAACTCTGAAGGTAGCACCATTGCATAGGTCCCCATTTTTCCCCAATAGTTGTTTTTTGGGGGGTTAACGTAATATTTATAGTAATATTGTAGTGCTTTGTCAATCAATAAAACGTATCGTGGGCCTGGCTGACCAACGCCCCATACCTCTCAGCCTTGTGTGTTTATTCGGCTGTGCAGTGGAGGCAAAATTTAGAGTCAGGTGTCAGAACGGGTATGGCTTTAGAAGTCAGGTCTGAAAATGGGTATGGATCTTAGAGGCCAGGTCTGAAAACGGGTTTGTACCACAATTGCCGGTAATCTCGCAATCTGATTGGTCGATGTGGGTGGTAAATGAGAGTGCAGACAACGGTGCTGACGCTAACATCACGCAATTTCTAAATATTGTGGTAAAAACAGATTTCCACCGGTTT
Source organism: Cladopsammia gracilis (assembly GCA_022457155.1). Classification (NCBI taxonomy): domain Eukaryota; kingdom Metazoa; phylum Cnidaria; class Anthozoa; order Scleractinia; family Dendrophylliidae; genus Cladopsammia; species Cladopsammia gracilis. The sequence goes on from JAJGOT010000007.1 coordinate 560,748, forward strand.
TCCGTGGTGTGGACTCTTATTTACCACGATTTACGTCATCACATGGTCAAAATTTGTTGCTGACTCACTCGGCTGCGCCTCGTGAGTCCACAACATTTTGACCATGTGATGACGTAAATCTTGGAAAATAAGAGTCCACACCACGGAAAACCGGTGGAAATGTGCTAAATGTAAAATGGCGTAGTGTGACGGTCTGAAATAGGGTCAGGATTTGGAGAACCGGGCGGCACATCCCAAAAACTAAGAGGAGTACCCCCGGGGGTCGCTGAGTCACATTATATATTATTTTATAATGCTCAGTACATGTTTTTGTCTGATTCAGTACAACAGCGTGACCATTCTTCATCGAAAGCGATAAAGTTGACAACGACACCGCGAACTGCGGATTCATAGTGACGTCTCCAAAACAAAGTAAACGGAAGTGACTTGAACTGGAACACACATTTAATTCATGAAAGCGCTCTGTGCGGTGACTCGAACAGGAATATTTATTCAAGTCTCGACTTCAGCGGTTTGAACGGGAAATATTTAGCATTAACATAGTGTCCATTGTTCTGTCACCAGATTACATAAATAATCGCTTTTTCATGAAACCGTAAGTCCTCAATGTCACTGGACTGAGCAAGCGAATAGTTGTCTAGCCCACTCTCATGTTAATTCCGTTATCCCGTTTCCCAGATGTTGGGAAGATGGGTGATGCCACATTTGACAAACATTTTTGTTGTCATGGTAATTACTCACGTATTTTACCTGTCCGAAAGTAACGGCTAATTCCGAAAGTATCGGAGTCCGCTACTCTCGGACTGAATTCCACCGGTCTGGCCAATGTGATTTAAGCAGCCTGGGGGGGGGGGGGGGGGGGGGGGGGGGCGGGAGAAGGGGTTGTCGCCGGCAGCAACGCCATTGTTTTCTTCGGGGTTTTTTTACGTTCATCTGCGGCAAAAATCGTGATTGGTCAATACTAAGTGTATGTGTCAATCAACGATATGATTTGATTGGACAGGATCCATTATATGTCATTCAAAGGTATAGAGCGTATGCACATGACGTCACGGCGGCCATATTGGTGTACCAAAACAATAGAACGGCGGCCATGTTGGTGTACCAAAACAATCCTGTGGGATTTGAACGCTTTTCTTATGTTAACACTTTCTTTTGTTCCAATAAATTTGCATAGCTGCTTGCCACGTGAGTGCATACGCTCTATTTGATCCGTTGTGCTCTTTCCCGCGCTACGCGCGCGCCCAAAATCCTCTCTTTCCCTCCCATTTATAGCGCCTCCCCGCAGGCTATTTCTAGCTCCCATTCCTTTTCGTTGATTTAACCTTTCGGTGTGAAACGGTTTGCTGTACTGAGATATTTGGCTGTAAAAAGGCTTTACATACGAAGAAGTCTCTAGGAAAAGAATTTTACCATTTTCGTTAACTCTACTTGTAAGTCGGCGTTTCCTGAAATGCGTCAATCTTATCTTTGTGTATAACAGTGAATGTATCGCAACGCAGCGAAACATAGTGGCATTCTTTGTTTGACAAGTTGTAGGGCCACTTGTTCCTCAAAGTTTAAATTTGCATCACGTACAATTAAATTTATGCTATAACAACGGAATGTGTTGAGCCCATAGCTGTTCTCGCGATCACCAGAACTGAATAATAACAACCGATCCTTGGTTAAAACAGTTTAATAAATTGTGTCCTGAATGTCACACTAGAATGATCTGTTCATATTTTAGTATCTATTTGGAAATACATTCATTTCACCAACAAGTCTGTCGTTGTTTTCTCAGTTGTTGGACAGTTGAGTAACGATCTGTTGTCTCGCAATTCTTCTGTCTTACGATCTTTTCAAGATCTTTCGAGAAAGAACCAAGGTTATTATTAAAACGGTTTACATAGGGCGCTTACCATTTGTCAGTAGAACTCGTCGGACAGACCGGTCAATTTGTAACTAGAATGCTGAATTTTGGAGACTTGTTCCTACAAGTCCATCTAAAGGTTGCATACTATTTCCGAATTGACCAGTCTGGTTGACCAGTTCTGACAAATAATGGCATAATAGTTTTCGAAATGAGCGGTCTGGCCGGCCAGTTCTGACAAATGGTAAGCGCCCATAGTTGCTGTCAACAAATTTCCATGTAGAAAATTGTGAATAGTAAGTGGTGCGTGAAGAGACTACAGTGTTGCCAATGAATACTAATTTATAATCGAAGCCTAGTACATTTGAATTGCAGCTTTTTGATTGCTAGAAAAAGTTTCCTTATCTAACACTGAGTTAAGGGCGCGGGGTTACTCAAGGGCAAGTTGCACACAGCTGTCTAGGTACAAATAGCAATCGTATTGATGGCTGTTAATTAAGGTACTGAGATTTCAACCATGACGACGGCAGTGAACATTTTATGTCGAAGCCCGGGGTTGGACTACAATGTCCGCAACATTGTCGAGAGTTTATAACTAACACTTTCAGTTAACTTTATTTTCAGAAAATTAAAGTTTAATGAATCTCCAAGCGAATTGTAGTCACTAATATAGTTTATGTAATAAGAGTTCCAAATACCAAAATGATGCTACAATGGCACATATTAATTTTGCTTGAAGTAGTCATCGTCGATCAACGTTGAAAAGCGTTTTTGTTCATTGATGCATCTAAACAGATGTGTGGTCGAGCTCACGGTGTCAAAAGGAAAAATAGAGCAACAGAATTTAGACAAGCAAACCAGATCGGCAGTGTAAAGTAACAAACAACAGTAAAATTGCTCACCTTCTATAGCTCTCTGCAAATAAACCTTCCTTCAGCAAGGAAGAGTCTAGATTCCATAGCTCAGAAGGAGGTCGGACACCTTATTTAGACTTATATAACGGAATAACTGGTTAGCTTTCAGTTGGGTTTCACATGACGTCATAAAAATTCACAAATCTAAAGTATACATCTTACAAAGCTGTTTCTACCATGGTATGTGGATACCAGTGTTATAATCTTTCACAAAAAGTTTCAGGTTTTAACGATGTTTTGCTTCCGATTTACAAAGGTTTTAAATGTGTCACGCAATTCGTCACGCTATTTCAGATAAGCCATGAAAATAAATAAAATTGAATCAGCTGAAAGTTATTGTTTGCATTATAAGTGCTTATAAGCCGAGTTAATGGAGCTTATAGCAAATACATCATTTTTTGATTTGATTTTTGGTGTAATTAAGACTTTGAATTTTTGGCCGCCATGTTTTTGGCCGCTCCATACATTTCTTACTAAAATGTCTAAAACTCGTTCGCCTATAACTCATGAACGAAATGCTTTTGCGCCTCAGAATTTGGCCAAGATGTCTAGTTTTAAACTCTCTACAATTCCATAAACATTTTGGAATCGAAATCTATTGTTTAATGCTTCTGAATTTTGATATGACGTAAGTGAAAACCAAGAATAATTAAATTTAGGCCTAAGCAACCCGAGAAGCTAGGTGGTACAGTGGTACGGTAGGACTAGCTGAGGTCACAGGTTCAATCCCGAGTGGGGATTTTAGATTTTCTTTTTTACACTAAAAAATTTATTGAAAATAAAATTCTAAGTATCGACATTACGTTATATAATTCTCAATAAGTGTCCGACCTCCTTCTGAGCTCTAGAAGGTAGACTCTACCCTTCAGCAAAGCGAAGCCGGAAGTGGGTCCATAAAGATTCACAGGAAATATATCGAGCAATGACCAAACCATAAAACAAGGGTAGGGAGGGTAGGGGAGGGCATTCAAACCTTTATGTTGTTGCAAATTTCTATCAGTACTTGAATCAGGTTTCCCAGAAATAACCTGGAAATACTGAAAGGACGCAGTAGATTTTCAGTGTTTTGTTGGTCTTGCAAAGAACTGACATAAAGCCAGCTACTGCTAAAGAGGTTTTATTAAAATGGTCACACCATATGATTCCGTCAACAGACTCAAAAGATAGAACCACACTACATGTCTTCATAAATGACTCTGTGAGTGGAGGGGGGGGGGGGGGGGGGGGGGGGGTTTCAGATTCACCTTTTTTCGGTGACAAAACATATAAAATGCTACCGAAAACAGCAAAATATTTTATTGTATCATATTTTGCACCTCTAGCAAAAAATATTTTCAATTTCCGCATTTTCCCGATAAAGTTGAATTTTTAGTAAAATCCAAGATGGGGCCATATTGTCGGCCATTTTGGATGACGTCACGGACCCCCGGCAGCGATACAACCCATAATATTTACCTTATCTTGTAGAGCACATCACAGGCTATTTATTAGATGTAAAATATTTTCTAAATATTGTAACACCGCAAAAAAAAAATAACCCAAAAACCCTTATACCCCCCTCCCTTTGTACCACGGTGGGGTATAAGTTTGCAATCAATCAATCATCATCTTTATTTAAACACGGAATCCCATTCATAAAAATGCTCTTCCAGAGAGCCGTGCAAAAATCATGCAAGAAAAAACAATATTAGATAAATATGGTCATTAAAATTGTACTCAATCAATCAATTAACTTTATTTCAACACGGTAAAATGGCTCAGTAAAACTGTTTTTCAGACATGCCGTGCACTAAAATATAATCTAATATAAAAGATAACAAATATATATATATACATATATATATATATATATATATATATATATATATATATATATATATATATATATATATATATATATATATATATATATATATATATATATATATATACTATACTAGTGTAAATAAAGAAACATAGAAGGCACGATCACTGCAACAAACCGATGAGAATGGCCGGATCTGGTTGCCAGACCTAGATCAGTATTAATACTTGAAGTGAAGCAAAAAAACGGCAAACTGATCCTTACGGCAGAAAAACAGAAGCAGAAGCAGAAGCAAATAAAATAAAATAAAAGTGGAATATAATAGTGCCCAATATTTCGCTTTTATTTGGTTTTGCAAACCAAACTGGACAAGACATCAGAGAAAGTGGAAGCAGTTTTGAAAGCACCTCGCCCATGCAATGTAGCTGAAGTGATGTCGCTTCTGGGGCTGGTCAATTACTACAACAGATTCTTGCCCAATCTGTCAACAGTGGTACACCCTTTGAACCAGTTGTTAGAGAACAACCATCAATGGAAATGGACGGAACAATGCGAAACAGCATTCCACAACGTGAAAGAAATGATCACCTCAGAGCAAGTATTAACACATTATGATCCCAGTCTGCCACTGAGGCTTACTTGTGATGCATCCCCTGTGGGAATTGGTGCTGTGCTATCCCACGTGATGAATGACGGGACTGAGCGACCCATTGCTTTTGCTTCCAGGACACTAACGAAAACTGAGCAAGGGTACGCGCAAATTGACAAAGAAGCTTTGGCAATAATCTGGGGAGTCAAGAAGTTCCATGTGTATTTGTTTGGCCGATCTTTCACCCTGTATACAGATCATTGGCCGCTAACATCCATCTTTCATCCACACAAGAGCATTCCAGTGGTTACGGCAGCCAGGCTTCAGCGCTACGCATTATTCCTGGCTGGCTATGACTACCAAATCGAGTACAAGAACACTAAAGTGCATAGCAATGCAGATGGTCTTTCCCGCCGGGGCTGCCACTTCAAACCGAAGAGAGAGTAGAAGAAGTTGTGGATTCAGTGATTGTTTTCAATATGATGCAGTTTGAGCCGTTACCAATCACAGTTGACAACGTCCGAAGAGAAATCCAAAGAGACTCTGTCTTGAGTCAAGTTCATGAGATGGTGACTAAAGGATGGCTAAGCAGCCATGTTCCTGTACTCGACCCCTTCTACGCTCGCAGGGATGAGATAACAGTATACTCAGGCTGTTTGATGTGGGGAATCAGAGTCAAAGTACCCCCAAAACTTCGTCCACAAGTGCGTTCTTTCTTGCACCCATATTATTTTCATGCAGGCTAAGCATTCCAGCGAGTTTTAGTTCCACTGTTTCTTGGCCTTGCGGTTCAAATTACCTACACACCCGGTGGGCGACGGGCTGCAGAGGGTAATATTGTCTTTGGTAACATAAGCCTGTCGCCCACCCGGTGTGTAGGTAATTTAAACTGCAAGGCCGGGTCGCTAAGCCAGTTTCAAACGTACCACGCATCTTCTACGGATACAAATAGCATACAAATCCTTATAATTTCGCTATTACTCATTTCAAATTACAACATGTAAACATCACTTGAGCTTGGGCTACCTGTGATCTCACCTACATCAAAGGTTCGGCAAAGACCAAGAACAAGACGTTGAATATATGAACATACTTAACGACCCCAAAATTTAAGTTAATTCGGGGTATTCAGTGTGAAATTGTTATGATCATGTGATAATGAAAGCGTTGCGTTCTAAAAACATAACTGAAACAAACGACGAAACAATAGAACGCCTAAAGAAAAACAATAGAGCATACAGGTATAATTAATGAATGGTGTTATACGGAAATCTTACCAAATGAAGATCAGTGAACGGTTCGATTGTTGTGGCAGCCATGTCTGAAACTCAGTGCTGGAGAGTTTGATGCTCACACACTTTTTTGCAAAATCCAGGCCTAAACAATATACAAGCCGAATTGCAATCACTGATTATACGTATTAGTGAGCTGCAAATGCCACATTACAAGTGCAAAGTGACTTTAAAGGCAAAATTCCTCACCTGCAAGGTCCTTCTATTCCACAAATGTTCGCATGACTGGGCTAGGGCCTAGGGTCCGTAATGATTCACGGGAATTTGGCAGAGGTAGGCTGAGGGCGAGCACTCAAATGGGGTGCCTCCGATGTGTTAAAACTGGCCGTTAAAACTAAAGTACTGAGAATCACAGCCAGTTTCTTCGACCCAGATGTTGTTTCTTTTCGCGTGAATCATCATAGCTAATGACTTTAGTCAGGAAGGCTTTGTTTATTCAATAAGCCATCAATTCCGCATGGCATTGGCGCGGCGTAATATACAGTGTTAGTACGGATAGTTACAATAATAAGATGAAGTTTTTAAACCAAGGAACTAACCGTGTACGATCACAATGCCAACACGTATGTTGCTCGATTTAGGGACGAAAATTCTAGACCCTTTCCATGTAACATTGTTACACGCGTTACACGCGTTGCACAGCGAATGGACTAAAGTTGTGCGGTAGTGACAAGATGGCCAACAAGCGAGCTGAACACCGTCGGTAACACTTGTAACACCGTGTAACACCCTGTAACACCTTGTTACTAGATGTTACAAGGTGTTACACAGTGTTACAAGGTGTTACACAGTATTACAGGGTGTTACACAGTGTTACACGCCAGGGGGGGGGGGTACTCCCATATATGAGCTATATAGGTATGTGCCTCTGTGAAGGGTATGGTTTTCAGGCAGTTTAGTCTGGGATAGGGTATAGTAATGAGAGATTTTTGGTCTAGAATAGGGTATCATTTTCCGCGAAACTGATCAGTTGTGTGAAGAATTTAGTCTAGACAAGGTTTACTGGCAAATGGCATTTAAAAATCGGTACGGCAGGCAGTACGGTATTTTTACTGACCCCTGTTAACTAATAACTGTGATAGTGAACAAGTTTCTGGAAAATAGCGAGTCTGGAATAGGTCTAGGATAGTGTAGGGTTTTTCGGTGTTTAGTCTAGAACAGGGTTGCAAAATGCAGCTAAAATGGTCTAGTATAGGTTAAGGGTCTCAGAGTCCCAGTGGCACCCCCACCCCCCCCCCCCCCCCCGGATTACAAGGTGTTACACGGTGTTACAGGGTGTTACACAGTGTTACAGGGTGTTACACAGTGTTACACAGTATTACAAGGTGTTACACGGTGTTACACAGTGTTACATGGTGTTATGGCTGTTTCTGCCCGAGCATAAACTGGAGTTAATGTTTAGCTCAATTGAAAACCTAAAAGCTCCCTGCGGTTTGCCAGTGTTTTACTGTTACCGTATTTTCTCAATTAAACGCCCCCGGCGTTTATTTCAAACTTGGCCTAGTGGACCCGGCGTTTCTTTGAAGCAGTTTTTTCTCACCCGCCATTTTTTAAGAAAGGGTTTTTATTCGTTTTTCTTGGCAGCCGTGTACCTTGCCCTTAAATCTTAAGTTTATTATACCACAAATAAATGTTTGAGGGGCTTACTTACAACTTCCTTTATTGTACCCCGCGTTTATTCGGGACCCGGCGTTTAATCGAGAAAATACGGTAATCGGTCTTTTGAACTTTGCATTGTAACACATACTTTTACCCGCGCCCTATTCTTAACGGCCAATTAGATTTCAAGCCTGCACGTGCTCATAGAGTATCAACCAATCAGCTTCACCCAAAACTTGCAGTGTTTACGTTCATGTACATCACTAAAGTCGCGGCCGATCTCCCCATTCAGCTCAGTTTTACTGTTAAGTCAAGTATTTATTTTATCCCTCTACCTTCTCCCACAAAATATGTGCCTTTCAATTGTGCGTAGACATTAACACGGTGTTACAGGGGTTCCACAGTGTTACATGGTGTCGAACGGTGTTACATTGTATTAGCAGAACAGGCGTAATTTTTTTGCGTTTTTGAGGCGGGCGCGCGCGGAGCAAAAGGCGAGCGCGGAGCGCGAGTCGCGCGATGGATGGGAGGGGCGCGAAAAAAATAACGCCTGTACGCACACCATTGTTTGTGCCCTTCCGCCCCCATACTCACCCCCAAATCACCAACCAATCATAACGCAAAACGGCCTATTTTGGCCCCATATGGTGCGAGAGCCAAACCGACCACCCGCGAAGGTGTAAAATGTCCCGGTTCTGCTAACATACGTCAACTGCTCAAAAGAAAGCATTTGCAGATTCTGGTGTCCGAAACTGTGAAGCGTTCCAGTTCTGTGGTTCGACTTTACATGTAACCTCATGCTTTTTAATGCCATTTGCTCCTTCTATTTGTCTTAAACGAGTGTACATTTAGTTTGTTTTGGAGGATTTTGGTGTTGACTGATTGAACTTTTGTAAAAAATGCTGCGTGCATGCAATGGACGGGAGTTCAAATCTGTCTATTGTGATTTCCTGTAGTTTTTGTTCTCGTAGACTTATTAGCATTCTTTTTTCATTGCGGTTAGAGTGTTGCTTTCGGCATGTTAGTTATATATACGAAAGATTTTCACTTCTTCTTCTCTGAAATGACAGGATCTGAAATGAGATGTTGTCCTTGCATGTCCAGCTAATTTTCGTAGGATTTGTCACGAAAATCGATCTGAACGTCCAAGCTTAGCAGAGAGAGATGTACCTTTAAAAGTAAGAGAGTTAAAAATTACGTAAGGTTTGTCTCAGACAAGGCTGTGATTTTAGCGTCGGTCCGCTTCGCCTGGAGTATTTAAATAAGTTTACCGGTCGAGTGTCTGTTTTGTTTACGCCATTATGTTATTGTGTCATACCATTATGATCACATGATATTGAGTAGCCAATTGGATAGCCGCGTTCATATATGAACGCCGGAACAGCACGAACAACGGTGTGCGGACAGACGTTATTTTTTTCTCCCCTCGCGCCTCACGCTCCGCGCTCGCCTGAAACGCTTAAAAAAAATACGCCTGTTCTTCAGGCTATACACAATGTTACACTGTGTTACACGGTTTTACACAGTGTGAAGGTTTTACAGGGTGTTACACGGTTAATTACACGGTATTACACGGTGTTACGGGGTGTTACACAGTGTTACAGGGTGTTACACGGTGTTACACGGTGTTACACAGTGTTACAGGGTATTACACGGTGTTACACTGTGTTACAGAGTGTTCAGAGGGCCACAAGTTTATTAGCTTTGCTATTTAGTGCAACCCTCTTGAAATAAAGACTTACTTACTTACTTACTTACTTACTTACTTACTTACTTACTTACTTACTTACTTACTTACTTACTTACTTACTTACTTACACAGTGTTACAGGGTGTTACACGGTGTTACAGTGTTACAGGGTGTTACACGGTGTTACACGGTCACAGTGTTACAGGGTGTTACACGGTGTAACAAACAGTGTTACAGGGTGTTACAGGGTGTTACACGGTGTAACAGTCTGTTAAACAAACTGAGAAGCAAGGCTGATACTACGTATAAAAACTTTACAAGACATTAACATGACACGAGATAGAACACAACACAGTAGGATCGTAGCCGTAGACAGCTGTTTCGTTCTTATTAGAACTCATGAGTACGGCATAACGATAGACAAAAAATGACCCGTACACTCTGTTGAGCCCTAAATAACAGGGTGTTACACAGTGTTACAGGGTGTTACACGATGTTACACAGGTTACAGGGTGTTACACGGTGTTACACAGTGAGTTACACGGTGTTACAGGGTGTTACACAGTGTTACACGGTGTAACACCTTGTAACACCCTGTAACACTGTGCAACACCCTGTAACAGCCTGTGACACCGTGTAACACTCTGTAACACCATGTCTGACACCGTGTAACACCTTGTAACACTGTGTAACACCCTAATTTTTACCCTTCCTCGCTGATTTAGTTAAGTAAGTGCCTTGAAGCTTTTGTTGTTATGTATCATCAGCCTATTCCCTAGGCGTTCTCTCTTGCCCCGTTGTCCGCGGGGAGGCTCTATCGGTGACATCACGGCTCAAAGTAGGGTCCAGCTTTGACCGAGCCGAGAACGCCTAGGGACTTGGCTGACGTAACATTACATTTCGCGCGAAACCTAGCCTACGTGAAACTCCAATAAGAGGGCCTGCTCACAGGCTACTGTTCGCAAATTTTAGAGTTTAGCTCTAACGAGTTTGTCTTTCAACGATTTTACCCTTTTTGTAGGACATATATGTTATTATATATCTCCCTTAGGAAAGGTTGAATCTGTTTGAAATGCCATTTATCTATCAGGATTTTCTTTAAGGTGATTCCTCAGAAATAAAAGTTGTCGAACGATTTTTTTTAAATTTTCCCTAACAGCTCCCTACCATAAGTTGTTTCGAAAAATTCAATAAAAAAGATAGGTCACCATGCTCGGTAAAGAGATATGATGGACCAATGTTGCCCCATTTATGCCTATAGCAATACCGATCACGCACGTCATTATTTGATCGGTTCATGTTTCTTTTCCCGGTAACCCGTGAAAGCAAAGTTTACAATTCTTAAAAAAAACTTGATAGGTTAAAGTCTCCACCGTATGGGAACACTTTAAAATAAAATTTCTGAAAAAGTCACACAACTTCAAATGACAGGGACTCAAAACGTTCCTCGCGTCCATGTTTTCAAGGTCAACAATTTGCTCCCACGAGTAACTGATTTGAGAACGTTTTTAGCGATATCTTTTTTTCCTGTCGAGGAATTTTTTTTTAACTTTGTTAACTTAAAAAGCATTAATTTAACATCAAAATGATGCAATAAAAAATATAGGTCACCATGCTCGTTAGAGAGAAAAAGACAGTCGTATTTTCTAACGAGCTTGCGGGCCTTTGATAAAAAACATTCCATCCTCCGAAATGTGCGCGCGCTCATTTTGCTCAACCGCGCTCGCTCATTGCTTATAAATTATGGTAATTCTCCTTTTGAAAAATACTCGTAAGAAAATTAAATTTCCAGCTGCGTGTTTTAAAAACCGTTCACTAAAAAGAGTGTTGCTATCAACTGGCTGCCATGAAAGGACTATTACTATGTTATGCACAGTACAGGATGCGCAGTGCAATACTGAGGAATCACCTTAAACTGTACACCGCTGGGTGATATGTGACAAAAGGTAGAATTTTCTTGTGCGCTTTTTTCTTCTGTTAAAGGACCGACTTTCTTTCTTCGAATCTTATTTCTGAGAGGAATTCATGTACCAGATTATCTGGATACCCTCTCAAACGAAGGCGTGATTTGAATTTTCTTTAATTTATTCTCTTCCGTGTTGTTTGCCAGCAAAATTATTTCCTATTAAAGGTAACCCAATCGACCCAGTCCTTTCTTTTTCGGACCTTTTTACATGTTTCTTTTGCTTAGATCCGGCTTTAACACCGAAAACAGAGAGGAAAACAAGGACATTTCTAAAAAAGTAATATTTAATTTTAACGAAAATGATTTTCTCCTTTCTCCTTTTCCATGTTCCCTCTCCCTTTTCCCTATTTTTTACGTCATTCCTCCCTAAACTGTTCCTCTTCCGTCTATTCAACTTCGATTGCCTCAAATATGTGGCAATGGGACAATTTCTCGTTCATCTTCGACATTAGTTCATATTTCCAAGTGCCCTTCTCTATATATAGTTATTTATTATAACCTACCAACGTTCAATTGTACAATGTACCATGCATGTCTACAAGGCCTTCTCGCATCAAGCACATACATAATAAGTCTATATAAATACCGTTTCTGTCGAGGCACTCAGTAGTCTCCTTCGCAGCCGTTATTTGTGTCGTCACGCAACGCTCCTCTAGACTAGTGTGGGGAAGAGCGTTGCGTGACGACACAATAACGGCTGCGTATGAGACCTGGACTAGGCACCCAGTCATCATGTCAGCCAATACGCATCTTTGCACGTTTAGCATGCGAGGTGCGCAAGTGTGTCACGCAAAAGCGGAGTAAAAAAAGAAAGAGGGGGGCTCTCTGGAATGAAGTTATGACCCTCGCTTATAATGCAACTGCGAATGAACCCTAAGAAAATTAGGGCTTCATGGGATTTCAACCCATGACCTTCTTGTTGACGGTGTGTTGCTTTACAAACTGGGCTATGAAGCCTGATATGCTCGGAGAAATAAACCAGATAATATATAATGCATGTATGAATGGAATCACGCATGAACCGTGGAGATGGAATTGGAATTGATACGATTCTCACATTATCTCAGTTCATCCAAATCCCAGGTGTGTATCAGTGAACTCACAGCTACAAAGATAACACCCTTCATGTAGCTCAGTGGTTTTCTACGCAGCGGTTATTTGTGTCGTCACGCAATGCTACTCCCCACTAGCGGGGAGGAGCATTGCGTGACAACACAAATAACCGCTGCGTAGAAAGGCCAGCAGTTCATGGTACTTTTTTTAAATAATCAATCGATAAATAGCTAAGCTAAAACGAGTTTAAATGGTCACAATAAAAGGAATTTAGGATTTTGGTTTAAGCCACTCGACTCCTGTACCGTCGATAAACCGCCCGTAAAACCGTCCTCAGTTGTACCATTTGTGGCGTCATCACTTTTAACAACAAATGTCTTTGATGACCATGCAACTTACACAGGCAGAAAAAATCTTCGAAAGAGTGCCCGAATCACTGGCAATTAAATCGAAGAAAAATTCAGTTTTCCTACCAGTTGCTACTTCTTGTTTAAAATTTTCTTTTTCAGCGATTGCGTGGAAACTACAGTATTCCTACAAAAATCGAGTGTACTGAAATACCAAGGAGGAAACGAAGAGCTCAGGAAAAGAACAAAAAAAACTGCCGAAACTTGGTTTTGTGTGCATACCCAAAACGAAAAATCTATAAACTTGCATCAAAAAGGAAAAATGAAATTTTTAGTTGCAAACAACGTTTTGGACATGATCATAAAACGGCATTCCTTTAATTCAAACTGTTCGCTCACTTCACAGAAGTGTCTGTTATAATATTTTTACCTAGTTATTTTCTAGTGGGCTCGATATTTAGCCGTTTGAACGATTCCGGTTTTCAGTTCCTCCTGTGCGCGAAGGAACGCGGGCGCACAAACGGCTGGAAATCGAGCCTAATTTTCTAGCATTACGGCTATATTTAGGTTTTGTTAGCACACGCTCTAAATCAATTTAAGAACATGTAATGTAGCATGCAAGCAAGCTCTTCTGAAGTGGGGATGGAGGGAGAAGGAAAAGAGAGAGATGCACCGATATCTCGGAATTTTGAATGCCGCCAAAAAAAACGACCCCTGGTACGATAAGCAAGTTGTCACCAAACGAAAGTCAAGTTCAACAACGTAATTAATCAAAGTTGCTCGCGAGTTCTGTTGTGCGTAAACTGACGGTGCACGTCTTATCTTTCTATATTACTTTGCTTCCTGTATATTTATTAAGCGTATACAATATTCTGTTTGAAGGTTGCACGATTCAAACAGTAAGTTACCATTGGCCTGCAAAGGTCACAATGTGGTCTGTCTGCGGTCTGTTTTTTTTCCTACTCGTTGTTCACACCCACTAAATAATCTGCAATTTAGCGTTTATAATAAAGCTGACTATTGAAGTGGAAGCTTTAACTTCCCCTAAGCGATATAAATGAGGAATTACGCAGAATATCGCACGATATCTGTCTTCCGTCAATTCCGTTTCTGTTTTCACAAAAAAGTGACAAAATAGTAGTCAATTTAACCTCCACCAATCAGCATTTTGCATCGACTTTTTCGATGCAGATGTTCAAATCCCCAAGACTTAGCTGGAAGTTCTCTATCCCTCCTCACCCTAACTTCTCCCGTAAGAAAGCTTGCTCGCAGGCTTTATGTAATGTTGACTTTCACACGAGACAAAGGTAATACACTGCTAAAACGAAATGAAACAGTGCTACTTAAGCAAGTCGTAAATTTAAATCAGTAAAATTTACCATTTAAACATTTATGTGTATGACAAGTTGTGTATCTATCTACCAACACGGTATCCCCGTAAGAATAACGAATAGCATTACTTGCAAAGAGCAGCTTGAAATTATGGATATCATTAATTCAGGCCGCCACCGGGATGGTATCTTCCCGTGGTGCTTTGTTGCATCATAACAGAAAAAAAGATGGCGACCGCGAAAGGGAGTAAAAGGGGGAAAAGTGCCAAAGAAGATTAGGGTTAGGGTTAGGGTAACCCCACTGGATACAGAAGCTCACAAGCTGGAAAAATTGTCACCGCGCCGTTGCTTTCATATAATTTTGAGTCTTCGTTCCACTTCGTTAAGTAGTTCGTTCCATTATTTCAAGCTGCTCTTTGCAAGTAATGCTATTCATTATTCTTGAGGGGATATCGTGATGTTATCTACATATCTAATACAAATATATTGTTGCAATAGGATCATAAAATTGAAAAATAAATGTTGAAAAGGGGTAATACTTTGATTGAACTCTGTTTGCTGGGAAAAAATTGCTTAGAATGTTAAAAAATAACAAATAATAAACAAAAATTGAAGAAAGGTGTCAAAGTGTCCTGAAACACAAACGTTTCGGCACATTCCTTTATCGGAAATACGAAAAATAGATTTCATATTTATTAAAACATGAATAAAACTTCCAACAAAATTTCCTACGGTTTTTCGATTTTAGTCTTTAAAGTAACCTTCTATTGAAATTCTAATTCATTTCTATTTTATTTATCCTCATCAAATGAGGTTCTTCTTGTCATTATCAATGACACCCCTAACATTTACGGCTGCAATTCTGACTTTTTTTTTTCAAAACTATTTCCATAACTATATTTAATTTTTAATTTCAAGAGGAATCTGCTGAAGAATCAGCAAAAGTAGTTTTTCACTGAACCGATTCGAACAAATAATTCGGGCCGGTTGCAAATTACTCTGTGAAGCAAACTGCTAATCAGTTGCCAGGAGATTGAAAAACTAATTACCTTCACCAGATTTGTACGATAATTGCGTTCGACGAAGGAGACGCATCCTAATTTCAACGCCATCTCCTTTCATGTTAGCGGGACTGATTTGACAATTTTGGGCCATGCTACTCCTGACCTTGTTCTCGTGTGCAATGCAATGTCACGCTCGAGTCATGCAAAGTCGTGTCATGACCTCTTGATGCAGCTAACGGCGAACAAAAACATTTAGCAAGGTGTGAATCGACATTTATACTACTTCCTTCACCTACTAACAAACCTGTAGAACGCACTCTCGGAGTTAATCAGTGATTACTACTAGTTTAGAACTAAACTACGGCAAATGAAGGGTAAACAAAATGTTTCACTGAAACACACACAAGCATATACAGATTAACATGACTACCTATTAAAATTTGGTTTTAAAGACACTACACATTACATACTTGCTCTATAAGTCGCTCGTTTTTGTTGCGAACAAAAGTGAGTTTATTGAGCCCCCAGGGCGAAATGATTAAAGACATTATAGCGTGCTCAGACTTCATAAGTGATGTGTAGTTTTAGGTGTAGGGAGCGTAAAAGGCAAATGGCTGTAGTGTCAAATGTCTCAAATGACCTCGCTTAATTCACCTGACCCGCGTTCTTCGTCAGAAGTGTTCAAAATTTTTTCACGCCTCTTCCAAAGAATCAAAACGAGCGACTTGTAGCAAAGCCACCTGCGTAACCCAAGCCTTAAATACACGCTACTTACACGGTTTTTTTTTTTAACTATTCCAGTATAGGTATATACATGGTAACTCTACCGAGGACTATTCTATTTTTAGACAGAACAGCATAAGTACTCCGTTCATTTTACTAGGACCAAGCTCAGCAAGGTTACAGATGAGAATATTTCGGTTATTGCTATTCCGTAATACTCCCCTTCTGACAAGGCTTGGGGCGCTTTCCATTCGGTCAAAATTTCCGAAAGTTTTGGTCGGAAATCCAATGGAACAGAAAAATTTCGGGAGAAAATTCCGAAATTTTCGGAATACGTTTTGAGGTTGTCCTCTTTGATGGAAATTCACCGGAATTAACAGAACTTTTGTGTTCCATTCGTAATTTGTCTCGGCCCTAGTCTCTCAAGCTCAAGTAGGCTGAAAACTCGGGAAAAATGGCGACCGAACAGTCTTTCATGGTGTGGGTATTTCTGTACCGATCTCCAATTATTATTACATCACTCGTGCTTTGGAGCTGCAACTGGCAACGGTAAGATCAACTGTGTTTAATTTTGTCTGTTTACATTCGGTAAAAGTCCGTTATACTCGTTGGTTTTGTTCCCGTCTTTTTTAAAGGATACTCGGGGCAGAGAGTTTATGCTCAAAATATTGTTATTATTATTCTTCAGACTTGTCTATAGCAACGACTAGTATAGAAGCAGAATTGCCTGCTTATACGAGGACCCCTACGAGCAATGTTTCGGAATCAACTTGTTCTAAAGCCGCGAAAACATTTAAAAAGTTCGCCATTTTGATATGTCACGCCGTCCCGGTATCCAAGTGTTCTAAACCCGTTCCATTCAACCACCGAAAATTCCGAAAACTCGAACCAGAATTTTTTGCCGAATGGAAAGCGCCCTTGGTCTAAGCACAAGGCTGAAAATAACTGCGAAACCATCCGGCAGAACAATCCGCACTTTTGACAAGGCATCTGTGTTTGCATTTGCACAGGGCACTATCAAGTTATTCTAACGCTTGTTACTCAGTAGAGTCAAACTTGCATTATGTGGACACCTTTGGGGTATACCTTAATGTCTGCTTTAGTGCTTACTATGGATTTTCATTGGCTTGAATCTATAATTAGAAGAGTCTGTCAAACACAGCTTTTGGACAATATGAAACGACCATTTCAGTCACCTTTTAATACAGGTATTCTGTAAAGTAAGCAAGGGAAAAATTCAGGATTTTAACTACTGTCCGCCTTAAAAATCCGGGGTGACTGCTTAATACAGATTTGACTGCAGTTGAAAATGGTGACAAGCGACTTTAATTTGAGCATATGACTTTAAAGTGACGTCAATCATATAGCTTCATATGTATTCCACTGTATCTGATCTTCTCTTGAAACTCAGTCATATTACTAGGAGCTAATGTTAATTTTTGTTCTTATTTTTGACAACCCGCCTCGATTAGCTATGCTAACTGCGGGTTGTCAATGTTGAAAATATTGTTATATTAATAATGAAACTAATACGGACAAGGTTCCCAGCTAAACTTATTTGCCCTGCCTCAAATTGCCTTAGCTTATGATCCTGTGTTTGGAAAATTTTGATTCTCAAGATCTTTTCCCATCAGTTATGCTTCTCTTGGGAGCGTCACTTGGACCTTCCTGAAGAGCACTAAAAACAAACGTAGTTATTAGATACGGCCAAGCCTGAATTTGTTTTTCAGGTTACTTTTCAACTGCATAAGTTGATTAGATTATTGCGAGGATCACGTCTATCACGTCTATGTTTCATTCGCATTTCATATATACGATCTATTTTATAAATTCGATATTCAAATTTAAATTCAAATTACACGAAAACACTCAATAACTGCCTAGATTCCCTGATATTTGATAACGTTCATAGTCAGTTTAAATTGAATCAAAGCAGCGGTTGATTTCACCCGGCCCAAGTTGATACAAGAGAGGATATATGGCTTTGGTAAAAACCAGAGATATCTGGCCAATCACGACAAGGGTAAACAACGCAAAGAATGAATCAGACCTAGAAGACAAAAACATGCAGTTGGTAGGTACCAAGAGCGGACACTGGCTGTTTATTGTAACGACGTGTTTAGTCAGTCGAACCAAACAGAACTCGAAGGCTAGCTAGAGAAAGAACCAAGGAGAACCAAACAACTCAAAGGCTAACTTTTAAGACCCAGTATTGTCCATTGTGTATTGCGTGCTGTGAGCATCGGCGGCCATTTTCTTGATGTTGAAAAATCCGGTAGGTGTTATAGCTCTTTGTAATCCGTTTGCATCGGCCATGTCGGTCGTTAAACGTTTATTTAAGAATCTTATTTATCAGGCACCACTTAAGAACGTATTTTAATAAAAAAAAAGTTTGAAAAGAACAGAAGCACGAGAAGATATAATTCCTTTCCACGCGACTGAATGTTTGTCGCGAGAAAAGCAAAACCTCGGAAAACAATACAAGCCTCGCTCCCGTGCAAACCAAAACAATAACAGAGGCGCGTGAAGCATTATGGACAAAACTGGGTCTTTAATCCAAATCACACGAACACGCTTACATTCGGACAATATCAAAACAGTTGAAAAACACGTCATTTAACATACATAAAATATCGTCACATGTCAGTAAAAGTATATGATAGAGAATCTGATTGGTTATAGCAGACGCAAAAAAAAATGGATAAGAACAGTTATGAGAATAGTATACAACTTTGACGTATTCACTACAGTCGAAACTCCATGAGTGCTCATAGAAAATTCATATTAGCCTAGAAAACGCAGCGTATCAAAGCAGCGGAACAGGCTTTAAGGCTGTTTAGTTGCATTTAGCTAACAATTACTCTAGCAGTTAAAAATTTTCGACTTGTTCCAACAATGTTGCAACAGGGTGTCAAGCACAAAAATTGAGGTCAGTGTTTTACAATAGATCATTCTTATTGGGAGCTCTAACTAAAGCAATGAAAATCCGACAGTCCGGTTTTTTTTTCTCTCTCAGCAAAGAACTGGAGAATTAAACGGTTGTTGCATGATGTCAGATTTTGTTGCTTGGCCCGATACGCAGGGTGTACCGTGTTTAGCGTGACTGGTTAAAGTGGAGGCGAATAAATAAAGTAATTATATACATGAAAAATTACTCAGTTCTGATTGGCTAAGAGCAGTGCAGTTCAAGCGTAACACCAATGCAACACCAGTGCAAATTACAAATCTTTAAATTCTTTTTAAGCTTTTTTTGTAAATTCTTTCAGAATTTTAGGTGCAAACGAACCTTTGAGTTTCTAGTATCAACCACCAAGCAGTAAATATAAGTGTCTAATATGCGACAAATGCTCACTTCCTGTCTGCAATAAGATCGCCACTTCCTCTGCGTAAATCGAAGCGCGGCTCGTGCAATTTGAGCTGTTTGAAAAAATTGATAACGTAGGGATAAGTCACCCAGTCTCCCCAGCTCATGTTAAAAACGCTCGACCATAAAAAGTATTACAAAAATTAAAGTATAAAACAAATTTACAGCCATGCTCCGTCACGCGTGACCAGTAATCTAGAGAATGAAATGAACATTTGAATATTTCTTTGTAACGTCCGAGATTTGAATGAAACCTTGAAGATCTCTGTGGAAAACACTTCGAAAGTCACGAATTAACGGAAAATAACTTCGCTGCACGCATAAAAAAAACCTAATATTGTTCGGATATGTAACATTTCAAACAAAATGATATTTTGTTGCTCTTTGTTTCCGAAAATGCGGTAAAATTCTCGTGGGAATTCCGAATCGCAGAATGAATTTTCAAAACCGACGCGTAATCTTGAAAACTCCATTCAATTTTCAAAAATACTGGTCACGCGTGACGGAGCATGGCTGTAAAAGAAGAAAACTCTTAATCTATGTCTAAATAAAAAAAAAGCTAAACTGCAATGACTACGATAACGATCGATAAGAAAAAAATGGATCAGGATAATATTTACCGTTGACTGGGAATCTGCTCGTTCACAGTAGCTTTGTCTCCTGCCACACAAACATGACCTGACATTTGGTTTACCGTCTGGTGTAGATGGTACTCTAAAACAAGATTACAAAATCAGAAACTCATAAGGCATCTCATCACAGGACGTCATTTTTGGCTGACTAAGGTCGCAGTACACGACCGAAACGTCTGAAATATTTTAGCCAGTGTCAACTTTTCATTCGTTAGAAATAAGTTTTATCATGCCCCGCTACAGTAACCACATGTACCAGATGCTGTATAATAGAGCGTTTTCACTTGACGTCATAGCCGCCATATTGGTGTTCCCGTACAAAAGAATTTTAATTAACTTCTTTTGTTAGGAACACCAACATAGCTGCCATTGGTCAATTGAGTCACACGAAACTGAGTGAAAACGCCCTATAGTAATATAAGGATTAAAGGGTCACTGTCCTGGTTGATATATCGTGTTTTCATGATTATGGCCAGGAGCTTGAAAAAGGAAGAAAAGATCGCCAAAAGTGACGAAAGCAAAGAAATATTAACTAAAAGGAGAAAACAAAGGCTGAAATAATCAAAATTCTACATGAATGGTAATTTTGATTTCTTGACCGCCTGTCACGAAATCAAATTTGTTAAACTGTAATCCACTTCCACCCTTGTAATCCTGCACTTTATCTCCAAACTACTGCTTCTGTTTTGCTTTATAGAATCGTTTTATCCAATTAAGTTGTATTGGGAACATTTGGCGGTATAACATGGAAATGATCTAAGAGAAATGTTGTTAGCGGGGTGTCCCTTTAAAAGCCCTTTCGATTAATTCTTGAAAGTAGCCATGTCTGTGATTCGGTTTTGGTCTCCTCGTGGCCGGCGTGCTCCTCGGATTCTGCCAACATGTAGACTCTTGTATAGGAAAGTATCTTCCTCTTTACAAATTAGTTGAGATATTTTTCCAATAACAACAAATCATTAGATTAACAAATCTACAGAATTGAACAAGAAACTTCGCTGTTACCGATGTTTCCCGCACCATGTAGTCGCCCGTGTCTCCGTAACTGATCAAAAGAACCCAAGGGAACTTTTCCATCAACAGATGTCAGCGGGAAAGCAGCTACACATTGAGCCATCAGTGCTTCGTCCAAACCTAGAAAATAAAAGGAGTGAAAAAGACATAGGGGATGTCAGTCAAACTGGAAGTACCATAAACGCATAAGCTTAGGATAAAGAAGATCTTTTCTATTATAAGGCCCGGGAAATAATTTTCTCTGTAATCTTAATGAACCAGTGGCTCTGAGCAGAAAAATTGCTGAACAACATGACATATTCTAATATAGTCTTACATACAAGCAACTTTCCCAGTCCGCAACGCGTGATCGTGGAAATGTTTGATTGGACAAAATGTTTTAAAATGCCCCTACGGACTCTAAAGTAGCCTACAAGAATTGGCTGAAGTCGAGCCTTGTTCCTGTGATTGTAAAATGAATTTCACGTGAGGTGTCTATTTTAATACGCCAGTACACTGTAATTTCAGAACACGCGGGTCAATTTCTATATAAAAAGCAAGCTTCCCGACTATCTTTCAAAAGATTACAAAGATCGTCAAAGAATGTCCAGTGATTAACCAGCGTTCACACCCAAGCGTAGACTGTTCATAGTCCCCTATTTTTCCGTGTGATCAGTCGAGTTTGATCGCAAGTTCGAGTCAGCCGCCATTTTTGTTTTTCATGGCGAGTGAAAGCTGGGGAGAGTGCAAAAATCCCGCGAGGACGGGCGTTGGAGTTACAGCGTGAGGGGCAGTTTTTGTACTCTCTCCAGCTTTTATCGCGCCGTGACATTCAAGATGGCGGCTAAATGAAGGATCGAACTCTACGAACATACGGGAAAATAGGGACTGAGAACAATCTAACCCAAGCGTGACGAAAATAACCAAAGACTCAGAGTTAATACATTTCTATTCCTCCAAAGATATCCGTTTCGTAATATATGGACCTATACGCTAAATTATCAAATTGTATTCCGAGCAGGTTATATACGTTTATGAAATAACCCCGTCAGTGGTGACTACACAGTGATCAAAGAAAAATGAAAGGACGTAAATGATTGATATAAACTAAAACCACAGGTATATAAAAATAACAAACAACTTCATCTTACCTTCAAGTTGGACTTCTGGTAAAAAAACACCACCAGCAGAGGAATCAGCAAAAGTCATAAAGTCCTTGCTGTCAAGAGTGACTGCCTCGGATCCCCATTTGTACACTAGACGGAGACTTAGAACCGCTCCTGTGGCGGGATCAATAGAACGCATTTGAAGGTGACATTGGGTGATTTTCGACTCACTCAAGTCTAGCAGGTCTTCACCTGGTTCTCGTTTTAAAGCGTCTAGTGCTTCTACGAGTTTTTCCTTTTGCGTTGAACAAAGGACCAAGCGCAGATTTTCCGAACTTTTGTCTTCCACCTTCATTACAGCGACGTCGAAACGTTTCATGCATGTCTCGAAAGCTTCCTCACCAGACGCATTCAGCATGATCACTGATTGGAATGCTCCTTTCACGTCAACATCCCGTCCACCGATGCTCACATGTGCAATTGCATGAAGTTGAAGCTCATCCTTCGATTCTTTCTTGATGTCGAACCTCTGAGAGTATGTGTTTCCGTGTTTGTCATACTTTACGTCCTCACGACGACAGGTCAAAGGAGTATTTGTTGAATCAAACAGTTCAAATCTCACCAGTTTTGATGGATCAAACTTGGCGAAATGAATTAGACTCTGCAAAACGTTGGAATAGTCGTGTATAAAAACTTCATCGGTTTCCTCGCGATCGGTCAATATGTATTTTAGGCGGCGTGAAAACAGTTCTAATCTTTTGTGCAGCCTAACGTCTTGCCGGCAGTGCCGGAAAAACTGCTTACGCTTTAGAAACTTGAGCATTTGGAGGATTTCCAGACTTTCGCCCCATTCTTCAATTTCTTCGGTGGCCTGCTTGTCGTCATTTTTTAGGCACAACTTCCCAAGGATTTCGCACTCCTCGTATACAAGTTCCCGGAATTTGTTGTTTCGTTGAGCATTCCGAACACTTAACAAAAAGTGATTTACTTTTTCCTCTGAAAGTCCTCTTAAGCCATTCTGTGGCACAATACTCTCATCGTCAACAAATATTTCTTTGATGTTTTGAATGAGGTGAGGAGCAATGGCCAGGAAAGTTTTAGTGCTTGAATCTTCAGAACAGACTCCTTTATATTTCTGCGCAGTATCGTCTGGTATTGGTTGGTGATTCTCGATGAAATGGCAGATCAAATATTCTGCATGATTTGAGGAAGAGGCAGCCCTTTCAACGCCTTCAGCAGAACCTTCCAATTCGATGCAACAGTCCCTCAATACAGACTTACAAAGAGTTCTAACTTTACTGGAGAAATATCTCACTGAAACAGCATTAACGCATCGCAAGCCAGAGATGTCGTTTGCAATTTCTCTCAAGTGCCTAATATGCATCTGGCCTCTTTGTGTTACTCTGTAATCTGATGAGAGTGAAAATATAATAGTCCCAAAAATCAGAATATAGTAATTACCGTTACTGACAGAGGGTAGCCACTTCCGGTGACAAAACGTTTGTTACGGGCAGAATTTCGTCCACACCGATGGTATAAATTTTATTAAAACTTGTTAAACAGAAAATCAAGTTCCGTTAGATGTTGTCATCCTTCGAAAAACTTACCGGTATAACAACCCGGTACATCAAAACAGAAAACATGTTTGGAATAAGTCGACGTACAACAACAAAAAATAGAAAACGCTCTCGCATTTGACTGGAGGAGTATGTTAACCACAGCGAGTTTTACAAACCCAATAAACTTCATCATCATCATCATCATCATCATCATCATCATCATCATCATCACCATCATGACGACGATGATGATGATGACAAACGGGCTCGGATGATTTGGACTAACTTTTGCCAGTCTTTCCGCTGATCCATAAGAGAGATCGTATCTTGTCATTCCAGTGTCGATCTCCAACTGGTTAATATAAGTGCTTGCCAGTCGCCCCCTTGATCCCAATAAACTAAAAATATAGCCGAAATTGATGCACGCATATTGTAGTCTCGAGACATTTTCTTTATGTGTATGCCTTTTAAGATCCATCAATACCATCTTTCAATTAAAGAAAAAATTCAAAGCGTGGGTACAGACAACAAGCCCATGCTAAATGGTATGTTTGTATTCATGTAACAATCACGTGCACATTCACATGTACATTACATGTCGATATTTACGCCTTTATTTGTATAAGAGATTGTCGACATCATGTGACTTATCAAAAAGCTTGAAGACTAAAACAAAAACGAGCAGCACACGAGCTAATAGGCCATTTGCACGATGACGTCATTTGACTACTACTACCAGAATTCATTTCGTTTGTCCTTTCTTATTTAAATTTTGTAATCCCAGTGTGGTTTAAATAACAATAGCCCTAATTTGCACTACAAAACAAAAAACTGAAGGATTCTGGTAGTAGTAGTCAAATGACGTCATCGTGCAAATGGCCTATTGGCGTAACCTGTCGCCGCTTGTCTTCTTTTCCTCGACATCGCGCGACCCGGCTTGTCTTCTTTTCCTCGACATCGTGCGACCCGGAGTAAATAAAAACCTTTTAATGTTATGAAAATGCAATAACTTGACCATCGCGTCTCAATAAACATAGTAATACAAGAAGGAACAGCTTGGAACACTGTTAACTAACTAACTAACTAATTAACTAACCTTCTTGATTTAAGCCCTCGAGACATTTTCTTAGAGCAGCAGGAATATCTAACTCAACACTCTTCTTCAACCAGTGTTTCAAAATTATGTCCAGTTGCTCATCCTCGCCCTGCCAAGATTTTGTGACTTGGTTCATTGACTTTTCAGGCATCTGAAGCAACTGAGCAATGGGTTTGACGTTAAAAATGACTCCCTCCACTCCCAGTAGGCTCCTTACATAACCACACAGATCTGTAAAATAATACAAATGGTGCCGGTAAGCTAGCTGCACTGTGCTTACAATTGATACTGCAATTTTATAACGATGTAACAAAACAATACTAGGATAAAATTTAGGAGTCGCGTATGAGAAGTTTGGTAGTGAAACTGCGAGATTCCACTGGTGAGGATTTCATCTGTCTTCCTCTATGCGGTGTTCCTGAGATGCTTAGAGAATATCGGAGGAAAATGCGAGAATTCACTGTCACAGTAAAATTCACTCATGAAATCGTTCATGTTGTGGCAAATCGTACACCTTTAGAATTGGACTACTCATCTATCAGCAAAGTCACAAACAACCATTAAATCAGTCAGCATGTACGGCCATCATCGTTGTCATCCACGACACAATCGCCATCAATATTATGTTGAGTATGCTATAGCTATGAAACTCACCTCGTTCGCTAAAATGCTTCTTGCTCGTGTGTCCATATTCTCCTTGTAAAGTGATCTTCCCCCACAGAATCCTGACATCTTTTTTCCATTCCATAGGAAGTTTCATAACCTTTCCCTCGTTCCACCAAACATAGGAATCTACATTAAAACGAATATTTTCGTGCTGAAAGTCAGCTAAATTGTAGTCTTCCCCGAGGTCAATATTAACTTGAAGTTCTTCACTGTTGTAGATGCTTGTTTTTTCCTGGGCATCAATGGAACGTACATGTAGCTCTTTGAATCCTTGTTTTTTGAGCTGCACTAAAGCAGAAGTCTCGTCTTCTTCTCTGTAAAACTGTTCATGGTAGACGTCTTGGCTCACGAACAGTAGGGCAAGTTCGTCGTTCAACGAGGAAGGACTACTCTTGTTCAACAACAATGACAATGTGTAATTAAATGAAATCAAGTTGAGCCTAGATAGAATGTCTTTAGTACGGATCAAAGTCCATCTTAACAAAACCACAATGCGCGAGAAATGTTCCATTTCAATGACTATCTGTGCACTTGCCTCATCAATCTTAGAGTTATGACTGATGTCTTGCCAGGTCACCTTTCCATCCCTGGCCTCTGTGCCATGCAAAATGAGAACATTGTCACACTTGAAATTCTTGACTCTGAACGTGGTTGTCAACGTTACAGGTTTCTTGAAGAAATGGCCATTGGGTTGAAGACAGATGACGGGTGCACCAAACATGACATCATTTTCAAGATCCTTTTGAACTATCAGACCAAAGTACTTGGAAGGATCCTCTAATGTTATGTTTGCAGACAGGGGATTGTCAACAGCTCCAGGGGGACAAACTAGTTTGATATTCTCCCCAATCACTTCACCACCTTCACTGGTAACGGTATCCATGATACTTGCTGGCAAATCACCTTATGATAAAGATAAAACTATATAAACGGATAGCTGAATATTATTGACAAGAACAATAAGACAGCAAAGTAATTCTTTCCTGTATTCCCTTCTTTTGAGCTAGCGGCTAAGCTGTTAATTCTGTTCCCTCTTTGTCCAATTTTCTGTTTTGGTGTTGCTGTTGCTTGCTTTTTCTTTTTTATATGTAATTACTGATAATAGATAGTACATACACACAACATACAACTTTATTTGGTCACGCAGGTTAAAGGCCCAGTATCGCGCAAAATGCATTGCGCGCCCAATGCCTCGATGATTGAATTTAACGCAGTCGAAAATTCCCGAAAGAGCCAATCACGAGCGCGCTCGTCATTTGAAAACAAAAACAAACGACCGCAAAACCGAATGGGTGATACTGGGCCTTTAAGAGAAGGCAGCCAAAAGCTGATGTGGACCTGCCTAGATAATACATTACAATCTAATAAAACTAGGATACATAAATATAATAAAATTTTTAAAATTTAAGCTAATAAATAAAAATATACTAAAACAACATTAAATAACTTATGGAGAATAACAATGCTTCGTCATAGAATTAAAAATAAAAATTAAAATAACACGTCAGCGTTATTATTCGTTATCAGACATGACTCCTTATCAAAGCTCTTTTTTATAGGAATTCTAGATCTTTTTTGATCTTTTGCTTAAAACTTGGGTATTTAGATAACTGTTTATAAGATTTTGGTAGCATGTTCCATACAGTGGAACCTCTATGACATATATAATTTATTCCAATAGAGTAAGTAAGTATAAAACCGAGGAGAATGTCTTTTTCCGATGCAGTGCTAAAGTTAAAGGATGAGCTAAGTAATGTAAGTCCTGATGAATTTGTGTCCTTCTTTTAACTTCCTTTATGGTTATTTATTAGTAGTGATTAGATAGAGTGTATGTTAAATGTAAAAAGTAGTTAAAAACACAAAATAAGTGAGCTTTTTCCCTTCTTGTTGAAATTACTCAAGCATTAAACCAGAAAATGGGTTTAGTGTTTTCTCACGTCCATCTGAAGGAGTTTCTCTCTACTATAAGCCCATCCTCAAACTTTAGCACTGCATCGGAAAATTAAAAAGACATTCTCTTCGGTTGTATACAAGCCAATAGGGTCATCAACCTAAGTTATGAATCAAAGCTCTTATGAGCCAGCTGTTGAATAAGAAACGCTATATAAATAAATGATTCTTCACCCAAAAATTCATGGCGACAGGACGTTTTACATAAATCTTATCAAGTGTTATTTTTGCAAATATATAACACAAAAATAAATGTACAGGAATTTCATTTCAATCAAAGGTCGGTTTATTTGACTCCAGTCGCAGCTTTGTTACCTGTGTTTTAGCAGTCCTCACTGTATGTAGATAAACAAGCCTATTGTTGTTTCTCTGAGGAGTTTTCTGATACGTGTCACGCAAAAGCTATCACAAAGCAAAGAATTTTTAAGTATAGAATCTCCGCACATTACGTTATCCACCGATTACTCTTATTACAAACAGCGGGTATCCTGTCACGTTATGAAATGTCTTTTTAGTTATCGCTTCAAAATTGGTTTATTTTGAACCTTTACAAATGTAGTCTAAGAAAAAATAAACGCTTCAAATGCGTCATGCGAGAGAAGCCATAAAAGCCAGGTTAATTATTGCAAAACTCGATCTAAGATTTTTGTTGTTTTACAGAGCAGCCAAAAACTTGATGAGAAAACAAATTTAAACAAATTTAAAACATTGCATCATCCAGCAATTCAAACAATGCTTATTCGTCTCACGCTAAGACATGTTTTTTAATTCGACACAAAAAAATGGTTTATTTGAGCTTTAACACAAGGCAGCGATACCTCACACATTTAAAACAAACATTTACCGTACTTAAGCGTTTTCCTAAGTCTTGAAAAATGCCTTCGAAGTACGCAGATCGATTTTTATTTTCCAGGGATTGAAGCCCTAGACACTGGTCAGCGGCTTTACCAAGAAAAGTTTACAGCCGAGTGATGGAGTGAGTGAAAATTTACATATTTGCCATCGTCTGCGATAACCCGTTCATTACGCTTCGCGTATTCACAGATTAAAAATGGATCACCAATCCAAACCCGAATAGCTTTTGAAAAGGGCAATGTTTTTTAAGTTGATGTTTTTGTGTAGCAAATTAACTGCTGTGTAAGAATGGCATTCTTCATCAAACAAACCGTTGCAAGTAACGACTCTTGGTGGACCCCCATGTAACAGTGAAGTTGATCAGTTCACCTCCTGGAAGAAAATAGCTTCTAATTTCAACTCGAACGACATTTCTTATTTGTTTTGATCTAGATTCATCCCCTAAAGATTATAAGTTATCGGACTATATTGTGAAAGTGTTAAATGTTTCAATACAAATGTTGCTGTTTCAGTTGTATCTTCTTACCCGCAGTTACTAAGACATTGTATGCGTTCGTTCATGTTGGGTTCTTGCAAAAATAATGACCTCAAATAAAATGAATTGTTTGAGTATAGCACATTCATAACGCTTTTGGTAAATTTAACAAATAAAGAAGCTAAAGCCAAAACAAAATCATTTATTTTACATGTTCATTGGTTGTGAAGCTGCTTTTAATGGCTCCAACCTGTTCTCACTCACTCTGATAAACAAATAATACACCAGAACATGTCTTTTAAAGCTTATAAGACCACTTGTAATTGTATTATCCATCACAGGACTGTTGGATGTTGCTTTTTATATCACACATAAATTTAACACTAATTTAAAAAATTTTGGTTCATATATCTGTGAACTCTCGCACTGCCGTCACACGAATCGATGGAAGTCATTTCTACATTAAAAAAAAAAAAAACAGTAACATGCTCAATCCGCCATGTTTCGGAGGTGAACAGAACAGAAGAAGTACATGTTTTATGTACATTGCATGTAGTTATTTTCTGAAACGTAAAGTTTCCCAAGGAACTGATGAAAAAAGAGACTATCGATGAGTTTCTGCTTTTGCGGTTCCCTGATCTTAAGGTCTCTTAAGATATCCAACACCTTGGAATCGAAATGACTAGTTACCTAACTGTACTGTTTAGACTCGCACTTCGCTTTTGTTTAGGTCAAGCACAATTAACCATTAAACCGAACCTATTTTGTCAGAAATATTCTTGACATCGTTTACTGTCCGCTTACGGGAAGTTATTGTAGACTCTGTGGACCCCGAATAGGTGACCGTGTCCGCTTACAGCTGGTGTCCGCTTACGGGAGGTTAAAAATGTAGTGTTGGAGAGGATAAATCGCCGGGACCGCGGTTTGGTGTCCGCTTAAGGGAGGTGTCCGTTAGTGGAGGTTCGACTGTACTCTATAATTTCAGCAAAATAAAAAGCTCCCCTTTTATCCTCAAAACATTTATCTGGGTAATTCAAACGATGTGCCGTTCTGTTGTTTAAGGCAAATTTTTCTAAGCACTTGCTAAAGGTACTAAAAGTACAATTAAAATATTCTGCCATGCAATTCCTTGGAATTCCTTCACTGATATTATTCCTCGCGAAGCGAGGTTTCTAAATTTGTCTGCGTGGATCGCTTTAATGCGGTGGAATATCGGATTGCCTTTATATATATATCGGGTTGGTGTCCTGCAGTTGCCAGGCAACAAAACCACGACAAAGCTCAAATTGACTTCATCTAGTGTGACGACAAGATGCAATTTTGGTTCAAACTTCAAAGCCATTGTGGCCATGCAACCTAACTTCTCCAGTTTAATCAGAAATTCCATCTCTCCCTCCGCCGTCGCTAAAATTTTGCTGTCCACCCTCCCCCGAGCTTTGCGAGGTTCTGCGAGACAATATTTCTAGTCTAATAAGCATGACAGCGAGAAAAACAAATAAATGACTGTGTTACCTTGATAGACGATACCGAGATTTCCATAACTGCTACCTTCTTGCGACCCCTCTCCCACCTCTTTCGCGATTTCCAGTTGGTCTCCGAGACTGTGAAGTGGACTGCTAAGATTGCTACATGCGCTACCTTTTTTCAACCTCTGTCCTAACTCTTTCGCAATTTTTGGTTGGCGTTCATAGTAGTCTATGGCCGTTCTAAAATCCCAGAGACCGTGATGGGCGTCGCCAAGATTCCCATACGCCATTCCTTCTTGCCACCTCTCTCCTAACTCTTTCGCGATTTTTAGTTGGCGTTCATAGTAGTCTATGGCCGTTCTAAAATCCCCGAGACTGTGATGGGCGTTGCCAAGATTCCCATACGCTCTTTCTTCTTGGAACTTTTCCCCTAACTCTTTCGCGATTTTTAGTTGGCGTTCATAGTAGTCTATGGCCGTTCTAAAATCCCCGAGACTGTGATGGGCGTTGCCAAGATTCCCATACGCCCTTCCTTCTTGCAACCTCTCTCCTAACTCTTTCGCGATTTTTAGTTGGCGTTCATAGTAGTCTATGGCCGTTCTAAAATCCCCGAGACTGTGATGGGCGTTGCCAAGATTCCCATACGCCCTTCCTTCTTGCAACCTCTCTCCTAACTCTTTCGCGATTTTTAGTTGGCGTTCATAGCAGTCCAAGGCCGTTTTAAAATCCCCGAGACTGTGATGGGCGTTGCCAAGATTCCCATACGCCATCCCTTCTTGCAACCTCTCTGTTAACTCTTTCGCGATTTTTAGTTGGCGTTCTTTGCAGGCCAAGGCCGTTTTAAGATCCCCGAGACTGTGATGGGCGTCGCCAAGATTCCCATACGCCATTCCTTCTTGCCACCTCTCTCCTAATTCTTTCGCGATTTTTAGTTGGCGTTCATAGTAGTCTATGGCCGTTACAGAATCCCCGAGACTGTGATGGGCGTTGCCAAGATTCCCATACGCCCTTTCTTCTTGGAACCTTTCCCCTAACTCTTTCGCGATTTTTAGTTGGCGTTCATAGCAGTCCAAGGCCGTTTTAAAATCCCCGAGACTGTGATGGGCGTTGCCAAGATTCCCATACGCCCTTCCTTCTTGCAACCTCTCTCCTAACTCTTTCGCGATTTTTAGTTGGCGTTCATAGCAGACCAAGGCCGTTTTAAAATCCCCGAGACTGTGATGGGCGTTGCCAAGATTCCCATACGCCTTTCTTTCTTGCAACCTCTCTCCTAACTCTTTCGCGATTTTTAGTTGGCGTTCATGGCGGGCCAAGGCGGTTTTAAAATCCCAGAGACTGTGATGGGCGTTGCCAAGATTCCCATACGCGCTTCCTTCTTGCAACCTCTCTCCCAACTCTTTCGCGATTTTTAGTTGGCGTTCATTGCAGGCCAAGGCCGTTTTAAGATCGAAGAGACTGAGATGGACGTTGCCAAGATTTCCATATGTGCTTCCATTGTGCGACCACTTTTTTGGACTGCATTCAATTCTTTTTCTCAAGTCGTCCATGGACGTTTTATCTTTTTCGTAATATTCTTTAACTCTTTACCCAGCAGTCCTGTCCATTACTTCTGTGTCAGTTCTAAGATTTCCCTGTCTAACAAAAGATATTAATATATATCATTGCCCAAATTCTTGATTAAGTTTGAAAGAAACTGCGGGGGCAATGTTGTGGGACTGTCACACCACAGGCCGCCCAAGCTAAAGATAAGAGAACACCGGCACGATAAAAGACTCGATTTATAAGGGTTTGTATGGGAACGAGACGGTTATGTATGAGAATTTATAAATTCGAATGTTTTGTGAATAAAAACGACTTACCCTGTTGCTGTGTTGTATTCTTGTAGTTTGCCAGCTTCTCAGGCCGATTTGAGGCGATTTCAGCGACTTTTAGTTTTGCGAGGTTTTCCGTTAATATATTTTAGGAAGGCAGGAAACTAAATTTCAAATCCAGTCACTCGGAGGTCGATAAATGCCGTTAAAATGCTCAAATCGCCTTAAAACTTCCACCAGTGTCACCTTGGATCACGTATGTTTCCTCTGGTTGTTTTTTCGGCTTCCAAATGCCGTTCTTAGTACAGATACGTAAACTTTCGTCAGTTCCACATTAACTTTTTTCGGACCCGTAGCACGGTTGAACCACACACAAAATGGCGTCATGTCGACAAAATCGCCATATGCCGGAACATATAAATTTCCTGCCTTCCCTAAATGTATTTGGGAGTTTTAGCAATCACGACGACAATGGCAGCGAGAACGGCACAAAACAATTGGTTTAATGAGCGAAAACAATGCCTCTGCACATGCGTTTTTACATTTGGTACATTTCTTAGCAGTTCCATGCAAAACAACAACGTCAAATGATCAAATTATAGAATGTGTGGAGAACATGAACACACGACGGTCAATTTTCCTTTCTGTATTTGAACTTAAAAGCCGTCAATACTGAATTCAGCTGCTGGACAATTCTTCAATCAGTCACATTAGACAAATTCAACAAATCGGAACAATTGCAAAATAGTTTAAAAGAGCACGGATTCTTTTTTTTTTTTTTTTCAATGACGTTTTCCTTGCCGTTGTCGTCGTCGCTAAAGTTCCCCATTAACGGAAAACCTCACAAAACTACCCTGCACACATCTAAGGAAAGGTCCATCAAGAAATGTTGCCTCCGTCCGTTTTTAAACTTGTAAATAACTAGGAGCCAATCATATGGCACTATACACCCAATACTCTGGTGTCAAGAAGGGATATAGATAATGCAAGCTACGTTCCCTCTACCTAGTGTGTCAAGAACCCTTACATAATGCCAGGTTCACCCGGCGCTATAAAGGAAATAAGGGATACTTTCAGAGAATATTTTGATAATAAAGATGATGTACCCTATGGAACATTTGCTTTTAAAAGAAAAATAGAAAACACTTACTGTGATGATATTATTATTACCATCGTCGATTTCATTAATCGACGGCCCTTCAAATCAAAGCTCCTCTGAGCAGTTGGCGATAGACGGGCACCAATCACACCTTATATGAGCGTAGTAAAGAAATCGACTTCGTTTCGCCTGGCTCTTTTGTCTTCAACCTGTTTGAAAATGTTATGGAGCTTTAATAATAATAATAATAATAATAATAATAATGATAATAATAATAATAATAATAATAATAATAATAATAATAATTAAAAAGCAATATATAATTATCAGAATAACTTTCCAAGAATCCTTTCAACTTGAAACATTTCAATGCTAAATAACTCTCTCAATTTTGAGTCCTTGAGGATATCATTTGATCAGGATGTTAGCTGCAAAATGTTTCAGATGAATATTTAGATCAAAGCGGCGTGATAATAACTCCTTGACTTTTAAAAGCTGAAAGTTTTGAATAATCTTATTAATCACTTGCAACAGCAATGTTATATTACTGTTCTGATAATGTAAATCAAGAGATTATAATTGGACAGAGAGGGAGTCTAGGGGCCTTGGCTGACCGTTGCGATCGATAACGATCGCAACGGTTAATTGCAAAAAAGTTATTTTTAGTAACAATGCGGACCAATGCGGGAAACATTTTCCGGTGAGCTGGTTGACTTCCGGAAGACTCGCTTTCATGAATCAGCGCGTCAGGTCAGGCGGAGTCAGCAAATTAAAAAAATGGCGACCATTGCGGTGGTAATTTCGCATGTGAAAAAGAAAGTAAAATGGTCCTGTTTGAGCAAAGAAAGTTATATAGTACCACAGCGGCTGGATACATAGATCTCCATCTGTCTTAATACACAAGCGGTAAAAAGGGGGCTGGACAATTCAACTTACTGGACAGATGCCAATCAACCATC
Source organism: Cladopsammia gracilis (assembly GCA_022457155.1). Classification (NCBI taxonomy): domain Eukaryota; kingdom Metazoa; phylum Cnidaria; class Anthozoa; order Scleractinia; family Dendrophylliidae; genus Cladopsammia; species Cladopsammia gracilis. The sequence continues at coordinate 594,939 of JAJGOT010000007.1, forward strand.
CACTCAAATCTCTTGAAAGCGTCGATTCTAAAAGTTTCAAGTCGCTTTGCTCGATCGATGGCCATCCCATCCAAACTTTTCAGACATGAAATACTTGCATAATGTAGAATTCAAAGTTGTTATGTTTTCGGTAGCTAAAGGATAGAAGGATGCTCTTCTGGGAAAATCACTTTTTAAGGATTTCAACACGGCAAGGAGTTAAAAATGCTAAAACCGGCTCGTATGCATGCATGCATGCATGGACTTGTTTTCTATAAGCTTTTGTACGTTGGGAAGGACTTTGTCATGTGCAACTTCTTTCCATGGGAAATGAATATCAGTTCTGTTGAGGTCAGCTACCAAGAAACTCTATACTGACTGGTTAGAGGTTATTTAGAGCCAAAGTGTAAGTACATTTTCTGGAAAAGTGATTGAATTTTCGTTTTCCGATGAGCCGCGTGTTTTAAGTTAAGCTTAAGTTTAATTTTTACGTAGTTAGTTTTCATCTATACTTGGATTATTGACTTCGAAAAAATCCAGTAGACTTGTATTATTTTATTTTTAGAAAGCGAATAAATAAAACACACTTTTCTAGTGATGTCACCTTAATTAATTTGTTGAACTTTGTGATAAAAGGCCACCATTTCTTTTTAGCAAACTCGCACGCGGCATCGATCCTTTGTTTGTCAAAGTACAGTTTTAAAGATTGCTGAACACGGTATCATGACGTCAAAAACTTTAATAGTCTACTCTAGACAAAGGGCAATTAATATTATTAATTTTTGTATTTAAGCTTAAAGAATTTTAGCTAAGTTTCAATACAAAAATGCATATATCCAAGGCCACGTTTTTTAATAAATGAAAACTACAGATGATGCCTTGTTTGGAAGCGCCGTCGTTTACACGAGCACGCATTCTATTTACCTTTTTTATATAAGCCTATAAAAAAATGGATCGGACATTTTCATTCGCCTTGTCCAAGTTATGTTTCATAAAAATCAATTAGTTGTTTCTCTGAAATGTTGCTTTGATTGGATTATAACTGGTCACTGAGAATTTTAAGGACTTAAACAAACAACGCGCGGGTTTCAGCCGACTAAACACAATTTTTAGCTTCACAAAAATGTTTGATGGCATTTCCTTGGATTTTTATTCCAAAACGATGCCTGTTTGTTTTCGCCATTGGAGTATCGTCTGAATTTCAGTTAAAAAATAAAGTTTTTATTCATTTAACAACTGCTGGGAAAAGTGGACCTGCAAAGTTCCTTCGAACTGAGTGACAAACTTCAGGAATATTTTCCGGTTACCTTAAGCCGCGGCTACACGTGCGATTTTTTGTTTGCACAGGTGATGCGATTTTTTGAAAAATTGTCGCGTCGCCAGCGCACGGTGGTAGCTATACGGATGACAAATTTTGGTGACAAAATGTTGCAACAAAGACCACGCGAGGCTGGGTTGGTAATTAAGCCTGAGCCTCGCTTTAGTTCTTAAATTTCATTGGTTAGATACCCTTTTATCGCGTCGCAAGTGCAAGAAAAAAGTTGCAGGGCGGCTACACGAGCGACATGTCCGCGATTTTGTCACAAAACATTCAACTCTTGCTCTTGCGTCGCATGTTCATGAGTGGCTACACGAGCGATTTTTACCGTGCGTTGGCGACGCGACAATTTTGTAAAAAATCACATCACCTGCGCAAGCAAAAAATCGCACGTGGAGCCGCGGCTTTAGCTGTGACCCGGGATAAAAGACATCAACGATATTACAAATTAAAATTCTGTTAGTATGAACCACTGAGCAAATAAGAAAGTAAAACTGTGGCCGTGTTGACATGCTGAGGCTACAAATTGAAGCCAAGATCTTGTTATGTTTGGCACGAAAATGGCGAAGAAAACGAATTGTGAATTATATTTTAATTTACCCACGAAAATGAGCCCTTCTCTGAAACTATTTTGGTGAAATAATCCAATAAAAGCAACCTACAGGAAAGGATCTAATCGATTCGTTTAAGAAACATAAATGTAACAAGGCGAATAAAGATGTCCATAGAAATTTATACAAAAAATACTAAATACAAAGCGTGTAAAGGGCGGCAGCTTCCAAGCAAGACATCGATCCGCTCTTCGAAATCATTTACTGAAAAAAAAATGACCTTGGTGGAATTTAAGTGTATGGTCAACGCATTTTGACCTTAGCTACAATTCTTATTGATTCCCTTTATGTTCTCGAGTAGGTCATTAAGTTTTTTGACGTCGCATACAGAGTCTGAGCCAAACTTTCTGATCTTTTGTTTAACAAAGGAGAGGCCCGTGATTTATATAAGCTTAACACTTATACTAAAAAGAAATGGTGGCCTTTTATCACAAAGTTCAACAAATTAATTAAGGTGACATCACTAGAAAAGTGTGTTTTATTTATTCGCTTTCTAAAAATAAAATAATACAAGTCTACTGGATTTTTTCGAAGTCAATAATCTAAGTATAGATGAAAACTAACTACGTAAAAATTAAACTTAAGCTTAACTTAAAACACGCGGCCCATCGAAAAACGAAAATTCAATCACTTTTCCAGAAAATGTACTTACACTTTGGCTCTAAATAACCTCTAACCTGTCAGTATAGAGTTTCTTGGTAGCTGACCTCAACAGAACTGATATTCATTTCCCATGGAAAGAAGTTGCACCTGACAAAGTCCTTCCCAACGTACAAAAGCTTATAGAAAACAAGTCCATGCATGCATGCATGCATGCCGGCGAGCCGGTTTTAGCATTTTTTACTCCTTGCCGTGTTGAAATCCTTAAAAAGTGATTTTCCCAGAAGAGCATCCTTCTATCCTTTAGCTACCGAAAAATAACAACTTTGAATTCTACAGTATGCAACTATTTCATGTCTGAAAAGTTTGGATGGGCTGGCCATCGATCGAGCAAAGCGACTTCAAACTTTTAGAAACGCCGCTTACAAGAGATTTGAGTGGATGGTTGATTGGCATCTGTCCGGTAAGTTGAATTGTCCAGCCCCCTTTTTACCGCTTGTGTATTAAGACAGATGGAGATCAATGTATCCAGCCGCTGTGGTACTATATAACGGCTTTCTTTGCTCAAACAGGACCATTTTACTTTCTTTTTCACATGCGAAATTACCACCGCGATGGTCGCCATGTTTTTAATTTGCTGACTCCGCCTGGCCTGACGCGCTGATTCATGAAAGCGAGTCTTCCGGAAGTCAACCAGCTCACCGGAAAATGTTTCCGCATTGGTCCGCATTGTTACTAAAAATAACGTTTTTGCAATTAAGATATCCCAAACCCATTACTGGGAGACTCCCTCTCTGTCCAATTATTTTCTCTTGTGTAAATAAATTGGTATATCGCGAAACGCCGCGTGAAACTCCCATAAAGAGCATAGATTGAATAGACTTACTAACAGGATTTATGATTTCGAAAGAGATTAATTAAGTTCTGCAAATCATATAAAAAGCTGAGGCCGGATATCAAAATTAAATTTCCATAACTCCGAAGAAGAATTTTAAAGTTTTTAAAGAAGCCACGACTCTATGTAAAGTTGTAATTAAGCGCAAAGTGGTAAAAAACTAAACAGTTTCTGTTGATGGTATTGATTAAGAAAAGCATTTCAGGTACTGCTATCCGTTTTAAATCTTTCCATCACATTGTTGAAGGAACTAAGATATCAAAAGAGAATCATGTCACATTATTCTTGCTAAATATAAACTAAGGAAACAGTTTGCGGACTCTTTACGCACAAGGAAAGTGAAAGTCAATTTACTAGCGTTTTCTCTTGAAACACAGAAAACTATCCCAATTTGTTATTTACCTAGTAAATGCTTAATGAATGTATCGGGAGGTTTGGAATTCACTACAATTGCGCAAATGTGGTTGTTAAAATTTTCATCGCAGGTAAATATTTGTGATGTTTGATGTGTCATGAGCAAGAAACTGGTAAAACTGCAAAGCTTTCAGTCCAAAAAACGAAGTAAATAAATTTTTGCATGTTAAGAAAGACGCTTGAAAGAAGCCAAATTAAAACTTGTACGAAAATTAGAAGAAAGATTGGAAAAAAATTGTCATCATTCACAACACTGATGACGATCGAAAGTTAGCCGCATAATTATAAGCGTGTCCGGATTAAGCCGACTTTTAACGCCTTTCTCTGTCTTAAATTTTTGGTCTACGTGGTTCTTGTTACAACTCCTACTGAGATTTAGGTTCTTTTACCTAAGCAGCAGGGATCCGAAATCCTGAACTGGTATAAGCTCATCATGAAACTCCTATAAAGAGCATAGATTGAATAGACTTACTAACAGGATTTATGATTTCGAAAGAGATTAATTAAGTTCTGCAAATCATATAAAAAGCTGAGGCCGGATATCAAAATTAAATTTAAATTTCCATAACTCCGAAGAAGAATTTTAAAGTTTTTAAAGAAGCCACGACTCTATGTAAAGTTGTCATTAAGCGCAAAGTGGTAAAAAATTAAACAGTTTCTGTTGATGGTATTGATTAAGAAAAGCATTTCAGGTACTGCTATCCGTTTTAAATCTTTCCATCACATTGTTGAAAGAACTAAGATATCAAAAGAGAATCATGTCACATTATTCTTGCTAAATATAAACTAAGGAAACAGTTTGCGGACTCTTTACGCACAAGGAAAGTGAAAGTCAATTTACTAGCGTTTTCTCTTGAAACACAGAAAATATCCATTATTATCAACAACACTGATAAAGAGAATGAATACTATTTTGCACTCACAACGCTAAAATGTGTACTATTCGAGAAAACAATTTTTCCATTCTTAAATTAGCTTTTTTTAAATATATGACTTAAACTTATCTTGTAAGCATTTAAAACATCAATACGACTCGAATGAGAACGGCATGCAACAAAATATCTGTTAAAAAATGAGCCTGAAAAACACGGAAAACGCTGCATGCATTGATAGCATTGCCCCATGCATAAGAAAATATCACCTATAAAACAGCAGATTTCAGTAAAAAATAAAATTTACCTTCTCTCGACAGATATATGAAGTTCCGAATTCAGAGGATGTGCTCAAATGCTTCTTCTTTTGACATTCTAGCTTGAGTCCTGGCCTGACTGATCTAAATGTTACTCTCTCGGAGTCTTTATTCATTGACCTGGTAAACAATGCTTTTCATGGCCGGGGAACTTTTCGCAAAACATAGATTAATCATTTAATGTTTGAAATACATTAAAGCACCTGTCACTTACAAACAATGTTTTCTGACAACGATGACGTATAAGCCTTAAACAGGAACATAACTATTACCATAACTCCAAAGAAGAATTTTCAAGTTTTTAAAGAAGCCACGACTCCATGTTAAGTACAGAACATTTTTCTGTTTGTCGCAAATGGACCTTCCTACCGATGTCACACAGGAAATATTGTCAACAATACGATTGGTGAAACGAACGACACTATAGAAACCAAATTTAGATTTGGAAGTTTCTCGCTTTCAGAGCCAACCCCAGTGCAGAGACCCGCTGTGCAGAATCTGTTTTGATGTTTACGATTCCCCCAATCCAACTGACTTGCGAACACTGTTTTTGCATTTTGCATTGGAAGGTGGTTCAGCGACAAATTAGAATGTCAAAAATAAGCTGCCTATGGAAACATTACGCCGATGCACCGAGCTCTAGTTTCAGTAAGAATTGAAGTAGGCCGCTGGCCAAGGTATAATAGGCGAATCTTTGCTGACGTAATTGTTTACATTTTGCTTCATTAGCTAAGGCATCATGCTAAATACGAATTAACTTTAAAAATTGAAAGAGCTTGTTAAACTTAGTAATCTACGCAATTTTCAGTTTTTTTCATGCAATATTTAAGGAAATATCTGCTATCAAAAACTGCAAAATTGTTGGGTGGCAAAAGCGCTAATGAGCCATACATTCTTTGTAAAATTTTGAGTTTTTAATACAGCATTGCGTGAAGTGTATCTAGTATATCGGACTCAAGTTTTCAGAGAAAGCTAATTGTGCTATGCCCTTTCAATATTCAGAGTTGATTGTCTTGTAGGTGGGTTAGAGAACGAGGCATATATGCTAATGAGACAAAAATGGTAAACAAAGATTTCCCTATAATAGGCGGCTGCGACAGATAAGGGGGCCCTAAGGCCCCGTCCCACTAGGGGGATCTGGGAAGCATTTTGAAATCTAGAGGCTCGGAAATGCAATTTCCAGCATTCAGAGCATGAAATTGAGTGAAACGTGAGACAGTTGTTTGTTGTCAGTAACTGGCGGTGAGAGTTGAGTGAGAGGAGAAGTAGGAGGCGGTACACCGCCGGTAGTCGGCTTCTATTGAAACCCCTGTCAGATCATGTCAGTGAAAAGGCATAAATGGATGAAATGTAGTAACTTAAGTAGGTGGAATGTTTTAATAGAAAGCTTTAGATGTTGCATGATACGCGGTATAAAAGCTATGCATTCAGATTATATATTGATTTTCTATTAAAGCCTGCATTTTATTACTCTCGGCGCGCGATCGGAAACATCGCGCTGAATGGCTATTGTTCTCGTGACATTTACTTACAGTCCATGAAAGTTTCTAGTCTGCCATATTGCTTATTGTTATTCAAAGACGCTCAGAAAGAGCTTCATTAATTGGTTGCATAAACGCGCGGCCGCGCTCATAATGCGGATTTAACAAACAATAACCGAATCGCACTATTGTCTTTTCTTCCCCTTGTGCTGTTACCTTGACGTGATGGGGAGGCTTGCGTGTCTCAGAGACTCCTGTGAGCTATACCGAGCAGGTCCAACCAAGTCGGGCAGGTTACGAGGGGTAGAGACCAGACAGAAATCAGCACCTGGTCCTCCAGGTTGGGGATTGGGCGTGGTGCCAATAACTCCACCCTGAAAAAAAAAACACTTTGTTACAGAAACGACAACAAATGCTACAACAACCATGGACCCTGTAACGGACTTGAGCCAACCAACTGGCCACATCACTACTTCTGATGAAAGCCCTCAGGAAGTCAGGAGTACGACAGATAGTCTGCTCGGGCCCCAAAATCAACATCCGCCTAGCTGCATGGAATGTCCACACCATGTTCGAGACATAAAGAACAGCACAGGTTATCAGTGCTATTGTCTTCTCTCTTGTTTAGCAAAATCACACATTTACACATAATATTCCACCTGAACTAAATAGGTCTAAATAGATCGGTTCCAGAGGCTGCCGGCTCGAGTTCAAGACTCAAACAACGAGTGTCCGACTTTTATTCATATTTCATTCACATATTTAATAATCAACACTGAATAACTTAAGTACATCTAGTAAAACGCGAACCATAGATTTAATTCGGTAACAAATGTTTCGACCGGTTCTCCTTTCTTGAACAGTTACAAATTAAGTGATCTGTGGTCCACCGAGTTGCAGCTAATGCTTCAGTCAATTCTAGCAGCTCCCCCCCTCCCCGGGACAACCCCCGGGCATTAGCATGTTGTGGCAAATGCCCATGGCAGGGAAAATAAAGCTGTATAAATGCACCGGGGAATGGTTACAAAGAAGGAAGTCATACTAAGGGTGCGTTTGATTGACCGTATTCCGGAATAAAAATACACAAGAATGGCGACAAAACATCGCTCATGCAGAGATTTTGAAGTCACTGGAAAACTAATATATATTATTATCGTATTATAAATTTGTTTCGGCAGGTTTATATTGCAAATGCACCTAAACAGACAATCAGTTTTATAGAGACTATTCACCTTATTATTCTGGAATACGGTCAATCGAAGGCACCCTAAGTTAACTGAGAAGTGCTTTCCCTCAGCTTCCTTCAGAACCCATTAGGGTTTTCGTCAGAAATGGAGCCAGGATTCTTTGAGGTTGAAAATATGAGGATGTTAAATGACCTGGGAAACACTGAGGGCAGGTTAATGCCCGACCCCCGAATTCGAACATAAGCAAATGCTTGCTGGAATTGGCTGATGCATAACTTGCTAGTATCACGACTGTTGTCACCTAGAAAGTGGGATAATTAACAGTTCTTACATTGAAACTCTTTTACATACAAAATTGGATTTTGTTGGTTAACAATAATAAATTTGAAATTTAACGCCTTAACCTTATTTCGTTTTAGGTAACTTTTAACTTACCCTATGTACAACTAACATCTATTTCTAAAACTATAAGATATGAATGGTATATACAATTCACATTGGCATAATTTCTAACCTATAAGAAATAACTCAATATTTTTAGCGACTTCTATGTGTACATAAACACTGTAACAATCTATACACTGTATAAACCTGCGAACCCATAAGCAGAGAACCCGTTACAGGCGTCAACATTGTGTGGTCGTGAAGCATCCAAAACCGACGCTCCCTTTCGCGCCCAGCCCCCTCCATTAGCACTCGCAATATCCGTTCCTTCGAGCCCCGCCTTTCCTGCGTTCTCCACTATCTGAACGTCTATCCCCCATCCGTTAGCACTCCCGATATTTTTCCTTCTGCGAGCCGCCTATCCTCCTCTCTCCACTATCTGAACGCCTATCCCTCTCCATCAGCACTCCCGATATTTTTCCTTAATTCTGCGCGGCGCCTATCCTTCTCTCTCCACTATCTGAACGCCTATCCCTCTCCATCAGCACTCGCGATATTTGTCCTTCTGCGCGCCGCCTATCCTTCGTTCTCCACTATCTCAACGTCTAACCCCTTCATCAACACTCCCCATATTTTTCCTTCTGCGTGCCGCCTATCCTTCACTCTCCACTATCTGGACGCTTATTCCCCTCCATCAGCACTCCCGATATTTTTCCTTCTGCGCGCCGCCAATCCTCCGCTCTCCATTATCTGAACGCCTATCCCTCTCCATCAGCACTCGCGATATTTTTTCTCCTGTGCGCCGCCCATCCTTCGTTTTCCACTATCTGAACGCGTATCTCCCTCCATCAGCACTCGTGATATTTTTCCTTCTGCGCGCTTCCTATCCTTCTCCCCCACTATGTGAACGCCTATCCCACTCCATCAGCACTACCGATATTTTTTCTTCTGCGCACCGCCAATCCTTCGTTTTCCACTATCTGAACGCGTATCTCCCTCCATCAGCACTCGTGATATTTTTCCTTCTGCGCGCCGCCTATCCTTCTCCCCCGCTATGTGAACGCCTATCCCACTCCATCAGCACTACCGATATTTTTTCTTCTGCGCACCGTCTATCCTTCGTTTTCCACTATCTGAACGCGTATCTCCCTCCATCAGCACTCGTGATATTTTTTTCTTCTGCGCGACGCCTATCCTTCGTTCTCCACTATCAGAACGCCTATTCACCTCCATCAGCTCCCGCGATATTTTTCCTTCTGCGCACCGCCTATCCTTCCCTCTCCACTATATCTGAACGCCTATCCCCCTCCATTAGCACTCACGGTATTTTTCCTTCTGCGCACCGCCTATCCTTCCCTCTCCACTATATCTGAACGCCTATCCCCCTCCATTAGCACTCCCGATATTTTTCCTTCTGCGCGCCGCCTATCCTTCCCTCTCCACTATATCTGAACGCCTATCCCCCTCCATTAGCACTCACGGTATTTTTCCTTCTGCGCACCGCCTATCCTTCCCTCTCCACTATATCTGAACGCCTATCCCCCTCCATTAGCACTCACGGTATTTTTCCTTCTGCGCGCCGCCTATCCTTCGTTCTACTATCTGAACGCTTATCTCCCTCCATTAGCACTCCCGATATGTTTCCTTCTGCGCGCCGCCTATCTTTTGTTCTTCACTATATGAACGCCTATCCCACTCCATTAGCACTCGTGATATTTTTCCTTCTGCACACCGCCTGTCCTTCGTTCTCCACTCTCTGAATGCTTATCTCCCTTCATCAGCACTCCCGATATTTTTTCTTCCGCGCGCCGCCTATCCTTCGCTCCCCACTATCTGAACGCCTGGAACAGGCTAATAAACAGACACCAAGTAGAGATTGTAATAATCTATGGTCCGCTAGAATACAGGATACCTTTAAACCCAAACATGAACCCTTTAGGTGCATATATTAAAACTAAACAAGTTAAAATTATATACGGCATTTTACGTACATTGTATCTTTGTAACGATACCGAGCTAACAGCTAATTAACTTATTCTGGAACTAGTACTCCATTTAAAATGCAAAGGAGATGCAGACGTCTTTCAAGCAAAATAGTACAGTAGGAATCTACTCATTGTATATACACGTATACCAATGAACAGATAACAAATTAATAATTTAATTATCTACAGTCATTTGGATCGCTAACACAAAGGAGAGTCTGTGATGTCCATTATGCGTTCCTTAGGGTTTTTTTTGTCATGCTATGCATATATTTATTTTGTACACACGGTATGAAAAACATACCAATTGAAAATCTTTTTACAAATGTAGTTATTAATGCTCTATAACCAGTTTAAATATGTGATATATGGTTATAGCCATACGTATTATATAAGAAGGGTTACCTTGCACTGACGCGGTGCATACGCGGTGCATTATTTTGTTAGCGCTGCGTGCAAAAATAGGGACGAAATAGGAAAGAAAGACATACAGAAAGACGGACAGACAGACAGACAGACGGAAAGAGAGAAAGGAAAAGAAAAAAGAAAAAGGTGTCCATGACTAGTGTATGTACAATTCATCTTGCGCTTATTATGCGTCAGTAAAACTTCACCAAATTAACCCTCTTCAGACCGGTCAAATTAATCATAAGCAATATCAAAGTGCCCTATGGGCTATCTCCTGTAAGTTTTTCCCATCATGCAATGCTGTCATATTATGTCCGAATATTGTTTTTGATGTTGCAATTGGACATTTAGGTTAGAGTGCGTGGTTTCTTGAGTTCAATTTCTCTTTTGACAATTTTGTTTGCATGTCTTGTCTTGTGTCTGGAGCAAATTTCAGTACTTTCAACTCGTCTGGATTTTCACCTGGTTTAATATCAAGAGCCTCATACAAACATTGTGTTACTGTTGCCTTCCCTAAACCCGCGCCACTACTTAAAAAGTGTCAATTGCTTCTCGTCGTTTTTAACAGAGAGTAACATATGGTAAAAAAACTCCATTTGTTCTCTGTTCAAAGAATGAACAAGTTCTTTATAACTGTTATCATCCATACGATTAATTACCAGCTTTTCATTATCATTTGTTGTAGACTGAAAAAATTCCAGCATTACTTAAAAGATTGTTCCCTTGGTGATTGTTATCTAAACATGGGTTAAAACAACCAAACAGTTCACTGTATTGTGTTTCTTCACTTATATCCTGCTCATCGGTTTGTTGAGCAGACGGAGCTACAGTATCTAACTGATCACGTTCCTTTTTTTCAGGATCTCCCATGGCTTTTTCGTAAGAGTTCTCCTTTCTTTCCTTTCGAATATAACATGTTTTACTTATTGAATTCTTATTGCTGCAGAACGAGCGTAGCGAGTGAGCAGCAACATAATCAGGATTTAAAAGAAATATATGAGAAAAAAAATATAAGCTAGGAAAAATCTCGATTTGATCGCTTTTTACCAGAATTCACTGCGCCACGAACACATTTTGGGCCAGAATGCACTGCGCCACGAACAATAGCCTCGCTTGCTGCTTCAAGCTCAGTGTTGGCTGCGAGATTTTGGTCCAACATGTCCCAGTCGAAATCGGAACTGAAGTGTCGAAGACTACTACGAGTTGAGCGAGGACTGCGAAGCATGGTGATAGGACCGTTTAATGGCAAACATTTTCGAAGATTATACGGAATAAAAGACAAATTTATTTTGAAATCACTCCGACAGGGGTCGATGAGACTGAGCTGAGCTGAGCGCTTGGGGACGCGAAACCTGAGCTGAGCTTGGGAGACGCGAACAGACAGTAATTAACCTAAATTTTCACACCTTCCTCGCGGTGAACGCGTCCTTTACTCAACAATATTCTGCAGACATTGCAGGAACTTGATGCGTGAATTACAAAACAAAATTAGTCTTATTAGCTGGAATTTTCGTCGATTCATCCCGGTTACATTTGCTTTGCTTCCCCTCAAAAAAAACGAAAGAGAAAATTCTGTAATACCAGCGAGACGATAAAACAGCATTGTTACAACAAATTTACCGCAGCAATTACTATCTTTTGGATACACTAGTTTTTACATGGGATAAGCATCAAGAGTTCTCTGCAATTAATCTTCAGCATCCTTTTTATTAAACATAACTAAAAGAATGATTTAGCTTTCATTCTGCGAAAAAGTTTCATTCCTCCTTTCAAGTAAAATTCTTTACAACTTTGTTCTCTGTTTTCATTATTGGGATCATCATCAATCTAATCGTCAAAATCTGTTTCAGGTGGAAATCTAGTTCTTGTAAACTTACTCAGTATTCATCCCCTCATCTTAACTTGAATGTTACTGTTAACAAACAGTTATACCAAGAACAGAAATGAACTAAACATAGTTGCTAGAGCTGTCGTGGTCGTCTTTGACATTTTCATTCTTGGATCTTAGACACTTATACATCTCAGAGTGACGAAGAAACACTCTTTCACAAGCCTTGCACGTCGCAGACTTAAACACTACATCACGAACAAAGAAATTTACTGATCCTAACATTTTAATAGCGATAACATAAACTTATTTATCTTGCAACACGACTCTGAGCCAAAGAAACCCTTACATATGCCTAATGGTAATCTAACGGGACAAATATTTCGCAGGTATACTAGGGAAAGCTATTCTAAAGGCTACTTAATACATTTTGCGACTAGTGGGAGTCATGTTTGGCTTGTCTCTTTTTATACTTCTTTGTGATTATTTTTTACAGAGACTATACCGTAAAATGCTGCTTATAAGCCCTGGGTTTATGTAACTTCGTAATGGTTTTTTGGCTGGCAAGCAAAAATATTACCATAAAGAAGCGTTCTTTCAGTTAATTTCATTTTGGCGTAAACTTTTGAAAAGAATTTCTGTTAAGGAATTAAGAAAGGAATAAGGAATTAATGGTTATAACCGGAGTAATGTTTTGTTACCGATGGGCCTATAACCGGGTGGGCTTTTTTTATTTATCCCATTACTCCATTTACTCCATTACTTTGGAATTACTCCATTATTATGGAACGCACGGAGCACAACATTACTTCACGAGAAGTACACGCTTGTTGTACAAAAGATACGTAGTGTAGTATCGTGTATGTCTCAATGAATTCAAGATACATTGGTACAACTCTACAAGTGAAGCTGTTCTTCGCGTACAGAGGATATACTATTGGATGCAGTGATCGCAATGCCATGATAAGGCAACGGAAGTTCTGTCCAGCTCCAAGTCACTACTCAACAAAAGAATATACTAAAGAGCTAAAACTACCTGCAAGAAGTCGTGATTCCGATATAGGAACATGACAGGAGCTTATTACTCCTGAACATGATTGCATTTTCATTCTTGGATCTTTAACAGACACTTATCCGTGATCAAGAAACACTTTCTCACAAGTCTTGCACGCCGCCGCATGAGGCTGTGGACACTTATCACGGCCTATTTACCGATCCTAATATTTCCACAGCCGCTGGTAACATAATCTTCAGCCGATTGCCATTTATTTTGCAACACGAGTCTGAGCCAAAGAAATCCTAACAGACAGTGTAGAGAATACATAGAGAAATAAAATAATTATAGTCATGGCTATGGCATGAAATCCTTCGGGATTGATCCTGTCATTAGAGAAATTATCCAAAGATCAATGGGTCAATATTAACGAGTAATATAAAGTGGATAGATCATTGCGACTTGTAACATCCTAACAGTGATCTATAGCAAGGGACAAATACCTCGTAAACCTACTTGGGAAAGCTATTTTTAAAGGCTTTTAAATACTTCTTGCGACTAGTGGGAATTGTGTTTGGCCTGCCTCTTTTTATACTACTATATGTAAAGAGCTTATGACGCGTAAATAAGCCATTTCACAGCTATAGATTCGAATACCAGATATATTAAGACCATCGATAGGAAAAATCTAAGGACTATCCGTACCACAATTATCTCTTTAAGCAGAGACTAAATTGGGTTCGAATCTTCTGACCAAAATGAACCAAAATGAGGCCTAAAAAGGTAAAAACAAAAATGAACTAAAACCCCGAACCCCACTGAAACCTAACTGTTTGACATTGGTTTGTTTGACCTAGAAAATCAACCTGATGACAGTATTGCAAAACTCTGCGTAATCATTTCTAATGATATGGCTCAAGAAAAAAAACAGGTTTGTTTAGTAAGATTGATTCTTTCTGTACAAACTTCAATATTGAGAAGACTGCGATAAACTTAAGCATCCCATCTTTTTTCTTGTCAAAGGCAAAACAAAATATTTTTACACGTCTAAAAAATCACCAACTCAATCTAATTGATGCAAATAAAAAAATTTAAATTTTATTCGATCTTTAAAAGTGAAACGAAATACTCCGATTTTACTAACCATATCCTGAACATAGAAAAATTACTTCTAAATTCAGGATAGGAAATCACACCTTAAGAATTGAAAATGGTCGAATTACAATACTTAAAACTCCTGAACACCTTGAGTTAGAATTTGCACCCACTGTACACTTAATTCAGTTGAAGTTTATTTCACTGTATGCACTGTATGTTAGATGATGAGCTACGAAATACCTAGTTGAGGCTGTAAATTGACAGCCTTAGAACGTTTCAATGAATTTGAAACTTGGAGATTGTATTAAACATTAATTAATCTTCATGAGGACTAAGTTTTAAAAAAATTCATCATTCGCTTTTTAATTCATGACAATTTTAATAAGTGTAGGGTCAACTTTTGATGTAAAAGCGAAATAACACTCCAGGCCAGTTCATATTCAAGGTAATATTTCTGAAATCCAAACGCAGCGATTTCCTTGAGATTTTTACCTAAGGTATTTGGATGGTATAAAATTCATGTAAGACCAAAACATTATTTCATCAAGCCCTGTAGACATAAGTTTTAATAACATTTCAAAATTGTTTTGTTTTTGTTGTATTTTAACACTTTAAAACTTCACTCGAAATTTTTTCGAAAACGCTTCCATAGAAATTTGTAAAATTTTGTAGACCTAAGGACAAGTACGTCAGGTCGAAGATCCAGAGAGCGTTTTCCAAAAGTATCTCTTGATGACAAGTAATTCGGTATTATGTAAAACAGGAAGTGACGTCACAACGTTGCTTTGGCAACTCCGATTTCCATAAAATTAACCTCATCTGAAACTTTAATCTTTCTCTAGTACAGCTGTGGCAATCGATTTTCCGTTGGATCGTTTGTGGTGGTACACAAGTTTCTCAAAGCTAAACGGTATCGTCGCTCAAAAACTCAGTCGAGCCACCTTAAAACCTATTGTTGTTTAATTTAGTCAGTCTCTTATATAACTTGCAAATGGGGTAAATTAACCGAGGACATTTTTAACTAAAGGGACACTGTCCCGACAGAAATATCGCGTTTTCATGATTATGGCCACGAGCTTGCTTTATCATCCGAAAATAGGAAGAAAAAAATAGCCAAAAGTGATGAACGCAGAAAAATATGAATTAAAAAGACAAAATAACGACAAAATTTCACCAGAATCGAATCGAAACTTTGAATATTTCTTGACCGCATGTCACGTAATCAAAATTGCTTAACCGTAATCAACTTCCATTCTTCTAATCCCGCACTTTTTCTCCAAACTACTACTTCTGTTTTTCTCCTTGAGAATCTTTTAATCCAATTTAGTTGAATATTTGGTGACATTTGGCGATATATCATGGAAATTAACAAACACGTTATTTCAACAAAACTTCATTGTAAACGTACAGCATACAACCATTCTCAGTCAGCAATGTCAGCTTACCTCAAACTCTCTTCCCTTTCTTAAAACGTAGTGCTATAAATAATACCAAATGTCCTGAAGCAACCAGTTTGACAAACCAGACTGGACAAACATCAAAACGCATCGTAAAGGATATTAGCCAAGCGCGCTTCTAGCGTGCCAAATATCTGCCACAGTCTACATTAGGTGAGATAAGATTACATTAAGTTACACTTTTTGACAATGAAATATACAATGAAATACATGCAATATATACAATATACAATGAAATACAATGAAATATATGCTGCAACATTTCCCAAAAAAACATAGCCGAATTCATAATCGTACGCCTTAACATCGCTATGAAAAAGAGATATTAAACAGTAGGAATGATACCTAACAGAAAAAATATATTCCGAGGCATTTTTCGAAACAGGCAAACAGCGTGGCAGATTTTATATGAAATTTTAACACGTATATTTCTTCACTGTGAAGGTCAAGTCAAGAAACCACTGTATTAAAATTATTGAAATAGCGAGAGCTTAAATTTTTGATAAAATACGGCCAAATAAATTGCTCTCTCTTTCTCTTCTAACGTTCCCTAAAATCTCAGTTAACTAAATCAATAAAATGGATATATGGTTTTGCCAGGCCACAAACGTGCGCTCGCTAAACAGCTTTAAAAACATATATGCTTCGACTCGTGTGTTCTGAATGATAGCATCTAACAAAAATGCGAGAAATTTTGCTAAAAATGCAATAAAAATGCAACAAGAATGTCCCCACAGATTCACTAAAAAGTCTATTAATAGTATCTAACAAAAATCTTAGTTAACTAAATCATCAACGTATGATTATATCGCTTTGTCAGGCCACAAACATGCGCTCGCTAAACCGCTTTCAAAAATGTGCCACTCCGGACTCTTGTGTTCTTATTGATAACATCTTGCTAACAAATATGCACTAGGAATGTCCCCACAAATTCACTAAAAAGTCTATTAATAGTATCTAACGCATAAATGCATAAAGAATGCATGTTAGCCCACATAAACTCCTGTAAGTTAAACATCAACTTACAGGAGATAAAAACGATGCTGCAATGATCTAAAATTGTGAAAGTTACTGATGGAAAGTTAAAAGACGTTTGAAAATTCAAAATTTGGGTAAACATGCCTGCCAAAAAGGTGGTTGCCATGCAAGTCAGAAAGTTTGTTGGGCATTGGTTAACCGATTTTAAGGTTATAAACGTTCAAATGCAGCGCTAGCACTCCACCCCCTCCCCCCACCCGCCTGGTCTGAATAGGGTTAAAGAGCTGTCCGTGAGGAGAGGTTGACAGGATTATCATTCTAACAGTTAAACCACGTGTCATGACCTCTCTGATTCTGGCATGGTTTCTAATAACACCAAGCCAAGTTCTTTTATTATATACCAGTTTATGCTGGCACAACCCATGTTCGTTAAGCACCTCATCACTTCTTTGTTCGTGGCTGTGGATCCATTAGCCTCGCACCACCTTCTAAGGGCCACACGACAACACTCTTTCCCGATGCCTTTTTCCTCTTCTTCTATGGCATCGATTACAGGATCTGGGACCTTCGAAATGAGATCTTTGGCAAATTTCTTCCATAAACGTCCCACTTGCAGTTTTTCAGCAACCACAGAACGCACTTTTTCATTGGGAGGTTTGTTGCTTTTTCTTTAGCTGACATAAATAATTTAACAATAAAATAGTTTGTTTCTTTGCAATTCGCGTATGTCTTCATTTAGGCAACCGAGAAACGACTGAAAATGACTTTTTCTTGGCAATTTATGTATATCTTTAATAGGTTTGAACAGCATTGGAAATTCTCACTTAGCCACGATACAAGACTTACTAGGCAGTATGTACAGACCATGGCACCGAATTCACCATAACTTCATGGCTGCTGGGTCCTGTCTGACTTCCTCTCCTATCATCCTTTTTAACTCGTCAATACGCGAAGCGTTGAACGAGTTATAGTGGTGGGATCAAATTTCACCCCGAATTTGATTTAGTTATACGAGAGGTTAGGTATTCGCTAATTCGAAAACAAGAGTTTTCTAATCCAACTTCACCATTTCTTATAGTACGTTTATGATCAATAAAGTTGTAAAGAACAAGATTCTTATGACAGAATTTTGTCTTCTTAAAACTCTGACAAAACAAGAGAAGCTTCTTCGTGAATTACTGCAATCATGAAACGACGAACGTTGTCATGTGACCAGGCCCTGTCTTCATGTTTCAGTGTCGTTCTCAGCGCGCGTTTTTATCGTGGAGAGGTAGGTTTTTACGTAATTTATTTACCTGAAGATTATTGAGCCGGAAATGTATGTTTGTGTCCCACAATCATGTTCAGCCGCGTTTACTTGAAGAAAGCATCAAGACAGCCTGGTAATGACTATCCCCAGGTACGACCGCGTGTCAATAGAAAAACCGTTGGAAAAGTGTTTTATTAAGGCACCTCAACCAAATCAACCAAAACCAGTTGAGGTTGAAATGGTTGACTGCAAGAGAACACGACCAAAGTTCGGCAATTTTTGACTCGTTATAGTTAAAGGACTTAAGGGGCGCTTACCTTTTGTCAGAATTGGCTGGCCAGGGGGCTGTTTCTCGAACGTCCCGATAACGTTTCGGAACTATGGGCGCTTTCCATTCAACCAAAAATTCCGAAATTCCGGGTTGGAAAGCGAATGGAACGGAAATTTCCCGGAATAAAATTCCGGAAAATCGGAACAACCGGAAAATACCGTTTCTTCGACCATTCCTGCTCGGCCCAGTTTCTTCGAGCTGGAATCGAACGTGTCCGCATAGTCAACAAGATGGCGTCTTTATATCAGTGCACGGCGTGTTTGTTTTTCACCGAAAGCTTACAGCTCTTACTCGAGCATTATTGCTCACGTAACATAGCTGGTACAACAGCAGAAATGGCCACAGCTAGGACTGGTAAGTAGTACAGAAATGCTTATAAGCTTATGAAAACATGTAAACCAGTTTTTATCTTGCTTTGTGACTGATGTTTTTACCGTGTTTAAATAAAGGTATGTATGTATGTATGTATGTATGTATGTATGTATGTATGTATGTATGTATATATGTATATATGTATGTATGTATGTATTAAACGAATGTAATAATGCACCTATCAATGTTAAGCCCCAGGGTGGAGGGGGGGTGGGCAGACCCAGGGGAATTTGACATTTTCATGAAAGCCAGAGTCTAATTCCCCACCTCCGGGGACCTACTGAATGTCAAATTCCCGTCCCTAGGGTTAATAGAGAGCTTAAGCAACGACAACGTCAACACCATGGAAAACGTCACTTGAAAAAAAAGGATTCGCGGTTTTTAAACTACTTTGCAGTTGTTCCAATTTGTTTAGTTTGTCTAATGTGACTGGATTGCCCAGGAGCTGAATTTGAAAGAATGGCTTACCAGTTCAAATGGAGAAAGGAAAATTAACCGTCGCGTGTTCACGTTCTCCACAAAACCTATAATTTGATCATTTGACGTTGTTATTTGGCAGGGAACGGCAAAGAAATGTACCAAAATGTAAAACGCACGTGCAACACGTGCAGAGGCATTGTTTTCGCTCATTAAACCTATTGTTTTGTGCCGTTCTCGCTGTCGTCGCCGTCGTGGTTGCTTAAGCTCTCTAGTTTTTCTATCAGAGTCAGGTCTTACTAATTGACTGGTTGAAAGAAACAAGCACTCTTCTATTTGCAAGCAGTCGAGTACAGAGTAAATGAAGTGATGATCCATGTGTATACAAAAAAATAAAACAGGTTTGCTTATCTTTCTTTCGCTCGTGTTGCGTTGATGCTTTGAAGAAAAGCAGAGAGGTGTTTTGCCCCTGCTGACTTCTAGGTATTACCAAGAGGGTCCCGTATACCCCCTTGCGAAATTCATTCACGTAAAAGCATCGTAAAATCCTCACGGGTCACGAATAATTACAAAATTACTTTCACGTTCACGCAAAAATCGAGGAACTCTTTAAGGCCTATTTACACGCTGCGATTTGTCGTGCCGATTTGTCGGCCCCTCTCGGGGTATATACTTCATGGTAGTTTTAATTTATGCACGTCAAAGAATCCGGCACTTACTTAGGGCTAAAAACTCATTTTAAAATGGTTAGCTTTTATTTACTGTTATGGATATCACTACCCATAACAGTAAATAAAAGCTAACCATTTTAAAATGAGTTTTTAGGATCCCTATATGATAGGATCCGTATATGGTGTGTTACAATGAAGTATATACCGAGAAATCGTGAAGCAAATCGGCGCGTGTAAATGGCGACCCGATGCGCGCGCGATTTCAGTCCGACATGTCGGCCGATTCGGAAAAAATCTGTGATCGCTTCACAGATTTTCGCGTGTCGGGCCCGATTTTAAGAACGAAAACGCAATCTGGACAAGAAATCACGCAAAACAAATTATATCTGCAGTATTTAAACTAACAACAACCTAATTAACCTATTGGATATCATTTGTTTTTCAAGAAGTTCTTAGCAGAAAAGTTTTGAAATAAAAAAAAGTTCATGTACAATGCTTGCACTGTACAAAGAGCGCGCGCACGATTTGTCGTGGCCGACAAATCGGCCCGACAAATCGCAGCGTGTAAATAGGCCTTTATTGTCTTGATCACAGCGTTGTCTCTTAGACTGAAAATGAGTAATGATGCACGTTTATCAAAACACACAGAAATGAACTCAAGAAAAAAACAAAAATAAAAACAAAATGTTTCACGAATCATGTTTAAATCAGCACTTCGTTCACGGTTTAAGTTAAGGTAAAAAATTGAATTCACAATCACTTTAAAAGATCTTGAAATTAAAAATTACGAATCACCAAAAAATATAAGTCTCAATCACGTTTCACGGAAAAAGAAATAGCGCTAGTCACGCTTCATGTAAAAAGTATAGGGGACCCTCTACCAAGATGGCAGATTTCTCTCGGTCTTCCAAGATGGCGGCAATGTCAAATTCCCGACCCTGGGGCAACGTTAAATGTCAAAATCCCTTCCTACGCCATGTCTAAGGCGGACTTTACGTTTGAAATAATTGCTCTTCCCGTTAGAATATGAACTTAAAATTTCGCATGGGAAGTAGTTAGCACTTCTACTTTCCAGAACTGAAGAGAAAGGGCTATGCAAAAATTTTATCATAGTAGCACTTAAAGTTGAGAAAAGTAGCTTACCTGGAAATGACTGAGAGACGTCACCTGAAGACGTCAGTCGGTTTATCGACTGATGCATCTCACCAAGTTGACCTTTGATGTCTTTGGCCTCCTCTCTCGATCCTCTCGTACTACTGTCTGTAAACAATGAACGTCGTCTCTCACCACATCTGCTCCTACCTCCAAACGGTCGATCCCTTCTCGCATTTCTTGAGTTGTGTTTTTAAGTTCTTCTTCTAGCCGAAGAGCTCCCTCCGACGCTCCCTTCACAGTAGTCTCCAAACGATCCAACCCCTCTTGAGTTACGAATTTTAGTTCCTCGAGGCATTTTTTAACATCTTCATCATTTTTGTGCCACTTCTCTAGTTCTTCTATGTTCATTTCATCTGCCGCTGTAAGGGGGTTCTTCAAAAATGCATTAATAGCTCCCTGCCATGCAGTTTTCTTTGGAAGACTGATTTGCCCCGCAATTCTCACAAGGGCTTCGCTGATTTCTTGCCAAAGTGACAGAAACTTGTCATCTGCAATCTCCATGGCTTGGCTCACGTGACCATAAACCAAGTTTCGGTAATATTTTATTCTTGCTAAATCTGCAGTTAAAACTGTGGTCTGTACTGGCTGGTAGTGCATCCCATCCGGTGGCTGGAGGGGTGAGGCTGGTTATTGTCCTCAGCAAACGGAAGAGCAGAGTGACATCAAAATCTGTTGACTTGCCGTACACCCCTGGGGAAGGGTAAAGACAGTCCCACTGTGGCTTGGTGAGTTTTGCTGATTTAAGCTGGTTCTTTGTGGCAGGATTGCTTAGAATTGTAGGAAGATGATTTGGCGGGCAAATGAAATCAAATATCTCCCTCAGAAGGCTGGTACCTCCACTGATCAAAAGTCGTACAAGGCGCTGGAAATTGTCTTTTCCATCTGTTGAACGGAGCACTTCATCTGGGTCTGAAGCCGATGCCATTTGAATGGTATCAGATGGTAGAAGACGAAATTAACCCTCACTACTTGGGATTGGATCACTTAAGTTTCAAAGGTTCTCGACTGCGTTCGGAAACAGGTGTCAAGGTGGTCCAAGCTTGATCAATCATCTGCGCAAATAGACAAGGAGTTAGCATCAGTCCACAAGACGAAGGGGTGACCTCGGTATATAAGCTATATGTTCCAAACATGTTACAGTCAAAATACTCGGCCTGTTCCGCTTATTAATTTGGCAGGAAAATATTTTAGAAAACAACAAAGTGTTCCACTGAAACAATTTTGAAATTTAACAGAGGAATAGCATAATGTGATAATATAAACCCTCGGAATGCACACGCAAACTTACACACCCACCGTGGTACACCCCCTCTTCCGCCCCGCCCACTTCGGTTTTTACACTGTTGTGTGCTCTACTGGTGGGTTAAGACGCTGCAGGGAATCTGTTGGTCGTCCTCATGGCCACCATCTTGCATTGCTAGAGGTGTGAAATACAATATAATTACACTTTGCTGTTTTTTTGGTGGCATCAGATGCATTTTTTTCGCCAAAAAGGTGTTCAAAAATGACTTAACCTCATGCTAAATTTAACATCATATCTCGTTACCATAGCAACCGATTCTTGACAAATTCGACCAAAATGTATGTAAGAGACAAACAAACAGCTACTGAAGAGGGCATGTGCTGACAATAAATATTCTTGATCCACCCCCACTCACCTTGTACATAAGGCCAGTGTTATCAACAAGTAAACATTTTTCTAAATTTGCTGCAGGCAAATGATGTAGAATGTTTATATATCGACTGGATTTTTTTACATGTGAATCAAACTTTCATTAAGGGTTGTTTATATCCAGCCTTGTTGTCATGACAATTCCACATGTGACAACCAAACTACCAAGTGACGACAGTTTGAAAATTATGGTAAATAAGCTGCGTGATACTCAGGTGCAATGAAATTAGAGGTTATTAAGAGCTGCGTGGTATCTGAACGTGTTGCAGAGGATAGCTCCTTAAACTCTTCAATTGGAAAACACATGCACGAGGAGCATGGAATGTTAAAACCGAATTTGATTAACAACTTTTCGGCACTCAAAAAGTGCCGAAATATTCGATTGTCTCATTTACGAAATGCTGATAATCAAAGAACACCAACCATCCTTGAACGTGCAAACAGATTCCATCCGCGAGAAGTTATTCATATAACACGCACAAAAAAATTTAATTATGTTTTCACTCATTTATAGCGGAGCTGTCGTGGGCCTTCGGCCCGCTCGCGGAGCCCATACTCACAGAACCTATGCCCGTCATTTTTCATGGTCATGGCTAGCAGAATGATTCGCGGGCGCGACATCGAGCAGGACATGCGCGTATGTCACGCAGCATCCGGGATCTTAGCGGTTTGCTACTCAAGACTCAAACAGCGGTCAATACCGCATTTGAGGCTGCGTAACTCTGCAAGTCAAGCGATTTCGGAGGAATATAGAGCGAAGTGCTTATTTTTAAAACTGATTTCGTCTTAAATTGAAGCTAGTAGATCGTCGAAGCATTTGTTTACAGCTAAACTTCTTTAACCCATTGACAGCCGTGCTGGCCAAAACCGGCCGTGATTTTGCAATAACACATTTAAGATATTTAAAATAGAAAGAGATAGCTTTAAAGAATGCTCAGGAAAATAAGAGCTTTAAGCGATGAAATCTTGCTCCGAGGAACTTCATATCCGCGAAGAAGCGGAGTTGTAAAGAATTTTCTAGCAGCCGGGGGATCACTTAACGATAAAAGAAATTACATTTTTCTATGGGAATTTATGTTGATATCAATTTGTGATTGACTTTTTCTTTGTGTTCTCGTTAGTTTTGGAGAAATGTTATAAAACGTGCTCAAATTCAGTCGGATTGACATCTTGAATTTCGCCATGTGCTCAGCCAGACAGCTCCTTGATGCGCTAATGATACGCTTTTTGCTTTTAAACATATTACTTGAAGGTAACGGATATTTGAATAAAATTTTTCAGAAAAAGATTTTGTTGTTCATTTTTGTGTTTGTTCATTCATTACATTGGTTGAAAAGCGATTTTATGTAAACAAAACAAGACATGGATTTTATAGTTTCGCGCAAAGATGTCTGTGTATTTTTTTGCAATTTTGATTTCCAAATCAGTTCTCGGACAATTTTCGATACCAAGGTTTACCAACAGGTGTAATTTATTCGGAAATTAGTCACACTAGTTGTTTTTGTGAGCTTTTGTGCACTCACTAGGTCTACTAAGGCATCAACGATATCTGAGATTATAACAAGAATCCTTATAAGAAAACCGTCACGGATCTGTCACGTATGCGTCACGTATGCAACCGTCACGTGTTAAATCATTTTTGTCCGTCACGGGTATATAACCGTCACGGGTTTTACCAATCCCCCGTAATACTGTTTTTGAGAATTGCTAAAATTGAAAAATAGCCTGGTCTGCGTTGTGCTTCCGACCTTTCACCTAAGTTAAGCTTATCATCTGATCATCGTTTCTGTTCAGAGAGCTTCACTGTTAGGCTAAGCCTAATATATATTATTCTTACTGAAGTTCTTCAGCAAATCTTTAGTTGTTCGATGAAATAATTTAATAAAAAAAATTACTAAAGAAGATCAGACAAGACGATCTGAATAAAGACCACGATGACAGCCTTGTGGGTTGAGAATATCATTGCTAACCCACCACAGCCTTCAGTGAGAGCCTTCAGTCTTCAGTGGGTAGACTTCAAAATTTCAAAAAAGGGAGGTTAAATTAAATGTACGTCCAAAAATTGAGCAGCGTGCAGCAGACATACGCTCCCCAAAGAGAGCCTATTTTGTCCATGATTTGACGCCATACCCATTTTGTACATTGGTTATCAGTTTATCCAGGGTAATCCAATCGCTATTACGTTGACTGTTTAAACTATCGATTAATCGCGTGATGTCCTTACATTAACAATTCGTAAATCAGCAAGAAATCGAAATTCTTGCACGGAAGCCATGATGGAAGCGTGCTTTTGAACCAGCAAAGCGAACAAAAGAATAATAGATCTAACATTCCATTCGAATGCTCTGTATAAAGACCCTATAAAAATCATGCACACGAAAAATACCCTCGCACAATCGATATTCTTCATGTTGTTCCTTTGCAAAACAAAGACAGTTACTGTACATTTACCTTTATCTGTCAATCGGCCTTAAGCTCCACTGTTTCTATTCAAAAGAGCTGGGTGAATTGAAGATTCCAACGTAAGCAAAAGGACGTCGCGACGTACGAACGTGAACAAAAGTTGAAAGGCGGAAACAATTGCGTTTCTAAGATTCATGAGTAGAAGGTCTTCAAACTGAGGGAGTGGGGGTGTGGTGTTTGCTATGTTTACTCATTCTGGACAGTATTAATTAACCAAATCTCTTCGGTAGCTCAGTTGACATATTTCTTTTCTATTTTAGTTATGAATATGTTCGTTGACAGGCTCCGTAAGAATAAGATCGAGTTTTCAGGTGATTCTAGAACAAGAGGATTTCTTATCTCCTGTGTGAAGAGAGATTGCGTGACAAAATCCCGTGCTCCACGCTAGGAAACCTTGTCTTTACGGTTCCTTTAAAAGGCCTAATCACGAAGAGGCAGACTCCCCAAGAAGACGAAACAAAGTTGTATCCAGTTCACAAGCACATATTTCAGGTAGGCATATTAACAGTACAACTCGAGAGTTACTTCAGTTTTTCAACCCTAACCCTTAGCTATTCGAAAGGGAACATTTTAAAGCACCAAAAGCAATTTCATCCCAGTTAACAGCAATGTAGCTTAAAATTCTATTTCAAAATCAACAAACATTTAAAACAAGACTTTTCAGGGGTGATGAATAGAAAGTAAAAGATGGGAAAAGGCATGGGGTAGGAACAACCTCGTCCCCTGGGTAGCTCTTCTTCCCGTCCAGGCGGGAAGAAGAGAGACCCTGGGAACGAGGTTGGGGCAGCAATTGGGTCGAGTCTCCCTTCTATAGCTCAGAAGGAGGTCGGACACTTATTGAGAATTACATAACGTAATGTTGACACTTCGAATTTTATTTTCAATAAATGTTTCAGTGTAAAAAAGAAAATCTAAAATCGCCACTCAGGATTGAACCTGTGACCTCAGCTAGGCTCAGACATACATAGCCTACCATACCACAGCGACCACCTAGCTTCTCAGGTTGTTAAGGCCTAAATTTAACTATATAAACTGCTAACCTCAACTGAAAGCTAACCAGTTCCTTAGTTATGTAAGTCTTAATAAGGTATCCGACCTCCTTCTGGGCTATGGAACCTAGACTCTTCCCAGGAACTGATAGAAACATATATGTTAAGCTAGAAAATCAGAAACTCTTGTCTCCCCACCCCCCCCCCCACTCCCGAATTTTCAATTCTCCCAAACTTGTTTTCAAAGGATTTCCGGTGTCAAGGTACAACTTCATTTTTGTGAGTGATTTTAAACAAAACTGGACCATTATTTTTGGATTTCAGCGAATATTAGAATATTGTTTTGGCATCGGCTCCTAGCTTAAAATGTTGACATAGCCCGTTTGAGCTGATCCCAAAGGTGTCTGCCTCAATATAGAACCTGAAAGAAAAAAATACTGATTACAAAATGTTCTCTTAATGTTTTAAAAATTGAAAGTACAGTTCTACTTGCATATATTTATACCATAAATGACTAAAATAAGGCCTCCCTCATATCACACAAAAAGCTGCCTTCTCAGAAATCCATTGGGTGGTTGATGCAGTATGTTGCTACAGCATTTATGATTGAGCTCAACCCTCTTTTGAGATGTAAAATATCCTTCAATTTTAATGAAGCCATATAAGTACCTGCTCCAATAAAACAGAAATAAATCCATGATTCAATTGTTTGAAAAGCAATTTATTGACATGCTTAAAAAGCAAGTTTCACTTTCAAATCAGTCAACTATTAGAGCAGTTTTCAATTGAGTGTCGAAAGTAATTACACAATTGCATTGGTTTTGCATTGCTACGCTTTGTGATTGGCTAAAAAATCTCGCGCCACTTTCTCGACCAATTGGAAGTAAAACCAAAACCAATCGTGACTTGCTCGCACACGTTTTCCCACGCTTGGCGCCGGCGACATGTAATTGCTTCGAGCTCTGATTGGTTCATTGGATTGTTTACGACTGTTGTGATCACAGATTCAGAGTAATTACTTTGGTTTTGGTTTTACAACACTCAATGAAAAACCGCTCTAATTAGTCAACTAATACCCTTTGTGCCAGAGGCTTTTCTCATGCTCCCATCTCTCTCATATTACACACCCTTATACATTTATCTCTTATTGGGGGTTTTCACTTACATCATATCAAAATTCAGAAGCATTAAACAACATAATTTGGATTCCAAAGTGTTTATGGAATTGTAGAGAGTTTAAAACTACACATCTTGGCCAAATTTTGAAGCGCAAGAGCATTTCGTTCAAGAGTTATAGGCAAACAAGTATTAGACATTTTTAGTAAGAAATGTATTATAACACTGGTATCCATATACCATGTTAGAAACAGCTTTGTAGGCCATATACTTCAGGTTTTTGAATTTTTATGACGTCATGTGAAAACCCCCAATATAATGTTCCGATTTATCGAAACAGTGGCTGCGAGAAAACCTCTGGTACACATGGTAGTCAACCAAAGGTTAGTCCTAAAACTGAAAGACAAATAATTTATTTTTAATTTCTGTGAGAAGTTGAAATACATGTGCGATGTTTTGCTTGCACTGGTGATGCGATTTTTTAAAAAATTGTTGCGTCGTCAGTGCATGGTAAAAATCACGTGTAGCCACCCATGAACATGCGAGGCGACAGCTGAAAAAATCACAAAAAAGTCACAAGAGTTGAATATTTCATGACAAAATTGCTTGTGTACTTGCCATACAACTTTTTTCTTGCACTTGCGACAGGACTTAGGAGTATCTAGCCAATAAGGTTTAAGAACTAAAAAGAGACTCGGGCTTAATTACCAACGCAGTCTCGTGTAGTCTTTGTTGCAAAATGTTGTCACCAAAATTTGCCATGTGTTTAGTTACCACCATGCCCTGCTGTTGCAAGAATTTTTCAAAAAAATTACATCAACCATGCAAGCAAAAAAATTGCATGTGTATCACCAAACGATTTTGGAATTCAACTATTAAAGTAGTGGATGCTAGGAATGTATGTAATAAAGCGTTCCATTGTTAAATATCAGTTCTGCTCCAAATCAATTTATTTGACTGATGTGGACATCTTTTTCTCTGGTATAATTCATGGCTTTGAAAACTGCACAATGAGCCAAGAATGATTCATCTGTGTCTGTGAGAAAATAAAAATAATAATCATTAGTAAATTTGTACTTCTGGATAATAATCTTCCGGATTTCTGATTGGGTCCCTCCGCTCTGGATCTGAGCCATTATCTTTAAGTTGACCAAATATGGAAAAATGATGACAAATTGTTTGAATGGTTTGTTTACATCGAGCTGTGCTGTGCACGTGCTAATCACGCCATTAAACATTTGCAACATTGAAATCGTCGAAAAGATGTTAAACACTAAAACAGCTACTACATTGTATATATTATCATTAAAAAATAAAATAAATCGTCTTTATTTAACGAGGGTGACATTAAATAGTCATAAGACTAACAAACCTGTGGCCCTCGGATTCCAGATCGAATTGGAATTTGGAAGTGTTGGTTTTAATATCCGATGCGACCTTAAAGAATAACTGTTAATTATCATAGAACAGTTTGTTATCATTATTTTAATATTACTTCTATAATTCATTAATAATCCATAAGGAAAACAGATATTTATGTTTTTTCAGCAAAATTGTGGAGTAGTTAGTCATGCAACGCATGATCATGTTTTACAGAACAAAATATAGCAGGATTTTTTTAGTATAATTTAGCAGCATTGTCCAGGGGTTTCTATGCCTGCCTCGCCATTTTAACCTTTTCCTTCCCAGAGTCAATTATGGAGACATGTAGTGTAGTTCTAACTTTTGAATCTGTCGACAAAATCCTATGGAGTGACCATTCAAATGAAACCTCTTCAGCAGTACTTTTGCATGGTACCATTTGTTCTAACTTTTGAGTCTGTTGATGAAATCCTATGGTGTGACCATTCAAATGAAACCTCTTCAGCAGTACTTTTGCATGGTACCATTTGTTCTAACTTTTGAGTCTGTTGATGAAATCCTATGGTGTGACCATTCAAATGAAACCTCTTCAGCAGTACTTTTGCATGGTACCATTTGTTCTAACTTTTGAGTCTGTTGATGAAATCCTATGGTGTGACCATTCAAATGAAACCTCTTCAGCAGTACTTTTGCATGGTACCATTTGTTCTAACTTTTGAGTCTGTGAATGAAATCCTATGGTGTGACCATTCAAATAAAACCTCTTCAGCAGTACTTTTGCATGGTACCATTTGTTCTAACTTTTGAGTATGTGGACAGAATCTTATGGTGTGACCATTCAAATGAAACCTCTTTATCAGTACTTTTGCATGGTACCATTAGTTTTTCAAAATTTTACAAAATGAAATTTGAGATTTTTTTTGAATTTTATTCTTTGGCACTCTTGAAAGTTAAAGGTTAATAGCAGAGAAGGTCCCAGGGATGAAGTTGATTTCTCACCTCCTGCAGCACTTGATAACTCCACCCAATCAGCTAACCACTGTACCAGGGCCTCTGGGTCAACATCAGTAGTATCCAGGCCTCTTGAGTGGCAAACCTGTCAGAAAAGGAACTGGGTCATAACCATTGCCAAACTTGAGAGAGGGGGAAGGTGGGGATACTTCTCACAGTGTTTGGTGACCTTGTTTCAGATTAAGGATCAAGTCGTGCATGAAAAAAAAAGGCCTTAGTGACTGCAAGGAAAGTTTTCAACAGAAATTGTAAAAATCATATTAACTGACTAAACAGCTTTTACATTATACCTGTTTATAATAACTGACTGTCAAAAATTGAGTTTGTCTCGGTGTAAAAACCTGTGACTTTTTTCTTTGTTTTTCACCTTTGTGGTCTTGCATTCCCAGTTGACTCTATTGTTTTATACCTTTCTTTCTTTCTCTTATGTCACTCGTGAGTTTGGCAGGTTTATAAACCGAGGATGAGCCCAAAAATTAAATGCCAAATTACATTATACATAATTATGTAAGCTCCCAGCAAGCAGTGCTTTTCTTATTTATATTATTTATATTATCTGTAGTTTTTCTTTTCTTGTTTAGTGTGTTCTTGCAAAATGTATATATCTATTGTTATGAGTAAAATAAAATTGTATTGTATTGTATTGTATTGTATTATTTACTTGTACCAGTAGTGTTGGAGTCTGGAAAAATCCTACACTGTAAATACATTTATGTGGTGCTCTGCTTTCCAACAAAATTGTTTCTTTTTTCTGCAAACTGTTTGGTTGCAAACTGTTGTTAATGACAGAATTGAGATAATAAAATAATATTTATAATAATAATAATGTAGAAAACATCCTCACAGTTGTGTTTGCAATAGTATTTTAAGCAATTGCAAATAGCCTGAAAAACGAATTCAGGGCTTCAACGTGACTTGAACCCATGACCTCCTTGCAACCAGTACAATACTCTACCAAGCTATAAAGCTATGGAGCCACACACATTGGGAGCAAGGTCAATAGTGTTCATATGTGTTCCCATGAAATGATTCTCGCAGTTGTGTTTGCAATTTTAAGAAATTAAACTTTACAGTAAAATTACATCTACCGCTATCATTTAGCTCAAGCTTAAAACAAGGAAACATTTTCTCACAGCTTTCAGTTGTTCCCCATGAAGATTCGCCAGTCCTTCTCTCTTCAATGCAGCATCCTCTTTTTTAATTGATTTCAACAGGTGCTTCAGCCGAGCTCGTAAAACTCTTTTTGGAAGCCATGGGCTGATAAGCCATACGTGACTAAGTTTTTTCTGTAAAGATATAAATACATTTAATACACATGACCATCTCAATGGGTACCTACATGTAATGATCCCATGATGGTGTTATTCAACAACAGAACCTTCAAAAGTGGTATATACTTCATGGTAGTTTTAATTTATGCACGTCAAAGAATCCGGCACTTACTTAGGGCTAAAAACTCATTTTAAAATGGTTAGCTTTTATTTACTGTTATGGATATCACTACCCATAACAGTAAATAAAAGCTAACCATTTTAAAATGAGTTTTTAGGATCCCTATATGATAGGATCCCTATATGGTGTGTTACAATGAATTATGTACCTCAAAAGTACTACTGACAATGTCATATTTTTAAAGGAGCTATGTCATGGTGATAGAAATCTTGAGAAATCTTGAGCTCATAATCTAACTGTTAAACAGAACACTTAAGAGGAAAATATCAAGTGAAGTTTCTAAGAGAATATAAAATATAATCAGTCTTCAGCGTGCTTTCCAAGACAGAAGCGATGAACTTGAAAAAATTGGGCAATCCTCCTCCATCCTATCCATCTACAGCCTAAGACACATTTTTACTCTTAGAGCACTGGTATAATAATTTTAAACATAACTTGACTCTTATTTTTGGGTTTTCACTGATATAAAGATGTCTTGACTTTTTAAAGTAACACTAAAAATGATGACAGAGCCCCTTTAACCCATTGACACCTGAGGATTTTTACGTTTTTGAGTGATTTTCTGTATACACACGCCCCATAGGATTTCGTGACTTCATATTTGGAGTTACCATTGAAAGTGCTGCTGTTCTAAAACACTGAAGGCTCGAGTTTACTGGAAACGTCATTGTGACGTTGGCATTTTGCTTCGTTCATTCTCAATAATGACTTCAATATCATGTTTCTGCGATTTTTGGTAAGTTCACAGCTATTTTTCATTTTTAGTAGCTGCCTGATGAGCATCATTAAGCTTGAAGGTAGTTCAGAGTCCACTTTCTCAATGAACCGCGTTAGGTGTTGTACTTCGTTAACAAATTTGGCTCGTGGCTCGTTGAACTGGAAAAATGGCTGCCAGGAAACGAAGTAGCTTTGGGACTCGACTCTGGGTGAATTTCTCGACCTACTGCAGCATATTTTGGAAGTTACGACCACAGGAGAACGCAACAAGCGCGAAATTTCAGCGGTGGGTCGGAGTGGCTGTGGACCTAGTATAAATATGAAATGTGTGGAGGATGGAAGGAACGCTATCAAAAAAATCTCGCTATTTCCCAGCATGCAGTGCAGTGGTGATGTTGAAAATTGAGGCAAAGTGAGTATGCACTAGAATAAGAAGCTGTAGCTCGGCCCTAGCAACGAATAAGAGCAAAAAAATTCACTGCTAAGCTAGGACTAGGACTGAATTTTGCTGTAAATGTTGACTTTTGGGTTTGCCACAGTGATTTGAATAAAAAAAACTAAAGGCAAAAACGTGATTTTTGTTGTTTTTCTATGACGTTAAAAACAGTCATTTTTGTTATTGTCCAATTTGTTATTGTATCTCAATTTGAAAGACTTTCTTGCCAATGCTCACAACTGCTAGTTAAGGCAATGTACGCACAATTGAGAAAGTTACAATTTTTTAAAGCAGTGGAGTCTTGTACGGGCGGTTCAGGTGTCAATGGGTTAAACTGGTTCCAAGATACTTTATACCTGCTGCCAAATCTATTGGATTATTTAGAAGGTTCCCAATCTGAACCTCCCTGAATAGGTCAACAGTGCTCCCAGATACAATGTCAGTGAACATGGCATATTCTGATACAGACACAGTCGATGTTCTAACTTTAACACAGAAAACCATTAACATCAGCTGATTAATTTTGACATATGTTTTAATTTGTTCATTATTTGTTTACAAATATTATTATTGCCTAAGTGCTGCAATTCTCAAAGAAGTGTATTATTGTCAGGGCCTGTTAGAGTTCAAACTGTTTAAAACTTTTAATTTTTACTAGCTTATTCCTTACCAGATGGTAGCGAGGCAGATGATCAAAACTGAGAAGTTCTCCCTTAAAAAATTCCACTGCACTAAGTAGCTCTTCGTTTGAAGGATGCTGTTTGTTTACAACCTAAAAAAAGTTATCAAGAGCAGATCTTTACATACAAATTGTTATATAAGCCTGGTTTTCATATACGCTGAAAATCCTAGACATTCGGAAATTTTCCTGTTTCCTGACCCTCCCAGATTTTGCTGATATGTCGGGAAAATTGACGATTATCACAGAAATCTGGGATGTGTAAGGAAAATAGAAATGCTTCAGATTTTTTGGGATTTGTCCCCAACCACCTCAGATGATCGGGGATATTTAAGATTTTGCCTTTCATAAGTCGGCAAAATCTGAGACAGTCAGGAGCGAAATCCCTAAGGTCTGGGATTTTCCTGACATATGAAAACAAGGCTAAACTACCCCGGGGTGGGTTCTCGGGTATGTTTTGGATGGGAATGTGATGCCCGGTTCCCCAAATTTGGACAACCGTTTTAGAAAGAAATTGCACTTAACCCTTTCATATTTCCTGAGTTTTTCTACCCTTTTTTCCAAACTCATAAGTAAAATCTTAATGGCCATGGATAATATACCATTTGAAAGGTCTTGATGAGTGTAGTTCTTATTTCATATCAAAATTGGGAAAGGAAATCATGGCTTTCACATAAACAGGCTGAAAATGTCAAAATCAAAAAGTTCAGAAATGCTTCAATTTTCCGACATACTAGGTATACCCCCAAACTATAGCTTATTTTGCAGCTCTCAGTTAATAGAGTAACATGAGCTATGTCTCACACTGCAAATGTGTAAAACAAAAAATTGTCAAAAGTAACAGTGGTGAGTCAACCATATCATAGATAATAGGGGTTACAATTTTATTCTGAAAATTGAACTGATCTTTCCGAGACCATTTTTGTGGCAAAATTTCATTGAAATAGACCAAATATTAACGATTTTATGAACTTTTTACGTCGGTCAATGTAAACAGGAGTGAAAGGGTTAAAATGATACCCCGTTTCATGGCCCAATAAAATTCATGGCAGGAAAAAAAAACTTGAAACTTCATGGCCTCAGAAAATTCATGGGCATGAAATTCATGGGTATGAAAATCCATAGCCTATAAAATTCATGGCCCATGAAAATCCATGGCCTATGGAAATTCATGGCCTAAGAAAATTCATAGGCATGAAATTCATGGCCTATAAAAATCCATGGCCCATGAAAACCCATGCCCTATGAAATTCATGGCCTATGAAAACCCATGCCCTATGAAATTCATGGCCTATGAAAACCCATAGCCGATGAAATTCATGGCCTATATAAATCCATGACCCATGAAATTCATGGCCTATGAAAATTCATGGCCTACATGTATGAAAATTCATGGCCCAAGAAAAATTCATGGCCTGTGGAACTTCATGAGCAAAAAATCCATAGCCTATAAAATTCATGGCCATGAAATTCATGGCCTATGAAAATCCATGATCTATGAAAATTCATGGCCTATGGAAATTCATGGACTAAGAAAATTCGTTGGCATGAAATTCATGGCCTATGAAAACCCATGGCCCATGAAATTTGTGGCCTATAAAAATCCATGACCAATGAAATTCATCGCCTATGAAAATCCATGGTCCTTGAAATTCATGGCCTATTAACTTCCATGGCCCATGAAATTGATAGGTATGAAAATCCATGGCCTATGAAATTCGTGAGCATGAAATTCATGGCCTATGAAAATTCATGGCCTACAAAAATTTATGGCCTTGAAATTCATGGCCTATAAAAATCCATGGCCCATGAAAATTCATGGCCCTTGAAATTCATGGCCTATAAAAATCCATGACCCATGAAATTCATGGGTATGAAAATCCATGGCCCATGAATTGTATGGCCTATGAAAATCCATGGCTCATGAAAATTCATGTCCTATGAAAATCCATGGCCTATGAAATTCATGTTCATCAAATTTATGGCCTCTGAAAATCCATGGCCGATGAAACTCCTTGGCCTATGGAAATTCATGGCCTATGAAAGTCCAAGGCCCATGAAATTCATGGCCTATGAAAATTCATGGCCTCTGAAAATTCATGGGTATGAAAATTCATGGCTCATGGCAAATGAAAATCCATGGCCCATGAAATTCATGACCACCCAGACTCAGGGCGGACCTAAGAAAATCCATGGCCCATGAAAATCCATTGCCCATGAAATTCATGGCCTAAGAAAATTCATGGCATATGAAAATCCATCGCCCATGAAATTCGTGGCCTAAGAAGATCCATGGCCCATGAAAATCCATTGCCCGTGAAATTCATGGCCTAAGAAAATTCCATGGCATATGAAAATCCATGGCCTTTGAAAATTCATGGCCATGAAAATTCATGCCATAGGAAAATCCATGACCTATAAAAATGCATGGCCTATGAAATTCATAGCCATGAAATTCGTGGCCTATGAAAATCCATGGCCTATGAAAATCTATGGCCATGAAATTCATGGCATTTGAAAATTCATGGCTGCTGGTAATCACAAGAGGAATTGAGGCGCAAAATGGCAGTTGGCTTTCTGCTTGACAATAACTTATAATATTTTTTAATGAAAACCTAGGTGAAGCTCCAGTGGAGTGGGTCACCTGTGAAACATGTGCAATTTTATAATGTACCTGCCTACAGCAATAAGCAACAGCCATGAATACACCTTATTTGATGGTTAGACAGATAATACCCTCATATACTATATTTTACAAGTTGTATAAGTTGTATTTTTCCGAGCCTTGAAGGGGTGAGGGAAAATGCAAGCCATGAGTGTATTACCTGTCAAACCTTCAAAGGAAACTTGCAGCAATCTGAGCAAGGGGACGCTGATCACTCACATTACATGTCACAAGACATGGCCAAATATGGGATGTAAATATGTGGAAATGACGGCTGGATATGTGCGGACTTAGCTGATTGTTGCTTGCCACATCAACTACTTATATTTTTGTTAAAATAGCATAATAAGGGATTTATTATTCAACTGTTTAATTTTCTAATTACTGGTAACTTCTTGATATATAGCTGTCATTTTTCACCTAGTATTTCAATCTCATTCTGAGCACACGCACTTACAATTAACTTTGTTCTGTTCCTAAACTGTACTACACTTGCATATGTTGCGCGTTGCCTTGCCCTTATATGGTTAAATGTCATAGCCAAATAATAAATTAATGTACATATTGTACCTTAACTGAAGTAGACATCAGGTCTGTAGATTGACTGTTTGCTTTATAACTCAAGGCCAGCCGCCCAACTTCTCTAACAATGGGAAGATAATACCTTGTTCTTCTTCTAATATCCTGCAATGCGAACTTCTCCTGCTGGTGCGGCTGCCAATAATGGCGGGATAACAGTTGTTTGGGATAAAGGAAGCTAGAAATACACATAAAAAGTATATTCGACTTTTGAATACAAATATATGGGAATCGTTTCTCCCATAAAGATCCAAGTCGAATTTACAGTAGCCAGACTATCCTGGGGAATCCTGCTTACATGTAAACTCATAGAGGTCTGTTGTGAGTTTTTTTATTAATAATAAAGGTTATTAAAAAAATTA
This sequence comes from Cladopsammia gracilis, assembly GCA_022457155.1. NCBI lineage: Eukaryota > Metazoa > Cnidaria > Anthozoa > Scleractinia > Dendrophylliidae > Cladopsammia > Cladopsammia gracilis. Next base: position 631,443 of record JAJGOT010000007.1, read on the forward strand.
CTGGATGACAAAGACCAAATTATCAGAGACAGTAGAGATTTTTGTTCATTGTATGATTACAAAGATAGCCTAATACACATGTAAATTGTGGAGTACTTAATATTATGTCTTTAGGACATAACACAAGCACAAGTGCTATATAGGTTGAAAATCTAACATGCTAAGCCCTTAATCAACGAGTCAGATGTCAACAATTTAATCAGATGTCAACACTTCTTAAAAAAACAAGGCAAATTACTGAACAGAATTGAAATGCAACACTTACGCTACAAATGGTGCTGCATAGCCCAAGAATGGAATAAAGAATCCCACAACGACAGGCAAACTCTTAAGAAGGTCTTTCCTTGTCTACAAAAGAACAAACTAACAATATCAATTTTTTAAATTTACGTACTACATGTACCCTGTTATCAAGACAGGCACTTTTTCTCTAGCAGAGGAAAGATATGGAAAACAAATGCGTTATACATTTATTTTATTTTATAACCAGCCAACAACCCTTATTAAAATAAACAACTTAATGGTAACTTTTCTGCCAAAAAGTCTGTCAACATTGATTGCATATTTCAGCTGGTTAAGGTTGACACACACAAGGCAACTATTCTAAATCTAGTCACAGCAACCAAAATTTGGTCACTGCTACTACCGTAAAGTTCTGACAGTAACAATCCTCGTCACTTTTGGAATTAGCAGCCTTTGGTACTTTTTATTTTGGGGGGGTCCTTACCTTTTGGGAACAAAAACCATTATATAAAGCTGGTGTGAGCTCTTTTTCCAGGGCAAATGAAACAAAAGACAGCAATTCAAAACAATAACAAAAATTGCTGTTGAAAAATGAGACCCAATTCATCAGTTTCACGTTAGGGCCACATGGGTGAGCTCCACATATCTAGATTGGTCTTGTTACTTTAGGGGAGCTTGGCTACTTTCGGAGTTGCTACTTTCGGGGGCTCGCTAATTTGGGATTTGTTAGCAGCCACAAAGTTTTGACATTACTTTTGGAGTGCTGTTACTTTCAGAAATTTACAGTAGTTGCAAATTCAAACTGGTTATTAAAAATTACAGCAATTAGTTGCAGTGACTTGTTCCTGCAGTTTCACATGTTTATGGCTTGTGCCACTATTTGCCGTGACCAAATAATAGAATTAACTAAAAAAGGGCCAAATCAGACAGTCACTGTCACTTTTATGTTCCCTAAACAATCATATCAAACCCATGCCATCTTTATAATTTGAGGTCAAGAGCACCCTCTTCGCCAGGGATCTCTCAGTAAGTATGTCAGGAGTACTAACCAATTATTTTCCTGGCTGAAAGAGTCACAGAAAAAATCTTGTGGTGTGGTCAAGTTTGTGTGATTATTGATAATGAAAAATCAGATTTTTCTGTTCGGAAAATGCACAGGGACACTAACACAAGACTAAAATTGTGTTCTTCTAAATGTCAACTAGAGGTGTTTGCAACTGGTTTAGATACAGAATTTGGCTTAACTGCAGAATACCGGGCCACACAAGAACACTTCTAGAAACAGTGGATACGTGTCTACGCGGCTACTTAGATACCTTAGCCCGTAGCCGCATAGCCAGGCATAGCCACGTAGCTGCATAGCCATGTAGCCACTGTCCCCTGGAATAGACATACAATATTTATATTCCTCATTCTTAAAAGGTGAAAAAAGAACAAGTGTAGGGAAAGAATGACTGCGTAGCCACGTATCCAGCTTTTTCCAGGGTATAGCTTCGAAGTGGCCGGGTATTCTGCAGTTACTCCCATAATTCAAGAGAACTGTGCACCATTGACTGTGATCATAATATGTACCGGGTATGCTGTGGTTCAAATTTTTCTTTGGTTTGAAAATTTTCAAACCAGTCTGATTTTTGTCTTCCTTTGTCTCAGAATACAATAATGAATCTGAGACAAAGGAAAATAAGAATTAAACTGGTTTGAAAATTTTCAAACCAAAGAAAAATTTGAACCACAACATATACATGTACAGCTATCATATAGCGTGCAATTTTGATAAGTCATCCATGATTAGCAAATAACTAGCTAATATCAGTCAGTTTAACTACCTTTAGATAACTGATCGATCGTATGATATGTTAACTATGATGCCTATGATTGCATTGCCCGGAAAAATATGATCCTTGACCGAAAAAAGTTTTCATAGCTTCACAGTGGTAAATGTGTGCGCATACCTGATGTAAATGAATTATTTCCTCCGTTTTTAAAATGTCCCAGTTGTAATTGTTATTTTTTAACTTCTTTTGTATTGCAAACATCAGCTTTACATCTTTGCCTAACTGTTTACTTCCAGCAACAAACGTGTCGACAACTTTACGAAATTTTTTAACACGCGAGTCTCCTCTCGTTGAGTTTGCAGAAGATGTAGAAAAGTTCGTCTTTTGATGACTATCCAAACGACAGTAAATACTTCCAGCTGCTCTTACATAAGTTAACGTTCTTTGGTGTAGGACGCGGCAATGGCAGATTGTTAAAATACGGTAGCAACATTGCGTTGGTCTGCGAAAACCAGACATTGTCGCCATATTTCTTTCTGTTTATGAAGAGAAATCGAGCGAGACTGAACACTACTCGTCTCCATTCCTCGACTAACCAACGACTTTAGCAGGGAGGGGACGGAGAGGTCAGATGGTTGGTTCTTTTTTACATTCAAGCTTCATAACGTTTTGTAATGTGCAGAAGAATACATATATTTGGTCGAAATATATTCAAAAGCCAAATTTTGAAAGTGTTAAATACAGACTTTAGCTATTTTCTTTATCAGTGTATTTGCAATGCCCCCACTCCCTTCCCCCCATGAATTATTTTTGTCGTCTCTTTGCCCAGTCTTCCTCAGTCATGCCGGACGATTTCAGCTGAGTTTCGATATCGCATAGCCTATCGCATGTATGTTCCTGAAATTACGCGTGTCTTGACATATTCACAGTTTAGAATATTAGCAATGCTTTCAACTGGAGCAGTGCTTCGAAAAAGCTGCTTTTTCAATCAAACTGGATGGAGAACCCGAGTCAGAAATCTACGCCCGTTTCACAGAACAAGTTTTCTTCACCAAAACGCCCCGGAATCTTGGCTTTCTAAAGCTTCGAATGTCGTTTATAATAAGAGTGAAGCTTTGTTGCGAAACTCCTACAAGAGACTCGGGGGCATTGTTCAAACTTTTGATGATCTGCTGGGAATTTCCGAAGTCAACGAAGCGCAATCGAGCGTCAAGAAAGCAGAGGGCGATTTTATGAAAACTCGGGGTCAAGTGCAGATGGCCAAAACCGCGCTGGACTCAATTCAAGAAAGACTGCGTGAAGTACGCCGGAAATTAGATCGTGTTCCTCGTGATGACGAGCGTTATCTAGCATTGGCGACTGAGGAACACAAGATACTGGTTGAAGAGAAAAAAATGAAGAGTGACTATGAAAGTTTGGAGGCATCGGAGAGAGATCAGTTTGCGCTCCTATCAGGGGCTGTCCGAGATTCTCACGAAAGAGAGAGGGCTAGGGCCGAGAGGACCAAACACTGGTCTGTGATTGGGTCTGTCGGTGGTGCGGCACTTGGTAAGAAATTCATGTATCTTCTTTTTTTTTTGGGGGGGGGGGGGGGGGTAAGCTGACAGGGGTGTAGCTACCTGTACACACGTATGCACATAGGTGGGGGGAGGGGGGTATTTTAAAATTTGATTGTGCGTACCTCTGAAAAAGTCGTGGCTATGCCCCTGGCTGATAACCACATTCAGTTCTAAACACTGGTGACGGACGTTGTCCAGGATAGGGCAAGGCTGTCCTCCTGCAGCATTATCATCAGCTTCAGTGAGGGGTGGAGCCTGGTATGACACAGTAAATTAGCGTATTGGGCATTTCAAAGTCCCTATATTTCCACTCATGGGGCATTTTATTTTTTATCAAATGAAATGCTATGTATTTCCCTAACCACATATACATGTAGGACCACACATAGGCATACACATAGGCATACACATAGGCATGTGTATGCTTTAAACTCCCCCCCCCCCCCCCCCCATGGAAGCCAATGATATGTGCATAGCTTTATTGCAGTCCTAGAAACAACTGAATGTGTAAAAAAGAATAACGAATGTCTATGTAATGTGTAAGTCAACTCCAAGTTGAACCCCTCCCCCACCCAAACACTCTGGTATGGCCCCTCCCCTCCCCCCTCCCCCAGGCAAACACTCTGGTATGGCCCCTCCCCTCCCCCTTCCCCCAGGCGAACACTCTGGTATGGCCCCTCCCCTCCCCCCTCCCCCAGGCGAACACTCTGGTATGGCCCCTCCCCTCCCCCTTCCCCCAGGCAAACACTCTGGTATGGCCCCTCCCCTCCCCCTTCCCCCAGGCAAACACTCTGGTATGGCCCCTCCCCTCCCCCCTCCCCCAGGCGAACACTCTGGTATGGCCCCTCCCCTGGATCTGCCACTGAATTCCGCTTTTTTTTCTGTTACATTTTTAAGATTACTTACCATATTTAGTTATATTTTTACAGGTATCTTAGGTTCCACTGTGGTTAACTACATTCGCTTGAAGCAGATCAAAAACTCTATCAAAGAAACTGGAAACACCTTAATAGAAAAAACCAATGAACTGACAGACCTTGTTAAAGCGCAAGATGATCAAATAGGAACACAAGCAACTAAGCTGAAGGATTCCTTTTCAAGTCAGAGTAAATTATTGGAGCAAAAACTCGAGGAATTAGGAAATGTCTTGAACTTTTTTATTTTGAATTTAGCATCTGAACCACTTAAGGAATTTGGGGTCCATATTCAGCCTCCAGTTATCAATAAAAGCTTTGAAAGTGGACAGTTTTCAGCTGTCAATCAATACCATGGAGATATTAAGGACTTAATTGACAGCATTGTATCAAGAATTGATTCCGTAATTGAGGTTATGAACATAAATCAACTGAAAATGCAAGGAGATCTTAAAACACTGCAGCTAAATCTGGAGAAAATTGACACCTCTGTTCTTCAAAATGAGGAGAGAACTGTGATGGAATTAAATAAGCTTGCCAAATCCCTAAAGAGCCAATCTGTTCCTGCTAGTGGACTTAAAGAAGCTACTCCCAATGAATACTTAGAAAATACTCAATGGTGGATGAAGGCCAGTGTTTTTACCTCTGTAATATGTACTGTTTTAACAGCAACTGCTTTAATGTATGAGATATTCAAATAAATGCACAATAAAAAAACGACAATAAATTATTTTAATTTTTAATTCAAGACTTAGGAAAACGCTACAGCACAGTAAATGTTTTGCTGTCATTTGTGAAAGTTTAAATAAACCAAATTCGTTCTAGTTTACAAGAAACTAATTGGAGACACCTAACTAAAAGAACTAACCAAATTGTTATAAGAGAATTAAATTAAATTATTAACTTATAGCTATCACTTAGCATCTAATTGTTACATAAATAACAATCCTTACATTGATTGGATGCAATATTTGTCAGATCAATCTTTCTTATTTCTCTTTTAAAAGCTTTCACTGAATCAACCGTAACATGATCCGTAAAGCGAGAGAATCATATTTAATGACTAGTATAAATACACTGTAAATACACTTGAACCTAATGGCATGAACAGACGCAACGAAATTTATCTTCCACATATTTATTGTCAGGAATAATTACTGCTAGTCGTTTCTAGTTTTCAACCGTTACTTGTTTATTAGACTGCTATTATTTGTGAGCATTTTGTCTTAGCCGTTTTAAAATAATGTAACCGTTTGTTTCCATCTTCACTTACCGTAGCTTTCTTAGCCCCTGATGAAGGTTAGTATACTGGGCAATATTAAAATAAACCGAACAAATTCAGCTGTTTGATCAGCCTTGCATGTTAACGTTTTTTTTTTAATTTAAAGTAACCCTATCCAAGTATCACAATATCAAAAAGGTACCTTATTGAAGGACTGAACACCTCTACAACCATACCCTATCCCACGGTAAAAGCTTATGACAGTCCCCCCCCTACCCTCCCCACGCACGCCCGCGTGACATTGTTTAGTGTGCTTTTCTCACGCTCCCACTTCGGTGCTCGTTGGTCAGCCTTCGGCCGTTACCGACTGCTCACGAAAGCATGCCGCGAGAAAACCTCTGGTATCACTAATACAGACCTAAATAAACGGCCTCTCTCTCTATTAAAAAACGCCCGGTGCGTTTATTTCTTTTAGGGCGCTTTTACAGGGGCATAAATTCGAGAGGGGCGTTTATGCAGCGTTTTTAAAATATTCAGTCAAAACAATTGCATGTACCAATTGTATGCAGCCGGATGTGGAACAATGAAAAGGTCAATGAACCCTCATAAAGCCATCAGCACGTCAGTCATGTCAGACTGGCTGTTATTTGAGCTGGCTTTCTTTTCGCACAAACACGCCAAAGGTCCAACTGCACTAAGTCGTTCGTTTGTTACGGCGATTATCTTCGCTAAAATGCGTCCTCAGTCACAGTTTTCGAGGCTCGGTGTACCCTTGGTAATTGTAAGTGTGTTGATTGGAGTTGCGTTCATTTTAGCAGTTGTCTTGTTCCCGAAACCCGACAAAAGTGATGCGAAAGGTGAGTTTTGAGTAAGTTTCCGGGGAAATATCTGAAATATTGTATAATCGCCATCCCCGTGAATTAAAAAAAGGTCATGTTCTTTTAGCTCAGAAATAGTTACCATCCAGGGGAAGGAAAGACAGCCGAGTTTGCACCGCTCCTAAGCTATGATTTTATATCCATTTGGTCTCGTGTCTGCCGGGACATCTGAAAGATGGTGTGACACCCTGTGATACAAAATACCCGTCCTAGCTTTCGACGCTAGAAAGGAGAAGGATATGCAAGATATTGTGCGCGCGCGAAGCGCGTGGAGAGAGCGCGGAGCAAAGTGAGGAGGGAACGCTCTGCGCATTCTCTTCTCCGCTTCTTTCTAAGGCCTTCCACGCACGCTACAGACATCCGGACAGACTCAGACAGGACAGAACCCAATGCATCCTCGTTCCCAACAACAGTAACAAGGCCGTCCCTTAAGTGATTGGTTTCCCATCACGCTCACTCTCGTGAAAGTGAGTCAATCGGTCGAGGCACATAAAATAAAAAGAAAGAATTGATGTGCCTCTCAGACTAGTGCTTGTTTCAGTTAAACCTTCGTTTCCAAGTATGTAATGCTTAGAGATGTATGAATGTCGTCCATAAACATTTCCACAGGGAACCCAAACGCTTTATTAGCTAAAACATAATCATTTAATAAAATATTGTTATTTACCTGTTTTCCTGTGTCTCTTTGAGTCGTTTTGGAAGCGATTTGAATCAGAGCGAAGACGGTCACGACCTTGCACGTTTCAAATATTCTCTTGTCTGCCGCTTCGTAAATACGACGCGCCTATTACGTCTCAAGTTTGTATTATTATTAACTCAATTTCCCATTACCATTAACTATTAACTTTCCTCGGGGGAGAATCTCGTGTTTCAAGAAGAGAGAAGAGAACTTCTTCTCTCTCTTCTCTCCTTTCTCTTCCCCAAGGAGAGTTAATAGTTAATAATAATAGAAACTTGAGACGTAATAGGCGCGTCGCATTTACAAAGCGGCAGACAGGATAATATTTGAAACGTGCAAGGTCGTGACCGTCTTCGCTCTGATTCAAATCGCTTCCAAAACAACTCATAGACACAGGAAAACAGGTAAATAACAATATTTTATTAAATGATTATGTTTTAGCTAATAAAGCGTTTGGGTTCCCTGTGACATTTCTAAAGGGTAGCGATGTCAGCAAACAAAGTCTTGATTGCATTATTTTTTTGTAGAAGAATTTTAATTATGTGCTTGTAAATCAGTAGTTAAAAATCAAAATTTTACATTATTGTGCATCTATGCGCGGTGGCTATTATCTGCAAAGCAACAACGTAAAAGGACCTACTATTGCGTTTACGGTGTAACAGGTTTATTTTGATATAATAGCGAGAGTTTTTCTCAATACAACGCGCATATGATTGGTCGATTCTAACAAACGAACTGTTTTCCGCTGAATTGTCCTAAGTTTGCGAAAGCGGACCCGCTAGCGCACGTGATCAGACCGTGACGAAAGGTGGCATGATTATGATGCGATTGATGTTTACCTCGAGTGCTCGGCGCGTTTATCAAACTGTATTTTGTGTGTTGCTATATAACAAATCACTTATTTTCTGCAACAAATAGAAACAAATAGAATTTATGGTCCGGCTTTACGGTTGAATTCATTTACGTTTGCGCAATGCACTTCTTAAAATTAAACAAACATTTATCCATTGTTCTTTTCAATTTATCTTTGAATTCAACGCCAAAATAAATAACAAGAGATAAGCCCGGTTTCCATATGATCGCTACGATCGCTGCGATCGCTGGAAAAAAAGTTCAGCGATCGTAGCGATCATATGGAAACCACTCTCCAGCGATCGTAGCGATCACAGCGATCGCAGCGATCGTTGTCGCTGCGATCGCTGTGATTCTAATAAGCCCGGTTTCCATATGATCGCTACGATCGCTACGATCGCTGCGATCGCTGGAAAAAAAGTTCAGCGATCGTAGCGATCATATGGAAACCACTCTCCAGCGATCGTAGCGATCACAGCGATCGCAGCGATCGTTGTCGCTGCGATCGCTGTGATTCTATAGCCCGGTTTCCATATGATCGCTACGATCGCTACGATCGCTACGATCGTTGCGATCGCTGCGATCGCTGAAAAAAATAGTTCAGCGATCGCAGCGATTGATGGTTTCCATATGATCGCTGCGATCGCTACGATCGCTGAGAAAGAGAATGAAGATCGAGGGGACCTGGGTCTGACAATATCGTTTCGCCTCATTCTTGAAATTCAACATAGCGGCTGTGAATTGTTTTTAAAATTTGTTGTAAAGACAGTCGTATCTTTGCACTTGTTCCATAAAAAGGGCCAAATTGCACCCTTTGAGTGAGCTTACGCAGTGCATCATGGTATTTTTGCCGTCGCTGCGATCGCTGCGATCGCTGCGATCGCTGGAGAGTGGTTTCCATATGATCGCTACGATCGCTACGATCGCTGAGATAGAATCACAGCGATCGCAGCGACAACGATCGCTGCGATCGCTGTGATCGCTACGATCGCTGGAGAGTGGTTTCCATATGATCGCTACGATCGCTGAACTTTTTTTCCAGCGATCGCAGCGATCGTAGCGATCGTAGCGATCATATGGAAACCGGGCTTAACTCAGCGATCGTAGCGATCGTAGCGATCATATGGAAACCACTCTCCAGCGATCGCAGCGATCGCAGCGACGGCAAAAATACCATGATGCACTGCGTAAGCTCACTCAAAGGGTGCAATTTGGCCCTTTTTATGGAAGAAGTGCAAAGATACGACTGTCTTTACAACAAATTTTAAAAACAATTCACAGCCGCTATGTTGAATTTCAAGAATGAGGCGAAACGATATTGTCAGACCCAGGTCCCCTCGATCTTCATTCACTTTCTCAGCGATCGTAGCGATCGCAGCGATCATATGGAAACCATCAATCGCTGCGATCGCTGAACTATTTTTTTCAGCGATCGCAGCGATCGCAACGATCGTAGCGATCGTAGCGATCGTAGCGATCATATGGAAACCGGGCTTATTAGTAAATGAAACTACAGTACAGTCAACTCTCTTAAAAACGGTTTGAAAGACGGACATCTCCTAAGCCAAGTTTACATAGCGTAAAATGCCGCTTATAAGTAGCTGGGCATGTGATATGTGCGCTATATAAGTCTCTTTCTTTTTTTTTTTTTACAACATTGCAAGTTTTTTTTTGGCTGGCAAGCAAAAACTATTGTGATAAAGAACCGTTGTTTACTTAATTTGGTTTAACGTTTCGTAAAGAATTGCCGTTAATGAGCTGTAGAGTGGTTGTGCCAAAATCATACCGTCCAGAAGAACGTCGGACACCTTATTGAGACTTATATAACGTAATGTCGACACTTAGAATTTTATTGTCAAGTATAAAATCCCCACTCAGGATTGAACCTGTGACCTCAGCTAGGCTTACTGTACCACTGTACCACCAAGCTTCTCGGGTTGCTTAGTCCTAAATTTAAGTATATAGAAACTGCTACCCCCAACCTCAACTGAAAGCTAACCAGTTACTCACTCAGTTATATAAGTCTACAATAAGGTGTCCGACGTCCTTCTGGACGGTATGATTTGGGCTTGACCCCCTGTAACTTGCTTATATATAGAAGGGGGTATGACCGGAATAATGTTTTGTCCGTTTTTTAATTTATTTTAATTTATAATTTAATTAATTCATTTGTCAGTTGCAGGAGCAGATGTTAGTTAAAATTTTGGCCATTTATCAGTTGTCAGTTAAATTTAAGGCCATTTGTCAGTTGTCAGTTAATTGACTGTTAATAATTAATAAAGTAATTTAATTATTTCTTTTTTATCCAAAATTTAGCTAAAAAGGCACATAAAATGTAAGTTGCATCACTAATTCGAAAATTGCTACACTAATTACTTTTTTTTTTCAAATTTGGAATTGAAATCATTACAAGTAGCTTTCTATCGTTACTCTCCTGCTTGCCGGAGCATAACATTCCTCTCTAACTCTTAGACCCTTAGCTCATCAAAATTCACCTTATATTTGAAGCATATCGTGAAAAAGACAAACAATTATCGGAAGAGTTCTTTCTGTTCTTTGTTCGTTTGATTTAATTGGGCCGGGTTTTGTTTGTCAATGGCTCAATTGTGATTGGCTGGGATGAAGTGATCAGGGAATATTGCACTCGCGCAAACAGGCGCAGCCGTACCACTGAGTCCCGAAACTAGTTTTATGGTACCTGCAGTAATATCTGATACAAAAAGAGTCTTCTCCAAGGAACAGATTCCATGAACTTGCGTAAAGAAACGCGTTTCATCTGTTCCATCACTTACTCCTCCTTTTCATTAGCTTCTGTGTAAAATGACTCCTCAGATGTTTGGTCCACTTCGCACACAAACTCCTCCTGATAGGCGGAAGATAAGGAAGCTTCCCCTTCATCGTCTGATATCTTCCTTTCGCTAAATGTGAAGTTCAAACAGTTGGCGTCCAAATCATCTTCACCACCAATATCTGCATCTATGCCTTCACTTTTGAGGAAAAGACATCATGTCTCGAGTCAGACACATCGGAAGTGTACTGACATGTCAAGCTATGTCAATGTTTACTAATAAATCATTTGCCCTCAGTGTTTAAAGGAAGATTAAGTGGATGAACTTTGGGCTTCTGGATTGTGTTCGTTATAACGGGGATTTCGTTATATGAGGGTTCGTTATACCGGGGACTTCGTTATATAGGGGTTCGTTATGCCGGGGACTTCGTTATATAGGGGTTCCACTGTAATTGCATTAATTTTGCCTGTCATTGCGAGGGTCGCTGATATTTTCATTTCAAATATATGTCATTCTGTAGATGAAGCTACAACGGAACCTCCAGGGAAGTTGTATGGATTTGACGACATGTTCAGTGACGAATATTCTTACTCCGGATATTCTGTCCGATGGCTGTCAGGTATAGTTTAAAATACGATGAAGCCCTTTCCTTGGAGAAGAGACAGACAGACAGGCAGACAGATAGACAGACAGGCAGACAGACAGACAGACAGACAGACAGGCAGGCAGACAGACAGACAGACAGACAGGCAGACAGACAGACAGACAGACAGACAGACAGACAGACAGACAGACAGACAGACAGAATAAATAAATGAATGAACCACGTTTATTTGAATACGATGGTTACATGAGTTAAAAAACCTCTTTACATGAAAGCCGTATAAGTAATAAAGTACAATAAAAATACAAATCTCATATTATTTTATAATGGATTACTTAAAAGTAATATTAACAATGACAACAATTTATGGATCAAGTGACGGTTTGACAGCCACTGATAGGTTCTTTTAAAAAAATGCTTGTCGATTTAGATGATTTCAGTGATGATTTGAACAGCCATCAACAACAACAACAATTTATTCTTTGTACAACAATACAAGAGTTGGGTGGTTTAATTTGTCCTGCAAATACCTGGAAAGCTAATCGCGGCGGGGCAAAACAAGTACATGAATAACACAAATTATCTAATAAGATCAAGAACCCTATACTATTGCACAGCCTTGCAGATTGCACTAAAAATAAATAAAACACAGAAGTTAAGTGGTCTAATTGACACGGCGCTTACTGACGTACAATGCGTTAAGACAAGGAGTCTCTGACTATAGCAAGTGTATCTATGTACAGACAGACAGTCAAACAGACAGACAGACAAACAGACATGTAGACAGACATGCAGACAGACACACAAACAGACTGACAGACAGACAAACATTGGGTGTAGAGATGGCTGTACACAGGCTATGAGAAACGGAGTTCTTTCTATTCCCTCTGTCTTCACCGCACAAGAGAAGTGTAATAATAATCGTAGGTTAGTCTGAGTCAGAACACACATGCAAACTGAAACTGAAACTGTTGTTTGTTTCCATGTCCACAGATACCGAGTTTGTAAGATATTCCAATGGCAACCTGACCGTGACCAACGTGGCTAACGACACTAGTAGAGTTTTTCCAGTGTCTGAAGATATCATGGTAACATGATAATCACTTACTTTTTATGCACTCGGGTCCCTTACAGCGACCTTTAAGCGTCAGGGAGTGGGGTGGGGGAGGGGGTACTGTAACAGCTGTTTTGAAGCGCCATTCCTGCGCGCAGTCATGAATGAGTGGGTAAGCTTATCACAAAGATAATTCGGCTCGCATAACTTTCGCTCAGTCGGTAGAAATTGGTCGCCCACTCCACACTTTGTTTTGTCTTTCATTTCTATGCACCAGCAGTAACCACAGATACTGATACCGAGGGATACTTTGATACTTTGATACCAGGGGGAGTCTTTTGACACTTTGATACTTTGGAATACTTTGATACAGGGGGGAGTCTGAGCACCAGAACGAAAGCGAGGCCTGAAGTGGGTACCAGTTTCCAGCCGAGAGGTACCCCTGAAAAATGTGCGTGGCGGATAATTTGGCTTTGACCAAAATCTAAAAAACCTGCCATCACAAGATCAGAAAGCAGTCTCCTATCGTCGAACGCAATAAAGAGAAGTTTTATAGTATAAGCCAGTTTACACGAGTTTTCCTGTTTTATTCCAAATCACTAATTCGCACTTCGTCATGCATCAGTCAATTCCAGCAGTGCCCATGTCTTCCCCCCTCCCCCGACTTCCTCTCCCCCGGGACAATCCCCCGACATTAGCACTACCTGAAAAATAAAATCGACAGATACCCCATGGTGGGGACAAAGAAGTTGTACAAATGCCCCGAGGTATAGAAAAAATGAAGGAAAATTCCTCGAATCTAGACTCCTGGCCTCCAAAGGATTTTTGAAAGGAAATCGGAGAGGCCAAGTTAATAGAGAAGTGTTTTTACCCTATAGTGACCGATAAGATTAAGTGCGCAACAAATTAGTCGTCAGAAATGGAGCCAGGATTCTTTAAAGGTCTAAAACAAATTCAAATTCATAATATTAATGAGAATTAAAGCTAATGCCCGACCCCCGGAATTCGAACGTAAACAAATGCCTGACTTATCCCCCCGGGGGGGGGGGAGATGGGCTCTGCTGAAATTGGCTGATGCATTGTTATTTTTTTAGGCTTAAAGCAAAAAAGAAACGAAGAGTAAACAGAACGCAATTTGACACAATAGCCATTTTTGTTTTATTTTTATTTTTCATTTGCAGAAGAAATACAATGTATCTTCGTACTGGATGTCGTCAGACCAAAACTGGGTTCTGATGGCGTCAAACAGAAAGAAGGTAGATAAACATACCTCCCTCCCCAGGCGTCCCTCATTATTCTATCGCGGTGCGCGAGGAGTTGTGGGACTGATGCACTACATCCCTCCCGCGACGCACCGTGCGCCCTGTTTCCTCGCGTAAGACCGGGACCTGGAAACGAAGCAGTAAAGGAACGGGTCTCGCCAGTCAGCGTTCACTTTTACACTCTGAACATTCTTATAAAAAGCTGCTGAAAAGTGCTTATCTAAAGCCGTTTGTTTTTCGACATTTTGCAAAGATGATTCTTAGATCATCTACAGCACTGATGTTTTTAACTGACGCTGTTACTAAAGAGAATTGTCGAAAATGAAAGTTTCACACAATGCAACCTAACTCGGCAAGTGATGTTCCTGAGCGTCCCTTTATATAGAGAAGATTGCCTCGATGTAACAACAAGTTCATAGAACCACAATCAAGGATAAAAGTTCTTGGGACAAATGTTACAAAGTCCTCCTATTGACTACTAATTTAGTGTGACTGATCAATGAAGCTATGTTTTTCGTTTAAAGCCCATCTTACCAACCCCATCACTCCCCCCGAGACAATGTTGAAATCCACAAATCATTTTTATTACACGGGCTCGACATTGTAAGGGGGTGGGGGTCGGAGAACGGACACTTATCGTTTGCGCGTACCGTGTTTTTGTCGCGTGCGTAGGGAAACATCGTAAAGACGAATTCGTCCCTTCCTTTTGTCCTTGATTGTAGATTTAAGAGAAACGACGATGTTTGGAAATTAAATTTTAAGCTTTTAAAATCGCTAGACGTGGCTAGTTAACAAAAACAAAAATGCAAATTAGTTCTAATATATTGCCTTTCAGTTGTATCGTACATCGTTTTTCGCAGATTACTACGTCCATGACCTTGTAAATGGGTGAGTATTGATGCCAAAGGTAGATGCTAAGGCATACAATTTTCATCCAATGCGTCAGGCTTGTGGCATCAAAGACTAAGAGGGTCCCCTGTGCCCCTTTGCGAAACTACTTCACGTAAAACATCGGACCTTTTCACGCTTCACAAATAATTACAAAAAGTTCTTTCACATGAATATCACGCCAAAATTGAGTAAAATCTTGTTCCTGATCACAGCGTTGTCTCTTTCAGATGAGTTACACATGACAAAAATGTGATGACCATAAAGACAAAAAACGTTAATATGCAAAGCTTATCAGACAGCTGAATTTGTTCGGTTTCTTTTAATATTGCCCAATATTTCGGTTAGACAAAAGATAGATAGATAGATGCTTTTATTTAATTTAGGTCATGGTAATCCCTTCAGTAACTGATGCTGTTACTAAAGAGAATTGTCAAAAAAGAAAGTTACGCACAATGCAACCTAACAACTTTCTTAGCCCCTGATGGTTAGTTTTTCCTAACCGAAATATTGGGCAATATGAAAAGAAACCGAACAAATTTAGGCTGTTTGATCAGCCTTGCATGTTAAAGTTTTTTTATTTAGTTCATTGCTGATCCTGATCTGCTCAAAGATCCAGTTACATTTTGCTAGTACTTGTCCAAGAGGTCCTTGCATTGTTACAGAAGTCATTGTTAAAACAAAGACGCACATTTATCAATGAAACACTAAATAAACAGAAAGAAAATGATTCACGAATCGCGTTTAATTCAACACTTGGTTCATGAATCACGTTCAAGTAAGAAAGTTGCATTCACAAGAAAGTTAAAAGATCTTGAAATTATAAATTACGAATCACAAATAAATAAAAGTCTCAATCACATTTCACGGGAAAAGAAATAGCTCTTTTTCGCTTTATGTAAAATGTTTAGGGGAGCCTCACGATAGGGACTTACGAATGCCAGTGTTACACCGCTTGGAACATTGTCGTCCCAAGAGCCACTTGGCCCTCTTAACCAGATACCACGCAGCTCTTTACAACCTCTAATTTCATTGGACCTGTATATCATGCAGCTCTATTGTTTTTAGGTCTAGGGTCTATTGTTAGCCATTGTTGTGTTGTTTGTTCTATTGTTTTCTCAGCAAATCAGAGAAGACCTTGTAAGAGCTGCGTACTGCCCCCTCTTAACCGCCGAAGCCTGTCCTTGGTCCTCGTACTCACGCTCCGTCGGTTAAGAGGGCCAAGCGGCTCTGGGGACGAGAATGCACTTGAAAAAAAAAAAATAGTTGGCAACTCGTCCCAGGGCCTTCTCCGCTTTCAAAATGGCGGGGCGGGCATGCGTAGAAACCCATGGGGACAATGCTGCCAAAATACCTTGAATTTGTAGCGAAAACACACGATGAAATGCCTTTGTCTCATTTGAAAAATGGTTTCAGATTGGTAGAAAACAAGCACGGCTGCCAATTGCTGAAAATAACCTCTGAAAACACCATTTCAATGTGTGTCACGTGACAAAATACTCCACGATAGTCGTGGTTTCTATGTCCACCCCGCCATTTTGAAAACGGACAAGGTCCTGGGCACGAGGTAAAAGTCAATAGCTCATTTCCGGGTAGCTCTTAGCCTCCTTTTGAAACCGAGGCCAAGTGCAAAACCATTCTTATGAAAATGAGTTTTCTTTCACATTCAAATATAACTATATCCATATATATGCCGAATAGTTTTGCACTTGGCCTCGGTTTCAACTCGGAAATGAGCTATTGACTTTTTGAATACAGTGCCTCGGCCGCCATAACGAGCTTAAACAGGTTTCGGTTAGTCCTGGTACCTTGTTTAACGAATAGCAGTGGTATTCTCCGTATTGTCGCTGCTTAAGGTTTATAATTAAGTTACAGCGATCAGTTTATAACAAAACTGAACGAGACGCTAAAACTGCCCTCAAGTTTTCGGACCAACCTGACGTTTCTAGAGGATGAATAATGCTATTTTTGGTTCTAAAAAAATCAGCTAAAACATTTTTGGGTGGCAAATAGCTCCCTTAAAACTGATTCTTGAAAATCATACTTGAGCTAACGTTTTCTGAGAAGAGGATTCAATACTCCTCGGTTTTAACTTTGTTTAACTTTGTTTTGCCTACTAGATCGACTTATCGAGTTACTCCACCAAATCCAAAGAAACAGATTCAGCTGGCAATGTGGGGAAAAAATGGGACTGCAATAGTAAGCTTCTGTATTCTTGACACTATATTAAAGCGGGGAATACGTCCAAGGGGAAAAATACGTTTCTTGGGCTGCACTGAGATGGCCAGGATAAAAATGGTTTGCAAATTAAAAAGAATTGGGCCATCGTTTATCACCTTGTGTCTTGGAAAACTTGTTAAAGCTCAGATTATGGTAGATTCTCTCTTGGGTGTCCTGTGGTTTATCGCCTTGTGTCTTGGAAAACTTGTTAAAACTCAGATTATGGTTGATTCTCTTGGGTGTCCTTTGGTTTATCGCCTTGTGTCTTGGAAAACTTGTTAAAACTCAGATTATGGTTGATTCTCTCTTGGGTGTCCTGTGGTTTATCACCTTATGTCTTGGAAAACTCGCTAAAACTCAGATTATGGTAGATTCTCTCTTCAAAAATTCACTTAATATTTTCCCCTTAGTACATGTTTTATAAACATTTCGCGTACGACAAAGGTACTTAGTTTCAATTTGGCGCGGTTTTGACCCGAAATTGCCATAATCGCCAAGGCATATCGTAAAATCCCGGTTATAAGCCCTGGGATTTTTTAACTTCGTAAGGGTTTTTGGCTGGCAAGCAAAAAATGCTGTGACGAAACCATTGTTTTAGTTAATTTGGTGCAAATCGTTGTGAAGACTGGCTGTTAAGGAACTGTGATGTGCTTATATATAGGAGGGGATACAACCGGAATAATGTTTTGTTGCCAAAATATAACCTAGGGGGAGGGGAGGCTTATAAGCGGGGGGCTTACAACTGGGATTTTACGGTAGCTTCTTTAAAGTAGTAATATTTTATCGTACTTGTGAAATGAAACAGTGAGTCAGAGATCTGTATGAATACAAATTAGCTGAGGAGGTGTTTGTATCAAAAGTTAATTCCACTGTTTAATAATTCATCAACTCAGTTGATTTGTATTGGGGTTTACAAAGGTATGCTTGTGACTCAAATACTGCCTATTTATTGGTCATAACTGTTATGAATTATTAATGACTTTTACAACTTTAAATAAATGTTTTAATCCTAGGGATTTGTTCAAGATAACAACGTTTATTGGCTGGACAGAGTTAATGGCGACCTTCACACCATCACTGACAACGGAAAAGAAAATGAGATATTTAATGGCGTTCCTGATTGGGTCTATGAAGGTAAGTAACACGTGACCTTATTCCTTACATGTGACTCCATTTAAATTAACCAATCACAGCCCAGCGTTGAGTTGTTCCAAAGGTCCATTTATATATGCGATTTTTGATGCGATTTTTGTCGCGCTCTCCAATGCAACTTTTGTCGCAAGCGTAAACTAGCGGCGACTCCCTGTGCGATTCGGGTGTGACATTTGCTTTGATTTGCTGTGATTTCCCAAAAATCGCCGCCAAGTTGCATCAGGTTTCGAACATGTTCGAAACCTCTACGACATCGCGCGACAAATCGCACCCAAATCGCCGCCCGTTTACCCATGCGATTTGAAGATGGAACTTGCGCGCGACAAAAATTGCACAAAAATCGCCTGTGTAAATGGGCCTTAAGTCACCGGTCGAGAGCGAATCGTGTGACTCCACACAGGTTTTATTTTGTGCAATTTTAAATGATTTTGCTCTAATCGGTCACTAGAGGACTGAAAACAAAGGGAAAACACTTCTCTGTTGAGTTTTGTCTTCAAATCAATTTTGGATGAGTCTAGATTCGAAAAAAAATTCCTAATTTTTTACTATACCCCGGGCATTTGTACATCTTTTTTGTCCCCGCTATTGGGCATTTGCCATTTTTTAACAAAATGCTAAGGCCCAGGAATTGTCCCGGGGGGGGGGGAGGAGGGGGGACATGGCACTGTTGGAATTGACTCATGCATAACCTTTACTTACAGAGGACGTCACAATCACAAACTCAGCCATGTGGTTCTCTCCTAATGGACGTTACCTGGTTTTCGCTCAGTCAAACGACACAAAGGTGAAATGGTTCTCTTACATGTGGTATGGCAAAGATTCGGACACCTACACCACTGTAAAGAAAATTGCTTACCCTAAACCTGGCTCGCCAAATCCAGTTGTTACAATCAAAATGGTGGACTTGCAAAATCTACCGGCCAATACGAGCAAGTTACCAAATACGACGGTGCTTCAACCGCCGACCAAATTTAAAGGGAAGTAAGTGAGATTCCACACCTAACTACTCTAGTTATAAAGAGATTAGTTTGGCGATCTGCGGGTTTTCCCTACACCAGGGTAACACGGAAAGCCGCAAAAATCTAGAACCAAAATCATTCTTCAAAATCGGCACTCTCAATCTCACGGAATCAACGAATGATTTTTATTCATCTAATTTATTCTTGAGAAAGTTGTAATGTTCATCATGCCACGAGGGTAGGACAAAAAAAAAATCGGAGTCCTCGACTGGAATTTAACCTATGACCTTCTGTACACCGTTTGGATGCTCTAACCACTGAGCTACGAGAGACTCGTGGCGAGCTAGGCCATATACTAGGTTCATGTATGACCTGCGTCCTGCGTACTGCTAGGATCAGCAATGTCGAAAGCATCATGTGAGGTGATAAACAAAGAAAGATGGTAAATGTAAAGCTCGGTAATGAAAATGAGAGAGAAGTAATGTTCATCATGTCTTGTTTTTCACGATACCATGTTTCCACCAATAGATGGTTTTCACGGCGGCCATGTTGGTGGTCGGAACAATGAAATTTTCATCCTTTGAGAATAAAACTCTATTTTATGCAAACCATTTCTATTGTTTCTGTCCACCAACATGGCCGCCGTGAAAACCATCTACAGTGTAGCTCCACCGTTCGATATAAAGACCACACACAACCCACAATTCCTTGATTCGCATTAACGAAGGGCAAGCACTCGTAATAACGTCAGCTATTTTTACGATAGTCAATTTACCTTAGCAACTCAGTTGATAAAATCAAATTTTCATACTTTAGTTATAACTTGAAGATTTGGCAGTTTTCTTACTTAAGAGTAAAACACCTTTATGCAGTAATTTAATACCAAATGGACAGGCTTTCAAATGATTGTCGATCGTTGTAAAACAAAAACGAAGTAATCACACTGGCCAATCACGAAACGCAGCCAATCCAATGAACCAATCAGAACTCAAAGCAAAAACCGGCAGCAGGCGCCAGCCGCGAGAAAATGCGGGCGGGTCACGACGCTAATGATTTTACATTTCTGATTGGTTGAGAAAGTGGATCGAGGTGTTTTAACCAAACATGCATATAACAAAGGCAAACATGAAATAACTTAGGACACCTAATTGAAAACAGTTCTAAACTTTTATGGAGGCACGGTGGTAAAGATTATTGCTGCAGTGTGCTTTCGACCTAGAGGTTGCTGGACTAAGTGCCTCGATCAGGTTATGTCTTTGCAATTACAATAGATAAAACACTTCGTCAAGGCGAAAACCGGGAGGGAGGGGAGCATTCCATCCAGAGGAAGGTATCAATAATCCCAGTCGTTGAGGACTACAGAAACAGAGTGCCATTGGTGTGAACATCTAGGCATATGACCTGAAGTAACTTAGCTATAGTTAGAGAAAAAATACACAGCGTAAACGTGTAACAGGAGACGATAACAGGACGAATTCCCAATTGATAACTCCCCCCTTAGGTTAAGAAATAGTAATAATTAATAAAATATCAGTAAGTACACAAGGGTGGGTAAAAGGAGTTACGAATGTGGCGGGGAGTACGATGAGAGTTTGTTAAGGTAGTAAGAATATATGTTAGAAGAAAGTGACGACAGGGAGGCACACCTTTTACGGCCCGGTGGTAAATTATTTCATAAGTTGATGGCTCTGGGAAAGAAATAAAACAAGAAATGATTAATTAATTTGTCTGTGGTTTAACTATTTCGCTGCAGGGACCATTACTACACAAACGTAGCGTGGGCGTCAAACAATCGTGTGATGGTTTGGTGGCTAAATAGACTTCAGAACACTTCTATTGCGTCAATCTGCGATGCATCATCCGGGAATTGCACTGAGGTAATAAAGGCCTCGTTATTAACATTTTACCTTAACACACTTCTACTGAAGTTGAAAAGAAAAACACACTACAACTTCATTGCATTTTATAACCAAACTTTAGGATTTCATCCACGCACTTCAAAGTTTGAACCAATCTATGACAATCAACAATATACTACCTCAAAAAAGTAAGGCCATTGCTGTTGAAGGAACACTGTCAAGAGGGCACATGCGCAAATTTCTCGAATTGGTAATGGTAATGGTAATGTCGTGGATAAGAGGGCAAAGATACATGTCCTCTTTTACAATGTTTTGCAGTAGGCTCGGACGTCAGAATACAAAGGGCGCCACTGGCTGCCGCTATCGGTCCATTTATGAGCCTACTGAAGAAAGACCACAACTGCTCTTTTCGAATAGTGTGTGTGTTCTTTAACATCCCACAGAATTATATAAGAACAGGGTTTGTGAGACGGGGCCTACGGTTTTTCGTCCTTATCCGAGAAGACTAGAAAGTCTAACCATATTATAGCAAAGGCAGCACTTTCTCCTCAGTTATTTAAAGACCCTGAGTGTTGGTCTGGCCGGGATTCGAACCCGCGACCTCCCGCTCTGCAGACTGGCACTCTATCAACTCTATCAACTCTATTAACTAGGCTAACCAGGCGAATTGAAACTTGAGTTTATTTGTTTTTCACCGTGACCGCCACAACTAGTCGATTCGAGAAATTTGCGCATGCGCCCTCGTGACAGTGTCCTTTTAAATACATAGCTTTTTATTTGAATGATCACTTAAGCATTTCATTTACAGACCCAAAAGTATGGAAGTTACCTACTTTTACCTTTTACCAAGACCGCCAAGACATCAGTCATCCTCTGGAATTTTCTATGCAGGTTTCACATCAGTATCATCATCGGTTGCGACAGACGTGTGACGATGTTGATTAACAGCTCTCTCATATCTTGGCATAAATGACTGAAATTCTTTCCTGACTAACGTTTTCCTTGTCTTTTATCTGTTATCTTAGAATCAAAAACTAGAAGTCAGTGATGGCTGGGTGAGCACAAAGTCGTATTTGGTAGGTTAACTAACACACACTTCTTGTTGCTGTTTATTCTCTTAACTCTTTAACTCCCAAGAGTAGTGCCAAAAATCAAAATTCAAGAAAAATCCTGAATTTCATTTTGTAAAATATTGAAAAACAAATGGTACCATGCAAAAGTACTGCTGAGGAGGTTTCATTTGAATGGTCACACCATAGGATTTCATCCACAGACTCAAAAGTTAGAACAAAAAATTAATGGGGAACATAAAATCAAATTCAAGTAAATATTTTTGGGTACTTATACTTTACATCGTAGGTGCTCGTAGTGAATTAGCCTTGTATGCATGTCCAAGCTTAATATCAGTGACGTAATTAAGAAAAATAGGTCACGTGACTTTCAAAAATACTTAATAACTTCTAATTGAGATTACAGATACCACCGTACAAGGCAGAATAACATTGGTTACACTCGATGTAACAATTTAATAACAAAAAGTTTAAAAATTGCGCTGTGTAACCTTCCCCATTTATGGAAAGGTGTTTTGTGACGTCACTGACACAGTAATGTCACGTGATACCAACAAATACTCTCATATGATTAGTCTAGTCAGGAGTAAATCATGCTAGGTACATCGAGCTATGATGTTAATTTTATTGATGGATGATACAGATTTGTAAATTCTTTGGGGGGGTCTTATTGAGCTTCTGAACACTTTTAAAGTTGCCTGAGCGGATATGATAAGAACTCGACAAGTAATTGTTTCCTGAGCTCAACACTTTGTTTATAAAGCTATTAAACTCTTTCACATTATTCACATTTTTATTTTTATTGTTTTACCCTTGTAAAGCGCATTTCATCATTTCTTTATGGAATTTTCTCTCTATAAATTTTAATTATTATTATTATTGTGTTTATGCTTGATATACACTACATTATTTGCGTCTATAGTGGTCGAACAGATATATTTTTTCAACTCCAAATATATGAAAACCGTTACTAGGAACTCTCTGACGATTATATATATTTTCTTTATATTTGTAGCCTCCAAACCCATGGTTCGCGAGCAATGGTTCTTATTACTTGACACTGATACCTTCACCTCAAGGAGAGCAAGGAGACTTCATTCACCTGGCAAAGGTCATGGTTCCTGTAAGTGTAAAACGTTAAACCATAGCTAAAAAAGCAATTTTCGCTTAGCTTTTACGGCAGGATTTGCAGGGGCGGATCCAGGAATTTCTGAAAGGGGGAGTCCGGGTGCATGTCCCCTGGAAATTTTTTCCGATTTTACCCTCTAAAACGCAATTTCCAGCATTCCTGAGAGTCGAAAATCGTTTTTCAAGTAAAAAACTTGACAATCAGTCAATTGGTGGAAGTGAAACAACTAGGTATAAAACAAATTTTGTTCTATTATTTTAATTTCTTCATGAACCACATGGGAGACACAGATCTGAAAGGGGGGGTCCGGGCTCCCCCCCCCCCCCCCCACCCGACCCTCCCCCTGGATCCGCCACTGGGAAAGCGGTCGAAATATGATAAGCGATAGAATATGTCGCTAGCGCGCAGTGAAATTCGCATGCGTAGCCACTCTTCCAAGCCCACGCGAAAAATGTAAGCAGATTGATAGAAAAACACCACTTGAGGCTTATAACTTAGCTTTATCTTTCACATCTGATCAGTGAAATCTTCTGCCTTGTTTTCTCTAGTTTGCGAATCACAAATTGCGGCCAAGTCTTAGCTAACTTGAGACCCTCCAAACGCAATTAGACGCAAGTGGACGATCCTCTCATTGTTGCTTGCTTTAAAATGAGCGCGCACAAAGGTCTGCATTAAACTAGCATTTTGTAACTTGTTCGAATCTTGCATCTACTCGTAAGTCCGTTTCGTCACCCAACACAAGTTTATCCGCAAGGTTTGCATCGACATTGACATTGCGTAAAGTTTATTTATTCGACGTCGGGTTCCTATGCACTGCAATTCTGGCTTGTTTACCTACCGGCCATTTATGGTTGGGCCGGGCTGACAGCATTCGTGGCTATTTACTTTTATCTCTTCCTTTTTTACAGTCTTTAGATAAAAACGCCACTTTCCTCACTTCTGGGGCGTGGGAAGTAGTCAGCATTTTAGCCTTCAATAAAGACACAGAAACAGTGTAAGTAACCTTTACTTACGTTCACATTGGCAGGCTACGTAATGCAATTCAAAGATCCAAACCCTCCAGAAAAACACAAAATTAACTATTCAAGTTTTAATCCACTGGTGGGTTCTGGGTGGGTTCATACCGTGCTTTAAAGGTGGGGGCTTCTTGAAAGTGCTCAGATTGAAGAGGGTCGGGAACTCACGACCCCTCCCTTAGATCCGCAACTATTAATATTTGATCTTTCTTCTGACTTGTTATTATTCGGAGCAAAATTATTCCAATGGAGTGAAGCAGAGGAAATGCTTTCGTGAGATTTTTCACTGGATTTTCAATTTTTCAAATTTAAGAACAAAAAAGACTTCAGTGCAACTCGATTTTAATGAGACATATTGCAGTTATTTTGAGAATGTATAAATTAAACTGCAGTAGCCGTAAGGAAGTTCTTTAAAAACGCTTTCTTTTTTATTTACTAGGTATTTTCAAAGTACGGAAACGTCACCAAGAGAAAGAAACATCTACAGGTGAAATTCTTTTCTTTACAGTCCTTCATCGTCTTCTGTTGCATCTTACAGGCATTAAATGAAATTATAAAAGTTAGCAGGGTTTTCTAGATCTTTCAGGAAACTAATTAAGAAACGACAAAATACACTAACCATTGCCGGAGGCAAATCTGGTATCTGGGGCAATCTCTCACTCTCTTCCCTAGTCAGTCGCATTTTTGCCCTCTTTACCCATGTTTACCAGTCTCTCACCTAGCCCTTTCCTCGTTCTCATTCTTCGCGCCCAAAGAGTTGTCTTGGATCCCCACCCCTCCCCTCCTGTTCCTTTTCTGTCCTTTTGCCCCAGACGCCAGAGTTGCCTGCAGTGGATGCTGGGCCGGATCGAAGGTAAAAAAAAAAGAAACCAATCACTCACTCCAGTCTTCACAGCCAATAGAACAGTTTTCAATTGAGTGTCGTAAAACCAAAACCAAAGCAATTACTCTGGCCAATCACAACAGACGTAGACAATCCAATGAACCAGTCAGAACTTGAAGCAAATACATGTAGCCGGCGCCAAGCGCGGGAAAACGTGTGCGAGCAAGTCACGATTGGTTTTGGTTTTACTTCTGATTGGTTGAGAAAGTGGCGCGAGATTTTTTAGCCAATCACAAAGCGAAGCAATGAAAAACCAAAGCAATTGTGTAATTACTTTCGACACTCAATTGAAAACCGCTCTAATACACGACTAAAGTGACAAATCAGATCATCAACCAGAAACTAGAGAAAATTACTTGAGTCTGAAGATGACGGTCCGCTCCGGGAGTGGTGGCCAGGATTGTACGCAAAGCAAGCAACTCGCTACGCTATGCTAGCTACGCTACTCCATGATAGGCATCATAAAGTGTCCTCATCTATAAAGGTTTACCATGACACTCATAATTATGTTACACATAAAGTAATATGAAAATGACGAATACCTCTGTCTTGCGTGCGATCCTTGACATAAGTGCGCTCGGGATGTGGAAACTCCCGTCGCCAACAACAGTCCTTTTCAGGAGTACACTTACTTGGACGACCACACTAGAATTTACTTTGCCAAGACCTAAATTTCACACTAGCTCTTAGCTCGCGGACGCTCTCCGTAGACCAACTGAATTGAATGTGTCCGTCAACGTGTACTTAATTAATTTAATTTTTGTATAAACCATCATATTTTGACAGTGTGGATGTAAAGACAAAGAAGAAAGTTTGTCTCTCATGTTCCTTGCCATGGGCAAAAAGTAAGTTCTCACAAATTCGTGGTTTGGACGTAAGCTGTTCTTTCCATTAACATCTTCTTCATCCTTCCCATCATCACCACTATTATAAACATTAATGTAATTCTTTATGCTCGTTATCCCATCATCGTCATCACCACTTATTAAGGTCGCGGTGGACAGGTTGCGCTCATCAGTATGCATTTATGAAAAGAGTATGCACGAAGTGCGACGGCTGATACCGAAAATGCGCGAAATATTCACGAACAAGATCTGTGATGTTTCTGCATCAATAATTGCACATGCAAAGCGCTGTTTGGTAAAACAGACTTTTTACCACAATTGCCGCTAAACTCGCAATCTGATTGGTCGACGTGAGTGGTAAATGAGAGTCCAGACAACGGTGCTGACGCTAACATCACGTGCGCTTGAAAAACACCAATCAGAATGCGAGAAAGTTATAGACAACGCTTGCTCTTTCTTTGCTGTCACGTTTTGTAACAAGACTTCGATTTTTCCTTGTGTTTTTTTCTAAATATTGTTGTAAAAAACAAATTTACACCGGTTTTCCGTGGTGTGGACTCTTATTTAACACTAATATTATACACTCAATGACTGGTCCCGAGGGAAACAGTGAATTTTATTTCCCGAGAATCTCGAGATTTGAGGGAAACAAGTTGTTTGGCGCAAGTTTTTTACGCAAGTTGACGCAATTGAATGCAAGCTGCTCTCAGCCGATATTGTTTCCTTTGATACGAGCAAGCACACAAGGCTGCATTGAAATGGATTTTTGTAATTTCCGAACAACTTACGTCAAGTTGAACTTGCGAGTCCGTTTGGTCACCGAATACATGATTATCCGCAAGCTAGCATTTTTAAAATTTACCTTGCCTTGTGTTTCTGTTTAGTCGGTGCTTAAAGCAATAAATTCATCCAGATATCGCAATCGCCGGACTTATACCATACCGACATAGACCAGTGTCCCTTTCAAACTTACCCATGTACCCACAAAATTGGGTGATTCGTAATGCGTACATGTTTTAGATTCTTTCCTAATGAAGTCCGCACTACTTTCTCTTTCAGATGGCGACTGTAAATATTTCTCAGCCAGCTTTAGTCTCGGTGCTAGTTGGTACATCCTTAATTGCTATGGTAAGTTGTTACCAAGCAACCAAACAAAACAAATGAATACGTAATTTCCCGTCCTCTGATTAGTAAAGGAGCAGATTGAGGGTTTTTGTTTTAATCTCTCGCGTGATGTACAAAGAAAAAAATTAACAACTCAGGTCGTTTTGTGTGTTTTCCTCATCTTTAACCAGTTATGTACTCCTAATTGTCATAACTGTCGTTATAAATAAGTAAATAAGTCGGCATTGTACTCATTTTTTTTTAGTTTCCGACTGATGAGTAGCTGTGTAAACTTTAGCCGTATTCAGTTTGTAACTTCGCTTAACCCTATTCTACCTGGGCCAGCTTTTTTTGAGTTCCTGAGCCTGGGGGGGGAGGGAACATTGTCCCCCCCCCCCCCCCTTCATAACTTCAAGAACATCAAGGCTATGACAATGAAACCTAGAGGGTACATGGTACGTCCAAAACTGTCTCCTTTGCGTTCCGCACAAAGGAACGATATATGACGTACGTCATATGACATAGTTATTGGGCAATCAGTTATATGGCCGCCATCTTGGATCCGCCATCTTTGATTTCTGAAATTATTCAAAACCTGTTTGGTTTCGATACGTAGACGATACCTTCACCTTGTTCGACAATAAAAACACAGCAACCCAGTTTCTACAGTACCTTAATAACTCTTAAAACCGTCCAAACTGACTGTTATACCAATAAATTGTTTTTTCTTCACTCAAAGGTAAAAATGTGCAAATTTCAAAAAACATGGCTGTCAAAATCTTGTTGCCATGGAAACATCAAATCATGTGATCAATACAATGTCACATGAAATTGTTGCCAGATTAATTTTAGGAAAAGTCACAAAGTTTGATGGCGTTTAAATACATATTAAAGAAGTTATGAATGTTGAAAGTTAGCGCGGGTACTTCGTGCTCCCCCCCAGGCACAATAGGGTTAATTATTTTCTTAGTGTGGCAAGTCGTTCACGTAAAGTCCGTTTGCGTGCCAATAACGTTTTCTTTAAAAATGTTGTTATCAAACTCGCAACACAATGTACTAAGTTTAAAGAAAGAAGCGTTTATGACAGCACATAAGGTTTTGTAGTCAAACTTTAGCTCCCGTTTTCTTGTTTCAGCCCTGATAAAACTGCATGAATAATATATATATATATATATATATATATATATATATATATATATATATATATATATATATATATATATATGGCGTGTTTTCTTTTTCTTTTGCAGGACCAAAAGTTCCAAGGTTTACTTTACACAACTCAAGTTCCCGTAAGAAACTATTGTTTAATTTCCGTTATTTATTTGTGTTTTGCAATTTAGTTTTCCGTTAATGTTGTTCAACCTCTTTAATCTTGGTTTGATTCCTTGAAATTTTTCCTGGCGAAATCGTATCGTGCATAGATAGCTATTACAGTACTTCGTTTGTGCCGATGGGACTAGGGAGAAGATTTTTTGTCGAATGTGGTTTTAAATAGGAGTAACAAAATATAAAATAAGTAACATTAAAATGAAATACATATGACTTTTCTTTACTAATTAAATTTATAATGCGAGTCCATCCTTTGTGGGGTTTAATTGAATTGATAGACTATTAAAATTTAGTTCCCTCATAAACTTATCTCTTTTCACTTTGGATAAAACCTGCTTGAAATTATCAGTTTAATATTTAGATGCTTTATTCAACAACATTTTCCACAACACAGACCCTCTCTAGCCAATAAAGTTCTTCTTGAAATGCGAATCTCTTTCGAGTGGTTTTCATTTGAGTGTCGTAAAACAAAAACCCAAGTAATTACTCTGCCCAGTCACAACAGACGCAGACAATCCAATGAACTAATCAGAACTCGAAGCAAATGCATGTAGCCGGCGGCAAGCGCGGGAAAACAGTTACGAGCAAGTCACGATTGGTTTTACTTCTGATTGGTTGAGAAAGTGGCGCGAGATTTTTTAGCCAATCACAAAGCGAAGCAATGCAAAACCAAAGCAATCACGAAATTACTTTCGACACTTAATTGATAATGCTCTAATAAATTACATTGTTTTTTCTACATGCAGCTAAATCCAAGAGCTTATGGTTTACGTACATGTATTTTACTTTATAAAAGATTTCAAGGAACTTATGTATAACTTCCCTTATTGTTAGCGGAAATCTTCAGAGAACTTCAAATGAATAGAGAGTTGGAAAAGAAAATGTCTGAGCTGTCTACTCCAAGAAGACGAAACTTTGAGATTCCTGCAGGCAAATACAGTAAGTTAATCGTACGTAATGTACAACATGCGCATTGAAAATGTTAGAAACTGTAAAATTGAAAGATAGGGGGGGGGGGAGGGCGCTCCCCGTCCAATCCCCTCCCCCTCTCCCAACATCAACGCTTTTTTGAACAACTAAGTACAAAATATTTAATCAGAAAACACATCCACCAAGAGCACGCATTGGAACTTCAGAAGGGCCACGACAACAAACATTGAAAGATGTGTGATAAACTACATGTATTTTTGGTATTCACTTAATTGATTTTTATACCCTGATAAAACATGTTTTGAACAGATGGCTGTGTTCACGTAACAAAATCTTCTTGTCTTTTTAGATTTACTAGCCACGGAATTTCTGCCTCCTAATTTTGACGAGAACAAAAAGTATGCCGTCCATTTTGAAGTGTAAGTTAACCAACTTTGTTTCCTATCACTTCTCAATAGCGTGTTATACCATTCATTCTCAGAGTCAAATGGGACTATGGCACAAGGATTTGGCTGAGGTTTGCCGGGCAGATTTGTACTTTTTTAAGTTTTGTTTAATCTTATTCTATTAGTGCTCTAAGAGTAAAAATAAGTGTCTCGGGGCTGCAGATGGCCAGGATGGAAATGGATTGCAATGCGTATGAATTGAAGTTTTGGATTAAAACAAAACGAGGTTGAAGTTCTTCTTGAAATACGAATCTCTTTAGAGTGATTTTCATTTGAGTATCGCATAACTAAAACCAAAGGAATCACTCTGGCCAATCACAACAGACGCAGACAATCCAATGAACCAATCAGAACTCGAAGCAAATATATGTAGCCGGCGCCAAGCGCGGGAAAACGGTTGTGAGCAAGTAAGGATTAGT
This sequence comes from Cladopsammia gracilis, assembly GCA_022457155.1. Classification (NCBI taxonomy): domain Eukaryota; kingdom Metazoa; phylum Cnidaria; class Anthozoa; order Scleractinia; family Dendrophylliidae; genus Cladopsammia; species Cladopsammia gracilis. The sequence continues at coordinate 661,526 of JAJGOT010000007.1, forward strand.
TTTGGATTGATTACTATGAATTGAAGATTTAGACTAAAACTTCAATTCATACGCATTGCAATCCATTTCCATCCTGGCCATCTGCAGCCCCGAGACACTTATTTTATTTTTACTCTTAGAGCACTAATAGAATAAGATTAAACAAAACTGGATCATTACTTTTAGATCTCTACTGATATAAATATGTCTTTGGGGCTTTATTAAGGAACACTGGTGATATAGCTCCTTGGCGTGGTTTCAACATCCAGCCAGCATTTTTAAGAATATTGTTTAGTCTGTAACATTTTCACTGAAATCGTTTCTCTAGCCTGTGACAACCAACCTCTTGTTGTCGCATGCTAGCTGTTACCCGAACGAAAGCTTTTAACGTTATTTGTTTTATTCTTTTTTGTTTGTTTTTCTTTTCTTTGTAGGTACGGTGGGCCAGGTTACCAAAAGGTTTGTGAATCATTAAGGCCCGGACACACGGTGCAACTTTTTTATCCATCGTTGTGCGCAACAAGATTTTTTGGGGATGTCACACGATGCAATTTGTTCCGCGCAACGTCGCAAAAGTAGACTTTGATTCTACTGCTGCAACTGTTACGTGCAACGTCGCAAAAGTAGACTTTGATTCTACTTCTGCAACTGTAACCTGCGATCAGGCGCTCTTTTTTTCGGAGCGGGAGAGCGCGAGTGCGCGTTTCTTCCCTTCCCCCTCTCCGCTGACTTTCCCTCCGAAATAAAAGATCACCTGATCGCAGGTTACTACAACTGTTGCGCGCCACGTCGCAAAAGTACACTTTGATTCTACTTCTGAAACTGTTACGCGCAACGTTGCAAGAAAAGTTTCACCTAATCTCGTACCCAGATCTCAGTTCAGTACAAGCACGAGTGAGATCTGGGTACGAGATTAAGTTTCACCGTGTGTCGAGCTTTTAGAAGATAATGCATGAGTGTGGGGTGCGCGGAGATATGAAATTTGTCTTCGAGTCTTAAACTTGATATGACCGCTATGTTCAACTTGAATTCAACACGAGAAGAGAAATTTCATATCTCCAAGCCATGTATTATTTTGTTTATTATATAAACAAAGTTTTTTTTAAGTTTTCCGAAGATTTTCCGATAATTTTCCGAAGATGTTGAAATTCTCCGAATACTATCCAAAAGTTGTACGAACTTTTCCGATCATTATAAGAAAAACGCCGAAGATTTGTGAGGAAGATCCGAAGATGTTTCGTTTGTAGTCCCACACCATTTAGCTGTATTTCACTGAAGTTTATATTGTACATATTGTTCACTCCCCGTCCCATTGCCACGTCCCTTGTTGATGGATAAATATTTCTTTTGATCCCTTTATGTAACAGGTTTATGGTGTCTTTGATGATTTTAGGTTGATGAGAGATTTTTTAGAATTTTTGGCTGGGTCGGCTACTTGGTCAGTAACTTTGACGTCATCGTGGTTACCGTGGATGGACGAGGGACTGGGTACAGGGGTGAAAGGTCGGTAACAGTTCATTTCATTACTAACAAGGCAAATCTAATTGATCTAACCCAGCTTGTTTCAAGGGTTCTTGGAGCGAAGTTGGTCAGTCATTTCTACAGCGATCAAATTTAAAGTCTTGAAGATGGGATAGAGGCGGTTGTACCCATCAATTTTAGAATGAATCTAACTACTTTAATACTCAGCGTAATAATAAAATAATAATAGTTTACAAATATTAACTTTAAACTGAACTTCGATTACATATTTTGCTGATTTTCACAAATATTCTACATCCGTTTTTCTCTTAACCATTTAAAAATCACCACAAAAATCACAAAACGTCACATAACATCGATCTGCAGGCTTCAAACATTAAGGAGATAATTCTACTGTTCTAAAGTAGTGCATGCTTGAATGCTATTTAACTTTAATTCCCCTGAGATTTGCAAAAGTTGTCACACCTCAAGTTTGAAAGCCGAAAACAAGGCACGAATTACAGGAGCAAACCGACACTCGATTCGCGGTTACGTAATCAATTACATAGAGTTTAAAATACGGCATAACAAGCTAAACGTGAACATTTCTTGGTAAGAGTATGTTTGCCAATTTCCCAGTCAAATACAGTGGTGGATCTGGGATAGTCCTTCCCGCCTTTCCCGTTTCCCACTCCCCTCTCACTCCCCCCCTCTCTCTCTCCTCAGTCGCTAACATTTTCACTCCGGGACTCCCCCTTATTCACTCCGAAACTCCCCCTTATTCACTCCAGATCTGCCACTGCTAGGCTATCCTACTGTTAAAATACGTAGCCGTTTCTATGGATCAAAGAAATCTTATGTCCTTCTTTTAGGTTCAAGCAATCTGTCTACAAATTACTTGGCGAGTACGAGGCTCAAGATGTTATAACTGCTGGACGGTGAGTTATACTAAACAGTCAACATTAACTAATTCCTGACTTTCTTAAAACCTGAAACATTCTTGTTGCCAATTGCAGTTTCATGCAAAAGAAAAAGTATGTCGACCCAAAGAGGCTATCTGTGTGGGGATCGGTAAGTTTAGAATGGTCACACATTATGATTTAGAACCATCTTGTACAGCAAAGAAACAACACTACGGGAAAGTACTGCTCAGTAGCTTTCATTTGAATGGTCACACTTGAGGATTTAAACACAGACTCAAACGTTAGAACCACCTTGTACTGCATAATAAACAGTACCACAGGAAAGTACTGCTCAATAGCTTTCATTTGAATAGTCACACTTTAGGATTTCATCCACAGACTCAAATGTTAAAACCACCTTGTACAGCATAATAAACAGTACCACAGGAAAGTACTGCTCAATAGCTTTCATTTGAATAGTCACACTTTAAGATTTCATCCACAGACTCAAATGTTAAAACCACCTTGTACTGCATAATAAACAGTACCACAGGAAAATACAGCTCAGTAGCTTTCATTTGAATAGTCACACTTTAGGATTTCATCCACAGACTCAAATGTTAAAACCACCTTGTACAGCACAATAAACAGTACCACAGGAAAGTACTGCTCAATAGCTTTCATTTGAATGGTCACACTTGAGGATTTTATTCAGAGCCTCAAAAGTTAGAACCACCGATGCGGGTGCAAATTATTGTACTAACACTTGTAATCTTTTCTGCTTATTTTTGTTTTAGTCGTATGGCGGCTTCTTGACAACCTACGTTCTTAGCAAAAATTCTAGTGTGTTCAAGTGTGGTATTGCTGTGGCTCCTGTTACCGATTGGAGATATTACGGTAAGAAATCAGAGCAGTTTTCAATTGAGTATCGACATTAATTTCACAATTGCTTTGGTTTTGCATTGCTTCCCTTTGTGATTGGCTAAAAAATCTGATCTCGCGCCACTTTCTAAGCCAATCAGAAAACCAAAACAAATCGTGACTTTAATACTTGCACGCGTTTTCCCGCGCTTGGCGCCTGCTACATGTATTTACTTTGAGCTCTAATTGGTTCAGTGGATTGTCTGCGTCTAGTGTGATTGGCCAGTGTGGTAACTCAACTAAAATCCCCTCTAAGATGAATTTTAACGATAACAGCAATTCAGACTATAACTTGGTGATTTTCTTTGTAATAATTCATTTTAGATTCAGCTTATACCGAGCGATACATGGGCCTTCCAGAAGGGAACGCAGACGGATACAAAGTAAGTGATTTATATGTTCCGAATTTATTATTGTCACTCGGTTCAGATTATATCTCTTTTTAAACCAGACACCCTTAGAATCAGCTCTAGCTGTTTGCGTTATAGAGATGTCCGCCATATAGAAAGCCTTTATAGGTATTCAGTCGGGACCAGCCAACTTCTGATGTACGCCTTGGAGAAGTGTGCCTCTTACAGGGGTGACCACTTAAAGAGGTTTGACTGTGTATTACACGATTGCTGTACCAATCCAGAGTCGGAATTCTTCTCGTCGCGAAGACACTGCTAACACCTTAGACTCCTGCACTCAAGCGTTTTTCGGTTCCTTTGGGGGGGGGGGGGGGGGGGGGGGGAGAGAAAGAAAGACCCTCTTCTTCATGAGAAAGGCCCGATAGTAGGATAAGGGAATTCTTTCAATTGACCTCAGTCACTCGCCAAACTTTTAAGTCTATTTAAATTGCCTTAATCAATTTTTTTTTGTCTCGCGGTTACGTATTCTGTTTTCCTGTTCCGTTTGATTTGTTTTCCTATTATTATTTTTTTTTTTCAGAATACATCCCTACTTTCCAGAGCTGCAAATTTTGCTAACGTGGATTACCTCATAATTCACGGATCAGGAGATGGTAAGGACCCGGAGGGGGGTGGGGTGGATCCCCATATGAAAATAACGGGGGTGCTCGTCGTACCTTTTCGGGGTCAAAATTTGTAGATCGGCCCGTTCAGGCTGCTAAAAACCAAAATGACCACCGTTAGAATTATCGCGGTACCTTTTAGGAACTATTTGTCATCCAACTGTTTTGATTGTTGTTTCATTTATAACCCATCGATAAAACAGTGTACACTTAGTTTGGAAAAAAGGAATCGCATCCCCTATCGCTATTAAAAATTTTCAAAGTGTTAGTTCATGTACTGTTTTAGAATGGTACCTCTGAGCCGTAAAAATTTATTTGAGCCATGCCCATAAAACGAGATCTTGTACGTTCCTTTTAGTCTGTTTAGAGTGTAAAACGTAAATTCAATCGCTTTATATATGTGTATCTGTAGTATGAACAGTTTCTTTTTCTGCACCACGCTAATGAAACAAACAACCGTGCATAATTTATAGTTCGAGTTGGGTTTCTCAGTGCATGAAAAGCATCAAGGAAATTTATCACCATAACATTTGTTGATCAACAGCTGCTGCGAACAGTGTATCAATATTCATGCTATGTTGAATGTTGAAATAGGTCATTCAACACGTTGAACGTTGTTGGACGAAAATAGAGACAGGCTCTTCTTCCGTTCAACAAGTTGCAGCTTGTTGCAGCTTGTTGAACGACGGTAGCAAACTTTGAATACGTTTTTTAGTCATTCAACAAGTTGCAACAGCGTTCTCAAACTCATTAATAGTCATGACGGGAGCACACAGGAAATCATTACCGTGACGGTGGTTTGGATACGCTTTGTTTTCTCTGCATTTAATGACCAGTTTGAGAAGCCATATCAAACACACGAGAAAGAGTGTTTCATCAGGTATCCAAACACCTCGTAGTGGGTTAAAAAAACTCGGCTGCTTTTTTTTTCTACCCACTTCTCGGTGTTTGGATATCCTGATAAAACACTCTTTTTTGTGTTTGATATATTACATGACGTTAAACCGATTATCAGCTTTACGTTTTATCTTTTGATCATCAGATAATGTCCACTTCCAACATACAGCGCAGATGGTAAAAGCTCTCACAGAAGCCGAGATCAAGTTCAGAGTGCAGGTGAGACCGAGGGAGAGGGGGGATAATCGCATTTGAAGCTATATAGGTATGTGCCGCGGGATAGGCCTAATGTTTAATGCTTGCTATGTGGTACAATTATCAAAACTAACTTTTTTAGTTTGTCGCAAGTTTGGCTGTTAGCACATTACAGAAACGCTCGAACTGGCTTACATGACGTATACATTCTTTTTTTTCAGTACTACACGGACAAGGATCACGGAATAGTCGGACGACACACCAGGCGTCATCTTTTCCGCTTGATGACCAATTACCTCGCCAGAAGCCTGGATCTGACCAAGACTCGTTCCTAGTCTCCTCGTCGGATGTTAAATCGTGATTAAAGATGTCGTATTTTTCAGTATTTCTTTTTTATAAATAAAGTAAGCAAGGCTGATACTACGTAGAACATTTAACGCGACAACGACATGATAGAGCCCAAACTGAAAGCCAAAATGCAACCGTGGACAGCTGTTTCGACCTGGTTGGGTCTCGTCAGCACGGTGTAGCAGCAAATACACCAAACTGAAGAAACGTTGTCGGGTGAAAAGCATAAACCATGAACGATGCGACCCAAAGGTTTACTGGGAAATTGGGTAAACTAACCTTCGTCTCTAACAGAATACACCTTATATCAACACAAGATGCATGAATCATGCTCTAAAATGTCTCAATCAAAGAAAACATCTTGATTATCGAGAAATGGAATATTACTCAGCTTGCCAATGCTGCCTACCCATAATCCCATTCGGTCTCATCGTTTATGGTTTATGCTTTTCACGGGTCAACGTTTCTTCAAATTGGTGTATATAGAAAAACCAGCGCGAACGTCAATTGTCTACCAATTCGCACGTGGTGATGAGCATTCAAATGTTTGCCAATTGGCCAATGTCACAAGGCGTGACAAGGAGCAATGGGCAAAGCATTTAAAATATCGTGTCGTTGTCGCGATAAAGAAAGTGACGGGATAGACATAAACCATCCTCAGCGATTACATGGCCAAAACCATATTAAAAAATAAACAGCATACCTGATCTGAGAAGATCTACGGTCTCAAATAAAACAACAGAAGGAAGCAAAGGACCGCGAACGAAAATGCTGCTGGTGTACGTAGGATCTTGAGAAGATCTATTCAGCCAAACAAAGTAATACAAATAAAGTAAGCAAAAAACACCGAATCAAACGAGAGATTTGCTTTCGTCAGCTTGAGACTAACTGTGGGGAGACTGGACACAAACAAGTGATTGTAAATCGTTTTTGAGGAACGCGGGAATTTTAGTGGAAATAAATATAAGGTAAACATTGTTTTAACCAAAGAAGATATACTATAAGTTTGGCTATCATAATGTACTGCAGCGGCTAAGACTCGAAGGGAAGTTCCTGAATCCTGTTTTCATATATTCTCGAATGGTGACTTTCAATTACTTTCAACTTCACAACCAAAATCAATCACAGCTCCTACTGTTTTCTTCACCTCCACATTTTTGAAAGTTCAGTAGCGTACCTGCCCGGCAGAAATGTTTCACTAAGAAGCTGTTGTTGCAGTCAAAAACGCAGGAACTCCAATGTCTGGGCGTCCTGTTGCCATGTTTGCGTCCCCCCAAACGATTGGACCCAGACTCCCCATAGTTTCTATCTACATGGGTGATCCTAGCACTAGGGCGAGTTTTTCTGTTTTCAGTTTACATGTGAACGGTTGTAGCACAGGATGACTCTTTTTCTCGGAGAGCCCTGCTTTCGTGTAAACGCAGTGGGCCGACTTTCTTGTACGTTTGCGGCAACAGACATTGTGCCTCCTTAAAGACCTTAAACTTACAGTCCCTGCTGGTATAATAGCGCGATTTATTAGAAGTTTTCAAAACCGAAAGAGCAACTCCTGGCATAAAAATTCATTGATTTTGTACAAGAAACAACCTAAAGAGCTGGGGGGGGGGGGGGGGGGGGTAACTAGTCCGTAAGGTCTAATAGAGCTGTTTTCAAGTGAGTTTCGAAAGTAATTTCGCAATTGCTTTGGTTTTGCATTGCTACGCTTTGTGATTGGCTAAAAAATCTCGCGCTACTTTCTCAACCAATCAGAAGTAAAACCAAAACCAATCGTGACTTGCTCGCACGCGTTTTCCCGCGCTTAGCGTTGGCTACATGTATTTGCTTTGAGTTCTGATTGGTTCATTGGATTGTCTGCGTCTGTTGTGATTGGCCAGAGTAATAACCTTGGTTTTGGTTTTATGACACTCAGCCGAAAACCGTTGTGTAAATTTCTGCTAACTGATTTTACTTGCAAAGTTGTACTCCATCACTGATCTTTATAATAAAGGTAATACTCTTCCTTTTATTCATTACTGTCTTTATAGAAACGGGTGTGTTGTCTCCGATATTTCTTAAACCTATTATTTTTTTCCAGGACAACATTAAGACTTAGCTGACCAATCAGGTCACAAATTCGTCTCCAGTGCGCGTTAACATCTGTTACGTCCGAAGGGAGGAGGGGGGAGGAGGGGGGAGGAGGGGCTCCCATATAAAAATGATGGGGATGCTCCTCAGATATTTTCACGGGCGTGGCTCAAATGGATATTTACCCATCAAAGGTACCAATTCTAAAAGTTCCTGTCACATTTTTTCAGCTCAATATCCTAAAAGGAACCACGGTAATTCTAATTAATGGTGGTCATTTTAGATTTAAGTACCCTAAGCGGTACCAATCTACAAATTTTGACCCCTAAAAGGTACGACGAGTACCCCCGTCATTTTTATATGGGAGACCACCCCCCCCCCCCCCCCGGAGGCTGTTACGTGACACAATACTCCATGATTATTTCGACAGCCATGTTCAGGTTCAAGCCCAAATCACACCGTCCAGCAAGACGTCGGACACCTTATTGAGACTTATATAACGGAGTAACCGGTTAGCTTTCAGTTGAGGTTAGGGGTAGCAGTTTATATAGTTAAATTTAGGACTAAGCAACCCGAGAAGCTAGCTGGTACAGTGGTACGGTAGGCTATGTAAGCCCGAGCCTAGCGGAGGTCACAGATTCAATCCTGAGTGGGGAGTTTAGATTTTCTTTTTTACACTTAAAAATTTATTGAAAATAAAATTCTAAGTGTCGACATTACGTTACATAAGTCTCAATAAGGTGTCCGACCTCCTTCTGGACGGTATGATTTAGGCACAACACATGTTGAGGGGGTTTCTTCGAGCCGCCATTTTGAACGCGGAGGAGATTCTGGGGACGAGTTTGATCTGACGATGCACGATTAATGAATTCCGCTTGGATTGTAGAAACGTCAGTCATACAGCGTCAAAATAATCAATACGGTCAACATAAACATTACATTTCTTCATAATATTTTTTAAGGACTGCAGGCTTCAGTTCGATTATACTACGCACGACCGCGTGTTAACATCACTTCTCAGTGAACTGCGACGAGACCCAGGCCAGTCCCCACTTCAAGTTAGTCAACACGAATTTTAACGCTTTTGTCCATTGCTCCTCTGAGTTGAACTGAATTCTGAAGGGAAAAATAAGAAACATGTTACTTTGAATCAAATCATCAACTAACACTTAACCTCGTTTTCATGTTTCCGGAAAATCTCAGACGATCGGGGATTTTGTTGTTTCCCGACCGTCCCTGACGTTCCCTATATTGGATAGAAGTGTCGGTATAATCATCGATGATTAAATGAAGACGAAACCAAGGTCCACCAAACCGATTTCTGAAGGCATTGTTTTGCCAACTAGAGGTTTGGTAACGAGCTAAACATTACGCAAACGTCCAAGTCTCCAATGCTGACCTTCTTTTGACTCGTCGCGCACTCCTCCCCGAGCCAAACAAAGGAAGCTATCGACGTCCCGGATAGTCCAAATTTATGTTTCATACGCCGGGAATGATCGCCGACCATCGCAGTAATCTGGTATGCGTCGGAAAAATAGAAACGCTCCCGATTCGGATCACCCCACAAAAAAACAGGGAAGACTACGATTTCGTGTTTTCACGAGTCTGCAAAGTCTGACACTTAAATTGACTGATTGAGAAACAACGAAATACCCGGCATATTAGGGACGATAAGCAGCCATGACGGCAATGCCAAGGAAACCGTCAGTTAGAAATTAAATTTACGTTCTTTCAAACTTCTTCGCGATTATTTCATTTCGTCTACCATGTCTGATGTAGCCAAACCATCCGGGAAATAAATTCGTAAGGACGGCGTTCCAGTTCAGATATAGAGAAAGACAAATTATCTGTCGTGAGTCCGCGGTCCTCCTAAAACCTCAAATTTGTTCATTTTAAGTCGTAGTTGTGCAAAGAACAGCGAAGAAATGTACCAAAGTATATAAGGCACATACAGAGTCGTTGTTTTTGTTCAAAAACTAGGTTTTTATCGTTCTCGCCGCCGTCGCCGTCGCCGCGTCGCCGTCGTGGATGCTAAAGTCCCTACTTTCTGGTGTCTATATTATAAACGGAATAAAAACTTAAATTTGTACTTTTGAGTATTTTTAGTCGAGAAGTTTAGTCCGTTTGAACAAAGGATAGTAAAACCAATAACTCACTTTATTGAAAATGCTCCTCCACTTCCACTCGAGTCGTAAATTTTCCCTTTTTCCATCCTACATAAGAACGCAAAAACAAATGTAAGAAAATAGTAACGTTAAAATTTTCAACTACAAGGTGAAACGGCTCCGACACGCGGATAGGCCTGGGCACGAGAACAATTCTAATCTCTACGAGGGGTGAGTGGGTAATTTTAGCGACGCGACAATTCCCTAGTTTGCGCTAACAATTCAACTCACTGAAATTCTCGTAACTTGTTTCCGTTGTCGCATCTTTCGTCACTTGTTTAGACGCAGCAGTTTTTCACACAAAGCGTTGGATTTCACCGCCTGTTCAGATATCGCTCGCGCACGCGCACGCGCACACGCGCGGTAAAAATTTCACGTGCATGCAATTCGCACTTTCTTCGCTGAACAAGGCAGTGTCATTATTTCAAAATTGTGCTGTATGTGAAAGCAACCAAAGTATCACGTCCAGTCGTGGATATTCCTTTTTACAGTCATTGTATAAGAAACATCGGCTTTCGTTACTTTCCGTCTTGCCGCGCTCTGTAGAACGAAAAACAGCTTTCTGAAATGCTCGTGCGCAAATGACGAGTTTAAAGATGGCAAAATTCATTGTATGATCTGATCCAGGTAAGAGTCGTAAACACGTATTGAAGATGAAAATTTGCAACAAAAATACGCCATTAAAACTGTTACAAAATGCACAAAAATATTGATAAAATGTTTAAGAAGTCATTCAAAAGTTGAGAAATGTCATCATAACGCCAAATGAAGGCGAAATAGATTCGTTTTTGCAGCAAAGAAATCGCGCAATGAAATTCGCCATCTTTAATAGTTTCGTCATTTGCGCGTGCATTTCATAAAGTTGTTTTTCGTTCTATAAGCCGAAACATCGATAATGGGACAGAAATTGGCGTTAAAATTAGCCCCACTAGATATTAACTGTTTCTCGTTTATTCGCCTTTTGTTACTTGAAGTTTAATTTCCTGACTAATTTCACATAACATAAAACAGACAACATTTTTGTCCCTCCATGTATTTTATTTATTCAAAGATGGTATAATTGTATGTACACAATCCTTTCGCGCGAAAAAAAACAATGCCGGTTAACTTCGCTTACTAAATTCCATTCAGCGTTTTCAAGTCTTTTCTTAAAGAAGCTTCAAAGTGATCTAAAGTTCAACGTTTTCTTCATAAAAGGCTAAAGATATAAATCGCAGTCCTTTATCAAGTTAAGAGTTCACTTGCGCGCGGATCGGCGCCTTCTACGGATCTTGCGTGGTCCGGCTCTCCTCTTGCCCGCTCTGCGCGCGACCCTTCTCTTGCTAGTGCGTCTCTTGGCCGCGGATTTTCCGCGCCTGTTCTTGCGCCTCCTGGTGACTTTCCGTGCTCTGACTGCCCTCTTAGCTTTGGTAACTTTCTTCACCGACTTTCTGCCGGGGCTCTTTGATTTCGAGCGAGAGCGGGATCGAGAACGAGATCGGGACTTGGACTTGGACTTGGACTTACGGCTCTTTGAAGCTGATCTCGAGCGGGATCGGGTTCGGGATCGTGATCGGGATCGAGTTCTTCTTCTCGCGGCTCCTTTCTTTGCCCTTGAACGTTGGCGAAGCTTAAAAGCAGCACCCCTCTTGACAAGCGCTTTTGTTTTTACGCCTCTTGCCAAAGCAACTTTCACTTGCAGAGGTGTAGCCGCTGATGTTCCCTGCTGCAATTTGAGGTAGGCCAAAATTGATTTTGCACTTGACCCCTTGCGGTCTTTCAAGGCTGCGATGGCAGCGTAAATTGCCTTGCTTGTGACAGCTGAGCGTCTGGCTGACTTTCTGCGAGATGCTCTCTTTCTCTTAGCTACACCTGCTCTCTTGGTACCACGGCGAGCCTTGGCCATTGTTGAACTGTTCTGGCGAATTTTTTCACGGAGCTCAAAAAGTTGCGTCTGACCAGTCCGAGGAGAAGTGGCAAATGATTACTCCCGCAGGGTACACGTCATAGACATAATTACCACTTAGTTAATTAACGCGAGTTCGTTAACAAGTCATTAGGCTAATTGAACGAATAATTAGTGACGTAATGCCTGCGTCACGAATGTCAATTATCAATTAGGTAAGTTCGAACACCCCTCGTGAAATTAAGGAACAACTAATTAGTGACGTATGCTTGACGTCATGAATGAACATTATCAATTTGTCACGCAATTTTCTTAGTTCAAAAGGTTCAAAGAATGCGTCACGCTAGAAAAATACCTAGAATAAATATAATAAAACCGAGTTTAAAACCGAATTTAAACCTACATAATTCCACTTATCTTAACAAAACGCATACAAAATTGCTGCCACATACAAAAAGAATAAAAAGAAAGAGCTACGCGGTGAAAAATATCAGTGAACTTACCTTGGTATCAGTTTAAACAAAGCTGAAATGATGCACTGTGAAATTATTTTTTATTCCTTTTTGTTTGCAATTACTATTTTTCGTGTACTAACCTGTACGGGAGGCAAAATCTTTTATCCACTTTCTCTACTGCTTCCTTGAACTAAAGAAAATACATATAAAACATACACAATAACGATGTAGGACTTCATTGATCGATGATTTCAAATGACGAACTGTGGAAGAATTTCTCAAATGATCGTTTAGTACTTTCCTGTGGTACTGTTTATTATGCTGTTCAAGGCGGTTCTACCTTTTTTAGTCCGTGGATGAAATACGTACTAAAGTGTGATCTCTCAAATAAAGGTCATTAAGTAGTATTTTCCCGGGATTGTGGCAAAAAAAGTTTGCCAATCTTGAACTTGTACATCTTCGTAAGTGATATTTCCTTTACTTTACCGCAAAACGTTTGTATTTAGTTGTATTTGTCCGCTAAAACCTTAACATTTCGAGTCAAACTCCACTAAGTCCCAAACAAAACAACCCGCCTTTTAGTACGGGCCTCGCGCGCTAAACTAGGACACGTTGTTGTGAAACATTGTTGCGGACGCAAATGTTTGCAAGTTAAGCCGCGTGAAAAAACATTTTGTTGCGGACGCAAATCTTGCTTCCCGGACGCAGGGAAGTGTTATTGAATCAAGTCAAAACTTATCTTGCTTCCAGGACGTCTCCCAGTTTAGCTAATGTCTCCTAGTTTAGCCAGACCTAAAAACCTGAATTCGTGGTTTCACGCGCGCGCTGTTCTGCAGCATCAACTTGTAACTTTTCTTCCTTTGAACCGAGTAACACACTGAACGATACGTTATTAAAAATATATTTAGTATTTCTAATACCTGTTGTAAACAATCCAAAAACCCAACCATCGCGTGATCAAACCTAGTCAAAGAACAAAGAAAAGACTATTTATTCTTTTGAAACTGTACATCAACTTGATAATTCACCCACGACTGGGCTTTTTTGCATCAAAGAAAATATTCTTCCGAGCTTTGTCAAAACTTTGTTTGTTTAAGGAATTATGCGAGCGCACGAAGTTCAGAGATTAAACAAGATCGAGAGTTTTATCCAAAGTTCATCTGTGTTAAAGATTATTCGAGCGGATTAAAACTCTTTGAGGGTGAAAGACAGTTGCAAGTCGGGTTTGACTCAATGATCCACGGACGGGTATTATTGTTTGGCAAACTACATGTATCATGCGTTTTTTCTCGTTTTATCGAAGCATATCACGCCCAATCACCGCGCGCGCTCGACCAAATGACGGGAAAATTTAGGACAACTTTACAAAAGAACGCGATGCTACAGCCGCGATACTTCCCAGAATAATTCCGCTAATTTTTGTCAAAACTTAATAAAAAAGAATGAACATGGAAACTTTCGAAGATACTGATGTGCCTGCATATGCTGTACAGTTGCAGATGGGTAGCGGGAAAATCATTCAAAGGGAAGGTCATCTCGCGAAACCGCGACTTTCATCAATTCTTGAGGTAGTTTTTGAACAACCAACTCAAATTACAAGGGGCGCGTTTATAAGAAACATTTTCAATCCTGACGGTTGTTTATTTTTAGTTGCCTTAGGCTTAAATTTCAAAAGGTTTCGCGTATTTTTTAATTTTTATTTGGCAAAAATTCATAAAATCGTTTTCTCTTTTTTTCGGAGCATTAATTACCCAATTAAGCCATTGTTTCATTAGTGCGACAGAAGAATCGCATGGGAGGGGACGGGAGGGGAGGGGAGGGGAGGGTAAGCAAAGTTGAAAATAAAGGGCGATGTAGCAGCTAAGGTCTCACACCATTGGTTCGATACCCTTCGAAAGAACAGTACAACGAATAACAGACAACGGCTCCTAGCCCTGAAAACAGAAGCAGCGGCAACGCCTTAAACAATTGAGCTATTACACTACCGAAAATAAAGAGAGAACGTGCAAAAAAGCGAAGGACTCAATTTATTATAGTTTACGTCACCCCAGGCATTATAAGGATCGTTTTGGTAAACCATAAGTTCAAAAGACGGAAATTCCTTTGATATCGCCAATGCGATACACTGGCGTTTCACTGGTGGCGCGACAGCAAAACAAATCGCAGTTCTAAAAAGTTTATTCTGTTGTTTTACTCACTTAGTGTCCCAAAAGAATCTGAATCCTCCAGATCCATATCTAACATGAGAAAGACACGAAAAATGATGAGCTGATGTTACATAATGAAAATAGAACTATGTGTGTGGAGAGAAAGAAACTCAGAATTTTTTTAATGAGTTCAAGATGGGATTCGAACCCACGACCTTCCATACACTAGTCCGATGCTCCTAACCACTGAGCTACTGAGAACTCAAGTGCTGAGCAATGGTCGATTGTGGGCTATGTGACATAAAGCAGTAAAACAAACAAGTGGGTACCACGGTGAACCAGCCCAAAGACATTTAGCATGAGACTTATTTTACAAACCCGGGCTTGTGCCAATTTGAGTTTTTGAGCTTTAAAGTTTGGGGGTTTACACTGAAAAGGCAGGGCAATAATTATAGAATGTAACTCACATCGGAAAGTCCTTTGACTTGAAATACTTATAGCATGTAATATAGTAATGTACAATGTTATATGGTAATAATAGCAGTTGTATGACGTAGCTAACAGAATAAGATCAATTTTTCCATAACTGTAAAATTTCCCGCGCGCTCATTGGCCGAGAGCTATTGTTTATAAGAGTACAAATCATGACACGACGTAATTGGCCACGCCACCAGCGTCTAGCGCGCGGGAAAACAAATGACTTTGGTTTCAAGAAGAAATTCAGCCGGTTTGGTTTGCAAGATAGCAGCTTTCTCTGTCTATTTTTGAGGACAAATTGAACATGACGGTTTCGAGAAAACTGTTTTTGTTTTGACCATGTTATTACGTCAAACCATCATTTATCAAATGATATATAATGGCGAGTAAAAGAACTCACAGTGGAAGATCCTTTGACTTGTCTGTAAGTGATTCCAGATAAGAATGGTTCCCATAAGGAACCAAGCGATACCTAAAAAAATTGTAGAGTTATCAAGATTTTATTCCTACAATAAGGAAGAAAACTCCCTTTCTTCACAACTTTAAGATTGTAAATCTCTTCTTTCATGCATAATCGCAAACATTTCCAAGTTAATAACTTTCTTTAGTCAAGAGCAGTTTTCGATTGAGCGTCAAACGCAATTTCGCAATTGCTTTGGTTTTGCATGGCTACGCTTTGTGATTGGCTAAAAAATCTCGCGCCATTTTCTCAACCAATCAGAAGTAAAATCAAAACTGATCGTGACTTGCTCGCACGCGTTTTCCCGCGCTTGGCACCGGCTACATGTATTTGCTTCGAATTTTGATTGGTTCATTGGATTGTCTGTGTCCTTTGTGATTGGCTAGAGCGATTTCTTTGGTTTTGGTTTTATGACACTCAATTCAAAACTGTTCTAATGTACATTACTACTTAGTTTATTCTCGAGTGTGGCATTGCATCTTAGGCTTCTTTTTTTTCATTTAGCGCATCGTAAAATTTCAGAAAGGGCCCTACTTTTTTAGAACATTTCTTATCCCAACTGTTATATCTAAAATGTTATATCTAAAATCCCCCCTAAGTCTCCCAAAAGCGTTGCTTTTAGAGGATTGCTATATATTTTGTGTCTTCTTTTATCTTACCTTTCAAAAGTTAGGTTCATCTTTCGTGCTAGAGAATGAAGTAAGAGTACTGTTTGACCCCAGGCCGCATTAATTTCACTCCACTCAACCTAAAGAAATCAAAACAGACTTGGCCTCTGTAGCAGTCATTTCCTTTCCGAGAGCGCACGAGGCACATGAAGGCATAGGTTGTTTTGCTCCTTTTTGCGGCCCATGCCTTCACGTGCCTCCTGCATTCTTGGAGAGGTTTCAATGACGCCTACACAGGCTAAAACACACTTTTAACCCTTTCACTCCCAGAGTCAATTATGGAGACATGTAGCGCAGTCCTAACTTTTGAGTCTGTGGATGAAATCCTATGGTGTGACCATTCAAATGAAACCTCTTCAGCAGTACTTTTGCATGGTACCATTTGTTCGAACTTTTGAGTCTGTGGATGAAATCCTATGGTGTGACCATTCAAGTGAAACCTCTTCAGCAGTACTTTTGCATGGTACCATTTGTTCTAACTTTTGAGTCTGTGGATGAAATCCTATGGTGTGACGATTCAAGTGAAACCTCTTCAGCAGTACTTTTGCATGGTACCATTTGTTCTAACTTTTGAGTCTGTGGATGAAATCCTATGGTGTGACCATTCAAATGAAACCTCTTCAGCAGTACATTTGTATGGTACCATTTGTTCTAACTTTTGAGTCTGTTGATGAAATCCTATGGTGTGACCATTCAAATGAAACCTCTTCAGCAGTACTTTTGTATGGTACCATTCGTTTTTCAATATTTCACAAAAAATGAAAAACGGGATTTTTCTTAAATTTTAATTTTTGGCACTCTTGGGAGTTGAAGGGTTAAAGAGAACTTGGAGGAACTTGTAATCAAATCAGGAGTAGGGATGGCCAGTGAGATCAGTCACCTCACACCAATGTGGCCTGGGTTTGAGACCCGGAGACAACGCCATGTGGGTTGAGTTTGTTGTTGGCTCTCATCCTTGCTCACGGGGTTTTTCTCCTGGTAAAAACAGTTTTTCTCCCTCCACAAACCATATTTTCAAATTCCAATTCAATCTGGAAAAAGTGGCACTCAGAGCCACTTTGTGGATTTCCACTTCAATTGTCAATTCATTGGTCGTGGTGTTGACCAGAAATACTGATGTATAGTAGCAACACTTACCGGCACACTTGGGAGACGACCAAGTCTGAAGTTATTTATCGTTCCAAAATGACCTTTATGCCTAAAGCAGATCACAGCCAGAATTTATGTCAGAGTTTTAATAATTTGTTATTTTCTTTAAACGTATACTGTCCTTGAGGAGAGACAGACTTTGTTCTCTACACTAGGAGAGGCAAACTTGCAGTAAACTTAATACAACATAACTTCTCAAAGAGTGTACTATGCAAAACCCTGAGGCAGAGGATTTTCTTTGAATTCAAAAGCAAGATCCAAGATGTCACTGTTAACTTGAAAAACAAAATTCCAAAACACTGTAACTAAGCTAAAAACATGAGGCTAAATGGAGTTTAGGCAAAGTTAGATTCAAGCCAATGCAGTGGTTTCTCCAATTTTATGTGGGGGGTTCCAGAGGGATCAGCAGGGGCATTGCCACGACGTGCTTTTGCTTGTATTTGCTTTGCCTGCTCCCTGGCACCTACCCTCCAATACTTCAATTGGCTTAGAATTTAAACAGATGTAAACAACACAAAAAATTATTATTTTAATATTCTGTTTACTTCTGAGTCTCTGTTATTTTGTAAGCATCAGTTTGCCATTAGCATGACCATTTTTTTTAAATATCATGAATATGTTGTGGCACGATTATTATTTTTTTCTTGGTCTAAAGACAACATTAGGCAGCGTACTTCACAAGAAAACTTATCTCTACTCACCATATATGAAAAGTGCTGTTGAACACATTTGTCTTTTTCAGTTTATCCAACTGAGCTTGAGCATATCTGATTTGATTATCAACACTGAGAAAAAAGATAAATGATTGGATATATATGATACATGGCATGATGCATCCATTGCTAGATCAAAGTTACCATTCATGTGGTCAAAGGTCTTATACCAGTAATAGTTCCACTCTTTATTGCCGGTAGTTAGTGCAACAATAATGGTTTCAAACAAATGCCCAGTCATTGGTGAGCAAGTGATGTTCATTGTCGTGATGTAACAGGTTACCAAAGTTACAGTTTAACCTGTTAAAGGCACCCTTAATTTTAGCTTTAAGTGCTTAAAAGTAAAAAACGAGCTCAATGACCCCCATATCATTTTATTATCAAACTATAATTAGCAAGATACAACTTTTTGCAGAAAGTTTAAAAACATTTGTGGGAGGGGATTCAGAGCCATCTTAAATTTTTGAAAATTTAAGGTAGCTACCATTATTGTAGCACTAACTGATAAAGAGTGGCAGTATTGATCCATCAAAGTGTATGTACTAGAAACTGTTGTTAGCCACCTTAAGCAAGAGCAGCAGTACATATTGATGTCTCAGTGCAGGGTGTTCATTTGGCAACGGAGATCGGAGAATTCTCTGCCTACTACGCAGAATTCTCCGGCTAAATTTTGATAGCAATATGTAGCTATATTCATTCTTTCATAATATTCTCCTGCTACTACAATTCTTAATGAAAACCCTGGTGGTGAGAGGTAAAGTGCAACTAACCTTTGTTGTTCATCTTCATATTCTAGCAGCTCCTTTTGATATTCACTGTACTCCATCCAGTATTTCTTTTCTTCCACCTCCAACTGCTTGGACCTCTCCTTTTCCATTTCCATCTTTTCAGCCACTTTTTCTCTTTCCTTTTCCACTTCCTCTAATTGCCTTATCAACTCTTCCTCCTCCTTTCTAAGATCAGTGAGTTCTTTAGACAAAGCTTCAGTATCTATGACAGGTTTGTCATTGAGTTTGTTGAAGAACACTTTATAGTCTTTGAGTTCATCTTCTGTGATCTTTAGCTGCTGATCCAACTGATCAAGCAAGGTGTCGGTACATTCTTCGCATAACGGGTGATCGACATCTGACTGTCCAGACATGATGTCAAACAGGTGGGTGGTGACCTTGGTAGTTAAAAAAAAAGTAATCAAGGACTTACGACCTTTTCATATTATGAGCCGGTTGACCGGGCTGGCTCAGTTACCAAGATCTCTCCTCACTCCTATTTACTTTGTCAAATTTTCTTGTGTTCTCGTGAAACAGTTAACTACCCCTGTTACCAAGATCTCAGTTTGTACCATGTTTAGGAAATTCTTGGAATACAACTAAATTTTCTTTGTAATTGAAGGCTTTCCTGCAAAAAGGGTGTATATCGCTTTTTGGGTCAATTTTCACTTTATGCAGGATTGAGCTACCGGTAATTTTTGGCAGACTGACTTGTTTTGACATGACAAACATTGTTCTGTATTTTTTTTTTTTGCTGATCTGCACATTGTTTTTGAGAAATAAATTTATTTTGTTTCTGGTTCAACAATACCTTTGCATGGCTTTCCAAAGATGCCCCCACATTTTTTTTTTTGCAACATTATTTCTTGAAAAAATTACAAAACAATGTTTGTCATGTCAAAACAAGTCAGTCTGCCAAAAATTAGCTTGATCCTGCAAAAAATGAAAATCGGCCCAAAAAGCGATAAATGCCCTTTTTGCAGGAAAGCCTTCATTATTGTTTCCGTTCAGTTCAAAAATTGATAAGACCTCCGATTTGCATCCTCCCCTCTCTTACCTGAGTGAAAAATACTTCTTGTTTTGCACATCGATATGCTCAGTTGCACCATCAAAGTTTTAAAATGCTATATCTCCACAGCAATGTAAAGTACTGGCATGAAACTTAGCACAACGATTACTATTGCTGATATGAAGAACATGCTAAGTAAATTGAAGGGCTGTGTTAAGGTGTAGAGTAAGCTGCTTATAAAGATTTATAATAGTGTTCCACCCAGATGACGTCATATTTGGCAGCATTGCATTGTGGGATCGAAATGCACCTGTTTTTTCGTAGCTACCTGCATAGTTCTTGAGTGTTTGTATGCATTTCAATCCCATGATGCTGCGTGCCAATTCTATTTTTAGAATCTGGGTGGAACGCTATTTTGATGGAGTCGGGTGAAAACAAAGAAAAGAACTGAATGAGACTAATAAAGGACTACGATATCTAGATCTTTAATGAAAACGTGGTTACAGTGACCTGTGGAACGTGACCTGTAAAAGAAATCCCTTTGATTTAATGTACCTTAAGTCTGTGACTAAGGTTTTCTGTGTTGATGGGCTGAGAGTCTCCAATCATTGTAAAACCACCTTCTAAAGATTGTAGTCTGAAACAAACAAAACCAAAAAAAAACAAGGATTTCCTTCATTCGTGAAGTTACATGTTTGTTGGAAAATATAAATTGACATAGTGAAATTGGCTGTATTAATTACCTTGCAGGAGGAATTATTTTCCGCACAACAGTATTATCTCCTTCTGCACTGAGGGGAGTCTGAAAAGCATAATGCATCACAATGGGCAATTGGGCAGTAACAGCCAAAACAATGAAGTTAATTTAACTTCTATTGTTATAATGCAATTAACCTTTAGTTTAATTTCTCACACTTACATATTGAGTAACAGATAAAAATAAACTACATATGAACAGAAGAACTGTATGTAGATATTCATACAGTTTTGATGCAAATATTTTGACTTATAAAAGAATGAAATAGTGATTCCGCTTATAAGCATTCTTTTCAGTATTCTGTATCAATGATACAGTATATAGCTTGCAGCATAGCTTACAGTATCGCTGTATTAGGTGATGGAGGCAATAAAGTTGAAAGTTGAAGCTTTTCTGTGTCAAGATTTACAAACCTTCAATAAATTTTCATTTCTTTTGTACTTTCCTTATGACTGATTAATGAATTTTATGAATTAAGCTGTTGTAATCTGAATACCTGATGTAACAATGTGTCATGCCTTCCACTTGAATCTTCCTCATTATCAGTTTGACTTGCGAACTCTGGGAAAGGTGCTTATGGGAAAAAAAACATACTTGTGAAGCCGTTCACAGTAAGTTAAGTCAGCAAGTCTTGTACCTTGTAGCTAATAGTCTTTCAGAGCTTAGCTAAAAAACATTTCTGTATTACCCCATACATTAGTTATGTATACTGTTCTAAAACTGAAATTAAAGTCAAAATGATAGAATGGCTAAAGAAAAACTTAAGCACATACCCCAGTATGTTATATTTCAAATTTTTCTTTGGTTGAGAAATTTTTAAACCAGTTTAATTTTTGTCTTCCTTTGCCTCAGAATATGATAATGAATCTGAGACAAAGGATAATAAAACCTAAACTGGTTTGAAGAGTGTTGATTTATCGATGACAACCATCACAACTTCGATTAAATTGTAAAAACCCATGCAGAGTCTATGACCACCATGTCTTGAGAGACAGTGGATTTGCCCCAAGGTAAGTCCATAAGGGTCAATGATTGAAGCAGCTTCTAGAGTGGCTGTTACCAATGGGCCATTCTATTTAATATCCCCCCCCCCCCCCTATTGAGGTATAAGGAAATCTTGGGGGAAGGGGGGGTTTACTTGCGTCAGCATCCTTTGATCTTCAAAAATTTCCCAAGGGGGTAACAGAAAAATCTGCTATTTCTAAGGGGGGTGTTCTGTCGGCACTTTGATCTTTTTTTCCTTAGGGGGGGGGGGGGGGGGATGTTGAGTGAATACCTCAATAAGAGGGTGCGGATATAAAATGGAATAGCCCAGTGACTATAACCTCACAGATAAATGGTTTTATTTAAGTGATCTTTCAGTTTTCAAGGCCACATTCTTACCTGTTAATTCCGTAATAGTTTCTCCATTCAAGGATAGCAGAGAATGATCCAGCTTCAGAGGTTGGTAACATCTTTGACAGACGAAACTAACATGAGTTGTACCGCGAACATCTTTTGCGGAAGCCATGTTTACTGATTTCCAATTTATCTTTTCAAAAACATAACAGATAATTTTGGGGTTTCCATCATCAGCACCAATCCATGCAAGGTTTGTGAGGATCACTCGTCTCCTATGATGAAATTATTTGCAGAGAAATTATGATAAAAAAGATATAGAGAGAATGATATCGCTAGCTGTTGTTTCTTTTTGGTGTACGACCATGCAGCCTGGCCTTTGTGTTGGAACGAGGAAGATTGAAACCAAACAATCTTTTACGATTTCTACTTCATGTAATACGAATTGTAATGTGACTGGCGGGGAAATGTGAAAGTTCACGCAAAACATGGCTGCTTGCATTGTGGAAAAGAGTACAGTATTTCGTCTGTTTCTCCGCTTTTGCCCATTCGGCGACATATCAAAATTGCTTAAGAACTGAAGAAACAATCCAGTTTCCCTTGTATCATTTAAAACATGGCGCATATTGGAGATAAACGGTGAATGAAAAACATTTTAAAAATATTCCAATGAAGCTCTGACAAAGTATTCAAGATGTCGACGAGTTCAGCGACATATTTCAGTGAATCAAACAAGAAAGGAGAAGTTAGTGAACTGCAGAAGAGCTTACAATCTCCAGAGGTGCAGCGCGATGCTGTTCAGTACAAGAAAGTCATTCAAAAGGTGATAGCATGCATGACTTTGGGGATGGATTTGTCATCTTTGTTCATGGATATGATAAAGGTATGATGTACAAGCTTGTCACGAGTTTTAATGCTGTGCATATGTATGTATTCCCTTTTTGTTACAGTTTACATGCTGCGAATTAATAATAATAATAATAATAATAATCACTTTATTTAAGTGTCAAGGTATTTAGCGCGCGAGCACTAATTGGGGACACTAAATATAGAAACAAACATTGCAAATAGAACATAACATTTTAAAAATCCCAACTGGCAGGAGGCAAACCAGTTGACTATTTTACAAGCGAGGCCGAGGAGTTGGACTCGGGACTACCGTGAAACAACTCCAGATAGTGGTCAGAGCGGGACTTGAACTCGGGACCACCGAGTTTCAAGTCCAGTGCCCTAACCACTCGACCACGCTGCCTCCTATAATTGTCGCCTGATTTGCCTCCCCAGTAGAGTAGGAGAATGAATCATAAGTGCATTGTGAATAAAAAAATCTGGCTGACAAATCATACATAGTAGCATATAAATCGGCTGACAGCCTGTGCCCAATATTGAATATGCCGTGAAATAAGTGCGACAAATCATAGCATTTTTATAAATCGACCTTTAACCCTTTTGCGGCCACAGATAACTATGGTCGTCTTACCCATAAGTGGCCAAAGGCAACTGTAGTCGCCTTATGTATTTGGCCAATAAAATGTTTGGCCATGGAGAGAATGAGATTTGAGGAAATATGACCTGAATAGGTTAAGGACAGTGCTATAATTGTAACCAATGCATTATGAGTTGGGGACACAGCAGAATCTAAAAGGGAAAATGCACTGTCCATTTTATGACCAAGCAGTTCAAAACCATACTTCAGGAGCTACAAACCAATAGATGTACTTCCCTCCCACTCCCCCTCCCCCCTCCTCCCCCTCCCCCCCTCCTCCCCCCTCCCCCCTCCTCCCCCTCCCCCCTTCCTCTTATTAGTCATATCCAATCAAGTAAAGATCATTGATTGCTCTAACAAAGAAGAACTAATCACAGCCCAGAACATGGAATATCAAGCTTCTTCTAAGAGAAGACTTTATATTTTTTCTTCCTGTAGGCTGGAGCTACTCATGATCTTGTTCAAAAGAAGCTTGTGTACTTGTACATCTGTAGCTATGCCACATCCAATCCTGAACTGGCACTATTAACAGTGAACACAATGAGGAAAGACTGTCAAGACAGCAGTGCTATGGTCAGAGGTCTTGCCCTGAGAAGCATGTGCTCTTTGAGGTTAGGTTAGATATCATCATCATCATGAAATAACATTGTGCATTTTTTGTAGAACATACAATGTAGTTTTCCCCGGTCAGCACTGGTTTCCACGGAGCTGCCTTAGGGAGGGGCCCAGTCATGGCAGGATGCAGGCGAAGAGTAGGGGCTGAAACTGGCTGCCATGGTTTCCTCCTGAAGACTTCTATGTCGTTGCTGGATCCGAATATGGAGCTGCTGACTGGGAAGCACGATAGTGTTTCATTACTTCTTAAAACGAAAATGGCACTGATGAATTGTGTTGTCCTCGCCTTATAGCAATGTAGGACACAAACAGACAATTTCGTTTTATTTTGTTCATTATATATTTCAATCAAGGATACAATAAGTATAATACAGCCAAAATACGTTCGTTTTTATTGCCCACTATGGAAACTATCGATAGTCGGGCCGAACTATCGTGATTGTTATAGATGTTGATTTTAAATTACTATTGATAGCTCGCTACTGCAACACCAACTATCACAATGTATCAATAGCTTGATGTATTGTTACACCCTTATTATCTTTTGGCTAACAAATAATTATTCAGATATGGTGCATACTTTCTATTCTGTATTGCTTATTAATTTTAACTTTGTGCTGCTGTGTGAATGTGCTTAGATTAACTATGTTCAAACCTGAACAAATCTGTCAATATTTCAGTTGTCTGTTATTGTTTTTCTTACAGGCTTCCCGATCTTGTAGAATATATCACAGAGCCTCTCCTTGCTGGATTAAGTGATAACAGTTCTTATGTTCGCCGATCTGCTGTCATGGGCTGCGTTAAATTGTACCATCTTATTCCCGATTTTGTTGAAGGTAGGAAGTTTATCAGCAACAGTAGGCACAGTGGAAGGTCTGTGTATTTCATTTTACATATGTAGGTCTTGAAGTTGGTGGTTTGTGCCTGATCTTTGTCATCATAACCATCTGTAGCATCTTCAGACAATTAACAATTATTGGATGAGGTTGAGCATGATAGCGATAATTATCAAGGCCAAAGTTTGTGTTATCTGCCGAAGCCGAAGGCTGAGGCGGATAACACAAACTTAGGCCTTGATAATTATCGTTATCATGCGAAAACGGAATCCAATAATTGTTTTATTAAGCATATTTCTGAGCTGCACTTATAAAGACAAGAGTGCGCACAAAAAAGTGATCAATGCACAGCAGTCAACTTGTAGGTAAACAACTTACATCACTTCTGCATGCATAAAACTATTGTCTGTAGGTATGACGTCACTTCTGCATGCATAAAACTATTGTCTGTAGGTATGACATAACAGAAACAGCAAGCAATAATGAGCTGCGTGCTTATAGCTAATCAAAATCGAGCTAGTGACACCAATGTATAATAATAACCTTTGCTCCTTCTGTGCAGGTACCCAGGTGTGATAATGGGTACTGGTACACCTTTAGGTATTAACCAAATGAAATTCTGAGGAAAACCCTGTGAGAAACTTGCATGCCATCTTAGGTGCATACCTAATTACAGTGTATGTTATTAAAGTTCAGACTAGCCTTGTGGACTACCTTTTGCTTGAGTATGACTCTTTCCTAGCTGATTCCACCTTGTCCATGCACTTGATTTCCTTGAATCATTACTAAATCTTTCTTAAATTAAACTGTCTTCATGTTCAAATTTAATTTTGGGTATTTTCAGTTCCAATTTTTTTTATGTTACATGTAAGTGTGGGTTAACATGGACATAAGTATCAAAATGAAATAAACTTACTTTTTTAACAGATAATGGAATCATAGACAAACTTGTCAGATTGATAACTGACCCAGATCCCCAGGTTTGTATAAATTATTGTCAGTATTAAATTTTTATAATATACATTTTCTGAGTCAAAAGTAAAAAAGTAGGAAAATTACAAGCCTATATGATGATGAGTCACCATTGCATGGCATCATGTTAGCTCCACTGTGCGACATGTACTATTAAAATTAATATTAAGCAAAGTAAATCAACATCTGTTGATTGGAATAGATGTACAGTGTAGGTTCTACAGTGGGACCTTCTATAAATTATATTCACTTCAATATTCAAGCAAGCTTTTAGCCAGCAGGGTGTCCAGGCATCCTGTGGACGCCCACTTTTTGAGGAAATTCATGAAAATTGAACCTTATCCTTCAAAAATTTATGATGGGAAATATCTTCAGGACATGTACACCCACTTTTCAATTTCTGGCTAAGAGCCTGCTTTCGCGGCTAGAGTCAATTCTGGAGACATGTAGTGTACTTCTAACTTTTGATTTTGTGAACGAAATCCTTTGGTGTGACCATTCAAATAAACCTCTTTGGCAGTACTTTTGCATGGTAGCATTTGTTTTTCAATATTTTACAAAATGAAATTTGGGATTTTTATTGCATTTGATGTTTGGCACTCTTGGGAGTCAAAGGGTTAAGGCCCCTTTACATGCTATTGGCTCAAACAACACCTCAGTCATGTTTATTCACTTGAGATCACCCTTGTTAATACAATTGCCCTGTAGAGATCTGGGCTCCAGATCACACATATTGCTTATCATTGACTTGTTGAATTATTATTAGGTGGTCAGTTGAACTTGTAGCGGTTATAATAGCATAATATGTAGATTCATAAAACAAAATCAATCTCTGAACTCAGAGTGTTACAATTCAAAAAAGGATAAAAGATGATAACAGCTTTAAAACTGGAATCTTTTGTTTGACAATGGTTTTGACCTACTGTACTAAGAATTTATGGCATCCTTGCCCCTTAGGGGCCTAAATAAAATCATATTTAACCTTATCATATGATATCTTTGCAAAACCATTGATGAAAGTCCTGTATGAGGGCCGTACGCATTTGCGCGAGCGGGGCCGGAAAAAGCCGTACGGCCCTACTACAAAAGCGGACGGCCTCGCGCGTTAAGATTTCAAGTAATTTTGTCTCCTAATTGGTCATATGATAAAATACTTATTGACTAAGTTAGGTCGGGCCGGATGGGAAAATATTTGGCTCTCGGTCATGGCGCACGGACCTCGCTGCGCCATGACCTCGAGCCAAATATTTTCCCATCCGGCCCAACCTAACTTAGTCAATAAGTACATAATCTTACATTTGACATTATTTTATTCTGGCTAATGAAGGTTAATTGAGCTAAACAAAATATTCCAGTTTTTCAAGCTGTTATCATCTTCTAGCTTTTTTTTTTTCAATTTAAAATAAAATGCTCTGGGTTCAGAAATAAGATACTACTCTATTAAAGAACAGGAAAGCAATGTTTCAATAATTTATTGTTCAGTAGTAGATTTAGATTAGTAAGTTTGTACTTGTTTTCTTTAGGTAGTGTGCAACACTCTTTCAGCATTGGATGAAATCCTAGCAGCTGAAGGTGGTATACAAGTGAAAAAGAAACTCGCTCATAATTTACTGAAAAGGTAAACACTTTCCTGCCACCTTTTTTTATACTTGGCTGGTCACATCTATTCATTGTTCTGCCCAAGGAGTTTTATGCCCATTGATGTGGAACTTAATATTAATTTTTATTTCATACACCATTATTTCTATGAAGGGTCAACCTTATTTGCAATCAAAGAAATTAATTTTTAATCAATTCATTGATAAAATAAAAAGTATTTTTCATAATTTTATTATTAATGAGTGACTCCCCTCTAGCTAGATACACTGTAGGTAGATAGGTCGGTAGGTAGGTAGGTAGATAGGTAAGGTAGGTAGGTAGGTAGATAGGTAAGGTAGGTACCAACCATTACCTACGTACCTACTTACCTAGGTACATGTAGGTAGGTAGAGTTGCACACGAGCCACGCATGGCCCACACGGCTGGAGCTTAACCCGTTTTCTGGACAGGGTTACCCTGCCATTTTGTTGCCTGTACCCATTTACACACCTGGGTGGAGAGAGACAATATGGAGTAAAGTTTCTAGTCTGAGGAAACAACACAATGGCCGAGACCAGACCTTGAACCACCGACACTGTATAGTAGGGCATACATAATTATTATTATTTGTTTCTATGAATTTTCTTTTTCTCAGATTTAAAGCCTTCAGTGGTTGGGGTCAAAGTCTAGTAATGGAGCTGTTGATGCGTTATAAGCCACACAATACTGATGAATTATTTGACATACTGGTAAATAAGTTGTTATTAGAATGAGCATTGTTTGTTTTATGGCCTGGTACAAGAAGGATGGGTTGGAGTAGGTCTATGGATTGGCAGGTTTTGTAAATAACTTTGCCCAGATTTTGGAATCAGAGGGCAATTCTAATGAATTGGTGGATTTTAGCTACTGGTTATTGCATTTGCACAATCCTAATCTTGTGTTGGGTGTCCTGTGTAGTAGCCAGATTGAATTCAGCTTTCCTCTGTTTCGACGCCACTTTAGCCTAGCCCCCCTCCCCCCTGAAGATTCTTTTGTTCTTTTCAGGGGCAAACTGGGCGGGAACTGGTATCTGCTTTGGCATCTCCCTGAATGTTTTCATATACCTTCTTTTGTGCAAACACATTTTCCTAATGGTTGATTACCACAAATTGTTATTTTTTTTCCATCATCTGTAATAGAATCTGCTTGATGATCGCCTCAAGCACCCTAACAGTGCTGTCGTCATGGCTTGTATACAGCTCTTCATCCACATGACCAAGAACATGGAAAACTTAACTCAAGATGTTTTTAAAAGAATTAAAGGTTAGCTCGGGTGTTGGCTATGCTGATTTCCCTTTCATTAATGGTCGACGCCATTTTTAATGGTCAATGCCATCATTAACATCCATTAGTAGCCAAGCCTTTTGTAATGGTCAATGTCATTTCTCTCTAGTTTATGCTTGGACAAGGACAAAAGTACTGTAGGCTATCATTATTTGATAGTATTATATTGGGCCTAGGTAAAGCGATTATTAGACCTAAGCTAGATTCACGATTAGGTTAGATTTAGGGATAAGGTCACCCATTGTAGAATGATGTATCATTAAGAAAAGCACCTTTCATAATTAAATTTTTCTTGGGTTTGCCAGATCAACTCACTGGTATAGTGGTGATAGGAAAAAAATGATAATTGGTGAAAAATTTTCTAATTGTAGCTAAAATGGCAGCGACAATTTATGAAAGGAAAATTTGCATTGACTACCTAGTTGAGAAGTGGCTTATCTCTGGTTATCTCTGTTTAACCCATTACAGACCATTTTCATGACGGCGTCATTAATTTTACTACAACTACCAGAATCCTTCAGTTTCTTGTTTTAATAGACCACTTCAAAACATACCATAATACTCTTTAAAGTGCAGGCTCAGCCTCACCTGGGGGTGTTTCTTGGTGTTGCGGAAGCCATTGTTGGTTAGCTTTTGTGTTGTGGTGTGGGTATTGTTCAGTGTCTTATGAATCTTTTGTTTTACGTCATTTGGTGATCACACCATCCGCAACACCAAGAAACTACCCACCTGGGTGTAATTAATGAAGTCTCCTTTGTTAGAATGGCAAAATAGAATTCAGAGAACATGTAGGAATGCTACATGTAGGATGTAGCATTGTCATTTGTGTGTTCATATACAAATGTGCAAATTGCCAAGAAGTTGAAGGATAGCACATGCAGTTTGTGCTGAAAACAAAAGAAATTGGAAAAATCAAGCTTACATCAAGCACCACCCAAACCTGCACTTTGAAGAGTACTATAATGGTAATTTTTGAAGTGGCCTATAAGAGAGGCTTGACGTGATTGTAATTTTGAGAATTCCATGATGTACGTGACTGTAACTATAATTATGACTTGTATTTTTGCAGGACCTCTGATGACTATTCTCTCTTCAAGTAACTCAGAATTGGTCTATGTGTGTTTGTGCCACATAGAACTTCTGCTGACTAAAATGCCAAAGTTGTTTGATCAAGAGTACCGTTCTTTCTTTTCAAGGTAAAAACTCTATAGAGTAGGGGGTGGGCGAGAGAGATGGGGGCCTGAGTAAAAGAGGACTGGGATCTAGTTCTTGAAGAGTTGCAGTCTTCCATAAAAGGTAAAAGGTAAAGTTACACCAGAGCCACAGGTAGCCCACTCAGCAGAGCTAATAACCCAGTCTCCATGATTTGAAGCAACTAGGAGTATTGTTACTCCCCACCGGATGGGATGCTAGTCCATTGCATTTTGTTGCTGGTACCCATCTATACACCTGTGTGGAGAAATCAGAGACAATGTGGATTCTTGTCTAAGAAAACAACATGACAGTTCACTGTGTCCCTGGGCGAGTACCCCCATCAAACGTTATTCCGGCAGGCGATCTCCTAAACTTTTTCTTGTTGACAATAATTGAAATTTATATGTTATAAAGGAAATACAACATAAAAAACTAATACAATCTTGTAACTCTGAAGAACATCTTGCTAACTTTTAAGCAAAAGTAAGAAAATTAAACAACACTGTAAACATAATATTTTGGTTCTATATTTACAGGACCAAACTGCACATTGTAGCAAGAAAGGAGGTTTTTACTTTAATTTTAATAAGAAAAGAAGTGCAAAAATTTAATATTCCATTCAATGTTTGCATAACTTGCTGTTGTGTTTTACAATGTAAATGTTTTTTAAACTCATCTATTGATGATGAGTTTAAAAAACAACAGTCTGGGGGTTGGCAGTTGGTGCCTGAAAGACCAATGGGGCCACAGGTGAAACAAGCCAGGTGAGATGAAGGGGCTCTAGCTGTCGACAAGCGATCAGATGCGAAATGATCTGACACAAACATGTGCGCTGTAAGAAATCAGGGGCCCTTGCGAAGCCAACCAGCCACCCCACATGCCCAGGCCATGCAGGGTACCGATGGCCAGCAAATGCCTTGATTTTAACTTTGCCTACCTTGTAAATTACATTTAGCCACATTTTTTATATTTATTTTTAAAGGCACACTGATCTACAGTATATTAAAATTAAGAAGCTAGAGATCCTGACAACAATTGCATCAGTCTCTAATGTGGAAGAAGTTGTGACTGAGTTGAGGTAAGTGATAGAAATTTGATCTACTCAAAGGGTTGCAACTTAATATATCATTTTAAATGTTATTTTAAAAGAACTTTTAGACCTGGAATTTCAATCTATACCTGTCTCTTGCTGTATATAGCAGGGGAAAAAATGCAATTTGTAACAATTCAATTTTCAACCACCCAAAATTTCAATCTACAGCTGTATACCTTTCCCTTCCTTGGGGGAAAAAATGCAATTTGTAACAATTGAATTTTCAACACACCCAAAATGATACTAAATTTTCAAATGCGCAGTGATTACCTTCAGTTGGCCAATGTTCAAATTCTTACCTTTTCATAACAAACAGTGAGTTCAACTGGGAAAAGAAAGCTTTTAGAAAGCTTGACAACGATAAAAATTGGAATTGAAAAATTAAAAAAAAAAATTGAAAAATTGTTTACATTTGTACTTTTTGTGTATAAAGAAAAGCTTGCTCAAACTTTACCTTTAAGGACGTTCGCGCTAATTGTTTATGCGCATCTTTACTGCGCACGCAATTCATGTCGCAACGCCATGTTACGTCATGCACGAGCGCGCGCGCAAGAGAAGAAATCTAAACCCATAAAGGGCTGAAAGCCGTTGCGTTAACTTTGCTTAGATTTAACTCGCTTAGATGGTCGGTGACCCCCAATTTTTTTTTCATAAATAATTTTCTTTGCCAATTCTCGACAGATTGTGAAAAAATGAACAAAAAATCAATGTAGGAAGTTTAAATTTTTTCCATTTTTCTACCCGCGCGCCATCGAATCCTGCCAACTTGCGGCTGTCAGAGTTTGCAAATGCAGTCGTTCAAAGATGAAATTCACTTCAAGGAACGTCACCAGTTGAATGATTTGCTAAACAGACCTACTCGCATAAAATGTAGGAAAGAAAGTTGCATTTTAGAGATTCATTTGCAATATTTTTAGACCAACAGACATTTGGGTCACATCCCGTAAGGAAGACCAATTTATCAAAATTAGGGTCGCCTTTCAGATAGCTTATCTCAGAAACGAAGTCGGTGACCCCCTCATTTTTTTGCATTTCTGACAAGAGTAACTCATAACCTAGCTGTAGCAAAAGTTTTATAAAAAAATCAATGTTAGAAAATTTTTGCGCGAACGTCCTTAAACCAAGAATCACATAGCCTTTAACCCTTTAAGCTCTAAAAGTGATCAGCATCAAATTTCTCCTTGTAATATCAATGTCTTATTGATATAAAAGGTCATGAAAATTAAGGACATGATCACAAGATGAATTCTCTTGATATCTAAACAATTTCTCCCTACTACTTCTACAGGAAATTTATAGGGACAAGAAATGAGAATTTAAATTTTGATATCAGGCCTTGGCTTACAGTGTAAATGGTTATTTACAATAAATTAACAGAATCCACCCCATTTGTTTTGGTTGTTTACAGTGCTCATGTTCATGATGTGGATGTTAAAATGTCGAAGGAGTCTATCAAGGCCATTGGCGAGATCGCTATGCATCTCCCACAGGTATCAGAATACTGCATTGATGTCCTCCTCTCATTCCTCTCCTGGGATATTGAATACATTACTTCACAGACTTTGGTTGTCATAAGAGGTAAATCCTTAGCTTATAGGCCATAGAATTCATTCATTTGAATGTGTATGTAAAAATAAATATGATTTTAACAGTGTATTACATCAGCAAACTGTGTCACCCAACAAAATACTTGAGGGAAAAGTAACCTTGCAATGATATACTGCACAGTTTATCATCCTAAAATGGAAATAAATTATGGCCTGATAACCATTTATTACACGGCAGATGTTATCTACAGATCACTGGTGACTGTAAGAATCTTCATCAACAGTATCATCATCATCATCATCATCATCCATCATTGTCCACACTATTGCTACCATCATCAACATCAACATCATCATCATCATCATCATCAATACTACTGCCATCGCCATCATTGTCATCATCATCATCATCATCATCATCATCATCGTTGTCATGATTACTACTGCCACCACCATCATCAATAGCATTCTGGTTATCATCATCATTATTGTTTCCATCATCGCCATCATCATTACTACTGCCACTACCACCATCATTAGATGGTTCAAGATCTTGCTACTTCCCTCTTTCCTCTGGTTGCCTGAGTGTTATCTTTGCATCATCCCACATTAGCAGCTCAAAAAATATTAATGGTTAGCTTCAAGTGGTGTTTATTTTTACTTATGTTTCTTTGTTGCTGTTTGTCATTATTACAGACCTATTGCTGAAGTATGAAAAATCAGCCATTGCTGTTCTTTCTCAAGTAGGACAATGCCTTGAAATAGTACAGGATCCAAAGGGATTAGCTGCAATAATCTGGATAGTGGGAGAGTATGGACAGGTATGATTCCAATACAAATACAATGTATCCATCAGGTGCTGTGAAAGCTGTGAAGTTTCTCATTGTCTAATAAAGTTTTGTTTGTCGTTGTTATTGTTGTTGAAACATAATTAAATAGCACCAATATCATATAATATACCCATACCTTTTATGCAGTCGGTGCATAATAACGACATGAAATCGAAGTCTTGTGACATTGACCTCAAGTTGTGGAAGCAAGTTGCTAGTGATCTTAAGAGCTAGTAGGTTGCAGTAAAGGAGGGGCTCAACAGAGGTGAGCAGAAGAGATTCAGCAGTTGGCAGGAAAAGTGACAGCAGTGAAAGGAAAAAGCAAATCATGTTACATTTGTACAACTCTACCACCCAGCTTTACCTACAGCATTTGTAGAAGAGTACCATATGTCAATCTAGGATTGGTCTTCACAGCCCTAACCTTAGTGCAAATCCATTGTCTCTCAAGACGTGGTGGCCATAGTAGTATAATAGCTTTACAGTTGTACATATATAGTTTCCATAGCATGTTAAAGAAGGAACCGTCTTAAAAATATTAATGACCCTCATACATGTATAATATGGCCAGATTTTCTCAGTCCAGTGATGGCTAAATTAAATAGGGCTCCAATGTAACTGACAAGTCATCTCCATACTAGTTATTGTTTTCCCTCTTTAAATTAAAATGGAAATACTAGAAATGCAAAATACTCTGGTAATGTGTGGTCATCTGATGTACAATGTATTGACTGTTTGTTGTTATTTCTAGTCAATTCCTGACAGTCCCTACATGTTGGAGCCTCTTGTGGACAGAATTGACTCAGAGCAGTCATCTGAAGTCAAACTTCAACTCCTCACTGCAACCATGAAACTGTTTTTTAAGAAACCACCAGAGTGCCAAGATATGCTGGGTCGACTCCTCAAGTACTGTGTGGGTAAGATAAGTGCCTTGAAGTGCTGTGAAAGCTGTGAAGTTTCTCATTGTAGCTATCAGTTAATGACTTGAAACACAAAAATTTGAAAGTCAGTATAAAAGCAATACCCAGACCAAAACACAGTGGTTTTACTTTCTACAACACGAGAATGTTGAGAGAGCAAGTCCCATGTCATTTTAAGCTGGTTCTGGTTGATGGCTCAGTGCTCAGTCTAGACATTA
This sequence comes from Cladopsammia gracilis, assembly GCA_022457155.1. Taxonomy (NCBI): domain Eukaryota; kingdom Metazoa; phylum Cnidaria; class Anthozoa; order Scleractinia; family Dendrophylliidae; genus Cladopsammia; species Cladopsammia gracilis. Next base: position 695,907 of record JAJGOT010000007.1, read on the forward strand.
TAATTATGTGGGCAGGTGGTCCTCTAGGGGAGTCCCCCATAAAACATTTAAACATTGGAGCATACCATAAATGGTTCTTTATGGTGGGTTTTGACTTTAAAATTGTTGTTGCTTCTTTCATTTGTTTTCCAAAAACATCAGTTTTGCACAAGTATGCATGACAAAAATTCACAAGTTCAGGTCAGGTACATTATAGCTGATCTATTATTATTACAGCCAGGGAAAATGGACTGTTAACTGATTGCTCACAAGTTTTGTATATCACACTTCAAGCGTTGACCTGTTTTTTTTTTTTTTTTGTTTGTTTGTTTTTTTTCGCGTTTACAACACACGCAGAAGCAGTTTGTTTGTCTAATTTATTTCTCGAGAGGTCATTCAAGCAACAACCTTATTAGTTTTCTGACTTGAAACTTCTTGAAAGACTCCTCTGTAAATGTTCTAAACTTGACTTGAGACTCATGTGAATCCTCTTAATAATTCAAGAATCAAGTCTTGATGTGCAAAGATCGAGACATGAGGCACTGTCAACTTATGTTTGAGAGGTACTGTATCTATGAATTATCCCTGTAACAGCAAGAAATACCTCAAAAGTAACTTGCAGTGTCAGACACAGATATTTGTTCCAAATAATACAACTGCTGAGCAGTTGCACTGAGCAATCTCCTCAGTTTAAAAAATGTTCCTGACTATTAATCAGGACTGACATTAAGGAAAACAAAGTTTAATAATTATTTAAAATTTATTTTAGTAAAAGCATAATAAAATAATTATTATGAATTCATTTGACATTGTTGTTTTCAGATGAAGAAACTCATATGGATGTACATGACAGAGCTCTGTTGTATTACAGACTCATTAAAACCAACCCAAAAGAGGTATTCTATTGTCATTAGCTATTTGATGAGAATTCACCTTTTCCTTTGCTTTTCTAAATCCAATCATTTTACAGTCAAACTTCCTCATATGGACACCAAAGGGGCAGACCAAAGTGCCCGCATTATAGAGGTGTCCGTATTATAGACTGAGGTGTCTGTATTATACATGTAGAGGTGTCCGTATAGCAGAGGTAGGGATTGGATGAATTTTCATATCTCCAGGACCTAGTGAACTGCCCATGATAGAAAGGTGTCCATATTATGGAGGTATCTGTAAGAAGAGGTTCAACGGTGATTTATGTACATTAACTTTAAAATTTTGCAATCATTTTATTAATTGATAACAATAATTATTATTATTAATTTCTCACAATACAATGTACATGTATATTGTAGGCTGAGAGAGTAGTGTCTGGTTCAAATTCCAAACCAGTCACAAATCCATGGAATGTGAATGCAAACACGTCTAATTCAAAGGTAATAATTTATATACATTGGCTTAGCCTAACAGCGGAGCTCTCTGAACAGAAAGCCCTGCGCGATGGAAGCACCTGCAATCTAACCCTGCATGACTTCGCGCCCGCAAAACATTCCGCTAGCCATGACCATGACAATTGACAGGCATGGTTCTATGAGTATGGAGCTCCACGAGCAGGTCTTCAGCGTGCGAGAACTCTGCTTTTAACCATTAATTCATGTTATTTTCATAAATTATCTTTTGCTGTACATGCAAGAGATTAGGATCTACCTTACATGCAATGAATCACATCCACTTTGATTGACACATTAGAAGAGAGGTAGTCAGCTGAACTCACATTGCAAGACAATGTTTATTTATTTAATTTATTTATCTATTTATTTTTAATAAATTGTTTATATTACATAATTTTATTCACAAATTACTTACATGGTAACATACATATTTCATATAATATACTTTAAAAAAAAAATACATACAAGAAACAAGGTACAGTTAACAAAATAGAATTTACAGTCACTGTCACCTAGTCGCACACGAGCCAGATGGCCCACACGGCTGGAGCTTAACCCGGTTTGTGTAGCATGAAGCGACTAGGAATATTGCTACTCCCCCCTGGATGGGATGCTAGTCCATCGCAGGGTTACCCCCAGCATTATGTCGCCGGTACCCATTTATACACCTGGGTGGAGAGAGACAGTGTGGAGTAAAGTTTCTTGTCTAAGGAAACAACACAATGACAGAGACCAGGCTTCGAACCACCGACCTTCAGGTTGAAAGTCCGACGCGCTAACCACCAGACCACCATGTCTCCACACACTGTCACCTAGTGCTTATAATTAAGGTGCATTAAAGCCTTCGCCTACAGCTGTAGGATAAAACTAACATCTAATGTTACAACCAGAATTACTTCTGGTCTTTATTAGGACTTAGTCCTGCGCAATCCTGTACATGGCATACATAAATTATCACTTGCATGGTATATGTAAATCATTCAGTTTGCACAATCATTTCTTCATTATTCGTCCATTGTATGTTGTAACCCAGGATCGTCAATGTCAGGTACATAATTATCGCGTTTCTTTCGTTTTCTTTCCTCACATATTGTTACAGAAAATTAGTACTTTATGTGCTGGAAACCACTAGTATGAAAGTATGGACATTATGTGACTAATGGTTAAGCTTATATTGTTATCACTTAAGTTGTGATTTCGTGAAATTTCTACTGGTGCATTCACCACATCTAATATTAAAAAAAAATTATTTATTTATTTATTTAATATTTACAGTGCAATAATTTTTATGCTGATGGTCCTTATGAAACAAATTGTAGGAACACTTGTTTGAAGAATTCAACACCCTCTCAGTTGTGTATGGTCAGTCATCAGCTCATTTCATGACGTTATCCATCCCTTACATCAAAGGACAGCCATACACACAAGAGGAGAAGGGTAAGAGACAGTACAGTTAATGTGTACCACATGAGACTATAATTATTGCTAAACGAAGTTTTTCTTTACAGGAGATTTTAATATTAAGCTAACAAACATTGTTTTAATTTGTGTTCATATCCAGCTGCAGATGAAATACCTCCAAACCAAAGAGAAGAGTTACAAGATGAACCAAAGATGCCATTAGAACACAATGTCGCTGTTGGCAATCTGCTGGTAAAGTAAAGGCTTTGACATGTACATGTAGTGCAACTTTTCCTTACAGCTAGTCAGGGGGGGGACAGGGGGTTCAAAACCTCGCACTTCCCACTTCCCGTACCCCGTTCTCCTGCCTTATGTACCTTTGTGTCCCTTTGTCTCCCGACTCCCGCCCCGACACACATGTACGTGTCATGTCATCTCATTCATGACTTATGATGTAACCGACTTGAAAAGGTTTCCAATTTCACTGGAACTAATGCTGTTTTTTAGCCAGAGTACAAATTTACATTTCTCGCATATAAAATTTTGTTTTAAGCCTCAGAGGACATTAAATGGAAGTCAAAAAATGTTGTTGGGTTCATATTTTTGACTGGATGATAAGCAGTAATAAATAACAAAGACTTGCCTTTTTGAATTTCTCTCCCACTTCCTACCCTTGTAGAAATCCCGCTTCCCACCCCCTTCCCCCCCAAACTTGTCATGGTTGATCACTTACTAACCATGTTTTACTTGATTTACCTTCACTTGTAGGGAGAAGATGTTAGTAATGAACAACAACATGAAGATCATGGAGAGGAGATTATTCTTGAGTTGACTGAACATCCGTCCTTGACTCCTGCCTTGTTTGAACAAAAGTGGAAATCACTTCCACAAAGGTGAAATTACATGTATCTATTGGAGTTTATAAAACGTTCTAACATTTTATAATGTAATGCGTATAGCCCAGCTCTTCCTGACCAGACCTTTCTTGTTGCTTGCAGTCTACTAGGATTAATATAGTATGAGCTAATAATTTTTATCAGTTAAGAGCAAAGCTTTTGTGACTTGAATCTTATTTAATAGACCATCATCATTCTCTTGCCAGACTCCCAATTGGTCAAGATACTGACAAATAATCCATGATTTTAAAGTCCATCTTCTCATCTATATCTAGACAAAATTAATACACGCAGTTAACTCTCTCAAAGCGGACAGTCCAGTATGAAAAGCAGACACCTCACTAAGGCAGACATCAGAGGTTGGCTGTTCCCAGCCAAATTTCATAAGGGGGACAGCTACAACTGATCCTGAGGGTGCAGACTATAACCCAGTGGCGGATCCAGGGGGAGGGTTGGAGGGGTCCGGACCCCCCTATCAGACTTGTGTCCCCCATGTGGTTCATAAAAATAATAGAATAAAATTGTTTTATACGTAGTTGTTTCACTTACACCAATTGACTGGTTGTCAAGTTTCTGACTTAACACACGCTTTTCGACTCTTAGAAATGCCGGAAATGGCGTTTTAGAGGGTAAAATCGAAAAAATTTTCCGGGGGACATACATCCGGACCCCCCCTTTCAGAAATTCCTGGATCCGCCCCTGTAACCTGAGTGGCAGATAGACAGACATAATTTGTCTCTAGTGTAAATTGGGCAAATTGTTCATAAATTTTATAATATATTATCCTTATGAGTACTCTGTTATTTCTGTACTTACAGCTCTTGTTGGGAGGCAGCCATGGTTAAACTTCCAACCACTCCTGAGGAATTTCAGCAGCACTTGTTGCAAAGTAACATTTCATTAATGGCCAGCAGTCCTCCTGGACAATCTGTTCAAAAATACTTCTTCTATGCACAGGAGGTACAATAATTACTATAAAAGCTAGGCTTATTTGATTTTGTAATTGTTTAATGAGTAACATCTCATTAATGAGACAATCAAACTTGCATTTTCAACACATTAAATGTACAATCAGACTTATTTGATTTCAGGCCTCATTAACAGGGTGCTTAATAAAGAGGGGAGCTTATTTCAAATCTTAAAACACCGTTTTTCTTCATTCAGCAGTTTAACTTCTTGTTTAGCACCTTTGAAAGCAAAAATGATTTCTTTTCCCCTGCATCAGCAGTTGCAGCAAGCAAAACTGTTATTTTTGCCTTTTCATGGCCAGTGGTGTTTAGATTCACAGAATGTGTACCTCATTGCTCTGTGGCAGTATTGGATGTTTAAATTATTTGAATGTATATTTTTTTCCACAATTGCTGGTAATCCCGCCATCTGATTGGTCGATGCGGGTGGGAAATGAGAGTGCAGACAACAGTGCTGACGCTAACATTATATTGTGGTAAAAAAACAGGTTTCCACCGGTTTTATTTTTATTTACCACGATTTGCGTCATCACATGATCAAAATTTATTGCTGACTCACTCGGCTGCGCCTCGTGAGTCCACAACATTTTGACCATGTGATGACATTAATCGTGATAAATAAGAGTCCACACCACAGAAAACTGGTGGAAATTTGCTAATCATTTAAAATTACAAATTACAAAATCCCTTGTGTTCCAAAAAAGGGGGGTTGGGGGGGGGGGGGGGGTGGGGGCTTATTAAACAAATAACTTCCAAATAGGGGCTTAATAGAACTTTTACAGTAATTGTAATTGTGTTGTTCCAGAAAATACCCATATCCTTCCCACAGAAGGTTGGTTTGGACTGATACTGTATTATGCTTCCTTATTCTCTGAACAGGTTTTAGGACAAACTGTCTTCCTGGTTGAAGCAATTGTTGATATAACTACAAAGCTTCTGAGGGTTACAACCAAAGTAGAGGATTCGTCCTTAGTGCAACAGTTTAATCAACACCTTAGGACTTGCCTTGAAGGAGAATGGATAGAATGTACATGAAGCTTTAAATTTTGTCATTCAATGTTTTTGCTTCTCTCTTAACATGTGAATGTTTAAATGAGTGGTGCATTGCGTTCCCTAACAATTACCAAAGGACTAAAGCTGGTGCACTGTAAAGTGACTACAAAGAAGTCTCTGCGATGTGGTTAGGTTTTCAACCAAAATCAAAGGCTTGTAGGAGCCAACTCGTGAATACTAAATGCTCTAAATCTGCACACCTTCTGACCCTCCATTCTCTTGGGCATTTTGCTACATGACCCACTTACCCCCTGGACAGGAAGTCAGAACAAGTAAATATGTCTGTTGTAGAGAGGTGGCCATTGTAGAAACCTGCATAACAGCAATAAGGGAGTGCAGAGCAGGATGAAAAAAGCATTGTTGATTACCCTTCAAGCTTTTGCACTGCAATTTAAGCACCTGCTATGCTATAAGTGGAGTTTGTTTGGTTCAGCAGGGTATATTTGTTGGATTGTTTTGGATTGAAAGGTATTTTGGGAGGACTAAATTGTAGTCTGTTTTTATTCATACCTCCCCTGCATTGGATGTCATGCCAAACCTTAGCCAACCAGATTGCCTCAAAAAGGAATATTCAGCAAAAATTATGACATTACCGCAGGACTGAAAAAGAGTTCGCTTCCCATAAATAAACAAGTTGAAAAAACAATCATGAAAACATATATCACTTTGGAGACAATACTTTTTAAACAGGAGGGGTCCTTTACGGTAGTTTTCACCACAAAGGCTTAAGCACAAGAAAATATTTTTTTCTTGTATGTACTTACAGTTATGGTTGTGCCAACATAGGTGCTGTAATGCTACCACTTATGCTTGTGCTTGTATTGCTTGTGAAAACCCCACTTACACCTTACAATAGTCTCATATGCAGCTGTTATTTGGGTTGTAGAAGACTACTGCGGCCTTGGTAAAGTTTTAATCAAAGGAAATTTTATTGTGTCCTATAGGACATACAAGTGTCTAAGAAAAATTAATAAACAATAAAGCACACTTGATGTTCATTCTTGATTTTATTCACTGTAAGACATTTTCTCCTGTGTCAATATATTGTTTAACAAGTCATGATACAATGGCATCTTACAGGGTATTCTAATTACAAAATGGTTACCCTTGATCCCAAGTACAGTGTACCATCATTTTCAATTATAACTTATTTTCCTATTTGAACAAAATTTATCCTTGTCACACACTGAGCTTACCAGCTCAAATACTCCTCAAATATTTATTATAATGTTCATGAAAAAATTACTGAATTCTGATTTGCAAAGAGCAGTGCAGTTCAAGTGTAACACCAGTGCAAATTACAAATAAAAAAAAATCGATGCAAATTTTTTCATGTATAATTATTAATAAGTAATCGTACAGTTTTCTTGTTCAATTTGGGATCAATTTGCACTTGTGAGTTTTACAAAAAGCTCAAATCACCAAAGCGGCTCATGCAAATTCATCCCAAATTGAACTCGAAACCATATGATTACTTATACTAAGTGGTGAATATTACATTCACATCATATCAGTCTGACCCTACAAGTGCATTTAATAGTTCTATATTTTTTTGAAATGGCAATCAAAATCTTAATGATAACCTGTATGCCGCAATTCAGCAGGTTGCCAAACACACCCAGTATAAACTCTACAAACTTAATCTATATTAAAAAAATATTCTGCCCATAATTTATGGCATTAGTTTATAAAGCCAACATTACAAACTTTGCCTTGGGGGGGGGGGGGGGGGAGCTTTAGCATCAAGAGCTTGTTAAAGACGAAGTTCCAGTATAAAAGGAGCCTGGCCTGGCCATTCTCACCTCCAGTCGTCAATCAACCACTGAAGCATAAACAATGCGTCATTACTAAGACCATTGCTAACAATTTGGAAAAACTTTATGAAAGCTATATCAGAAGTCTTTATGAACTTCTATTTCTTTTTTAGCTTAGGTAAAATCTTGGTTTAATCAGATTTTTGAAGCAAATTATGTTCAAAGGACGCGCAAGTTAACCACGTTTTGTGACTGAAAGACGCCTAAATTTGCATTTCACACCCAAAAGGCGTGAAATGGGGGAGGAGCTAAGACTTTTATACCGGAACTTCGTGTTTAACAGGCTAATAGAAACATTACAAAGATGTGTTCTCAAAACCTTGGCATCTCTCTTTTTTTATGCCCTTAGCAAACTATTGTTATAATATATTCATTTATTGTTATATCATTTCAAATCACTGTGGAAAATATTTCTTGAAAACAACATTAATCTGAAAGACCCACATAAAATTATAAAGCACTTTGAGGTAGTACAACTTTAAAGACAGCCAAGCTATTATTTGAATTTTTCCTCAGAGAATATAACCAGACACCCTACTTATGCTTTGCCTGACATTGTTGTACATGTAAGCTGATCTCGAAGGGCTTTGCAACCTATCAAAGCATGCACTGTATAATCAAACTTTTACAAGTATGATAACATATTTAATTGTCAGATATTTTAGTTGTGAATGAGTTAAACAATTTATTATTTCACAAGTTTGAAATCATAAAGTGAAATGAGAAAGGTACAAATTGTTACGAACGTGAATGGGTTTGCCTTTATTTTTGTACATAAGCCTAAATTATTGTCTCTGGTGCTGTGTTTTATATTTAAGCATTTAAAGCTAATTAACCACAGCTATGCTTGAATATAACTGCAAAACAAAAACAAAGCAAACACCCAAATTAAAATAAAAACCCAAATTTACACACAGTCATGTACAGAATGAAAACTAAATGAAACCCATACCATTATAGAATTACCAACAATGTTTTTTACCATTTAAAATTAATATACATAGTTTAGCTGCAACAGGAAATAGGGCCACATTACCTTTCTGTTAGTTATGATTATTGAAATCAGTTATAGTTGTAATACACACTTGTTATAACTATCTACAAGATGTTAGTGGTTATAGTAGAAAACAGTTACAAGCAAATTTTACTTTAATCTTATTTTAACCCAAATGAACTCCCTATTTTGCCTTGAATTTCACCATAATGTACTTATTTGTACAAAAAAATACCAAGGTTGTCCACTCCTTAGGTTAGCTTAACACCTGTTTCAAATCATTTTGACATCACTAAAACCTTATTGATTAGCTAAGGAAATGCTCTTAACAAATAATATATTCTTTATTGTATATGGTTATTTTTGAAGCTAACAATGTGCATGTTTCTTCTCAGTAACTTCTTACGACACAACCCTGCAATGTTAAAACAATGTCATTAACTACATTTGTATGATACTAAAGTTGTGAATTAATAAAAAAATGCACACATTACCAAGGTTTAGCCAGAAGAGCATCTGTGTGTCCTATAGACACCCCTTTTTTAATGAAATTCATAGAAAATTCACCTTTAACTTTTATACACCTAATTCAATAAAGGTTGCTTTGGCAGTTGGTCATTGGTAATTGGGATTTGGCATTTGGCATACGGAACACAATGCAATGCTTCGCTTGAGTGACTGCCAAACAATAGCTTCCCAATGCCCAATTACCAATGACCAAAGCAACCTTTATTGAATTAGGTATAAATAAAATCATCTTATGAGAGACATGACTCTGGAACACAGTTTTCAATTAATTTTGTGGCTGAAAGCCTGATGTTCACAACTGTAAACAAAAAACTTGAAGCTGTTTCGTTTTACAGCAAGTATACCTTCAGGACTATTTCAAACAAAAATAATGCACATTAATGTTAAACCAAACACAAAACTGAGTTTTGAAGAACACAGGAGCCTGCAGATGTGGGTCTACACATGTACAAGTACTTCATTTGACAGTTTATGTCTACAAGCATAAAATTATTAATATCTAACTAAAAAGTTTAATTCTTTATTATAAACATTATTTTATATATTTCTTGAAACAGTGAATCAAATAAATGAGGAAATTGGAGGAAAAGTCTATATTCAAAAAAAGTTTATCAGCCTGCATGGGGCAGGTGGATACACATGTAATTATATTAACAATGATTATTACAGATTAGAAATTCAAAACCATTATTTTGAAAAGAACAAAAGGCAAGCAGAAAACCAGACAATGAAAGAGAAAAAAAATTGAACTTCAACAAAACATTTCTGGGGACTGCACCCATGAATGCTAAATATTAGATCACTCGTTAACTTCCAATGCATTAAAACAATGTATTCCTTTAGTTAAAACATCTTTACCAAATCACATTTTCGCTATTTTGGTATGGATAACTTCAGAATTCTACTAGGAAATCCAAGCAATTCTCATATAAAACTATCTGCCCATAATTTTTTTTAATGGAAGGCTCTATTTCTTGTAGTATTAATATTGATCAGTATTGTTTCATAGTATTAATATTAATTGAAACAAGTACTTGCTGTTTCTGTTCAAAAGAAAACCTGCTAGCTTCCTGAGAACCAATTGGAAAAGTTACAGTTGTGAAAGCCAATAATCTTATTGGTTGAGAAAAAGGAAAATATCCAGTTAATAATTTATGAAGTATATAAAGAGAAAAAAACAAAATTAATTTTGTTAACTGAATATAGACTGTAACCTTATGAAGATACAGGCATCTAAAGCTACATTTGGACTTCAAATATTATTTTGAAGGATGTTATTTTTTATCATTTTAAAAGAATTATCATGATAAACATGCAGTATGAAGATACAGTTCTTCTCGCTGGTCAGTAGCGACTGTTAATTTTCTGTCATGAAGAATTTTTTTCATTCCTTTATTCATGCCATCTCAAGAAATTGTCTTTATCTGAATCAATTTATTATTACATAACTGAGGGTTCTACATTGATCAATATCAATAAACATGAGAATCACACTTGATAATTTTCACGATTTAATTCACCATTTTCTGTAAATCCTAGATACTAATATAACAGAATTAAATTATGTGTACATGTAAAGCCACTGAGACAAACCTACTCTGATAAATACATGTATGCCTTGCCTTCTAAAGGCAATAATAAATAATTATTTCTCAAAACCATGAACCTCAATTTATAAAAATAACATTTTTAAGGATAAGTTCCCATTGAAATATAAAAGAAAAACCATATTAAAATATTGAATATTTTCAAATGAACTGTTTTTCAACTTTTCAGAAACATTATAATTGCAAAATGATTATCTAGTACACTGTACCTTGTAAAATATATCATTTTCCCTACAAATCAAATTTTCAAATATGAAAAAATCTTAACAAAGGCAAATAATTATAATTGCCGGTAAAGTTACCATTTCAAGTGTACATGTTATCAGTTGAATGTTTATACCATGAAAAAGTCATTTACACACATTGTTGTATATGATGAAAATTTAGAACATGAAACCAACATTCCAAATAGCATAACCTTGCAACCAATAGATAGAACAAAACAGAATACATTATCAATAATCAAACTGGTCTGTTTTACTTTATATAATAGGTAAAATTAATATGCTTAGCATGAAAGAAGAAATAAATTAGTTAATTTGCTTTTAACTAGTCATCATGAAAACATGATGGACTTATGTTGAAATTATAACAATAATTATTGCATTTAATTCTGAGATATCCCTGAGTGTTGGGATAGACTTGCTCAAGTATGCGTCCTAAAGAAGTACAAAAGAAAGTTTATCACAAAAAGAACACAAAAAAGGAATAGTTAGTTGTAAATTGTACCAGTAAGTTATATTGAAAAGGAAATAGAATGAAGAATAAGAAACCAAGTTAAGACTTTCTTACGGTATTTACGGTATCTGTGTTAGTCATCATTAAAGTAATGATGAAGTAATGTGTTAGTCATCATTTTTAAGTAAACTGTCTTTCCCATTGAAGATGGAGACATGGTAAAAAAAAAGTAAAAAGTGTACAGTGTATTGTGTCGTGTTGAAAGTTGAAAATGGCCATTCAGCATGTTGAATGGCAAACATTGGTAATAATACAGTATTTTGCAGCACTCATCATACAATGACATTCACCAGTTAATGACACTAAACTGTGTATCATTTGATTTCTGTTCAACCTAATCTAAAAGGAATTAAATATACAACAGCAAAATAATCACAATTACATGTACTTAAATAAATATGGTAAGCTCTGAACTCCTTTACATCCACGATCAAACCATTAACTCTCCTCAGAGAGCGCCACAAATTCTCTTAACCGTTTTACTCCCAAGAGTGCCAAATGTCAAAACTTAAGAAAAATGCCAAATTTCATTTCTAAAATTTTGAAAGACAAAATTAATTGTACCATACAATAGTACTACCAAAAAGGTTTCATTTTAACAGTCACACCATGAGATTTCATCAACAGACTCAGAAGTTAAAACAACAGTTAACTCTCTCTAAGATGGACACCTTCAGGAACGGCCCCAACTGTCCGTCTTAGAAAGGTGTCCGGCTTATAGGGAGTCGAGATAACATGACATCACTAATTCTGGGATAATAAAGCTGAACCTATACACAATGAATACACGTCTGTTTTAAGTCTGTTTAAAGTCATTTACTTAAGCAAAACCTACAAACTGGAACAAATATAATATTAGAATTTAAGTGGACTCGTTTGTTTATATTCAGCACCTACATTTCCATTTTGAAGTATTTTGCCAGTTTCAAAGTGTCCTTTGTCTGTCTTAGGAGAGGTGTCTGTCTTATAGAGAGTTCAGTTACAGTAAAATGACTGAAAGATGGCAGAGACCAACACCAAGTGTCCGTCTTATAGAGGTGTACGTTACAGTGCCCATAACCTAAAATTTTTTATTTTCGTATCTAAATCTACATGTCACGAAATGAGCATCTGCAAAAAAATTTTTTGATTTCACCAAAACGTGAATTTTTTGCGAATATTTCAAATCTTCAAAATCCTATTTTTTTGTGGTATACCCATCCCGCTGTTAAGATGGCCAACAGGCTCACATGTTCCTTTATGTACGTCACAGTTCCTTTGTTTGAAGTCACAAGTTCCTTTGTTTGAAGTTATGTGTTCCTTAATCTACGTCATGGATCCTTTGTTAACCGAGAGGGACCGAGAGGAGACTAATGCCAATGGTGGACCAAAATGGCAGCAAATTTCGAAGACTTTACAAAATCATAAAAAATTCACGTTGTGCTGAAATCAAAAAATTTTTTCGCAGATGTTCATTACGTGACGTGTAGATTTAGATACGAAAATAAAAAATTTTAGGTTATGGGCACTTTAAGAGAGAGTTGACTGTACACTAAATGTCTCCATAATTGACTCTGGGGGTGAAAGAGTTCATAAGTTCCAAAATGTTAGTCAAAACAATATCCCTGAGTTGATAATATTATATTTTCTCATCACCTGTCTATTTGACAACATGATGACTGACATACATGTAAAATGTAATGCTACATTGAGAAACAATGTGTTGATAACACTAAGTCTTACGAATACTTACAGTTTTTGTGTATCCCCCATTCGACTATTCACCCATTTCTGATGTACTGCCAGAAGTAATGTGACACCATAAATTCCCGCTGCTATGAAACAATTTCTAAAATGTCAAAAAGAAAACAATATATTACCATACTGATTGCACAACTGATGTAGTAGATAACCTTTATCCACTGACAAAGGCCATCATCCCAGGTACCCCCTTTCCTTGAAAGGTCTGGAGAGAACACTGTTTTATAAACTGGAGGCATGCATGAAACAGGGTTTGTACTCTTTTCAGTCATTTTCAAAATGTTGTCTAAATGATCATTTTTCTATCTTTCATCATGCCTTATTATTCCCCCAACATATGCTGCCTTAGTGATTTTGTACCATGAACATAATTTCCCCCGGGCTCCCATATAAAAATGATGGGGGTGCTCGTTGGAAATTTTCAAAAAACACCCTAAAAGGTACCAGAATCTTGTTTCATGGGCATGGCTCAAAATAATTTTTACCCCTAAGAGGTACGAGTTCGAAAACAACACGTCGTATTCTGTCATATTTTTTCGGCTCATACCCTTAAAGGTACCGCGATAATTCTAACGGTGGTCATTTCAGATTTTAGCACCCTAAGAGGTACCAATCTACAAATGTTGACCCCTAAAAGGTACAACATGCACCCCCGTCATTTTTATATGGGAGTCCCCCCCCCCCAGAATTTTCCATGACCCACACTAAAATTACATGACCTTCCAGGTTTTTCATGACTGTAGGAATCCTGTGTAGTGAAACTATCTAAGTTTCTGTCTAAACATCAGTATGAAGTTTTTAGTCTAAGGAAACAACACAACATCTGATGTCACACAATACATAATGCAATTTCACTACTGGGCCACTGTTGTCTAGAAAGATTGGTAGTCAATAACTTAAATTACCGTTGTCTACTAATTTTTTCCCATTTCTGACCAAACTTCTAAGAAAAAGTCAAATGCTCTGGGCTTGGCCCAGGGGAGTGGATGATCAGTTTTGGAATAATAATAATAATAATAATAATAATAATAATAATAATAATAATAAAATATTTATATAGCGCCCTATCCTAAAGTTCTAAGGCGCTTTACAGTAAGTGAAAGAGAAGTTACAAAAAGTATAAAATTAAATACAATAAAAAACCGATGCAATCTAAAAGGTAAGCACTTAAAAACTACGATAAAAAATACTGTTTGAAAAGGTAAACAGACTAAGCTTAACCACTGTGACATTTTGTTTTATTAAAATACAAACTTTGCAGATGACTTGTAGCGTGCTGATTCTCCCTTTATATCAGTAGGAAGGTCATCTATAAGTGCTACACTGCGTACACTGAAAAATATACCTAGCAGGAGCTGTAGAAAGAAAGACCGTCATTTTATAAGCTTTATACTGAATATGGTTAAACATAAGCTTATACCGATTTGATAAAATTTACTTCATCACAAATGGGAGGACAAAAGCTTGTTCACGACGTTATAAATACACAAAAAGTAGCAAACAAACCTTAAAAATAAAACTTACCAACATTACAATACCCCATATGCTTAAAAGAAAGCAGCAATTTGCTAGCTTTGGACCACAAATTCTAATCATCTTTTCGCTTCAAAATGGCCGATCGCAAACCTCTCACGTGATAAGCTCGTCTCGTTTTCAATTTTCAAAGGACCTGGGACCCAGGAATCCAATATGGCGGACGGGGCAAGGTCGAATGTGATGAAGAAATGTCATAAAGAAATCTACTTTACAGTTCCTTGGGGAGTTATTGCAGCTAAGGTCTGGGGACCAGATGACGGAAAACCTTTCATTGGACTTCATGGCTGGCTAGATAATGCCAACGCATTTGACAGGTAAGGTCGCAGAACCTTGCGAAGCACGGGGTACGGTGCACCGCAAAATTTTAGCGACAAGAAAGGGAAAGATGGACATTCTGGTTTAAGCATGATAATAAAGAATGTAGGGCCACTCTGGTCCACTTCATTTGCATGTGTCGGAACTCTTTGTAGAATGAGATATAACACAATAGCCACTTTTGTCATTCAATGAGATGCAAATAAGTGGCCCTGTATTCTGTAGTTTTGATTACACAACCAATCAGCTTTTTCCTTAGACTTTTTCATTGGAAACATGTGAGACATGGCTGCAAGTTCCTTCAAACCTCCCCCCTCCCCCCTCCCCCCCCTCCAGCTCCCTCCTCCCCTCGCCTCCCTTCCCCCTCCCCTTACCTCTCCCTCTCTCCCCTTCCCCTCCCCCTCCCTGACACCCAACCCCCCGATCCAGAGAGCTTGCTCGCAAACTATCTATACCTATGTCACTCACTTAGAACTTACTCCCCTCTAATGCGACACTGCCTTCTGCCATCCAACCTAAACATTAGCACCAGCTAAATTAGGATGACTTATTTAAAGAGTCTGACCCACCCAGTTTGCATTGCGTGCTTCTCTTATTGTTATGATACAGCTCTATTTCATATTTGGGCAAGCATATCACCTCTTGTACGAGTGAATTTCTGATCTACAATACAGTATGGACTTTCGGAGGCCCTGAAAATGGCAGATAAACCAACGTAGGCGCGCAATGCAAACTGGGTGGGTCAGATTCTTTAAGAATTTAAGAATGGTTCTGACATGGAAGTGCTTGCTACATAATACTCTTACATTGTTCATTTACAGGATAGTTCATTTTCTGCCACAAGACATTCATCTTATTGTCATAGATTTCCCAGGACATGGTAAATCTTCCCACAGATGGCCTGGAATGCCAACCTCCACTTCGAATATGTTGCAGATGTAAAGAAAGTTGTTTCTCAACTTGGTTGGGGGAAAGTTTTCAATCATAGGTCACAGTATGGGAGCTAGTGTAGCATCACTGTATGCAGGCACTTTTCCCCATGCAGTAGAGAATCTCATATTGATTGACTATGGTGGTCCTGAAGTGCGATTTGAAGATAAACCAGCTCTTGTGTTAGCTAAATATGCAGCTAGAATGTCAGATGCAAAAACAGTGACTCCCAAAGTTTATCAGGATTTAGAATCTGCAGCTAAGAAAAGGCAACGGAAATTTCTTGGGACCACGCTGTGTAAAGAAAGATGCAATGTTGTTGGTAGAAAGAGGAACAAGTATTACCAAGAGTGGGTTAATTTTTTCACATGATCCAATGGTCAAATATTCTATGATCATGCCATTCTTTGTACCTCAGTCAGCACTGATTTCCATTCTTTCAAGATACACTGCCCAGTATTGGTATTGGAAGCCACTGATACTGTAGGCAATAGTGAAGAGAGAGAAGGCCGCCTGGAGAGGCTCGAGGTCATTTGTCAAAGTACAAAGTTCAATTTACGCAAGAGGATCAAAGGTGGTCATTACTTACATCTAGAAAGACCTGAGCAAGTTGCAGAGGAGATAAAAGAATTCTTTAGCTCTTTGTAGATCACAGGATTGTGTTGCACGAAGCAAGTTGTAGTACATGTACATAAGGCATGTTAAGGCTGCAGGAGGGGGACATTGGGGGACTCTGAAAAATCGCGACGTACACCGCAAAAAAAATTAAATAAATACCGCATCACCACACGAAAAGTTGAAGAAACACCAACACCATAATATATTTATATTGTAGGTTAAAATTATTTTAGGTTAAAAATAACTAAAACTAAGTTAATTTTTATTTTCCTTTGTCCCCAAATCATTAACATAATCTCAGACAAAGGAAAATAAAAATTAACCTAGTTTGAAATAATTTTAACCTTAAATAATTTTCACCTACAACATTTGTATGAAAATGGCTTGCGATTGGCTGCTAAGCTAAATTTAGTTCTGACAAGGACGACAAGAGCAACACCACAAATAATTTTGATTCACCGAACACCGGAGGTTTAAAAACACAAACAATGCACACCACAGGGTTTGAGATCACCACAATACAGCAATGTGGGCTTTGTATTCACCAAGTCTGTCTAGAGACTGATTTATTTTTTAGCCCAGTGCAAGCGAAGCGAACGCACGCGAGTGCGCAGCGCGAGAACGAGCCCCTCGGGCAACAGAAAAAATAAATACGGTCAGTGGACCCTCTCTGTGGACTTCTTTCTAAAAAAGTGAATTTAGGTTTTTCCTGAAAAAGAAAAATGCCATTGGCTAAAAGGCAATTAAACTGTCAACATGTCAACAGCCATCAGTTACGCGTCATGCAATCAACAGCTGTTATCACTTCGAGGCATTCACCGCGACACTTTGCAATTTGCACAACGACACACGAAATCGACATGTAAACAAACTTGTTTCTCTCAGTTTCTTTCACTGAAACTTAGACTACGAGCAGTCCCTCTTTCCCAGCTTAGTCCGTCGAGCGAGAAACGAACAAAACATTAGCGCACGGATAATGACCACGTGAAACTGCGCGCCTGCCTCGCCCCCACTTTTGCGTGGCCATTATCCGCTCTCTAATGTTTTTTCGTTTCTCGCTCGACGGACTAAGCTGGGAAAGAGAGACTGCTCGTAGTCTAACTGAAACAACAACAACAACAATAACTTTATTTATTCACGGAGTCCTTATCACTAAAAAGTGGTCTTCTAAAGAGCCGTGCACATTAAACCTAGTAGAAAAAGTTAAGACTTAAAAATTACAAAATTCCTATAATAAACTTGAAACTTTGGTTTTCGATCAGCGATGAACAAAGTAGATCATGGAGTGTTTGCTGGACGAGTGTGTTGAAAAGTTTACTGGAATTCCTGCCCTTAAAGAAGAACAGAAAGAAGCTATCCCGCTTGCACGAGGCAAACTTCCCACTGGTTTCGGGAAAAGTCTAATTTATCAGTTGTTTTCGTCTGCACAACAGCAACAAACCGAAAATAATGTTGTGGTACTAGTTGCATCGCCGTTAAGAAGCATAATGAATGAATGAACATAAAAAACGTCCGCCAACTTGCGTCTGGTAACACCTTAACGGACAGTTTCGTGGAATAAATTCTGTACGGATGGACAACGAACATCTACATATCCTACAGAAATCTGACGGTCCGCATTGCTATGGTTTTCGGCCTCTTTTGGCTGGTTTTTCGGTGTTAAAGCAGTCGTCTGAGACAACATACTCCATCACGTGCCAGACACTGCTTACGTTGTTTGTATTTTGATCCTTTCAGGTGTTGAAAAGTTACGTGAGTAATCATAAAATTCTCGATTCTCATTGGTCCAATTTAATTAATATAGCCAAGGCGGAGGTGATATTGATAAGGTGTTGACATGGGGGAGGGGTCTAAAAAGCGTCTTCTCAAAAGAAATCTACAGACTTTCCTTTTACCAAAATACTGCAATAAAAACTGAGCAATAACACCGCAAACCCCAATGTCCCCCTCCCGCAGTCTGTAATAATGTTCATTGCCAATCTTTCGCAGTTGAACTTGACTTATTTCTGTTGCAATCAACAAAAATAATGCTATCCAATCAATTTAATTTTAGCTAGAAATTGAGTTATAACAACTCTTAAACTGTACAGACTTGTATAACCATCAGACAGACAGATTCTTTCATTTCCCACCATTTTTTTGGAACAGGGAATGTTTCAAAATCAATGCAAGAAGAAGAATGTATCTGCACTCTTATCTTTTATTATTCATTAATTAATTATAGACTTAATGTGATGTCCATTTGGACTTGACAGTTTTATTTAAATTAATGTAGAATGATGTAGATGGTTTCATCAATATTGTTTGATCAATATTTTCATATATCTACATGTATAATAGAAATAAAATACACGATATTTTTCCATAGTACAGGAATATTGTATTTCGTAGAAAATAGCAGCAATCATAGATTAAAAGAGTGTTGCATTTAACAGTTGTTAAAGGCCAAGAAGTGGTACAACCATATCTCAGGTTTTGCTGAAATACCATAAAGTGTGAGTTCAAAGTGTTGAAAGAAATGGCCCCTGTTACTTTCAGGTTTATCAGCCTTCACAATCACTACTTTTGGGGCTCACTACTTTCAGGTAGCCAAATAATGTCCATAAATGATATGAGCCTATTCATCCTATTTCAATCACAAGAGATAAGAGATTTGTGAACAAATAAGTTTTAAGTTCTTTGTGGTCTTTAAAACTGATCTTTGTTATTATTATCTATGGTAAAGGAAAGCTGTAAATAGTTCTGTCTTGAGCACTCTTAGATTTTATTATAACCTATCGATAGAGGAGTAAATTGTTGGAGACATTCCTATTTATCATTCTACAGTTGTTAATTTATTTTGGTTGCAGGGATTAACCCTTTAACTCCCAAGGGTGCCAAACATCAAAATTAAAGAAAAATCCCAAAAATCATTTTCTAAAATATTGAAAAACAAATGGTACCATGTAAAAGTACTGCTGAAGAGGTTTCTTTGAATGGTCACACTGTAGGATTTCGTCCACAGACTCAAAAGTTAGAACAAATGGTACCATGCAAAAGTACTGCTGAAGAGGTTTCATTTTAATGGTCACACCATAGGATTTCGTCCACAGACTCAAAAGTTAGAACAAATGGTACCATGTAAAAGTACTGCTGAAGAGGTTTCATTTGAATGGTCACACCATAGGATTTCATCCACAGACTCAAAAGTTAGAACTACATTACATGTCTCCATAATTGACTCTGGGAGGGAAAGAGTTAATGGAAATATGACACAGTCCCACCAAAATAACAAAATTTTGCTAACCATATTTCCATGTTGTATCGCCAAATGCCACCAAATATACAACATAATTGGATAAAAAGATTGTATAGAGCCAAAAAAGAGCAGTAGTTTGGTTTTAGCCATTATTTTGTCTCTAAGTTAATTTCTTTGCTTCTGTCACTTTTAGCGATTTTTTTCTTCATATTTCAATACAATAAAGGAAGCTTAGAGCAATTTTCAATTGAGTGTGAAAAGTAACACAATTGCTTTGGTTTTTCATTGCTACGCTCTGTGATTCATGGCTAAAAAATCTCGCGCCATTTTCTCGACCAATCAGAAGTAAAACCAAAACCAATCGTGACTTGCTCGCACGCGTTTTCCCGCGCTTGGCGCCGCCGACATGTAATTGCTTCGAGCTCTGATTGGTTCATTGGATTGTTTACGACTTGCTGTGATTGGTCAGAGTAATTACTTTGGTTTTGGTTTTACGACACTCAATTGAAAACTGCTCTAAAGGAAGCTCCTCGCCATAATCATGAAAACATGATATATCAGCCGGGACAGTGCCCCTTTAATTTTCATATCACGGTTTGGGATCATAACATAGTTAATGAAGGGACTGGTTATGAAACCTTGCAGACCTCAATGGTGTTAACAAAGGAGCTACAATTTATGTTGAACCGTACTTGACCATGCACAACTTTTGTTTTTCGATCACGCGCTATGACTGAACAACTTAATAGCACCATTTTTATTGTGTTGTGCACTGTCAAGGCCGAACAACTATCACAAAAACATCGAACAAAGACATTTCTAAGGTTTTATAACCATTGCACTTTATTAACTACGATCATAATTATTGGAGGATTCTTGCGTTGCAGGCAACCTTCAGGATTTACTAACAATTTTTTGTCAAATTTTAATGCTACTTTTGGAAGGCTGCTTATGTGCAACATTTCATGCTGCTTCTGTTGCAATGGCTTAATTTGCTACATTGCAGCCACATGAAGAAGTGATTTCGCACTAGGCAACTTGCTTTGCAATGTTAACCACAAAGGACTGAGGCATAACACAGGGGCGGATCCAGGATTTTGAAATGGGGGTGAAATTTTAAATGCAATAGAACCAAAGCCTGGTTAAATATTATTTATTTGAGAAATACTTTAATAAAAAGAAAGAAAGGGTCTCAGAAAAGGGGGGTGAAAATTCACCCATTTCACCCCCCCCCCCCCCCCTGGATCCGCCCCTGTAACACAGATGTTTGTTTGCATGTGTAGTGGTTTCTTTAAATTTATGTGAAATTTATGTGGAAACATTTTGATGGCAGATTTTTGTTCATGAGATGTCATGTTTTTATAGTAAATTAAAGAGACTATCTCTTTACTATCCATGCCACAACCAAGAGGCAGACAAAAGTACGCATTGTGAACCTACTTCTAGCGTTTTCGCTCAAAGAAGCATGGTAGATGGTACCAGTTAATGTTAACTTCGTTCCCAGACTCTGCTCTCCTCAGAGTGTGTTTTTAAAAATAACATGGCGGACGAAGCGAGAGTGAGAAAATCTTTCAAAGAAATCTCCTTCACAGTTCCTTGGGGAGTTATTGCAGCCAAGGTTTGGGGACCGGATGAGGGAAAACCTTTCCTTGGGCTTCATGGGTGGCTAGATAACGCCAACACATTTGACAGGTATTTTAGAACGATAATTATAATGCACCTATCAAAGGTGGAATGCGGGCATTACCCAGGGGCAATTGACATTTTCAATTTTTTCATTCAATGACCCCCACTCAAGGGCAGTATAAACATGTCAATATTTGTCAAATGTCCCCACTGAAAAAGTCATGAAATTGAGATCAAGAAAGACAACAAGACCAACATCAAGCTTGTCCCCATTGGAAATTTCGCTGAAGTGGTCCATGTCAATTTTTTCTCCAAATTCGGTATCGTATTTTTGCACTAGAATGGATGCTTCATCATCGAGAGAAAATACCACTTAAATTCTGGTTTTCAAATCCTGCAGAGATGTTGCAGTTACAATCTTTTTGCTCTGTTTGTATTGCTAAAGAACCTTGTCAAACGAAAATATAAGTTAATTCAAGTCAAACATACACTTATATACCTGCCAACTTTTCCGCAGTCAAATGCGTGTGATTTTCGTATCCATATTACCTGAATTTCTGAACATGTCCGACGACTGCCCTTGAAACATTGCCAAAGATGTTCCGACAACTTCCGAACATTTCTAAAGATTCCCGAAGATGTTCCGACAGTTACCAAATGTCGCTGTGCTCAAAGGCTCGGCGCGATCTTGCGGAGATAGCGCTTACCTTGACCTTTCAGCTCTATATATACACTCTATATTTTTGGGTGGGGGTGTGCTGCACGGGACTCTTACAAACTTATTCTATACCAGACCATGTTCAGCTAATTTTGCAACCCTATACTAGAATAGACACCAAAAATGTCTAGTATCCTATCCCAGGCTTGCTACTTTTAGAACTGTATCATTTCTGTTTAGGCAGGAAGGCTCTTTCTTCTACAAGTTTCAATTCCTATTCAAGACTTAATAAACAAGAGGCTCCTAGCAGCCTATACTCATGCGCATGCGTAAGTAGGCTGTACCACAATGAAGGGAATGATTCTTCTAAGACTTATATATACCAAACATGAACATTGCTAATGTAAGTAGGGTTGTAGGAGACGCTGTCGTGACACTTGAGTAACGCTCTTTTACCGGAAGTGAGAGTAGCCGGAAGTCACTAAACAGGAAGTGTAGTGGCAAAGCTATGAACCGGAAGTGTACAATTTAAAATATGCGTGCATAAATTTGCATGCAAAATCGTGACACAAAAAATAAAAATAATAATAATAATAATAATAAAAATAACAAGAAAAACGGAGCCGAAACCTTACCTCATGCCGCTACGCGCATGAGTAATTATTATTCTTACCACTAATCAATTTCCTGGTAGATGATGCCTCATTCTAAACCAAACCTCCTTGATTTCTATACCCTATCCCAGATTAAAATGCTTGAAAACCATACCCTTCATGGCATGGTTTGTACAATCTTGAAAAGGTCTTGAATTTTAGCAGTCATCTTGAAAATCCTTGAATTTGGTTAAGTCCTTGAAAAGTACTTGATTTCTTCATTAGGTCTTGAAAAGACCTTGAAATTTAGGACTTTATGTATGCACTATCACTTTTCTGATAAATTAAATGATTTTGCTATGAAATTTGACCACCAACAACTTTTAAAATCCGAAAATAACTAGCAAAAATGTCAGCATAATACGTGAATGCATACATGAAGCAAAATTGTAATCTTTGCCTCGATTTCATGCACCAGGGGACAAAGTGTTTCGATTTCGTAGATAAAACTTAGTCCTTAAAAACTATTTTTTGTCCTTGAAAAGTCCTTGAAAAGTCCTTGAATTTTATTTGTCTGAAGTTGTACGAACCATGCATGGGGTTATAGGTTGGGGTTTGGGTTGGTGTTAGGGGCCTTCTTACTTGCAAAGAAAATAGAAATTCTTACCTTCATCACTCATATAGTCTTCCTGACAGAGGGAATCTGACTAATGCTTGCACTGCTTGCTACTTACTCTTAAGTTTTTTGCCCACAGGATAGTTCATTTCCTGCCAGAAGACATTCGTCTTATTGCCATAGATTTCCCAGGACATGGTAAATCTTCCCACAGATGGCCTGGAATGACGTACTCCTACTTTGAATATGTTGCAGATGTAAAGAAAGTTGTTTCTCAACTTGGTTGGAGAAAGTTTTTGATCATAGGTCACAGTATGGGAGCTAGTGTAGCATCACTGTATGCAGGCACTTTTCCCCATGAAGTAGAGAATCTCATATTGATTGACTATCGTGGTCCTGAAGTGCGATTTGAAGATAAGCCAGCTCTTGTGTTAGCTAAATATGCAGCTAGAATGTCAGGTGCAAAAACGGTGACTCACCGTGTTTATCAGGATTTAGAATCTGCAGCTAAGAGAAGACAGGAACCACATCTTGGATCCTCACTGTGTAAAGAAGATGCAATGTTGTTGGTAGAAAGAGGAACAAGTATTACTAAGAATGGGTTCATTTTTTCACATGATCCAATGGTTAAATATTTTAGGGACTTGCCATTCATTGTACCTCAGTGGGCACTGATTTCCATTCTTTCCAAGATACAGTGCCCATCATTGGTATTGGAAGCCACTGATACTGTAGAAATTAGTGAAGAGAGAGAAGGCCGCTTGGAGAGGCTCAAGGTCATTTGTCAAAGTACAAAGTTCAATTTGTTCAAGAGGATCAAAGGTGGCCATTTCTTACATCTAGAAAGACCTGAGAAAGTTGCAGAGGAGATAAAAGAATTCTTAGCTCTTCATAGATCACAGGATTCTGTTGCACAAAGCAAGTTGTAGTACATGTACATAAGGCATGTTAAGGCTGCAGGAGGGGGACATTGGGGGGCTGTGAATACTGCAACACGTAAAAAAAAATCGAAAAACACCACATCACCGCACGGAAAGTTGATGAAACACACCAACACCGTTAAATATATTTAAATGAAAATGGTTTGCGATTGGCTGCTGAAGCATAAAATATTAAACAATTTACAAATTAAACACAGGTTTAACAAAGATATGGCTTTTAATAAATGCACACGGATTAAACAAGATATAGAAGCTAGATGTAGTTTTGACGAGAGTCAATGATTTTTGTACAAGGGTCACCAAACACTGGAGGTTTAAAAACACAAACAACGCACGCCGCAAGATTTGAGATCACCGCAACACAGCAGTGTGGGCTTTTATTCACCAAAATACCACAATAAACACTGAGCATCACCGCAACACTGCAACACCGCAAACCCCAATGTCCCCCTCCCGCAGTCTGTAATAATGTTCAGTGCCAATCTTTGGCAGTTGAACTTGACTTATTTCTGTTGCGGTCAACAAAAAAAATAATGCTATCCAATCAATTTAATTTTAGCTAAAATTGAGTTAAAACAACTCATATTAAGGTTACAGTGTACCTTCAGATCAAAAATTTATCGAAAATTTTTTTTTGGCGTCAAAATAAAGTTTACAGAATGAACTTTCATTCAAAAACAATTATCAAAAAATAGTGAAAATTGACGGAGAAATGACGGTATAACTTTTGTGGGCGGAGTTTGTTTATGAAGCGATATGTTTTTTTAAGCGCTGTTTACTCAAAGTTAATTTTTCGCTTGTTGGGGACACTTTAAAAAGCTACAACTCAAAGGAAATTTGTTCGATTTTTCTCAAATTTGGACAGAAGCTAGGCTAACATATAATCAACAAAAACGTGTCGGCGAATTTCTTAATTCCGAAAACTTTTTCGTCAAGAGCCATTTCCGTGCGATCATTCCAATTTTTTTTCTCCCTTTTTCGAAAATATTCTGTAACTTTTCACTGCAATTGAATATGGGAAATCGCCGACACGTTTTTTAGCGCTTCGTGTCCGGAAACCCGAGAACAAATCAAATTAGCAAAATACAATAATCGCTTTGAGTTATAGCGTTTTAAAGCTGATTCGGACGTTCGAATTTAGACGTCGTAAAAAATTCGACAATTCATTTTATTACCAAATGGTTTCCATATTTAGATAGCCAGCTCTATAAGCTTTAATTTGATATCTGGGTTTAGGTATATTAAGTTTGATTTTAAGACGCTAGAGCCGTTATACTGGAGACACCCCCGAAGGTACACTGTAACCTTAACTGTACAGACTTGTATAACCATCAGACAGACAGATTCGTTCATTTTCCACCATTTTTTTCTGGAACAGGGAATGTTTCACAATAGTATTAATGCAAGAAGAACAATGTATCTGTACTCTAATCGTTTATTATTCATTAATTTTATAGACTTAAAATGTATAAAAATAGTATAAAAAATTTTTATTAATCTTTTTAATGTGATTTGAACATTGGGGGTCCGCCTAGAATGGGGTCTAGGACTCTTTTGCGAAATGATAAATAGTTTCATTTACAGTCGAACCTCTCCTTTTGGACACCCCACTAATACGGACACCTCTCTATTACGGACAGTTTCCTATGTCCCGATAAAATTGTCACATTTTCTTTAAAAAAACCTCTACAATACGGACCCTCTCTGATACAGACAACCGACACTAAATCTTGACCCCAGAGAGCAAATTCATATAAACTTAACCTCTTTATTGCGGACACTACGGTGATCAGTGTAGAAGTGGATTACAGTTCATCGAATTTGATTTTGTGACAGGCGGTCAAGAAATCAAAATTTCCATTTGTGTAGAAGTTTGACATTTTTTGCTGTTATTCTGTCTCTTTTGTTACTATATCTTTTCTTCCATCACTTTTGGCGATTTTTTTTTTATATTTCAAAACAAATTACAATAAAGGAATCTTAAGGCCGTAATAATGAAAACATGATATATCAGCTGGGACAGTGCCCCTTTAAATTTAATATGTTTGGAATCATAATAAAATTTGTTATTGGAGGATTGTTATGTTGTATGTTTGCAACTTTCAGGATTTACCAACTTTTTAACTTACTTGTCCTTGGGCTAGTGAGGTTTAAAATTGGCTCATCCTCGGTGTAAGAACCTGTGAAACTCACGAGTGACGTAAAACAAAGAAAACAAAAGGCATAAAACAATAGAGTCAACTGGGAATGCAATACTACAAA
Source organism: Cladopsammia gracilis (assembly GCA_022457155.1). Classification (NCBI taxonomy): domain Eukaryota; kingdom Metazoa; phylum Cnidaria; class Anthozoa; order Scleractinia; family Dendrophylliidae; genus Cladopsammia; species Cladopsammia gracilis. Next base: position 722,346 of record JAJGOT010000007.1, read on the forward strand.
GGTAAAAAACAAAGGAAAAAGTCACAGGTTCTTACACCGAGGTAAACCCTTAAAATTTAACAGCCAACAGGCATCACCTGGTAGCCAAGCCTTACATGTAGGCTCGAGCTTTCAGTCGCTCGCCGCACGCACTTTTATTTCGGTCGGACTTCGCGCTCGGCTCACTTCATTTTGATCAAATGGCGGACTGTCCGTGAGTTACTGGGCCCCACTAGTGTTCAGTCTTCCCAGCAGTCTTTTGCTGGAGTCGGCCATGGAGTTAACCATCGAAAAATGCGAGAAAACTTTCTTTCTTTCTTTCTTTTTCTATCTCTTTGGCGATCAACTAAATTTATTCTTTATTTATCTTTTCAAAACCTCTTATAACGCGACTAGCGAATTTTGATAATTTGGATCTTGGAGTCTCGTAATTTTTCTCGTAAATCTTAGCTTCCGTTGGAGATTTCAGTCACGTTTTAAGCTGTTTTAGTATTATCGGCCCGACATTTTCTAGCAATTGGAGTCTCGGGCTCGGATTTTTTTTAGAGGTAAAGTCTCCCGGTTCGAATTTGATAGAAACGCTAAAGTCTCGGTCTCGAATTTTTAAACAAATGTCTCGCAGTCTCGCAAAGTCTCGAATTTACCATTCTATACCCCTTCTGTTGCAGTGGCTCAATTTGCTACATTGCAGCCACATAAAGAAGTGATTGTGCACAAGGAAATTACTTGCTTTGCAATGTTAACCACAAAAGACTGAGGCATATCACAGATGTATGTATGCATGTGCAGTGGTTTTTTCAATTTTTATATCTGAAATTTATGTGGAAAAATTTTGATGTGACAGATTTTTGTCAAGAGAGGATGAACTTGTTCATTAGATGTGATGTTTCTATGGCAACCATATTTTGACAAGCTTGTTTACAAAACAGTTTGTGCAGTGGGTTGACATGTGATGAAAATTGTGAGACAAGTTGCAGATGTCAATCAATCAATCAATGGTCTTTAAGCAAGATGGATTTTAAGCGTTGCTGAATTTCAAATCGCCGTTCTCGCTCCAGCGGAGTTTCGGTGGTTAATCTTCTCGGGAAAGGATTTCCAGCCACTTGTTGAATCAGCGTTGTTGTGTTTCTCATTTGCATCAAAAATTGGTCGTGTTTCACCAAGATTAAACACTTTTTGACAGACGATGATTAAGGGTATTCGTCAGCCATGAATAAACATGAGAGTGCGCCATTGTCAGCGGTCGCGATTTTTGTTGCCAGGCAACTGCAAAACATCTTCAGTACTCAATAAAATCATAATAGATATGAACTGTGTGGCGCCAATCTTATCAAATGAATATGTTTGAAAAAAGTTATAAAAGCGCTTTTGAAACTAAATGTTCAGTACTCAGCTCCCGAGACCCGAGCACCTGGGCTGCTCCGAGGCACAACAAATTTATTAACCTTGCTTCGCGAGGAAAATACAATGCGGCCGCAGACACCAAGAGTCGAACCACCAACCTTGAGACTCAATTTATACTGCACTTCCACTATAACCATGGATAGTGAAGAGAATCTCTTTACTATCCATGCTATAAACAAAAGGCAGACAAAAGTACGCATTGTGAACCTACTTTTAGAATGCATGTGACAAGCTAATGTTAACCTCGTTCCCAGACTTTGCTCTTCTCAGGGTATGTTTTTAAAAATAACATGGCCGACGAAGCGAGAGTGAAAAAATCTTTCAAAGAAATCTCCTTCACAGTTCCTTGGGGAGTTATTGCAGCCAAGGTTTGGGGACCGGATGACGGAAAACCTTTCCTTGGACTTCATGGCTGGCTAGATAACGCCAACACATTTGACAGGTATTTTAAAACGGTATAAACTCATGCGGGTGGGCCCATGCACAACTAGGCGGTTCTAGCTAAAAGTTGTGGGTGTTAAAATGGAGCACGAATGATAAAAGTGGATTCAGTTCCAAACAACGTTTCACGATTGTGCATAGAATGCAGACAATACAATGAACGATGGAGTAATTTCCACTTTCTATGTTTTTTTTTTTATACAGCGACCACTTTCAGCTGATTTTGCAACCCTATACAGACTTGCTACTTTTAGAACTGTATCACTATTAATGTTTTGTAAGGGTTATTGACCTGGAGCGAGGGAATATGTGATATATTCCCCTCGTGGTGTACCTAAGGGTGTACATACAGATGTATAATACTGATGCAACTTGTATCTTGTGTTACTATTCAAGTTCAAATTATAAAACAAAAATTTTGTCCTTTGCATGAGGGTGTCAATGGGGTATACCTCTAGTCAGTAAACAGTTAAAAAAATCCCTTTTAGTCAGTAAACAGTTAAAAAAATCCTTTTTAGTCAGTAAACAGCAAACGGGGAAAAACGTCAGTTAATAATTAACGTGTACTAATTTTTTTCTCACAATATAGTCAACAACGATGTTGATTAACCTTTCATCTTCTTAGTGGTAGTTATGACAGGAAAGAAATTCCAGAATCTATAGAGTGTTTTCACTGACGTCATATCAAACTTCAGAAGCAGTTTTCGATCCTAAAATGTTTATGGAATTGTAGAGAGCTTAAAACTACACATCTGGGCCAAATTTTGAAACGCAAGAGCATTTTATTCAAGAGTTATAGGCGAATAAGTATAGACATTTTTAGTAAGAAATGTATGGAGCGGCCATCTTGGTGTCCTTCTTGGGGACACCAACATGGCGGCTAAAAAATTTAAAGACTTTAAAGTCTTAATAACACAAAAACTCTCATCACAAAATATTGTATACACTATAAGAGGCATGAAATCGGCTTATGAGCATCTATAATTCATTAATAACTTTCAACTAGTTCAATTTTGTTTATTTTCACGGCTTATCTGAAATAGCGTGACGAATTGCGTGATACATGTACAACCTTTATAAATCGAAAAAGAAACATCGTTAAAACCTGAAACTTTTTGTGAAAGATTATAACACTGGTATCCACATATCTTGTTAGAAACAGCTTTGTAGGATGTATGTTTTAGATTTTATAATTTTTATGACGTCATGTGAAAACACTCTATAAAATGGTCTTAAGGACGTTCGCGCCAATTGTTTATGTGCATCCTTACTGCGCACGCAATTCATGTCGCAACGCCATGCAACATCATGCACGAGCGCGCGCGCAAAGGAAGAAATCTATTCACATGAAGGGATGGTAGTCGTTGCGTTAACTTTGCTTTGAATTAACTCGCTTGGATGGTCGGTGACCCCTACTTTTTTTTTGGATAGATGATTTTCTTTACTAATTCTCAACAGATTGCGAAAAAATGAACAAAAAATCGATGTAGTAAGTTTAAAATTTTCCCATTTTTCGACCAACGCCACATCGAATCCCGCCAACTTGTGGCTGTCAGGGTTTTCAAATTCTGTCGTATAAGTTTACGTTGACTTTAAGGAACGTTGCCAGTTGATTTAATTTGCTTAATAGACCCACTCATATAAAACTTGGCATAGAAAGTTCCATTCTAGAGATTCATTTGCAATATTTTTAGACTAACAGACATTGGAGCCATATCGAGTAAGGAACACCGATTTTTCAAAATTAGAAAATTAGGACGGCCTTTTAGATATCTTATCTCCGAAACGAAGTCGGTGACCCCCTAATGTTTTTGCATTTCTGACGAAAGTAACTCATAACCTAGCTGCAGCAAACGTTTTATAAATAAAATCAATGTTAGAAGATTTTCGCGCGAACGTCCTTAAATACAAAAAAACAGCATGGAAAATACTTCACGGACGAGTGAGATTCTGACGAGTGAATAAAAATCACATGCGCGCATTTTCCATGGCTTAAACTCTATTTGTTGTGGACAGCAGCAAGCAGAATCGACAGAATCAAACATGAGTTACCGTCAAGTGGTCTCAACTGCCGACCGTAAGACTTAAAGAGGCTCTGTCACCATTTTCAGTGTTACTTTAAAAGGCCAAAAGACATATTTATATCAGTGTGAGCCCAAAACATTGGTCCAGTTTTTCTAGTAGTGCTCTAAGGTCCTAAAACTTAAATGTCTCCAGACACCTTCAGCAGCAGAAGACGTGGATGGAAATGGATTGCAACTTGAAAAAAAATGGGCTAATTTTTTCAAGGTTATTGTCGTGTCTCAATATCTTTCTTTTAGTGTTCTATAAGCTGATTTAGTTCATCGCTGAAACTCTCGAGAAGAAGAGGTCTCTCCATGTCCCATTGATCTTGGGTGAAAATGACATGGTTTTGGCAGTCGTTCCCGTTCCGCGCGAGTCGAAAAACTTTCAACTCGAACGAGTTTATGCCGAGATCTTTAGCTTTCTGTCTCACTCCAAGAAATCCCTCCACGTGCAGCTTGAAGTTATTTAAGCTGTCAAGCCCATATTTAAACGATATTCTCGAGCAAAAACGCTCAATAACTTCGGCATTACGATAGAACGTGACCACAGCACAAATGATGCCATGTTGGCCACGTTTGCCAAGGTCAAAGATCGTGAGAGAGCCTGGAACTATTATATAAAGCTGCAGATACAGCGCAGGCTCAGGGTTTGTCACGAATATCAGCATTCTCGTCCCCAGAGCCGCATGACTCTCTTACTCAGGCTCCGGCGGTTATGAGGGTCAAGCGGCTCTGGGGACAAGAATGGAATATCAGTCACGCAGCAGACTAAAAACGACAACAATGGTACAGAAGGTCTTAGCAGGGTCAGAAATGGACTCAAAATGGACTCTAAAATGATTTAAACAAAGTAACCGTAAACTTAAATTTTTATTTGCAAAGAGAAAATGTTCAAAATTTGTCTTTTATTTACCACATACGCTAAGAAAACAACTTCCTTTTATACGATAGGCAGCTCGTATTTTGTTATTTATACGGTTACGATAACAAAAATCCATTGTTATACGCTAGTCAGTTAACCCCATTGACACCCTCTTGCATCAAAAGTTCAGCATGATACATGTGCAATATTCTACGCTGATATGTGGTTTGTACATTGAAATTACTATAGGTTTATATGATTCAGAGACAGGATCATATAATTCCAACTTAAGACCCCCTGTGCAGAGATGCCAACCTTTGGAGATTGAAAATAGGGAGATTTTTTCTGAGTGTGAATTCTGAGGGTGACATGTTTTCGCATGACCTTTTTTTCTTGGTTGTGAGCATGTAGGGGGGTTCGGAAAACTGCATTCCTGCGTTTGTGAAGTTAAGAGACTGCATTTGTTTTTGGATATTGGGAAAATTTGGGTTAAAATCTTAGCCTATTGTAGAGAAAAGAGCCAAAGTTGCTTTTATCCGGGAGATTTAGTAACCTGTACGGGAGACCGGGAGACTCCCGGATTGGAGAGTTGTCATCTCTGCCTGTGGTTTGTACATTTGAATTACTACATGTTCATATGATTCAAAGTTAAGACCCCTGTGGTTTGTGCATTGAAAAAATTACTATTAATATGTTCATATGATTCAGAGACAGGTTCATATGATTCAGAGACAGGTTCATATGATTCAGAGACAGGTTCATATGATTCAAAGACAGGTTCATATGATTCAAAGACAGGTTCATATGATTCAGAGACAGGTTCATATGATTCAGAGACAGGTTCATATGATTCAGAGACAGGTTCATATGATTCAGAGACAGGTTCATATGATTCAGAGACAGGTTCATATGATTCAGAGTCAGGTTCATATGATTCAGAGACAGGTTTATATGATTCAGAGACAGGTTTATATGATTCAGAGACAGGTTCATATGATTCAGAGACAGGTTCATATGATTCAGAGACAGGTTCATATGATTCATAGACAGGTTCATATGATTCAGAGACAGGTTCATATGATTCAGAGACAGGTTCATGTGATTCAGAGACAGGTTCATGTGATTCAGAGACAGGTTCATATGATTCAGAGACAGGTTCATATGATTCAGAGACAGGTTCATGTGATTCAGAGACAGGTTCATATGATTCAGAGACAGGTTCATATTATTCAAAGTAAAGACCCCCTGTGGTCCGACCTCTTGTGACCACCCCCCATAAATGACCACCCTTGCTTTGTATTTTGGGTGGTCGATTACAGGAAGTTCAACTGTGCCATATTTTCTCGATTAAACACCAGGCCCCGAATAAACACCAGGTATAATAGAGGAAGTTGTAAGTAAGCCCCTCAAACGTTTATTTGTGGTATAATAAACTGAAGATTTAAAGGAAACCTCCATTATCAGTACAAATCGACGTTAAATTGTTGGAAATAAAGTCGAAATTTAAAATTTTTAAAAGAGCAGGTGCAAATATAATTTTAGTGTACAAATAAAATGAATATAAATATCACCAATTTTCGCTTTTAAATTTCCCACGCGCTGCCATTTTGAATATTTATGACGTGTTATTGTTGCCGCTATTGTTAAGAATCAAAGTTCTTTTGTTTGCAACAATTAGACAACCATAACACGTCATAAATATTCAAAATGGTGGTCTGACCTCTTGTAATTGACCACCCCCCATAAGCAACCACCCTTGCTTTGCATTTTGGGTAGTTGCTTACAGGATGTTCAACTGTATCTGGAAAGCCTGCAGAATGTAGACTGCGGGAATGCATTATGTACCTCAGTTTCCCAGTTTGCACATGCATGTAACAGTGGTGGATAGGGAGGTTGGGGTCTGTGTGTGTGTGTGTGTGTGTGTGTGGGGGTGGATGGGGGGGGGGAGATTAGGGTTTGGGTTGGTGTTAGGGGGCTTCTTACATGCAAAGAAAATAGAAATTCTTACCTTCATCACTTGTATAGTCTTCCCAACATAGGCAATCTGACTAATGCTTGCACTGCTTCCTACTTACTCTTAAGTTTTTTTTGCCTACAGGATAGTTCATTTCCTGCCAGAAGACATTTGTCTTATTGCCATAGATTTCCCAGGACATGGTAAATCTTCCCACAGATGGCCTGGAATGCCGTACCTCCACTTTGAATATGTTGCAGATGTAAAGAAAGTTGTTTCTCAACTTGGTTGGGGAAAGTTTTCAATCATAGGACACAGTATGGGAGCTAGTGTAGCATCACTGTATGCTGGCACTTTTCCCCATGAAGTAGAGAATCTCATATTGATTGACTATAGTGGACCCTCAGTGCAATTTGAAGATAAACCAGCTCTTGTGTTAGCTAAATATGCAGCTAGAATGTCAGATGCAAAAACAGTGACTCCCAAAGTTTATCAGGATTTAGAATCTGCAGCTAAGAGAAGGCGGAAACCACATCTTGGATCATCACTGTGTAAAGAAGATGCCATGTTGTTGGTAGAAAGAGGAACAAGCATTACCAAGAATGGGTTTATTTATTCTCATGATCCAGTGGTTAAAGAATATAGGTTACCATTCATTGTTCCCCAGTGGGCACTGATTTCAGTTCTTTCCAAAATACAGTGCACAGTACTTGTATTAGATGCCACAGATACTTTATTTACTGAGGAAGGAGCCCACTTGGAAAGGCTCAAGATCATTTGTCAAAATGCCAAGTGTAAAATGTGGAAGAAGGTCAAAGGCAGCCACTTCTTCCATCTAGAAAAACCTGAGCAAGTTGCACAAGAAATAAAAGAATTCTTAACTCTTTGTAGATCACAGGATTGTATTATACAAAGCAAGCTGTAGGTGAAAGGCAATCATTTCTTTCATCTATAAAACCTGAGCAAGTTGCACAACAAATAAAAGAATTCTTAGCTCTTTGTAGATAACAGGATTGCATAAATTTGTACAAAGCAAGTTGAAGCACAAAAGATGTGTCAGTCTATAATAATGCCATGAGTTAATCCTTAACTTGCAGAGATCTTACAAGTGACAACAAAAATAATGGTATCCAATCGATTCTAGTTTGAGCTCATTACTCTTACAGGGGCATAGCTACCTGTAAGCATGTATGCACATGCGTACCTGAAAAAGTTGAAAAAAAAATAGATTTGGGACTTGTGGGTCGGGAGAGGAGGTAGGGGGAGTGTTTCAAAATTGATTGTGTGTACCTCTGAAAAAGTCCTGACTATGCACCTGTATGAAACTATTTATTCACTTACATAAACATCAGACAGATTCTTTTGTTTCCCACCATTGTCTGGAGCAAGGAAATGTTTGCAAAATTAATGCTAGAATTACAATGTATCTTTGTATGTGGTAAATACCTCTATTGAAATAATTTGATTATTTTATAATTGATTATTTTTTATAATTGATAAATTAAATTTGATTATTTTATAATTTTATAATATTATTTTATAATTGATTATAATTATTTATTATTCGTGAATTTTGGACTTGACCATATTATTAATTAACTTTACAATATTCCATCAGTGTCTGTTACAAGTAGTGGAAATTTACAACACAGATGCAGGTAACACTGCAGTCGACCCCTCTGCTCTGACACAGGATTTGATAGAAGACATCCTTCTATCGTTCGATGCCTTTAACGTAACATATGACTTTACGTCATACACAATAAAGACAATCGAGGCTTAAAATTACTTTGACTGAAATGCAATGACTGAAATACAAATATTTATAGAGCATTTCAGAATCGTTACTTTATAATTGTTGTTACTGTTGATTAATGACTTGAAAACACATAAGACTTTAAAGCCTAAAAGGATGTAAAATATTGTTACAGTTCAATAAAAAATTGTTTTAGAGAATTTCAGAATCGTTTATAACTATTGTTGCAGTTGATAATGACTTGAAAACACTTATGACTTTCAGCCTCATACAATGTAAACGCAAGCAAATACATGGTTAAAATTCATTAAAATTGTTTTGCATCGTGCATCAAAAGGGGCCAGTGGCCACATGATTGGAAGAAAGGGGACTGGACACCAGTCTATAAAAAGAACTTTAAAGAACTTTATTATTATTACACCTTATATCCCTACAGATACATTGGTAAAACAATACTACAACATTTGCTAATTCCAAAACATCATGAAAATATTTTGAAGATATATTAATAACGGAATCATCCTTCATTGAAAACAAATACAGAAATAAAGACCCCTTATCAAATACACGAAAAACATCATTGACGCAATATAACTTTTGAAGAAAGTCCTTTCTCAAGTTGACAAATTCATGGTTATTGCATTCAGTTATGTAATGTAACTCATCGCCAATCCTGTTATCATTGCAAATAGTACAGATTCTAGAATCATAAGGTATCTTTTTGTACCGCCCAGTTTCAACTGGCAACCTATGTGCCGAGATTCGCAATCGGGTAACAGCTTGTCGATGTTTTACATTAGAGATACTACTTAAATACTTCTCAAAGCACACATTAGATTTAACAAGTCCGAATGTCCGTAATTTACCCGGCTGTACTTCACGAGAGTCAGAATGCCCTCCAAAGACCTCATTTTCCCAAAAACTAGAGTACAGATCATATAACTTTGTTTTTATTACTTTTATAAACTGTCCTAACTGTTTTGATGGAACACGGAGATTTGAAACATCGTCAAGACCACACAACTTTAAGATATAATTCGCAAATATAACACTTTGATTATTTGAATTAATACATATGCGTGAAGCCTTGCCAACAATATAGTTTCACTAAGAAAGGGGTCATTAAACGTACCGAATATTTCACAATAAGAGTAGATACCTGTAAAATTAAAGGCACCCTACCTAACTCGGCATAAACAGCTAGATTTGATGCTTTAGTGTGAACACCTAAAATACGTTTGCAAAATTTCAAATGGAGCTTTTCTGCGAGGATTATTGTTGAAAAAAGTTTCTTCTTAAAGATATCAAAGCCAGAAAGCTTACCAAGAGCATATACTCCCCAAATTTCACACCCATATAACAAAATAGGAATTACCATTGAGGAAAACAGTTTCAAAAGAACTTTTACTGACACATTGTCTATAGAGGAAAAGCAATTAAAAAGACTATGGTAAGCACGCAAAGCTTTGCTATAAAGTAACTTTTGTGCAGTTTTAAAGCCACCTGAGTAATGAAACTTAATACCTAAATACGTATATTCGTCGACCCGTTCTAACATGTCATTACCGTAAAACCATTGACGTAATATTAGTTTTAGTCTCTGTGAAGCTGTTGCAAAAACCAAAACCTTTGACTTTTTTAAATTAACTTTCAATTTCCATTTGGATGTATAAGACTCAAGTCTACGAAGACAGGTTTGCAAGCCAGTTGCAGATTCAGATAGAATAACCGGGTCATCCGCATAAAGAAGAGAGCTCAGTTTGGTGTCTCCTAAATGACTAAATGAACATTGTCACAGCCTTCATTAAAAATCTCAGGTATATCATTAATAAAAACATTAAAAAGCGAAGGACTAAGATTACAACCCTGCTTAACACCTATATCAGATTGGAAAAATTCAGTCACACCTTGACGTGTCTTTACCGCAGTTTTAACAGACGAATACATACTTAATAACATACGCACAAATTTTTTACTACAACCATATCTTATGAACTTGAAAAACAAACCCTCTCTCCAAACACTATCGTAAGCCTTCCGGAAATCAACAAAACATGCAAATAAAGGCTTATGTTTTGATCGATACAAATCTGTTAATGTCTTTAACACAAGCACATGATCAGCCGTCCTAAAATTTTGCCTGAAACCAATCTGAAACGAATTTAAAATATTGTTTTCATTCAAGAACTCAAAAAAAAAAGAAAGAAAGGAAAAAAAAAACAGATGACAAGCACGCTAAGGAGAATTATAGACCAGTAACTGTGCTGTCATGTGTAAACAAAGTGTTTGAACGTTTATTGGGCAACCAAATAACAACAAAGTATGATGATCGCCTTGGTGATGGCCTCACAGCTTACCGAAAGCACAATAGTTGTGAAACATCATTGATTGGCCTTGTGGAAGATTGGAAACTGGCTAGGGACAATCGTCTGTCAGTGGGAATATTATCAACAGACACGTCCAAAGCATTTGATAGCTTACATCCACCTCTTATGCTATGTAAGTTAAAAGCCTACGGTTTCCAAGACAGAGCACTGGATTTGTTGTGCAGCTACTTGGGCAGTCGCTTGGGGAGAGTGCAGACTCGTACCCAGTCGTCACTTATTTATTTCATTTGACGCGCGAAAAGGCGCTTGGGTCCGTCCTTCCCTTGATTCACCGCGAACTGCGCAAATGCAAAGAAGAGACTGGGTACGAGTCTGGGGAGAGTGCGCTGTCACAGTGATATGTGTATCCCCGTGATATGTGTACCCCCGTACACATATCACTAGTGATATACAGCTGTTTCGAGAAAGGTTGTCGGAAAAAAGCGCAAAAGTGCACGCGACAATCCCGAAAAATAATATGGGATATGATCAATGAATTTTAACAAGTCATATAAATACATGAAACCCGCGATGCCTCGTCCGTACATGGACGATCTTAGATGGCGGGCCATTGGGATAAATGAGTTTTTTGGATATAGCATGGATGACTACCCACAATACCTTTCTGGATTGTCGCGTGCACTTTTACGCTTTTTTCCGACAACCTTTCTCGAAACAGCTGTATGTATCCCCTGTGGGGAACCACATATCACTGAGTTCTGTACTGTCAACAGACTGGGGCAAGCAAGGTCATGATTTTAATTAAAATAAGAAATTAAAATACTTCGAGCTCAAGACAGAATTCGCACGTTTTATTGTTTAAAAGTTTTCATTTTAGCGGTATGAAACAAAATGTATCTCAAAATAATCATTGTTAATAAAGTTGTTAGATTGACTTATAACGCGATCTTGCTTCAAAATGCTGGGTCATGAACGGTCAAACAAGAAGCGAGGGTGCAAACTTGTTTGTATATACGGTTAGAAGGGGGGCATCGTACTACTTGAGTAGAGCTGTGTGATGATCGTGCGAGAACATTGAGTACCTCCCGAAAAGAGTACAGACGACGTATGAATGATTCGATGTGTATGTGCAATATCCCTCAAGTCCCAAAGCAATATTACAATTCAAAGCACGCTCACCGACTCTCACCGTTTATTCACGTGTAATAATCCAGTGAAATGATAAATAAAGACCACAGTCAACACGGTACAGCTAGACAAATTCGTTTGTATTTTCATTATCTATTAAATTCAGATGACATGCACTTTGTCAAAACAGTGTAAGATGTATAAACCCTTGATAACCAAAATTATAATTCAACACATTGATACACTGCCCAAATATGGTCAAAAAGTTATCGATATACGAATGTCTACATGACGTATATCCAACGATGATGGTAAATTTCGTATTTTGACAAGAGAATGCAAAAATGACGGACCAGCCTCGATATTTTTTCTTCAAACTGTGCTTTGTTATCAATGTATTGAATTATAAAACTATTATTGCGCTCAAGCTTGCGTGATACACATATCACTAGTGATATGTGTACCCCCTTTCAGAATATGCCGTGTTTTGTGTATCCCCATCCCTTGCAGCGAACTACCTAGTGAAGTGAAGTTGCCACAATGATATGTGTATCTCCGTGATATGTGTACCCCCGTACACATATTAACGGGGATACACATATCACTAGCGATATGTGTATCCCAACCGGGGACACGCATATTACTAGTGATATGTGTACGGGGGTAGACATATCACGGAAATACAGATATCAGAGGCGGATCCAGGATTTTGAAATGGGGGGTGAAATTTAAATCAAAAAAGATATCAGAGAAATAAAATATTATTTATTTGAGAAATACTTTAGAAAAAAGAAAGAAATGGTCTCAGAAAAAGGGGGTGAAAATTCACCCATTTTACCCCCCCCCCCCCCACCCCCTGGATCCGCCCCTGGATATTATTGTGACAACGTCACTTCACTAGATAGCTCGCTGCAGAGGTAGAGGGATACACAAAACACGGCAGCCATATTCAGGAAGGGGATACACATATCACTAGTGATATGTGTATCCCCACTACCCCTCCCTTTGCAACGAATTAGCCATATTCAGGATAGGAAGGGGATACACATATCACCAGTGATATGTGTATCCCAGGTGGGATACACATATCACTAGTTTTCGAAATCACTAATTTTCGAAAATTTAAGATGGCTCTGAACCCCACCTACAGAATTTTTTTAAACTTTGCCAAAAGTTGCATCTTATCCTACTGATCAAGTTTCGACAATGAAAAATGGGATTCACCGAGTCATTTTTGAGTTATTAACACTTAAAGCTAAAATTAAGGATGTTTTCAGCACGTTATACTATTGCTATAGTAACATATTGTGTCACAAAAATGATAACAATGTGTTCACCAGTCATTGGGCATTCGTTTGATATCATGATTGTAGCACCAACTGATAAAGAGTGGTTTTAATGACCCATCAAAATCTAAGTCGTGGAAAGTGCTGGAAACTTTCCAAATATTCTCCTTTGCTCAAGTCAAACCCCCTTCCTACCCCGTCACAGTGCGTGTTTCGGCAAACTCGCCCCAGTTGGTCTCCGTCAACGCCTCGTCTTTGTGCGTGCCATTCGCGACCATTCGCGTGCCAACTCATCAAAGAAAATTTCAACATGGACGTCGACGGCGCCCTAAAGCAAGTTGGAGAATTTGGTCGCCATCAGAGAAAACTTTTCATTTTAATCTCAATATCAGCATTGTCATGTTATTTTCAGATGCTTGTTCTTGTGTTTACCGCAGCGACACCAAAATGGATTTGCCCAGCAAAAAACAATGCGAACTTGAAACATTGCAAGTCGCTAGAAAGCTGTTGTAATCTTGATGGTTCTATATGCGACGGGGCTTCTTTCACCACGAACTTCACATCGATCGCAACGGAGTGGAATCTCCTTTGCGGGCAAACGTACAAGAATGAACTGGCCCAGTCCATATTTATGGCAGGCACTTTGATCGGAGCACCGTTGATCGGCGGACTAGCTGACAAATACGGTCGAAAAAAACTTTGGCTGTTCAGTTATTTTCTAGCCGGTGGCCTGGCATTCATCTCTGGATTTTCGCCATCATATCACGTTTTCGTGGCACTACGATTTCTCGTTGGGATGTTTGCTGGGGGAGCAGGATTGATTATTTTCGTGTTGTCCACTGAATCGATTGGTCCTTCATATAGAGGTAAGATTATTTCTAGTCGTCCACGTGTGAACAACTTGTAAGAATGCTGTGTTCACACTAGGGCGAAACATGTTTAGTGACTTTAGTCTGATCACGAATGAGACATGTTTCACTGTGAAAAGTGTTCACATCAGGCGGCGCATTGCACGAATCATGATTGAAACATGTTATTAAACTCTGGGCATGATTGAAACTACATGTACATGTGTCTCATGAGGTAGTTACGATCTAAGCCAGATGAAACACAAATGTGCAAATGTAATCTCCTTGTTAAACACTACATCATCCTTAGCTTCGTTCCTGAAGAACTTGACAAGTGAGATTGGTAGGATTGCTACGAAATGGTACAAAGGCAAGTTCGAGCTAGATTTGTGTTGGTTCACATGTAATAATTTAATATATAAAGATTTTATGCGAGCTTATGCCTGCTTTCTAAAACATAAATTTGTACTGGAAATATGTCTCGCAGAACCTGGCAAAGCGAGAGGGAGGGTGCACCGCCCGCAAAACTTAGTGGTGTCTAGATTTACTTCTTTGAAACAAAAATGCTGGTAGAAGGTCCTTTCGATGGTTTGCCATGCTCCTATAGGCTTACATGAGGTAGAATGTCATTCAAGCATTGTTGTGCTGTTGCCAGGCAACTGCACGACATCTTCATCTTCATGCATATATTTTTCACTCGAATTCGCACGGCTTAGTTAACGAGGAACGACAAATTTATTAACCTCGCAAAGCTCGAGCCGAAGGCCTGAGTGTCGCTCAGAATAAGCAGGCATGAAACATGTTTTGAAATTAGCAACTGATGTGAACTTAACAAACTGACGTCAGTTTTTTATGCGTCTGTCCTGTTATTGATGATAAAATTCGTCATAACATTGTCAAAGTGCTGTGGATCGGCTCGTGGATCCACAGCAAACTTTGACAATGTTATGACGAATTTTATCATCAATAACAGGACAGACGCATAAAAAACTGACGTCAATTTGTTTTTTACAATAACAAAACGCCAAAACTGATGTTGAAATGAAGGAAAGAAATGCAAGATGCGATCGCCACAAAACCAGAATTCGGAGAAACACGGGCTCGTAAATTAAAAGTTTGAGTAGAGTGAGTCAAAAACACATAGAAAAATTGGAATTTTGAAACTAACCCTTATTCCGGTTAAAATTGTTCTCAAATAATCCGTTGAAACACGGTTCAGTTCACCTCCGGTAAAGCTTATTTCAGCGACTCACAGCACTATAATCCTGCTCACCGCCAATTTTCAGGTCTGGATTCTCAACAAACATCTTCATCTTTCCGCTTTAAGGTTGTGTTTTAGTTTCTTGAGGTTCATCTCATCTATTTTGGACGATTTTCTCATTGAATAATTCTGGATTTGTGAAAGAATTCTCGCCACAAAAAGCACAGCGCTGACAAGTTTGGAAAAACTTTCGCTGATGGCATCAGTTTTATCGTTTTATGCGTCTGTACTCTTATTGACAATAAAAATTAGCCAATCAGCGCGCGAGAATTCGCACAGTTATTGTAAAAAATGAAATTGCAAACATGTTTACAGGAAACATGTTTACTCTAATAAACATGTTTCGGGGGGTAATGTGAACACAGCATAATTCTATGATTGATTCAAGGACTGAACTTCCAGCAACTTTCCCTTTCAACATCTATCATGTCTGGCCTGGTTACCAAGACCTTTTTATTACAAATCAAGCCTGGAAATTTCACGGTTTTAGTTCTGCTGTCTTTTTTATAGGGGGGGGGGGGAGCAGGGAGACAGCTCTCTAATTCTTGGTATCTTGATTTTCCACGAAGCTGTCTCACAGTCTTGGTCTTGGTCTCACATTTTAAAAGGTAAAAAAATGTTGGTTTCAGAGAAACAGTCTAGTCCTGTCATCTTGCGAACTCTCAAATTTACCATTTGCCACACCATTGTTTATGTGCGAAATCAGCTTAACCCTTAGGTATTGTCAGCTCATTTAAGCCTTAACTCTACCTGTTAAATCAGATGCCTTTGTTATCATATTATATGCACATCAATTTTCTGTGCAAATAGATTAAAATTTAACTTTTGTGTATTTCACTTCAGGTTTTGCTGGAACCATGATACAGGTGTTTTTCGCACTTGCTGTAGCTTCTCTTGGACTCTTGGCATACCTCATCCCAGACTGGCGAAGCTTAACCATAGCTACATCTCTTCCCACCTTTTTTGGTCTTTTAATAATGAATCAAGTCCCAGAATCCCCCAGATGGTTAGCATCCCAAGGGAGGTACGACGAAGCAGAAGCTATTTTACATAAAGTGGCCATGGAAAATGGTTCTGGAAACAAACCTGTGTCACTCAAACGATCTAAATCAGCATCAAAAGCTGGTTGTCCAGTACGAAGAAGCTATGGAATTCTTGACTTGTTTACAAACAGAAGCACTTGCATATTAACATTGATCATGATTGTTAGTTGGTTTGTAAACAGCCATGTTTATTATGGTCTGTCACTGAATGTTAAAAACCTTGGCGGCAATATGTATGTCAATTTTATCCTGGCCGGTCTGGTGGAAATCCCTTCATATGGCTTGACAGTGTTTCTTCTAAACTGGTCGGGTCGTCGGAAGTCCTTGTTTTACTTTATGATGGGTGCTGCAGCATCCTGCTATATATGTATGAAACTGCAGCAACAAGAACACACCAACCTTACGTGGCTCGCAGCATCTGCCATGTTTGGGAAATTTTGCATCTCCGCATCATTTGCTGTAGTATATGTTTATGCAGCAGAACTATTCCCAACTGTGATCCGCAATGTCGGAATGGGAGTGGCAACTGTCGCATCCCGTATTGGTGGAATTTTATGTCCATTTGTTGTGTTAATGGGAGAGCAGAGTAGATCGTTGCCGATGTTTATATTTGCTTGTATGTCATTAGTGGCAGCTGTAGCTGGTCTAAAGTTACCAGAAACAAAAGGGCGTCCAATGCCAGAGACAATGGAGGATTTGGAGAGGTCAGAACAGGATGATGTTAAAAATGTTCAGGTTTAAAACTTTCACTGGTAGACAGAGGTAAAGGGGCATAGCCTGTGTGGCAGTCGTCAGGAAAAGGGGAACTGGGGAGAGAGGAAAAGGATGCCTGCAATAAAGACACCCTTTTGTTCATTTCTGGGGACACTGGCGGTCCCAAAATTCTGATTGGCTAATTTGTGCTGGGTGGTAAACATAGAAAATTCCCACTTGAAATCAGCCATGCATAAAAGCCCACACCATTTTCTGTTTGGTGAATGTATTGACAGTTGACATAATTCAGTCAAATTTTTGAGAAAATCGGTGGACATAATGCAAATAGCCCGGCTCTTGTAGCAAGTGTTCATTCCCTTCTTCCCCTCTTGTTTTTCATGCCCCTTACTTCACTTAAGTGAGAACTACTCTGTTTGAAGGACAAACGTACATGTAATCAGGGGCGTAGCCAGGACTTTTTCAGAGGTACGCACAATCAATTTTTAAACACTCCCCTTACCTCCTCCCCCCACCCTCAAGTTCCAAACCTTTCTCTTTTTTTTTCGATGCTTTCAGGTACGCGCATGCGTACGTGCGTACAGGTACTGCTATGCCCCTGGTAATGTACACGAGTCTGTGGAGGAAATCCCATGGCGTGCGTGACCATTCAAATAACTTCTCTTCTGCAATTCTTTCCTTTGGTACTATTAAATTTGTGTGTCCGTATTTTATAAAATGACATTTGAGATTTTTCATTTTTTTCATATTTATCTCATATTATTATTAATAACAGGTGTCTATATTACTATTTATTTAACACAGTCCAAAATACTCATTGCTGAGTATAGACTTGTATTTAAAGAGTTGAGGGGTACTGAAGAGGCTACCCTTAAATGATCATTTTAGAATCTTGCAAAGGTTTTTTCTGGTTTAAAGCTTAAGATGAAATAAAGCTGTTCATGAAGTTACAGTGAGACGCCTTACTCTGAGCACCCAACAAACGTTTTTTCAAGTTAGCCAATCAATAGCGTTCCGCCCAGATGACGTCATATTTGGCAGCATTGCATTGTGGGATCGAAATGCGGACAAATATTTCAAAATGGCTGCCTCCGAAACACCAGTTTTTGCGATTCCTGTACATGTTGTGGATAACTGTCGAGTTGTACCCAAGAACAGTGCTTCATAGCACCTGTTTTTTCGTAGCTACCTGCATAGTTCTTGAATGTTTGTACTCATTTCAATCCCATGATGCTGCGCGCCAATTCTATTTTTAGAATCTCGGCGGAACGCTATTAACGGGGCACGCCTCTTTGTAAAGTTGAGCACGATGAAATGTAATCTTGTCGCTTCGTATTTATCACAGGAGCGTAAAGTTAGTTACAAAATAGGAAATTTTTATTCACTTTATTGCTTCACATGTAACCTGTGACGGACAACACGTGACGACCGTCACACGGGGAGGTCACGGGATCGTCACGTGAGCATCCCGGGTAATATTCATAGATTTGTAATATGTTTGTAGAGGCTTACATGGTCATTATCAAGAATCCTTATAAGAAAACCGTCACGGATCTGTCACGTATGCAACCGTCACGTGTTAAACCATTTTTGTCCGTCACGGGTATATAACCGTCACGGGTTTTACCAATGCCCATTGGGTACTCACAGTGAATAAATATACAGAATTTTCATTTAATGAAATAATTCAGTGTAACACGCAATTTATTCCCTTTCTTATAGGTCCAAAAGGTCGTGACAGCGTCAAACAAGTAACAGTTTTTAAGAAAGCGACATTTGTAATTTTGCAAGACATGTTTTGACGGGCAACCGTGATTGTCAGTTGCAGTGGATTTGAAATTCTTGAAATTTATAACAATGCAAGGTAGAACACATAATTACTTAAGAATAATGTAAATTGGGTAAGGAAACAATACAGATTTCCGATTTAAAGGCTTTCACATTTGACTGTTTTTTTTTTATTGGCAATCAAAAAGTTGGCCAACACCGATCAAGGGAATAAGATAATGTGGAAAATAATTTTATTTCTTCGCCCTTAGTTATGCCATAGACGGCAGACAGACATGAAGGAACTCCGCCTTTATTTTGCTGTTGTTTTATGGTTTATACAATCATGATATGGATTGCTGCCTTTGGAATAAAATATTTTTTCAATGATATATAATTAAATTTCATGAGTCTCTTATCAAGAAATTTTCGTGTTTTTTGGCACGTTATGCAGATTGCTTTAAACACGATGCAGTCAACTCTCTCTAAGACGGACACCGTCGGGACCGGCCCCAACTGTCCATCTTAGAGAGGTGTCCAGCTTATAGAGAGTTGAGCTAACGTGACACCAGTAATTCCGAGATAATAAATCTAAAAGCAAAACCTTCAAGGTACAATCAATAGTTTACTGCTTCTGAAAAGTGAGCAGTGCATGTTGCAAACTGGAACATGTCTATAAAACAGCAATGAAAATCGTATTCGCTTGATGAAGCAAACGTTCACGGCTTCTAGTTTAAACTGAACTTAACCGTACACTTTGCAAACTGAACGAAAAAAGCACTTCTCAAGTGCCCGTTGACAGTTTCAAAGTGTCCGTCGTCCGTCTTAGAGAGGTGTCCGTCTTATAAAGAGTTTAGTTACAGTAAAATGATTAAAAAACGGCAGGAACCAACACCAGGTGGCCGTCTTATAGAGGTGTCCGTCAAGAGAGAGTTGACTGTATTATTATTATTGCTTGGTACTATTAGGGCCAAATTACTGTTTGTACTCGTAAATAGGAAATCTCTATACCGACTAATGGGATCTGGTCACTTCGACCCATAGTCATTTCGTTCCCGTCTGATTGCCCACCAAAAAGTTACATCGCTCCCTGGTTTCGTTATTTCGCTCCCTGTTTCAAACCTGCATGATAGTCAAAACTGTTGCTGATGTAGTTTACATAGTATAGCTTACCTGAGGGAGCGATTTAACTTTTTCTCTCTCTTTTTTTTTTTTGGGGGGGGGGGGGTATTGACGGTGGCGAACTGGCTATGGAGCGAAGTAACTGTAATTCGACTAATGGCAATAAAAGGCATTTAATAATGATGTTTATTTAATGCAAATGTTTACTTATTGATAAGCCCGTATGGAATACCAAATCTATCATACTTGTGTATGTTATTAAAATATTTATTATCAAAACGTTTCTGTTTTTAAAAAGAGGTTTAAATTACGGTTTTTGTGTCTTTTAAAGGTGTTAAGTTTAAAAAACATATATGCGTGATTTAATTGACCAAGCATGAGGTCAAGTAAGCTGGGTATTGGCCAATGGAAATGCAAAAAAAGAACAAGGCCAATATCCAGACATCTTGACATTTGATAAAGTTTTTCTTGCGGGACTCACAGCGGGCAAGATAACTACATCTTGCCCGCTCGGGTAGCCAATAAGTAAAGTCGCGCACCCGAGCCAGAAGGCTCATAACGGCCGGAGCTTAAACCCGGTTTCTATAGCATGAAGCGACTAGGAATATTGCTACTCCCCCCTGGATGGGATGCTAGTCCATCGCAGGGTTACCCCCAGCATTTTGTCGCCGGTACCCATTTATACACCTGGGTGGAGAGAGACAGTGTGGAGTAAAGTTTCTTGTCTAAGGAAACAACACGACGGCAGAGACCAGGCTTCGAACCACCGACCTTCAGGTTGAAAGTCCGACGCGCTAACCACTAGACCACCGTGCCGCCCACTCGGGTAGCCAATCAGAGCACAGGAATGGGCCATTTGCACGATGACGTCATATGACTACAACTACAGTTTTTGTTTTGTAGTGTAAATTAGGGCTATTGTTATTTAAACCGCAATGGGATTAAAAAATTTAAATAAGAAAGGAAAAACGAAATGAATTCTGGTAGTTGTAGTCAAATGACGCCATCGTGCAAATGGCCTATTGCTTCATCTTGTCCGCTCGCAGAGCTAACCAGAGCTAGCAACGCACTTCATATTTAAAACTCGGCCTCGCGGAACCGGCGATTATTTGAACCCTTCGTTTACTTGAACCCGGCATTTATTAAGCATTTTGCGCTTTTTATTCCTGATTCAAAAGCTAAATTTAACAAAATGTTCCTCAGTGTATATCAGTTAATAAACATGTTCCCTGACCTTGAAACTTTTGTCAGTATTTTTATATAAAACATCGCGCCTCAGATAAAGAAACGATGGAGCAAATAAAACAAGGCATACGGAACGTACGCTAATGAAGCAAAATGTAAACAATGACGTCAGCAAAGATCCGCCCTGTAGGCTACGTTTGGAAGGCCTTAGACATCTTAAAATTCATAAACTGCATTAAAACCCAAAGTTTGAACCAAGGTCAGCTAGGATTTTTGGAGTGGAGAAAGCGGCAAGTAAATTCGGAGAGATAAAGTTTCCTTTCCCTAAAAGTTTGTGCCGCTTACTGATATTCAGCTAAAAGAACCGAAGAGCACTACAATGATATATGGAAAATAAGTAAATCACTCGTTGGGTGAACTTCATTAACTATTTTTTGTGTATACACATTTTAGTTCATGAAATGCTAGAATAGTGTATTTTTGTTGCTCACATTTGTTATTCAGCTACGATATTGTAAAAGGACATTAGAGAGATTAAGCATCACGTTTTCTTTTCCCGCCAACGGTAAAAATCTAACTTTGCCGTCTGCCGTCGTTTTTACGTGAAAGCGAAAGTAAGCATAGTTTCGCGTTTATCATGAACGTATGAATTATTTTCGATTTTTCTGGTGGATATATATATTTAGTATATACTGAAACAGTGGATAGCATTGTTGGCGCGCTCTGATTGGCTACTGAAACTCGGAATAGCAAGTGTTATTCACCTCCCAGCAATTTGCGCGCGAAAATTGTAATCGTTGACAGGAATAAATGAGTTAAAAAGCATCATTTTCTTTATATTATCTGACTGTTTCAGTATATACTAAAATAACTATTCACCTCAGTGTAGGTGGGTAGTGACGGATATTTACCTCGCCGCGAATATCCACCACTACCCACCTCCACTTCGGTGAATAGTTGTTAAATAACGATTCGAAGTAAAGTAAAGATAATCAACTGCAAGCTGATCGACGTTTGTCGTTTGCCGTAGAAAGCGGAGCTTAATCTCTATTATATAGCTCTTGTACAAGTGGTCCGTACGTGCTGATTATTAAAAAAAAATCAGGTACATTTCTTTATGATCCTTAAGCCCACACAGAACGTCTATTAACTAAATTTTAATCCATGCAAGATGAACAATACTACTGTTTTTCTTGAGTTAATTACCGATTTTCACTCAACCATCTCAAAATTGACCTTTTCCGGTTACCTTTCCCTGGACTCGCTAAAGGCTTTTAAGGCCCCCGCAAACGAGGAAACATTGTTTCCTGCAATGTTTCCGTGGTGGCTAAATTAGCAGGAAGCAAACAAAATGTTTTGCGGCCCCTTAGCAAAATGAGGAAACATTGTTTCGGAAAGCAAAGGGTCGCGCATGCGCATAATAATACACTAACTTCCGAAGAAGTCCCCAGGGCTACACATCTGTGCATCCATTTGACAGTAACATTGTTTCGGAAAACAAAGGGTCATGCATGCACATAAATAATAATACACTGACTTCCGAAGAAGTCCCCAGGGCTACACACCTGTGCATCGATTTGACAGTAAGCCAGTTCCTTTCTGTCCCAGTTCATGTAGTCTTCATCCCACAAACAGGCTCTGTCGTCATACAAGGTAATGAGTAACTATACCCTCGTCCTTTCAATTTCTTTCCTTTTTCATGTTCCCTTCCCTTTTCTATGACCTGCTTGTGGCTCTACTACTTCGACTTCGCCGTCAGCCATTGTTGTTCGCTCGCCGTTGCTTGGAAACATTTTTAGTGAGCCGAGTACTGGAAACTAGTCATGGTGGTGGTGGCTTTCATGGTGGCTAAACTGGGAAACATATGCTTCGCAAGCAAAATTTGTGTTCGGGAAGCAAAAATGTTTTTGACCTGAGGCAAATTAAGAATACGAATCATGCATTTGAGCAGCAGAAAGCCAAGCGAACGAAAGAGTTCAGAGTGGATTTCATATCGACAAGCCTCCTGAAGATTTTTCGTGGGTTTCCCTCCAAATTTCTCCTTCGTAAGTGGCTCCGAAACCGAACGAAGTTTTGCTTTGGAAGGGCCACTGTGCTTAGCATCAAGATTTGAAAAACACGGCAATTCATAAAAGATGGAACATCATTACATGTAATAGTCCGAAGAAGAGGACCTTTTTCCTGAGCGTCTTAAACTAAATCGCTCCACAAGATTCCGTCTTTGCTACCGCTTAAAGTTGAATTGTGAAACGCTAATCTTCACTACCTTTTTTTGTTCCTTTTTATATTCAGTCTATCGTCTTCCACCTCAGTTTGAGCATCAGTATCAACAACTTTTTTGCCTTTAATACTCCTACTGAGTCCGCAGGTTCTTGAAGAAATGAACTTGAAGCGATGAAATTCTGTATTCAAGACCCCTGTGTTTTTCTTATTTCATCACGACCATTAAAAGAACGTTGGTTTCCGCCTTGCTCGGACGACTCAACACTAACAGCCCATCTTCTTAATCTCGGGTTTTGGCGGAAAATTGACTTATAAACCGAATTTCCCTTTTGAAGATAAATTACTTTCTAACACTGTTCTGCTTTTCAGTTTTGCTCTCGATCGATTCCGACAATTTAACAAATACTCATTTATAATTCTCCGGTGCGTATCTGCGTTGAAAAGAAGTAAAATGGCGGATAGCGACCAGGAGAAAGCAACTCAGATTGTCGTGATGGCGATAATCTTTATAACTGCCGTCACTGGGAACGGTTTAGTGTGTTTCGTCGTTTACCGTTTTAAGCGCCTTCGTACAATTCCAAACATTTTCATCGTAAACCTTTCGGTTATCGACTTATGCAACGCTCTTATAAACATGCCGCTCTTTACAGGTTATTACATTATCAAAGCGGACATTTTCACGGGGAGGTGGATCAGCTATGTGTGTTCTTCTCTCCATAACTACATGATTTTCCTGAACGTTTTAGCTCTGCTTGTGCTTGTGGCAGACCGCTACGGCGCTGTCAAGTTCAAACTTCGTTACCACATGTGGAAGACGAAACCTAAAGCGTATCTCGGCGTCGCCTTGATCTGGGTTTCAGGAACTGTGATGATCATCACCTTGGGATTCCACCGCCATAAAATTCTCGCGCTGTATGAGGGCTTAACTGTGATAGAATACCGGCGAATCCTCTACAAAACTGAAGGATGGAGAGCTGCTTTAGGCATTTTCGGTGTTCCATGTGTAGGAATAGTAGTCCTTGGTTTACTAACTTGGCGCGCAGTCCAGGCGAGTCGACGGCGCCTCGAAGCGATCACAAGAGAAGGTGAATGTACGGCACAAGGAACGCAAATGCTTGACTTGCTGCGAATGAGAGAGACCCAAACGTTCCGGAACATCATCATCATTGTTGCGGCTTATTTCCTTTGTTTCTTTCCTACCATAGTTCACGGCGTGTTGCTTCAAAGAGGGATTGAATCTCCCTGGGCGGAATACTTTGCGGTTTACTTAACCCATTTTTCTAGTGCGTGTAACCCTGTTGTGTATTCTTTGCGTGCGTGTTGGTTCAGAAAAGGTATTAAACAGCTCTTCAAAAGAAGACCAAAAGAAGAAAGTCATTAACTATCGGTAAGATCACCGCCAACAAACTTGGGAACGAACTTGCGTGAGAACGTTATCGTAACTTATCGGCAAGTCATCGGAGTTTTTCGGGAAATCTTCGTAACCTGCCGACGACTCTTAAAAACTCGTCGACAACCTTCGGAACTTATCGGCAAGTCAGTCGGCTAGTCGAACCAAATTGCAATTTTTAGTCAAAACAATCAACCGCACTCTTGCTACATAGTAGTTTGGTCTTATAACAAAAAAGACGTATTTTATCGTTTTTGTTTTCTTTGTT
The DNA here is from genome assembly GCA_022457155.1 of Cladopsammia gracilis. Lineage (NCBI taxonomy): Eukaryota > Metazoa > Cnidaria > Anthozoa > Scleractinia > Dendrophylliidae > Cladopsammia > Cladopsammia gracilis. The sequence continues at coordinate 747,367 of JAJGOT010000007.1, forward strand.
TGCTGTAAAGAAAACTTGTTTAAACAAGGAGAATAAAACTGGTTGAGAGATGTGTTGCATTGCCTTTTCATCAGCTAGATAAAGTAGCGGGTTGGGGCTAGTGAATAGGAGGGGGGATGGGGGCGGAGTGTTAATTGTGGAGACTGTAAAAAATTTCTTTTTCCAAGATGGCGGGGGGGGGGGGGGAGGCTCCCATAGGTTAGCCGCTGAGATGGTCTTTCCCTTTTCCTGAAAGCGTACCCAACGGATGGTTAGTCGCCTTTGATATTCGGAATCAGAATTAGATTAACAGATTAGGGATACCTAACGTGGGATGTTTAAGAAAACGCTTGGAATGGAATTGTACTGTTTTTCCAGATCATTTTACTGCCTTTAACACTTATGTCCAGAAATGCACGTAACTCGGACTTTGGGTACTTCATATTACACACAATTATTTGTAATTTCCATATGACTTCATGTTTGACAGAATTGCTTGTGTTTGCTTGTGTTGGTCTAGAGGACACTTCATGATGTCTATCATACAGAGCATGAATCTCATTAGCGTGCATTTAAGGAAACTATGTGAAAGGTAATACAGCTTGAGATTTTCGGTTCCTTTAGTTGAGTATTTCAGCGGCTGGAAATTGTAGGAAAAGCAATCTCATTTCCCGATTCTACCTCGCATTTGCATACAATCGGAGGTCACGTGAGATAGCAAGCATATGATATCCGAGCTCAGTGCAAGTTTGCTGTCCGAGTCCAGTAACTTCTAGCAAAACTGTCGTCGAGTTTCTTTATGCAATATCACGTCTCACGGTGTAACCTCCCGGGAGGAGAAGACACTATGGACTCCGCGAATGAAACGGAAATGTTGGCAATCGACGAGGACCTCGCTACCGAAACATCCGGAGCAGAACGACACGGTGCTTCTCGTAACATGGCGGCTAAAGCTGCCTCGACCGACACGAACCTCTCGGTGTCGCCCGCTGACGTTAAGCTCCTTTAGTCAGCGATCCTGAGCCTAACAAAGAGACTTGATAAACTCGAGGAAAACTCTCCAAAGGGGAAAGGAAAAAGCAAGGGCAAACGAACGAGTGATGATCGAGAACATCAAAACAGCGTTCCTGCCAAAAAGCATGCTGAAGGAGTACGAGTCGGAAGACTCAACTGGCAAAAACATACAAAACCCACAACTTGCCAAGCTCCTTAATAAAATGTTTCGCAGCCGCTTGCCGGATAAAGGGCTGAAAGAAAAGCTTGAGCGCCAAACCAGACCGGAAAACTGCAATGCCGTTAAACCTACAAGGGTAAATCCAGGCATCTGGCGCAAGCTTCGTGAGTCAACAAAGAAGAGGGACCTACAGCTATTCAAATTTCAGCAAGCCCTTGTTATATAAAGGGCATAATTCCTGTCGCCCGTTTGACTGATCAGAGAAGAAAAAAGGTTTTGACCAAGAGGGCGTCAAACAGGTAAAACAATTTGGGCTTGAAGCCTTATCGCTGATGACTCATGTGAATTATTAGCTCAATATGCAACGTAAGCAATTAATGAAACGAGGTGTTGGCCAGGACCATGCTTCACTCTGTTCCCCTCATGTGCCTTTCATGGATTTGCTGTTTGGTGATGACCTTCAAAAGCAGTTGAAGGGCATAGGGTACGTGAATAAAATTAGGGCCAAAGTCCAAAACTTCAAAGGATCCCAAAGACAAGCCTCAGGGTATGGCCACAGCGGTAACTCCAAAGGATCTTTTTCCTACAACAGAAACCAGCAAAAAAAACTCCAAGGGCCAAACGTACAGACCCTGGCGACACAAGAGTCTTAGAAGATAAACTCCAACAACAAGCGGACATCACAGTAGTCCACACAGCTATCACGGTAAATGCCATCTCAACTTTTGTTGCTGTCAACATAGTTAATTATTTGTCTAGTTGGAAATCCATTACCTCAGACCCAAGCATTCTTGAGATTGTCTCTGGCTATTGTATTGAATTTGACAGTATGCCATGCCAATCTACTGTACCTCATATAGCCTTCTCGAAAGGTGATGAAAGTATTATTGCTGGAGAGTTATCTAAACTTCTTGAGAAAGGAGTAATTAACAAAACGTTACACTGTGACACAATACATTTCCACAATCTTTACTCGCCCCAAGAAAGATGGGTCTCATAGACTCATCCTAAACCTAAGCAATTTGAATGAGTATGTTACATATTAACACTGGAGTCTCTCCAATCATCAGCACAGCTTCTAAAGGATGCTTATTACTGTGCCTATTAACCTCCAACACAGGAAATTTCTAAGGTTTGAGTTTAAAGGATCTCTTTATGAGTTTACATGTTTGCCCAATGGGCTCTCGTCTGCCCCCAGGGTGTTAACTAAACTCATGAAACCAGTCTATGCCACGTTGAGGTCAAAGGGATACCTTATAGTTGGCTGCATAGATGACATCCTTTGATAGCGGAAACACTCCTTGAATTAGCCCAGGTTTGGGCGGATAAATTGCCTTGCTTAGGTCACTAGGATTTACAATTCATGAATCTAAATCTGTCACAACACCTTATCAGGTGGCTAAATTTCTGGGATTTTTTACTAAACTCTAAGGACATGACTATCTCCATGCTCCCTGACAAAGCGGCCATTATTATCATAGTCATCATCAAAGCGGCCATCATAGTCTAGCACAGCTGAAAGGCCCTATTCCAATTCGAGATGTGGCCTCTGTAGTGGGCCTCATGGTATCAGCCTTTGCAGGAGTTCAGTAAGCCCCTCTTTTCTACAGGTCGTTAGAAGACAATAAAACTAATGCCTTAAGGTAATTCCCTGGAAAAAGAATCTGTCATAGATTTGCAATGAAACTTGGCACAAATATTGAACAAGTCATGAAGGTTCCAAAATTGCAACAAAAATGAGGGGTCACCGTGCTCGTTTTAGTGGTATACTGCTGACGAATACAGTGTTTAAAGGCATTTTCAGGCAATAACCGCGTGAAGCTAAAATGCTCAACATTTCCACTGCATATTGATATTTCGCGTATAAGTTGACTTTATACATATGTATAATCGTCTGTATCATAGAAAACGTGTCCAAAAAGCTTCAAATTTACTGAACACTCGAACAGTAGACGGTTGCTTGGTGTGCGGTCCTCTACCCAAAATGGCTTTCTTCGTAGGATTTCTATAAACTGTGCAAAATCTGATCATAGATTTTTGCTCACTTTTTAAATTTGCGTTGGGAACACTGTCCTGATTGAATTTATGCAGTATAAAATGGGGGTCACCGTGCTCGATTTTGCGCTAGCGCTCACAGAGTCCTTTTCTATCGTGGGAAAGGCCGGCTTTCCTCACAAAAGCCGCCATTTTTTTCAATCTGATGTCGCGATGTTTATGCGCAGTAGGGATGCGCAGTGCAAAACCAGGGAATCACCTTAAAAGCAAATGGTTGGGACCTTGAAGGGAAAATGTCCCTCACACCTCTGGCTAAACAGGACCTTTCCTGGTGGATCTCAAATGTTGATCAGCTTCCAACAGCCATCACCCCCAAACCTCCAGACGTTACCCTCATGACTGACAGCTCCCTCAAAGGCTGGGGAGGGGTGATAGAGGGTACATCTAGTGTAGCAGGTGGCAGATGGTCATATCAGGAATCCTAACTCCATATTAACCACTTAGAGTTGAAGGCCATACTACTAGCCCTGCAATCTCTCTGTTGCCATATACACAATCGTCACATAAAAGTCCTATGTGACAATACAACTGCTGTATCATATATTCGTAATATGGACGGTACAAAATCAAGAAGCTGCAATGACATAACCAGGGAAATATTCATGTGGTGCATTGATAGACAGCTAACACTGTCAATATCCCACTTACCAGGGAAATGTAACACAGAAGCAGATAGGGCCAGTCGAAAGTTTCACAACAGCAATACAGAATGGTCCTTAGACCCAGTTGTTTTCAGTGATTTGAAATCTATATTGCGTGAACCTGATATTGATATGTTTGCATCACGGCTAAATCACAAAACGCCCCAGTATGTAGCATGGCAACCAGACCTGGGGCAGTAGCCATTGATGCATTCACCTTAGACTGGTCCAAGTATAACCTTATCTATTGTCGTAATACAGAATGGTCCTTAGACCCAGTTGTTTTCAGTGATTTGAAATCTACATTGGGTGAACCTGATATTGATATGTTTGCATCACGGCTAAATCACAAAACGCCCCAGTATGTAGCATGGCAACCAGACCCCGGGGCAGTAGCCATTGATGCATTCACCCTAGACTGGTCCAAGTATAACCTTATCTATTGTTTTCCTCCTTTCAGTCTTTTAGACAAAGTCTTTCAGTATATCCAAGAAAGCAACACGACAGCCATTCTAGTGTACCCGCATTGGCCAACACAATTCTGGTATCCTCACCTTCTTCAATTAATGAAGTCTCCTCCAGTGACACTTAAGATGCACAAAAAGACCTTAACTTTGCCTCATAAACCAGAGGAAATCCACCCTCTCTACCCCAAACTACAACTTCATGGATGTCTTGTGTCAGGGCGTCTGTAATGGCTGAAGGTGTAAAAGGGGAGCCGCTGAATACCATTTTGGAGTCTTGGAGATCAGGGACAATACCAGACATACATCTCAGCATGGGTTAAGTTTTGCAGTCATAATTCCATCAGCCCACTGAGTCCAACCTTGCAACAGGTTCTATCTGGAGTTCCTTTCATTTCAATCGAAAACTGCAACTGCTCGAAGTGCATTGTCCTCCTTCATCAAAATAAATGGCATAAAAGTGGGTGACCACCCACTGGTCTCACACTTTATGAGTGGTCTACTCAACCGAAACCCAGCTTTGCCCCGCTACACTGAAACCTGGGATCCTCAGATAGTACTCAATCACCTCCAAACTTACCCAGATGTTGGAGTGCTTTCGCTTAAGGAACTCACCCTAAAACTGGTAATGCTCATGGCACTTCTATCAGCACAGAGAACCCAGACATTTCAGAAATTGTCTCTGGAGGACATGACTGTGTCTTCTGGAAAGTATACATTCCACATCTCTCCCCAGTTAAAGCAAACCAGTGCAAAAGGTGGTCGGAACAGACACTTGGACAAAAGACTTTGTGTTGTTGACAGCCTATATTAAAAGAACAGCCTCTCTCAGGAAAAACACAAAACAGCTGTTGATTTGCCATGTGGAACCCCACGGACCTGCTTCAAAGGACACAATATCTAGATGGATAAGGCAAACCATGAAAGCTGCGGGAATCAATACATCTGTATTCAAACCCCACAGCACTAGGGGTGCAGCTACCTCCACTGCCAAAGCTGCAAATGTACCCATTCAGGAGATTATGAACACCGCTGGGTGGCGCTCAGATTCCACCTTTGCAAACGTTTATGATCGTCCTATCAGAACTGAAAGTAGTTTTGCAGGGGCATCCTTGCTCACAACAGCCTGTAATCTTCTTTGGCTGTTTTGATTTACATGCTCAAAATTATTTTTATGTTGGCCTTGTGTTGATATCACTACTTGATATTGTTACATGTATGGAAAACTACTCCATTAAATGCTACCATGCTTTGTAGTTATTACAAACTATAAAAGCAAGGACCGATACAACGTAGATACAAATTTAAAAGGTGTACTATATTTCGGCTGGCCAAACCAGCCTTCTTCAGGTACAATGAGGTAAAATTTACATTGGCTTTATACATATAGTTGGCATGTATATGTAACAACGGACATACGTAGGGCTACGTCTAGAAAAATAACAATGATAGATAGAAATAAAAATAGCCGATAATGAAAAATATACAGAAAACAATGAAAGGAAACTAATACAAAAATGAATAATTAGTATATTTCTTCACGAATGTTAAGGCCGTGAGGAAAAAGTGTTCTGCCTTTTGAAATTAAAAAAGCTTCTTTGGCCTTACGTTTTGAGTCTCGCATCTCGTATATCTCTCCTCTCGCGTGATATACATCTCACATGTCTTATATCTCTTAGAACAAAAAACTCTGTTCAATTCAAGATATTACAATCTTCTTTTAGCTACAGTAATAGAAAGGATAAATTCAAGCACCCATGTTCCTTTCGGTTCTTATAATGATAGATCACTTATAAAGCACCTTTACAATAGAGTTCTAGGCGCTTTACAATCAGTTAAAAATAAGAACTGTGAAATCTAATATATAACGTCTAATGAAATATCTTTGATAAACAAGTTACTAAAAAGCGAGCCAAAACAAAAACCTCTTTACATGTAGCTTGTTCTTAAATGTAGTTTGATACAAAAGATCTAAAAATTCCATAGAGATAATGCTGCAATGGAAAAAGCACTGTCACAATATAATTTTACATCAATAGCCAGTGGAAACACATAGCAGGCGATGAGGTAAAGATCTGACACATCTAGATGGCTTGTAGTGTTTTACTCCTTTCTGTGCTCTTAATACTACTTGAGTGAAATCACTAAGCTACATTCCCTTTTTGGAGTGCAATTCAAAGACATTCATGAATCACCATTGTCTTCACTTTCCTTGAATGAATTTACTCAAGGTCATTAAATGTCTCTGGCATCCGTTTTCCTTGTGTGTCTTGCAGTCTCAATCCTGCTATTGCAGCAAACAGTGCAGCACAGGTGAAAAGAAACATTGGTAGTGAGATATGGTGTTCTCCCATAACAACAACAAAGGATGCAATCATTCCACCAACCCTGGCAGACACACTCAATATGGCCATACCTGTATTGCGAACAACTGTCGGAAAGAGCTCTGCTGAATAAACATGTAGCAAAGCATAAGATGCAGAAATACAAAACCTGCTCACCAGTGGAGCCACAAAAATGATGGCTAAATTCCATCTACCTTCATTCTGTAACTGCAGAAATATGCACAGGAAACAAGTAAAGCTTACACCAAGAAGAAGACAAAACAAACTTAGTCTGCGTCCAAGTCGTGAGAGAAGAAATGGGGCTACAATAAATGTAGATGCCTCAATCAAGCACATGAGCATAAAATTAAAGAGTATGATTAATCTTCCCCACGAGTCTTTGCCAAAAAGGTTTTCATAATTGAAGACAAGTCCATAATATACCAAGCCAGTCATGCACCATGTTATTATCATGATGACTGTAATGATGCGCACAGACTTGTGAGTAAATAAGTCAATTATTCCATGTTGACAACCCTTCTTGTTTTCTTTGACATGTTTTGTTTCCACTTTCAAAAATATCATCTCACTACTACGGTAACCATTTTCTCTTTTTATCTTTCTCAGTATGTTTTCTGCTTCTTCAATTCGTCCTTGGGACAGCAGCCATCTTGGAGATTCCGGAATACTTTTGAAGACCAATAAAAGTGTTAAGGCAGGAAGAAGTAAAATGACTGTCATAAACTGCCAATTAATGAGATTAATACCTTGTAAAAACAGAAAGATGTAACCAAAAGAATAGAATGCCTGCTGCCATATGCCTGCAAATCCTAACAAGAAAGAAAAAAGAAGTATTGTTCATTGTAAGAATCAGGTTTCCATCACCTCAAAATACAGTGTAAAATATTTCAATATTGTCAAGTAGTAATTTAATAATTACAATTGACAGCTGAGGGCACCACACTGGGTACATTACTGCACTTTTTAATACCATATGAACTCTGCCTCAACCAACAGTTTTATTTTTCAGTTCTGCAAATATCATAGCAGATGTTTCAGGAAACAATGCTTTATACAAAATGGTCAAAAGGTCATGTCTGGGTTGTGATCAGTGGATTTCGATCCATTTTGGAGCCCTGTTTTCAAGGGTCCAGTGTTTATCACCATAATTATGATTGATGGCAGTGCAAAATGTAAACCTTAGTTGGGCTTTGAACTGCAGAGTTTGTATGTTATTGAAAGGCACATTAATCAAGATGTTGATCCCATCACAAGTAATAATATAAATCTTACAGGAAAAATAATCTCTAAATTAAGTTGTTGATGAAAAAAACTGTAACCTTAAAGCATAAATTCTTGACATAGTTTGTGGGCATTTATGGTGATTTGACTGTTAAGAAAATTTGATAAATTTGTAAGGACAGAAGTTGCTGGATATTCCTGACAAATGGCCAGTGGAGAGCTCATGAACTGTTTTGGTGAAGGCGTGCAGCCCAGTTCTTGAAACCCTTACACAATGGGCCTTATTGTCTTTCACATTTTCAGACCTGAATATGTGATTTTCTCTACTCATTTTCAGACCTCACCATTAACTTTTTTTCTCATTTTTCAATCCAAAGTGGCAAAACATACTCCTTTTTGGTCAAACAAAAGGGCTGCCCAACTCATTCCTCAGAACAAATAGTCACCAATACTACTGATAGACCAATTTTGATATATTAAAATTATTACTTGGTTCTGAGACTTGCGGGAGTAAAGCAAAAGAAATCACATAGAGGTTCTAGGATGAATAATTAATTTATTTTGTTTTATCTGAGGCAAGTTAAAATTTTAACATATCGAAATTGGCCTATTACTGATCACAAGTCATTAGTTTACCTCGATATGAAGGTCCAATTGATTCTGTTGATAGCACATAAGTTATAAGGCCTCCTCCACCACTTATCGCACCCACAGTAAATCTTAAAGCAATATACGCTTTATATGTTCTCACCAAACCAGTCATTAGACCTAAAACACCACCAGCTACATGTGCAAAAAGCCATGGTCTTCGGCGGCCATATTTGTCGGATAAAATACCAAATATTACAACGCCAAACATGTATCCGGTCAGCGCAGTTTTGTACCGATTGCTGCAAACCAAATCCCATTCGTTCACAATGCCAATGAATGAGAATTCTGATGAGGGAAAGTCTGAAAAGTCTGCTCCGTTACAAACAGAGCCATCTTTGTCACAATAGGCTGGAAGAGTTCGGTTGCTGTGTAAAATGTCGCGGCTATAGCTTGCAGAAGGGCACCATTGACGAGGAATCGCTTCAATGAAAACAACACTTAGCATTTGAGCGGTGAGAGGAAGAGAGATAAGACTGACAATTAAGTAAATTCTCTTTTGATGGCGGCCGAATTCTCCGATGAGTTTCAACGCGGAGTCGAAATCCAACATTCTTGGTATGTTGGTATCTTCAATTCTTGGGATGTTCGTGTCTTCAGGTTCTGCCATGTTCACGTCTTCTTTTTATTCTGAATGATGTGTTCATCCGAGTTCGATCGTTCAACTGTTTGCCGCCATCTTGAATGACACACGTACTCTCCCCAGTTTTTTTTTGCAACGTGGCTGTCACGTTCGCTGTCACGCTATCACCGGACCCTCCGGAAGTCAAGGAGCCGTTCCGGGTTCTGTTTTTCATACTTTCGCATCCACCCCAAAAGAGGCTTGCGAATGCCACGGGTTTTAAAAATCTTGGCATGATAGAGAAACTCTATGACACTCTAAAATTACTTCTTGCGTCCTATGCTTTAACGCGCCTTCCGTGCTCTCGGGAAAGGAAACGACTGCTCAGGCCCCCCGGGGGGGGACTCCCATATAAAAATGACGGGGGTGCTCGTCGGAAATTTTCGAAAAACACCCAAAAAGGTACCAGAACAGACGATATTCGTTTCCTCGGTATTGAACTGGAACTAGCGTGCAGTCGAGGCTCATGCGGGGGAATCTTTTCACATGCAAATATTTTTAATGACACGCCCCCCCCCCCCGCATTAGCCTCGACTGCAAGCTAGTTCCAGTTCAATACCGAGAATACGAATATCGTCTATCTCGTTTGATGGGCGTGGCTCAAAAGAATTTTTAATTGTTAAGGCCCGGCCAAACGAACGCAACATCTTACAACATTGTTGCGCGCAACGTGTTAACACGCGTTTGGCCACCCTGTTGCAACATGTTGGATGGTGTTGGATCAAATTTGACCATTTTCAAACTTGATCCAACACCATCCAACATGCTGCAACATGTTGCGCGCGTTTGGCCAGCTCCTTCACAACACGATCCAACAATGTTGCAAGATGTTGCGTTGAAATGTTGCGTTCGTTTGGCCGGACCTTTACCGCTAAGAGGTACCAATTCTGAAACAACACATGTCATATTCTGTCATATTTTTTCGGCTCATACCCTAAAAGGTACCGCGATAATTCTAACGGTGGTCATTTTAGATTTTAGTACCCTAAGCGGTACCAATCTACAAATTTTAACCCCTAAAAGGTACGACGAGCACCCCCGTCATTTTTATATGGGAGTCCCCCCCGGGGGGGGGGGGGGCTCAGCCTAGCCAAGTTTGAGAGTCAATACTAGAATCTTAACCACCCTTGTGCCTGAAAGCTATTGGAAAGTACTTTCGTCTTCTACTGTCTTGAATTATTATACTGTGCTTGGTGGACGTTCTAATTTACGAGTGTGACAATTCAACCCTTTCGGTTTTTTCCATTTTTTCAGACCATTCAAATGAAATCTATTGTGCAATACTCTTCTATGGTACTTGTTATTACGCTGTATAAGGTGGCTCAAACTTTTGAGTCTATGGTTGAAATCTTCAAATGTGACCATTCGAATGAAGAGCAGCACTTTCGAATTCTTGTGGTGCGGTTTATAATGCTGTTCAAGGTGGTTCTAACTTTTGAGTCTGTGGATGAAATCCTAAAGTGTGACCATTTAAATGAAAGCTATTGAGCAGTACTTTCCTGTGGTGCTGTTTATTATGCTGTACATGGGTGGTTCTAACTTTTGAGTCTGTGGATGAAATCCTTAAGTGTGACCATTCAAATGACAGTTACTGCGCAGTACTTTCCTGTGGTGCTGTTTATTATGCTGTACAAGGTGGTTCTAACTTTTGAGTCTGTGGATGAAATCCTAAAGTGTGATCATTCAAATGAAAGCTACTGAGCAGTACTTTCCTGTGGTACTGTTTACTATACTGTACAAGGTGGTTCTAACTTTTGAGTCTGTGGATGAAATCCTAAAGTGTGTCCATTCAAATGAAAGCTACTGAGCAGTACCTTCCTGTGGTCCTGTTTATTATGTTGTACATGGGTGGTTCTAACAAGATTGCTATTCAGATGAAAGCTATTTCCTGTGCTGCTTTTTATTTATACGTGGTAAATGTTGGTTTATTACGCGGTACGAAAAAGTCTGCAAGCGTGACCTCGTGCTCAGGAGCTTCAATATTGATGTGTCACTTGGGGAGGAAATTGCCAACGACCGAGGCAGATGGCAATCATGCGCTGAAAGGTAGGCCAGTGTTCTGCTCCCACGGACACCCGGGGAGGTTACCCTTAGACAAACTATAACTGCATGGAAGCACACCACACTATCCCCTCGGTATAGCCAGTAGCTTACGCATGCGCACAACCATATTACCCTGGTGGTGGCAGCCATGGACAGCTGTTTCGTCCTGGTTAGGACTCATCAGCATGGTACAGCCAGGTGTAATGCACTTGTCATCGGCTTCCCCGAGGGAGAGGACCCCGGGCCATATGTGGGAGAATAGCCCTTATCGTAGATGAGTACGCCACGCCAACATATCAGCGGTTTCTCGCTTTCTTGACCCTATAGTCTCGTTTTGATGTTTACGCTCAGCGTCGTCAAAGGTTCTCGTGAACATCAAAGCGAGACTATAGGGTCAAGAAAGCGAGAAACCGCTGATATGTGAGCGTGGCGTACTCATCTACGATAAGGGTCATTGGGGACTTTGTGGGTACTGACGTGCACAGACTGTGCACCAGAGTCAAACCCTTGTGGTGGGGGAAATGTTGGGGCTTCAATTTACAACGATCCAACTCGCGGGAAAAATGTGGGGATTTTGCTTCTGATAAAGCGAGAGGAAATTGGGAACAAGTTGCGTTTTTCGGCGATCGTTTTTAAAGTAAAATGCGTTGTGTTTAGAAGCCGACACTGAAATGGGCTGTTATGATGTATTTTCTTTATTATCAGTTGCCGATACATTTTAGTTATCATGAATCAGATTTAGAACAGCCTGCAGAGGATTCAGGACAGAAAAATAAAAGTTGACTTTTTCTCTGGATTGTTCATTGATTTGAGCCTTAGCGTGACTGTTCAACGAAGTCAAATGACACTTATGTCCAGAAATGCACGTAACTCGGACCTTGGCACTTCATATTACACACAATTATTTGTAATTTCCATATGACTTCATGTTTGACAGAATTGCTTGTGTTTAGGTGAGAATTAGGTCTAAGGGACACTTCATGATGTCTATCATATAGAGCATGAATCTCATTAGTGTGCATTTCTGGACATACCTCTCAAATGAAGTTCATCTTCAAGTCTTGTTGGGTGTTTGGCTTCCCCAAATATTGGGGACTTTGCTAAACAAAAATCCTCCGCAGGTGGGCAAATACAAGAACTTTGAAATACACAATCAGCACGGTAGTACGGAGTCCTCCCCCTGGGGAAAGTGACAAGTGCATAAGGGTCTCATATAAAATCATCGACCCCGCCAATTTACTACCAAAGCGGATGCATTTTAAGGGATACTTTTTCCCTTACCCTTATCCTATACAAGACACGTTCAGCTGCATTTTGCAACCCTATTCTAGACTATACACCCGATCCAAGACTCACTACTTTTCAGAAAATCTATCTTTATATGCAGCAACTGCAAAAGAGATTACCACTCCCGCGTGGGCCTGCACAGTCATCCCAGACGCTGCTCTCCTACCTAAGATATCAATCCTCCCAGGGCGTACATCCATACCGTATGGTCTCCAGAGACTGATAGAGTCTGCTATATTACAAGGTGACTAAGGTAGTTCTATCGTTTACGTTAGTGGACGAAATCCTAAAATAAGACCATTCAAATGCTAGCTGGTTGAGTGGTTTTTTCCTTTCCGGTCGTTTGGGAAATCATTATGAGCTATGATTGATGAATGGTTGCGTATGGAAACCATCAACCAACGCTGGTCATCCAAACGATCCTAGAAAGCCTAGTGCCGTGCCATTCTCCTGGACGTTTCTGGAGTGGCAAATAGTTGTCCACTTAGTAACCTGGCCTTTGTGTAGAAATGAGGCTGGAATTGACCTTGTTTTGAAAGAAACGTTCCTTCTTTTCATATGTAAACCATGTTGCTCTTATGCTAACTAACATGATTTACATATGAAAAGCAGGAAGGTTTGTATCAAAACAAAGTCAACTCCAGCCTCACTTTCACTCAAAGGCCAGGGTACTAAGCACACAACTGTAAAATGGTCTATTAGTTTCAACAAAGATTAAAAGTTAACTTCGTCGAACATAATCACTCCATAATAGATCGATACAACTGTTTAAAGGAGGTCCTTTATTTGCTTTTCGCTTCATACGTTCAAGACAAAACTGAGTTTGGTTTAGGACATTTGTGTTAAGCTCCTCTCTTTCTTTTTAGAGTTTGTTATTAAGTGACACAAAGCAGTACTTTAACTACAATCGCTTGATTGGAGCGCGATTCAAAGACATTTTATTATGAATCGCCATTGGTCTTTGCTTTTCTTGAATGAATTTCATCGAGGTCATGAAATGTTTGCGGCATACGTTTCCCTTGTGTCTCGTGTAGATTTAATCCCACGATTCCAGCAAACATGGCGGAGCCAGCGAAAACAGACATCGGGAGTGAGATGTGATGGTCACCCATGAGAACAATAAAGGGTGCAATCATTCCACCAACCCTCGCGGACAAACTCGATATGGCCATACCTGCATTACGAACAACTGTCGGAAAGAGCTCTGCTGAATAAACGTATAGAACAGCATAAGACGCAGAAATACAAAATCTGCCTGCCAGTGCAGTCATGGAAATTGCTGTTACATTTTGTGCGCCATGTGACTGCAGGAACATGCACAGGAAGCAAGAGAAGCTTCCGCCGAGAAGAAGGACAAATAAAGTCATTCTGCGTCCGAGTCGTGAGAGAAGAAACTGCGTCGCAACAAAGGAAGGGACCTCGATTAAGGAGCCGAGCACGAAATTAATGTACAGACTTCCACCCAGGTTTTTAACGTTCAAGGCAAGCCCATAATACACCATACTAGTCACGCACCATGATGCCATCATGATGACAGTGATAACGCATACGGACTTGTGAGTAAATAAGTCAATTATTCCATCCTGGCAACCTTTCCCGTCTTCTCGGACACGTTTACCTTCCACTTTGAGAAATATTTCCTCGCTAATATGATAGCCATTTTCTATTTCTATCTTCCTCAAAATGTTTTCTGCTTCTTCGACGCGTCCTTGGGACACAAGCCATCTTGGGGATTCCGGGATACTTTTGAAAACTAATAAAACTATTAACGTGGGAAGAATTGAAATGACAGTTAGAGTCCGCCAGTCACGGATAAAATAAGCTGCCAAAGTCAGAACGACGTAACCAAAGGGATAAAACGCCTGCTGCCATGTGCCCGCAGATCCTAACGAAGAAAAAGAAGATAAAGAAATGAATAACTTTTAATTATCCCGAGTGGGAAAAGACGTTTGTCAGTGACTAAGGGGACGTAAAGACTTCCCCCACTAAGGGGAGGTAAAGACTTCCCCCTCCCCCCCCCCCCTCCCCTTTTTTGGTGCGAAAGTCGGTAGAATGGCGGGGAGAAAAAAAATTCGCTTCCGCCAACTTTCGTGCCGAAAAAAAGGGCTTGATCGTAGGTTACGTCAATACGGACAGTTTCACAGATGTGACTGTCTGTATTTTTCGAAAGAGAGAATGTAAGCATTTTAAGTGCAATAACTCAATGCCAGCAAAGTAAACTCTTTGATGGTGGGATATGTACATGCGGTTTCCGCATATTTAACATTTTTACATGGTGAAATTAGCTTGGCTGCCAATTGTGAGGTCGTTCGCGTACGATTTTATGGCAGATTTTTTTAGAATTTAGAGAATTTGTCATTGTCTTCTTAATTCCTATAAATTAAACCTCGCGACCGGGATTAAATAATTAAAGACTACTGAATATACTAGTTTACCTCGATACGAAGATCCAATGGATTCCGTTGAGAGCACATACGTTATGAGGCCTCCGCCACCTTTTATCGCACCCACAATAAATCTTAAGGCGATGTACTCTTCATATGTCCTTACAAACCCAGTCATCGGACCTAAAATACCGCCAACTATATAAGCGAAAAGCCAGGGTCTTCGGCGGCCATATTTATCAGACAAAATACCAAATATTAGAACACCAAACATGTATCCAGCCACGAAGATGGACTGACTCAGCTCAATTTTGTAGCGATCGCCGCAAACTAAGTTCCATTCGGTCGCGATGGACGTAAACTCCGATGTGAATTCTGCTCCGTGACATATAGAGCCATCTTTGTCACAGCATGCTGGATGGCTTGAGTTGCAGTGTAAAATGTCGCCGCTTGGAGAAGGGCATTTCCATTCAGGAATCGCTCCAACGAAAACAACAATCAGCATCTGTGCGGCGAGTGGAAGAGAAATCAGACTGACAATGAAGTAAATTCTCTTTTGATGGCGCCCGAATTCTCCGACGCGTTCTAGCGCGGAGTCAAAATCCAGTGTTACTGGCATGTTCGCCGGTCTTCGAATTATACTACGTCGCTTATTGAAATGAATCACCGCTATATTGTGTCAACTGCTTCAGCGAACTCGATTTCCATTAACAGTTTTAATCCATACTGATAATGTGGGAACCGAGAAGTCGTGTGTTGTTGAACTTCGTTGTGGTTTTAGTCACCGGAAATAGTATCTAGATCTCTAGATCTTGTTAGATCGTCGCATTTATCCCGTATAAATAATGGCAATGGCTGTTAAAATTCACCAGATGGTCACTCATGAATGACGACGTAACAATACTGTTAACAGAACTAACTGTTAACCTTTTATAATTATTTCTATAGAAAATTCAAAGCACTGCGAGGCCCACGTCTTACATTTGTACAGCCCACGTGGCAGTTGTCAAGTTGTCACCGGAAGTTAAAAAGCCGCATAGGATTATGGGAGTCAATTTTCCCACAGGCTTCCCAAGCTATATACGTGAGAGAAATGTATGGGAAAATCACGGATTCTCTAAAATTGGGTAAATAACTATCTATTTAGAATAAAGTTTACCTACCTCAAATGTGTCGTTTACTTGTGTCTTGTACCAAATTTGAAGCCATTCCGACGCCATTTAGCGAAGTTATTCGAAGTCGTTGTGTTGTCGTTGTGCTATCGCATACACCACGTATGTAGCTTGGGAAGCCTGTGATTTTCCACGACTCGAAGTTATTCATCTTTAGCCTGATCTGTAGCTATCAAGTTTCCAACACAGACAAAACGGGTTACAGTATTCTACCAGTACCTCATACATTTCTATATTATAAGTTCAGATATTCAATGGATAGCCTGCTGACAGATCCTCCTCTAAATGCTAATCTACGATTGTGCGCATAAAAGAATCTAGAAAGAATGTAGAATCGGTCAGATTTAAAATCAATCAGTCTGGAACAATAATCATTTTACGCTATGTCAGCCTAGCCTTGGAGCCCCGCTTTTGTTTTGGCCTCGAAACCCTTGCACCCCAACCTCGTTCCCAGGGTCTTTCTTCTTCCCGCCCGCGGGAAGAAGAGAGACCCTGGGAACGAGGTTGCCTTGCGCCCCGCTTTTTTGGGCCCGGAGCACTGGAGCACTAAAACACTTTGGAACCCTGAACCTTGAATGATGCTTCCTTATGGCAGGTTCATCCCCTCATCAGGCTGTGCCCCAATGTTATTTAAATAGCCGATGCTGAAGAAAGATCTTTTAGGTATCTATTTTATTTCATAAAATGCAAATTTTACAAGTTACAGCGCGTTTTAAGACAGGGGGGCCCACACAAACTGTGTGACCGTTGTTCGTATTTTTAAATTTAGAGGGAATGTATGGAAATGTCGAAAAGGTTCACTTGTCGTAATATACTGCGATGAATATTTACATAAAAGATCAAAATAAACGTATTTTTACCTGAAATGTTGTGTGGTGTCATTCTTGTGCTGAAAACGGCGAATTGTAGCGATTTAAAGGGTTTTGCATCGGACGTTTACCTCAGCGTATAGTAGAGAGACAAGGGAGGAAATCTGTATTTTGGACCTCTCCAGCGCCGAGCCGATTTTCACCAAGAAATTCCCATCGCACGGCTTCCAAACGGGAATTCCGGCGGGAATCTTGGCGGGAATCCCGGCGGGAATCCCGGCGGGGTTACAGGCGGAAATCGCGGCGGCGATCCCGGCGGGAATCCCGGCGGGAATCTTGGCGTGGATTCCCGGCGGGAATCCCGGCAGGGATCCCGGCGGGAATCCCGGCGGGACTCCCGGCGGGAATCTTGGCGAGAATCCCGGCGGGAATCTTGGCGGGGATCACGGCGGGAATCTTGGCGGGGATCCCGGCGGGGATCCCGGCGGGAATCCCGGCGGGACTCCCGGCGGGAATCTTGGCGAGAATCCCGGCAGGAATCTTGGCGGGGATCCCGGCGGGGATCCCGGCGGGAATCCCGGCGGGAATCTTGGCGGGGATCCCGGCGGGAATCTTGGCGGGAATCTTGGCAGGAATCCCGGCGGGAATCTTGGCGGGGATCCCGGCGGGAATCCCGGCGGGACTCCCGGCGGGAATCCCGGCGGGAATCCCGGCGGGACTCCCGGCGGGAATCTTGGCGAGAATCCCGGCGGGAATCTTGGCGGGGATCACGGCGGGAATCTTGGCGGGGATCCCGGCGGGGATCCCGGCGGGAATCCCGGCGGGACTCCCGGCGGGAATCTTGGCGAGAATCCCGGCAGGAATCTTGGCGGGGATCCCGGCGGGGATCCCGGCGGGAATCCCGGCGGGAATCTTGGCGGGGATCCCGGCGGGAATCTTGGCGGGGATCCCGGCGGGAATCCCGGCGGGGATCCCGGCGGGAATCTTGGCGGGAATCCCGGCGGGAATCCCGGCGGGAATCCCGGCGGGGATCCCGGCGGGAATCCCGGCGGGGATCCCGGCGGGAATCTTGGCGGGAATCCCGGCGGGAATCCCGGCGGGAATCTTGGCGGGGATCCCGGCTAGAATCCCGGCGGGGATCCCGGCAGGAATCTTGGCGGGAATCCCGGCGGGAATCCCGGCAGGGATCCCGGCGGGGATCCCGGCGGGGATCCCTGCGGGAATCTTGGCGGGAATCCCTGCGGGAATCCCGGCGGGAAAAGTTACCTGGAATGTCGAGAAACGGACCCCAGATCGGGCTAAAATTGTGTCCAAAGTCGGGCAAACATTGTGACCATTTCGTATCTAAATTGCGGTTAAAGTCGTGACCAATTGCGGCAGGAATTATGATCAAATAGTGCAAAGTTTTTGACCAAATCGGTGAAAATTGTGACCAAGGGCCTGTTCGCACTACAGTCAAAAACAAAATTAGCCCGTACAAAATGACATGAAAACAAAAACATTCCAAAAAAGAGTGTCCCACTTTAGCGTTTTCTTTTGTTTTTTTCTTTTTGTTTTTGACTGTGGTGCGACCAGGCCCCAAGTCATGCCAATAATTGTGAAAAAAAAAAAAAATTGCAACCTTTGCCAAGTCGGGTAAAAATTGTAATATATATAGATAGGCTGAGCCTAACAGCGTCGCTCTCTGAACAGAAAGCCGATGATAGACTTAACTATTTAAAGTTGAAAGGTCAGAAGAACAAGAATTATAAGATTGACGACCGGGCTATTTTTCAATTTTAGCAATTCTCATAAACAGTATTACGCGACCGTCTGCACAGTACATTTAGACCGTACAAAAGTTCACAAAAAACGAAAGCAAAATTTCCGAATAAAATATACATCTCAGGAGCTCCTGACCTGTTGCGTATCAAAAATTGCCCGAGAAACTGATGTGGAAACCAAAATTGCAAAAAATACTATGTACTTATTGACTAAGTGGGAGGGCCGGATGAGAAAATATTTGGCTTCAAGGCCATGGCATACGGACCGAGCGCAGCGAGGTCCGTGCGCCATGACCGAGAGCCAAATATTTTCCCATCCGGCCCGACCTAACTTAGTCAATAAGCATTTTATCATATGACCAAATTGGAGACAAAATTACTTGAAATTTTAACGCGCGAGGACGTCCGCTTTTGTAGTAGGACCGTACGGCTTTTTCCGGCCCCGCGCGCGCAAATGCGTACGGCCCTCATACGGGACTTTCATCAATGGTTTTGAAAAGAAAAGGTTCTCAGGGCCGTACGGGTCATATGATAAACAAACATATTTGCTTATTAAAAGGCGACGCGAGTTAAGTTTATTAAGGGCTGATTCACACTGTGACATAAGCATAAGCATAAGCATAAGCGCAAGCATAAGCATAAGAATTTTACGTGTGAACCGGGACGACATAAGGATAAGCGAAAATCGAGCAAGGACTGGAATTTAAACTTTTATGTTTTTCCGCTGGCAAGAGAACAGCAGGCATCTTACGATTATGCTTATGCTTATGCTTATGCTTATGCTTATTTAGTCCGGTTCACACTTGCAATTTTCCGACGTTAACGCAAGCATAAGCGTAAGAGAATGAAAAATTTTCCATTTTTCTTATGCTTACGCTTATGCTTATGTCGTCCCGGTTCACACGTAAAATTCTTATGCTTATGCTTGTGCTTATGCTTATGCTTATGTCACAGTGTGAATCGGCCCTAATAGACTATAAAATCCAAGTCTTGTTTTGTTCACATAAAATCGCTTTTCAACCTATGTAATGAATGAACAAACACATAAAAATGGGCAACACAATCTTCTTTCGAAAACTTTTATTCAAATCTCCATAAGTTTATGTTTAAAAGCAAAACGCGAACCATTTATAGCGCATCAGCCGAGGCCGAGCTATAGTAAAAAGAAATCATGAAACGACTGAATTTTAGCACGTTTTATAAACAACTCTCCAAAACTAACAAGAAAAAGTCAATCACAGATTGATATCAACATAAATTCCCGTCGAAAAATATAATTTGTTTTACCTTTAAGAAATTCTTTACATCTACGCTTCTTCAGTTCTGAAATCCGAAGTGACAAACATCTCCCCGCACATTCTCGACCCCAGAGCTCTCGGTCTTTTATTTTTGATGCGCTAAAAAGAAGAGCTCTGGAGTCGAGAATGCTCCACGCATTGCTCCCGCATTGATTAAAACGTATGAAGTTTCTCGAAGCAAGATTTTATCCCTGAAAGCTCTTCTTTTTCCACTATAACGGCTTCTGAGTATCCCTTAATTAGTATCCTTGTCTTGAGTAGCAAACCGCGAAAAAATGCCGGGAATTAACGACTGTAATTTGAACTGGTTTTCACCGCTAAACAAAGTGTTTACCTAGCTGACGTGACATTCGACCGTGTAGCCGCGCGAAAAACAAAGCCTCACTTTGGTTTCAAAATTGCTAAGATCCCGGATGTTGTGTGGCGTCATACGCGCATGTTTTGCAACGTCATACGCGCCCGCGAATTAGCCCTGCCCAACGCTCAGACACACACGTACAGTCGCTGCCCGCGAAACATTCCGCTAGCCATGACCATGAAAAATGACGGGCATAGGTTCTATGAGTATGGGGCTCCGCAGCGGGCCGTTCCGCTACTAAGTCACAAAAACTTTGCGACCAAGCCTGGCAAAGTGTGACCAAATCGGGCAAAATTTGTGAATAAAGCGGAAAAAATTGCATTCATGTCAATATTGTGACCAAGGCGGACCAAAATTGTGACCAAGTCGCCCAAAAATTGTGACCAAGTCGGGCAAAAATTGTGACCAAGGTGGACCAAAATTGTGACCAAGTCTAAACAAACAATTGTGACCAAGTTGGGCAAACATTTTGACCAAATCAGACAAAATTTGTGATTAAATCAGGCAAAAGATGACACCAAGTCGAACCAAAATTGTCACCAAGTCGGGCCACAATTTTGACCAAATCACGCAGAATTTGTGACTTAGGGCCTGGTCGCACTACAGTCAAAAACAAAAATTCGCCCGTGCAAAACTCAAGGAAAACAAAAGAAACCACTTCGGTGGGACACGCTTTTTGTAGTATCTTTTTTGTTTTTATGTCATTTTGCACGGGCTAATTTTTGGTTTTTGACTGTAGTGCGACTAGGCTCTAAATCGGCAAAACATTGTGACCAAGTCGAGGCAAAATTCGGTCACCAAGGAGGGCCAACATTTTCACTAAATCAGACAAAATTTGCGACAAAATCGGGAAAAATTGTGACCAACTTGGGCCAAAATTTTGACCAAATCAGGCAAAATTTGTGACTAAATCGGGCAAAATTTGTGACTAAAAGGGTCAAAAATTGTGATCAAGAGAGGTCAAAATTGTGACCAAGTTCACAAAAAAATGTCATCTAGTTGAGCAAAAATTTTAACCAAATCAGGCAAAATTTGTGACCAAATCAGGCAAAATTTGTGACTAAATCGGGCAAAAATTGACACCAGTCGAGCCAAAATTTTCACCAAGTCGGGCCAAATGTTTGAACAAATTGGGAACTTTCTCGTCGCGTCCACCATTTTGAAGTTTTATTGCGTATACCGCTGACCTCTCGTTCCCAGACCCCCGTTTCCCGTTCCTGGTTCCTGGTCTTAGTAACATCCGAGTTCGAGTTATTCGATGAAACCTGGTTCTATTAAGGTGTGTTGTCTATGGTTGTAGCAATACGCACCAAAAGACGGAGGAACTGAGAAATCGCGACACTGTTATTCTTGTATTGACGTCACAGTGGACTATTTCCAGTCTTTCTTCTTGCACGGTTTTGTAACACACCGGAAGTGAAATTTCACGTTTTTGGACGGCTAAAAAATGTCTAATATACACAGTTATGTAGTATGTCACATTCCTGAGAATTCTGACCACGTGGCAAGATCCAAGCTACCAATTGAAGGGTATTGTGGCTTTGGACACAAGGTTAGAAACAACTTGAAACCTTCTTACATACATACATGGGCTTTATTTAATTTGGATTTACAGAGTATCATAGATAAGTGTCCATAATCCTTAAATAAATATTTTCAGAGTTGACTCTACATGCATTGAAAAGTTGAATAGTGAAATAGTTATTGCTTAAAATGTTGCATAAGTGAGATATAGAGATTTGAAATTACAAAATGCTAATTAGATGATGTCAACCCAGTATTGATTAATTATACAACTACTCATTTTTTATGAATCAATTGACTATCCACAGTTTATATAAAGTATTTTTCAAATTGATTATCTTATGCTGTAAACTACACTGTAAATTAACATAGAAATAATGGCAAAGTCCTGAATTGACATCATCTAATTAGCATTGTGTAAATTCAAATCTCTATAACTCAATAACACAAAAGTCAAAACAAGAAATATTTTACTATTCAACTATTTAATGGGGTGTTTCTTGGTGTTGCAGAAGCCATTGTTGGTTAGCTTTTGTGTTGTGGTGTGGGTATTGTTCAGTGTGTTTTGAATCTTTTGTTTTACGTCATTTGGTGATTACACCATCTGCAACACCAAGAAACTACCATTTAATGTGCGTAGAGTTGATCCTGAAAATATGTATTTAAGGGTTATGGGCAGTTTACTAGTATACTTTAGCTTTATTGAGCACACAGCCTGTATTAAAGTAAAAAATTGCCCATCATTTGTTAACATTTTGTTTTATTTGCAGGCTTATGTATTACTCAATAAATAATTATTATATTTCAAAGCAAAACTATCATACTTGCATGCACTACAGGCATATGTTATGTCCAGTGTCTGGATTTGAAGGGAAAGTCTGAGTATATATTTCTAGCCTGCGAGCGGGACTCCAAGTGGAACCCATAACATTAATTGATCCTAGCTAAACATGACCCCATTGAAAACAGAACATAATAATTATGGTGTACTGAAGAGTAACCCTGTCAAAACATCTATTTTATTATTATTAAATATTATTATAAATATTTTTTTTATTATTACTATTATTATTATTAATCTATTGTTGAATGATATGTGTTTCCTTTGAAATTTTACTTAATTCCCATGTTATATTACCAAATGCCACTTAATACATAACTACTGTCAGTTCAACCTCACAAAGCTACGACCTGAAATAATTGCAAAGCTGAGGTCGTCGCTTTCGTTTTTGTAACACATAATTCAATTTATATGAATGTGAATATATGAAAATCACATATCTGAATCATATATCTGGTGTCACTGCATCTGCAGTGACACCAGAGGTTGAAAACAATAGCAAATTCAAATCACCAGCATTGAAAGAGGTCATGCTCACTTACTTGAGGTGGTCGCTTATTGGAGGTTGCAACTATAGCGATTTGACTGGAAGAAATTTGGTATTTTGGAAAAGTGGTCACTTAGGAAAGGTGGTCACTTACGAGAGTTGCTTGCACACAGAGGTTCAACTGTAAATTGAATAAAAAGATTCTATAGAACAAAACACAAGCAGTAGTTTGGTGAAAAGTGTAGGATTACAAGGATGGAAGTGGATTCTCATTCATCAATTTTGATTTAGTGACAGGCGGTCAAGAAATCAAAGTTAACATTCTGGTGGAATTTTGAGTTTTTTAGTCGTTATTTTGACTTTAAGTTAATGTTTTTTTTTCTTGCATTCATCACTTTTAGCAATTTTTTCCCCCTATTTTAAGATAATGAAGCAAACTTAAAGCAAGCTTCTGGCCATAATCATGAAAACACAATATTATAGCCACAACACTGCCCCTTTAATGACTGAAACTTCTGGTGAGTATATCCTCACTACCCCAACATTGTAAATTGACTTTTCCATCCTCGAGACCCAAGGGCAGTTAGTTGGGACATGACAGAGTAAAACCTGGCAAAAAATCGGCGTGATGAAAGGATTTTTACTTTGTCCTACACTGACTAACTCCCCTTGGGTATCTGAGGCTGTTTATTTTCCTGTGTTTTACACAACTGTACTGTGGGCGGCACGGTGGTCTAGTGGTTAGCGCGTCGGACTTTCAACCTGAAGGTCGGTGGTTCGAAGCCTGATCTCTGCCATCGTGTTGTTTCCTTAGACAAGAAACTTTACTCCACACTGTCTCTCTCCACCCAGGTGTATAAATGGGTACCGGCGACAAAATGCTGGGGGTAACCCTGCGATGGACTAGCATCCCATCCAGGGGGGAGTAGCAATATTCCTAGTTGCTTCATGCTACGGAAACCAGGTTAAGCTCCGGCCGTGTGGGCCATCGTGGCCCGAGTGCGACTTTACCTTTACCTTTTACCCATTAATAAAGAACAACTGCACCTCTCCTTACAGACACCTCCACAAAACATGCACCACCTTCCTATCACAGACAGATCAGGGGGTCTTGAAGAGACCAAAATTCATAAAACTGAACTCAACCTCTTACGGACATTCAGAGTTTAAGCCATGTTCTGCCATTATGGCAATCTAGCGTTAATATTAATTTAAAATGACTGCTAAAGGACAATGCATTTTTATCTTTGGCACTCTTCAGAGTTAAAGGGTTTATACCCCCTTATATTATTATTTTATGGATCACCATTGGTCTTTACATGGACATTCCTTGGATGATTTTTCTCAAGGTCTTCAAATGTTTCTGGCATTGGTTTGCCTTTTGTCTCATGGAGTTTTAGTCCTACTATCCCAGCCACTAGTGCAGTACAGGCAAAAACAAACATTGGCAGTGAAATGCTTTGATCTCCCAAAAGAACAATAAAGGGTGCAACCATTCCTCCAAGTCGAGCTGACAAACTTGATATACCCATACCTGCATTGCGAACCACTGTTGGGAAGAGCTCTGCGGAGTAAACATACAGCAAAGCAAAAGATGCCGATATGCAAAATCTGCCTCCCAGTGCAGTCATAGATATGGCAGCAACATTCTGTTCACCATGTGATTGCAGAAACATGCACAGGAAACAAGAGAGGCTCGCTCCAAGAAGAAGACAAAACAAAGTTTCCCTGCGTCCAAGCCATGAGAGAAGAAATTGTGTTGCAGCAAATGAGGGCAATTCAATCAAACTAGCAAGTGCGAAATTGATGTATAGACTTCCTCCAAGGTTTTTAACATTCAAGGCAAGTCCATAATATACCATACTGTTCACGCACCATAACATCATCATGATAACTGTGATGACACATACAGACTTGTGAGTAAATAAGTTAATTGTTCCATACTGGGAAGTTTTTCCCTCAGCCTTAGTGTCCACTTTCAGAAATATCACCTCACTATTGCGAGAGCCATTCTCTTTTCCTATTTTCCTCAGAATATGTTCTGCTTCTGTAATTCGCCCTTGGGATGCAAGCCATCTTGGAGATTCTGGGATGCTTTTAAAAATCAATAAAACAATGAAAGAGGGAAGAATTGAAATGAAGGTTAGAGTCCGCCAATCACGGATGAAGTAGGCTTCCAAAGCCAAAACAACATAACCAAAGGCATAGAACCCCTGTTGCCATGTGCCTGCTGATCCTAGCAAAGAAAAAAATAACAAAAAATGTAAGTTTAATTTTTTTCTCCCAGGGCAAGGAGAAGTAGCAGCTACATCTGAAAGTACAGTTGTAGAAGTATTAACTACTTTCAAGCCAAATTTTATGTTTAAATTCCAATCAGAAGACCAGTTATTTCAAGCATAAAGTTTAGTTTCGACTTGCTGCCATTACTTGCTTCAAAATGGCCAAAACGATTGGCTGCTTCCCGGGGGGCTGCTTCTCAGGCTCAGTAAGCTTACATTGTTGTAAATTATAGTGATTTGTGTATAATGAACTCATTGAATGAATTTACATAAAAAAGTTGAAAATTAAAACAAAACTTTTCAGCACTGTAATCACACCAAAATTAGTTGGTTACAATTTATGCCAAACTTTCATCTTTAAAAACATCTAACGTGTCTTCTGGTTTTCCACCATGATTTTGATCCTGAAAACCACCCAACACAAAACGTGAATTCGAGACAAATCACCACCCACCTCTCCCCTAAGGTGTCAAATTCCCTACCCCCTAAACAGACTCTAATGTCAAATTCCCACCTAAATGTCTGGGGTTTGTCAGGGGGGAGGCGGGTGTAGGTAAAATTGTACACGATCCACAGGTTGCCTACACGGTTGGAGCTTAACCCAGTTTCTGTAGCATGAAGCAACTAGGAGTTTTGCTACTCCCCCCTGGATGGGATGCTAGTCCATCACAGGGTGACCTGGTTTATATATACTATGAAGTGACTAGGAGTATTGCTACTCCCCCTTGGATGGGATGCTAGTCCATCACAGGGTGACCTGGTTTATATACTATGAAGTGACTAGGAGTATTGCTACTCCCCCCTGGATGGGATGCTAGTCCATCACAGGGTAACCTGGTTTATATACTATGAAGCGACTAGGAGTATTGCTACTCCCCCCTGGATGGAATGCTAGTCCATCACAGGGTGACCTGGTTTATATACTATGAAGTGACTAGGAGTATTGCTACTCTCCCCTGGATGGGATGCTAGTCCATCACAGGGTGACCTGGTTTATATACTATGAAGCGACTAGGAGTATTGCTACTCCCCCCTGGATGGAATGCTGGTCCATCGCAGGGTGACCTGGTTTATATACTATGAAGTGACTAGGAGTATTGCTACTCTCCCCTGGATGGGATGCTAGTCCATCACAGGGTGACCTGGTTTATATACTATGAAGCGACTAGGAGTATTGCTACTCCCCCCTGGATGGAATGCTGGTCCATCGCAGGGTTACCCCCAGCATTTTGTTGCCAGTACCCATTTATACACCTCGGTGAAGAGAGACAACATGTGGCAAAGCATCACGGCCATGACCAGGGGGGTGGGGGGGTGAGGACAAGGGGGGGGATGCTAGTCCATTGCAGGGCTACCCCAGCATTTTGTTGCCGGTACCCATTTATACACCAGGGTGAAGAGAGACAACGTGTGGTAAAGACCAGAGGAGGAGGTGCGAGGACAAGGGGGGAGGGATATTGAATGTTTGATTTGATCGGGACATTTACCTCGATACGACGGCCCGATGGATTCTGTTGAAAGCACGTAAGTTATAAGGCCCCCGCCACCGTTCATCAAACCCATAGCGAACCTCAAGGAGATGTACTCTTGGTATGTTCTTGTAAGGCCAGAAATTACAGTTAAAACACCACCAACTATATATGCGAAAAGCCAGGGTCTTCGGCGGCCATATTTGTCGGACAAAATACCAAATACAAGAACACCAAACATGTACCCAAATACAAAGATCGATTGGCTCAATTCAGATTTGTAGCGATTGCCGCATGCTAAGTTCCATTCGGTCGCAATGGATGTGATTTCTGTTGAAAATTCTGCTCCGTAACAAATAGAACCATCTTTGTCACAGCAGGCTGGGTGACTTGAGTTGCAGTGTAAGACGTCGCCGCTTGGAGAAGGACATTTCCATTCAGGAATCGCTCCGACGAAAACAACAATCAGCATCTGAGCGGCAAGAGGAAGAGAAATCAGACTGACAATGAAGTAAATTCTCTTTTGATGGCGACCGAATTCTCCGATGTGTTCCAGTGCGGTGTCAAAGTCCATCGCTTTTCTCATGTTTGACTGAACAAGTGATCTTGAAGTGTAATAAGCTTCGTTTAACGTGGCAGCTTGCACTTCTGGCCGCTTTTCAATATTGCCCCAGGCTCGACCGGAGAGCGGAGTGGATCGAGCCAACAAGCAAATGGCAAAAGGACAAGTTTAGGAGGGGTGGGGAGCAGAGCGCGCGCGATGGGGAACGCTTCAGTTTTTCTTTCCTCGCTCCCCCTCTCTAGTTAGTCGCAGTTTTGTCCTCATTACCAGTCTCTCGACATCCTCGGAGACCAGACCCAGGGGGAGTTAGTGGGGCGTGGAATCAAAGAAAAGGGCGAAAATAAATTTGGCGGTAGCCGAGTATGACCATCCACATAATTATTTTTCTTGCCCAAAGCCGGTTGCTGCGGACCCGAGAAGGTAATAAGTTCTGGGTTCGGTGGTAGAAAACAAACCTGATTGTACTGGTCAACTTCCGTTTAAAATTTTAAATGTAATACAGTCAAACCTGTATTAAGCGGACACCCTCGGGGAATTCTGGAGTGTCCGGAGGATGTCCGCTTAAACAGGTTCCCGAAAATTCTCCTCTCCATAGTAACGTGAATAGTCCAACAACAATTCATGAAAATCAGAAAACGGCAAACTGACTCCTTACGGCAAGGCGATGAAGGAGTAAACAAAAGAATAAAACAAAATATATATATTCGCACAAATTTGCCCAATATTTCGGTTGGAAAACAAACCTTCTTCAGGGGCTAACAGAAAAATGAAGATAAAACTAGCTGAAA
The DNA here is from genome assembly GCA_022457155.1 of Cladopsammia gracilis. NCBI lineage: Eukaryota > Metazoa > Cnidaria > Anthozoa > Scleractinia > Dendrophylliidae > Cladopsammia > Cladopsammia gracilis. Next base: position 775,580 of record JAJGOT010000007.1, read on the forward strand.
GTTCGTTAAAAAGTTCGTTTATAACGAAAAAAAAAGTTTTAGTTTTATCTTCATTATTGTACTGATCCAGGTCTACGACTAGGAGATCCGGCACCACTCAACGGTTTGTCTCTGCGGTCTTGCTGATGTTTTATATTTTAGTAACAATTCATGATCAGGGGTCTTCGTTTGACTGACTTTCACAAGTTCTCTTGTTCAGCATGCCCTTTCTTTTCCTTTCTTCCTTTTTTTCCGATCAGTGAAATAATTTGAATACTATTAGACTACTATTAATCTGTCCCGCGGAAACAACGAAATTGTGTTTATATTATTTAATTTACATGCCACCAAATATATTAAACAACTAAATTGGATCAGAGATACTGAAAAAGATTCTGTAGAGCAAAACAGAAGCAGTAGTTTGGAGAAAAAGTGCAGGATTGCAAGGATGGAAGTGGATTACAGTTCATGAATTTTGATTTCGTGACAGGCGGTCAAGAAGAGTTAGTCGTTATTTTTTTTGGCTTTCTAAGCTTACATGTCTTAGCGGTCATCAATTTTGGGGATTTTTTCTTCCGATTTTAAGATAATAAAGCAAGCTTAAAGCAAGCTCCTGGCCATAATCATGAAAACACGATATTTCTGCCGGGACACCGTTCGTTTAAGCTATACAAATGAGTGTATCAGTAGGCACAGTGCCCCAAAGTATATCATAAACTTTTATACATCATAGGAAAATTAAACTGCAACAGGTACGCACTGCATACATGTGTGGGTTTATGTGAGAACACTGGTAAGCTAGAAAGGGGAGGTGGTTTATTTTAAAAGGAGCTGGACTGGTGCTGTCACAATCGAATGTCATTGTGACATTCACAAAAACATACATCAACCAGTTTCCTCAGCTTTATCCCTCAGAACTAGCCTGCGAGGAAGCTCTGCTGGGTTAAAGGGGATTAAGGAGGCCCCTCTTATTCCGTCCTTTCAGAATACAGAAATATGCATCTGTATGGGGGTTAGAAAAGAAAAATAAATAATTTCAAAAGTTTTATTAGATGTAACGGTCCTTTCAGTTAAATCTGTATTCATTTCTCCATTCCTAGTCCCCGTAGAAAGTTTGCTTTGCACAGCCAAAATATCGGGCAAATATATTCAACTGTTTTTTTTTTAATCTCATCTCTGCCTCCATCTCTCTTTCTTGCCGTGACTTGATCAGTTTGGAGTTTTTATTTATTGTTCCAAGAACGAATTTGTCTGTGAAAGTTTTGAGAACAGATTTTAATATGGTGAAATCATTGCTTCTGTCCGTGCACTGCTGCTTGTCTCCCTCCGCTTTTCCCCAGACAAAAATCTGACTTCTCCCCAGGCCGATTGAGTATGCTCAAGGTGAGAAAAATCCGTGCAAAAATCCTGGAACGAGCTTATCAACAAATCAATCAATGAAAACAAAAATGGCGGATGAGGAATCGGAGACATTACCCGATGCCGAAAGGCGAGTACTTGCTTGTCCATTCTTTTCGTTAATTTTGCGAAGTCGTTCCGTAGGTACAGGTTTAGAATTTACGGTTTTTGGAAAGGAACGTTTTGATCAGAAAGTTTTCTCAAATTGAAGACATTTTGTACCCAAGTTCTAAGAGGTCATCAAAAATGTTCCTTCAAAGGCCTCTTGAAGAACGACAATATCAATGTCATGATTTTTCATTCTGATTTTCGCAGAATGTTGGATGGCCCTGAACAAATCTGGAGTTATCTTAATAGCAAGGTATGTTGAGAAGAGTTTCCGAATTTTAAGCCGTTAAATAGGATCATTATCGAATAGATGCTCATTTGGGCGTTCTTGATAAACTTCTCGAACACTTGTCTGTTTGCAACTGTTTTTATTCAACTTACCCTTGTCCATAATCCGGCAACCTTGCAACACGTAATGTATTTTCTGAATGTATATATATATATATATATTATAAGCTTAACTAGCCTTGATATGGACTTGCCATTTCTTGGGCAGTGTAAGTTCATCAGTTATAAGCTAAAAGATTAGAAGGAAAAATATTTACAACTTCTGTATAGTCTCATACTTAATTATGCACTCGAGTGAACTGCGATATTTTTCTGATGCACAAACAACATTCACGAATATAAAAATGAGCCACAAAATTGTTAGTATAATCAAGAAAGTGATTGTGCAGAAATCTTACCAAAAAAAATTTCAACCTTGATTAGTGCAGGTGGAATCACGATCCATACAAGTTTATACGGGCCTGGTCGCACTACAGTCCAAAAACAAAAATTAGCCCATGCAAAATAACATGAAAACAAAAACATTCCACAAAAAGCGTGTCCCACCGGAGCGGTTTCTTTTGTTTTCCTCAATTTTTGCAGGGGCAAATTTTTGTTTTTGACTGTAGTGCGTCCAGACCCTAAGCCTGCAGAGGGCATTCCTTGGAACCCATGCTACAGATTTTCCAGGATATTTAGGACATTGTGCAAAATCTCTACTGCAGGATATAATTTATTTTTCAAAACTTTTGCCACTGTGAGATAACAAGTTGCTTGTGCCAGAAATGCCAAAATATTTGGGTTTACAACCGACTTCATTCCAGAGATAATTTGTGTGGAAAAATACACTGGGTCTTAAAAGAAAGAAATTTAGGCATTAGGTCACATAAATTTTTACGGGAATTTAAAAAATATTCACTATTCATGCTTCTAACATATTTGCTTTTTATGGCTAAAATTCCTTATCATCAAATGTATGCATTATTTTTTTCAGGAGTGTTCAGCTGCTAGCATTAGGCCAGGGATTACAGATAATCTTTTCAGTTCACTGGAGGGACATGTTGCCATAACTGATCCAACAAGTTCAAGAAATAACAATGATGCCATTACCTCAGAGAACCAGGCTCTTGAACTTGCTGTGGCTTGTCTTGTTAAAATCATCCATCTTATTCATCATGCGGACCTAAAGAACCATCACGAAGTATGTCAGCTGGGGGGGGGGGGGGGGTGGAGTACTCTGTATATTTTTGGGTGGGGTGTACCACTGGTACTCTGAAACCCTATACCAGACCATGTTCAGCTGACTTTGAAACCCTACTCTAGACAAGACACCAGAAATCCTTACCCTACACCAGACTTGTCATTTCTAGAACTGCATCACCATTACAGTCAAATATAGTCTAATTAAAACAGTATCTTACAACACCACATTTTCTTTCTCCTCCGAGTTTCAATTCCTATTCTACACTTTATTCTTTATACCACTAATCAGTTTCCAGGTAATTGACACCCTATTCTGGACCAAAACTCTCTGATTTCTATACCTGATCCCAGATTAAACTGCTTGAAAACCATGCCCTTCACAGCCACACATACCCATATAGCTTATATATGAGAATACCCCCTGACCCCAGGCCTAAAGTCTAGTCCAATGGACAATCTAGGGGAGAGGCTCAGGGGACCCACCATGCCCCCCACCCCCCATTTTCAGTCTCTGAAATTTTCACTCCAGCTCCCGCCCCATTATTTATTTCACCCCTCCCCCTTCTGATGGAGTCTGGTTCTGCCAATCCTGTACTCCTTACCCCGGGGGTAAAAGGTAAAGTCTGCGTATGAGCCTAGTGCCCATACAGGCCGGTACTTATCTCCTGTTTCTGTAGCATGAAGTGACTAGGAGTATTTCTACTCCCCCCTGGATAGGATGCTAGTCCATAGCAGGGTTACCTCCCAGCATTTAATTTGCCGGCACCCGTTTATACACCTGGGTTAAGAGAGGCACTGTGAGAGTAAAGTACATTTCTAACTTGCCAAAATACACAACACAATGACCCCAGCCATGACTCGAAACTGGACTGCTTGATCTGGAGTCCAGTACACTGACCACAGGCCACTGCTCCTCCCAGGCAAGACCTGGTATTATAGTGACAGGGATACCTGTTGCAAATTTTTAAAGGAACACAGAATCTCATGATATGAATGGGCACTGTTAAAACATGTTTACCTCTAAGAGATATCAAAAGAAAACACTAACAAGCATGTTCACATTTGTATTGGTGATAAAGTTTAGTTTCATGGTCAGTTGTACTTATATTTGCTGTTTTGATTTTAGCGATTTCATGAATTTCTACCTTTTTTACTGGGGCTGTCATTAAGCTTTGAGGTCACTGGCTGCACAAGGAAAATAGTTGATCGTAAACTCAAAGTAGCTGACCATGGTTGTTATCCCTTGATCATTTTCAAACTTTGAGTTGTCTTTCATATTCACCACCATTGCCAGCCACAATAGTGGGCTGACAGCTACTAATGCAGCCCTTACTAAATGTCATAATAATTTATGTGTATGGTGCAAATGCATTGTACTCAAACACCAGTGCTGGAAATAACAGTTGGTCATTGGCAGTGCTGTAGCCAGTTTGAGGCAAACTGAGGCAATTTTTTTTTTATTGTGCAAAACATTTCAGAAACGTTACAACTACACCAACTAACACTCACAAACGTATCTTACATCTTGTACATTGTTTAACTACACTTTACAGTAATGACAATAGTGATTTCCACAAAGAATAAAAAGTTCTTGTTTTTCCTTTGGACTGAGGCACTTGCCTCTGTCATTTTTTCTTCTTTTTTTTTAGGGAAAGTAAGATGTTTTTTTTTTTGAAGGAGAAAGTTAGACACTACCAGCATTAATAACCATGGATATTGCCTCAGTCCTTATTTTTTCTGGCTATGGTCCTGATTGGACATGTCCAACCAAAATCCTAAATTGTCTGACTAATTTTAAATTATGCTCAGAGGTGCCGGAGCATAAAAATTACTTAGCAATTTTGCCTTGAAAGTCTTTTTCGCATTTAATTCCAAAAACATTACAATAAGAATTTATGTTGTTTGTACCATTTATTTTGCTGAAAAAGGCTCCTTCGATCTGAGAAAAGGAAAAGGCGGTGTCGTTTCAAATCGTCCTACAATGCATTGCAAAACTTTCTATAGCATGTCGGTATGCTTACAGATTGTGTCTTAGGAAAAATCCAAAATGGTGAATGTCCAACCAATTTTGTTAAATGTTCAATCAAAATGGAGGTTCGAAAGGACACATGTCCCTCTAAGCAAGAAAAATTATTTCCAGCACTGAACATTTTTTTTTTCAATCCTTTAGTGCCTGGTGGATACACCTACATTATTAAAAAGATTTCTGGAAATAATTAACATTAGGTATGAAATACACTTTTCTTAAATTAAAATCACATTAAAATTATAGTACCTACAGGCCCTGGTTGTTCAAAAGGTGGATAGCGCTATCCACCAGATAAATCACTATCCAGTGGATAACGCAATTAGTTTTGCACACGTTTATCCACTGGATAGCGATCTATCCGGTGGATAGCTCTATCCACCTTTTGAATAACCGCGCCCAGATGTTTTATGTAGCATTCTAAATAATATAAGATGTAATCATTACTACCCTGACTTATTTTGCACTGATCACCCAGCCCTGATGAAACACGTTGAAGCTATAGACCCTCAGATCTTTCCCTTGACAACTTAAACCTTGTATGCAGGCTTTTAGCCAGAAATTGAAAAGTGGCCGTCCAGAAGATATTTCCCATCATAATTTTTTAAAGGATTAGGTGCAATTTTCATGAATTTCCTCAAAAAGTGGGCGTCCATTGGATGCCTGGACACCCTGCTGGCTAAAAGCTTGCTTGTATGTGTTGTGGTTCAAATTTTTCTTTGGTTTGAAAATTTTTAAACCAGTTTGATTTTTGTTTTCCTTTGTCTCAGAATATGATAATGAATCTGAGACAAAGGAAAATAAAATTGAACTGGTTTGAAAATTTTCAAACCAAGGAAAAATTTGAACCACAACGTCTGCATCAGTCAATTCCAGCATTATCTTTGTCCAGTAGTGTAAGATTTTTTAGCCAATCAAAAAGCATAGAAAATTAAACCGAAGCAATTGCAAAATCGCCTTCAACACTCAATTGAAAATCACTCTATTGCCCAGGATTAGTAGTAAAGAGCTTTTTATTATTATTGCTATGTTCATAAATGTTGAGTTCAATATGTACTGAATCCTCAATGCACAGAAGGAGCTAAATGTATATTCCTTGCTGCTTTATTAGTGGTACATTTTATAAAAAAAAATATGCTAGTGAGGTAAAATGTAATATATAATTATCCCTTTAAAGACACCCTTAAAAACACAAGCGCGCAAAGCAGATTGGGTGAACATGGGCCTTTAAGCCCTGACATCAAAATTTAAATTCTCATTCCTAGTCCTACACATTTCCTATAGAAGAAGTGGGGAGAAACTGTTTGGATATCAAGATAACTCATCTTGTGTGATCATGTCCTTAATTCTTATGATCTTTTTTATTGACAAGGCATTAATATTACAAGGAAAAAATTGATGCTGATCACTCTTAGAGCTAAAACGGTTAAGATACATGTAGTATTTTAATTATAAATTTTTTATGGTTGTTGTTGTTATTTCAGGGAAAAATGTGAAGATTTTCCAAAGCATTTCACCAGGACTTTGTGCATGCTAGGTAAGTTAAAGCTATACATTTTTAACAATGACCTATGTTAAAATTTAACTTCTCTTTAGCCCTTACCTTATCCTTTCTCTAATTATGTTAAAAATACAGTAAGTCTGAGTGGAAACATTATTTTCTAATAATGCCTCAGATGAGGTCAGTTCCAAGCAATTGATTCGCATTTGTAGAGAAACTTGCCGATCTTTAATATTGACATGTATCTTAACTTTAATTTGTTCAGTTCTGGATTTTAAAAGCAGTTATACACAACCAGTTTAATACAAAATGTACTTGTTAGTTGTTATCAAGAATGAACATATATGGGTACAATAGTTGAATCAGAATTCTGTGATCATATCCTCAATTTTCTTCCTTCTTTTTCAAATTGCTACTCATAGATGCTATTCCTAAGATCCTGGATTGTGAGAATTCTGCAGAACTTCAGGTATGTTTTAACTCTTATAAAGGAAGATTTTTATTTTATGAAAAAGAAATTTGCTCACTATGAGGATGCTATGTCCTAGATCTGTCGATAGATAGCTTATGCAATGACGGCAATACTAAGGAAATTAAACAACACTTGAAAAAAAAGATTCCTGCTACTCTTACTACTTTGCAATTATTCCATTTCTTTAGTTTGTCTAATGCCAGGTGACTGGATTGGCCAGGAGCTGAATTTTTAAGGGACAGCTTTCAAGTTCAAATAGAGAAAGGAAATTTGACCCTTGATGTTAGTTTTGATCTTTTGACATAATGGCATTGCAAAACTGTCTCCAGCTACTGCCAAAAAAAGGGTGCAGTCCTGTTCTCATTGGTACATAATTTATGTATTACTTTATTTTCACAGGCTGTGTTTGTTGGAATTGGATGCTTTAAAGATATCATTTCTGTGTTAGATTATGAGGTGAGTTAATTTTACTAATTAAAGTTACCTTTTGCATGTAATATCAATGCATGAGACACAGAGATTTCTGGTTCCCACTAACTCTTACATTCTTATACAAAGAAGTAATGAAATATATTATAATTGTTATGTTTAGTAATTTTGTGTCTATTTTACAGAGGTGTGTATCTAAGACACCAAGAGACCTGCTCTGTGCCCATCAAAAAGGTGTCTGCCTTAGAGAGGTGTCAATTTTACAGAGGTTTGCATCTTAGGTACCCAGAGCCCTGTGCCCACCAAAAGGTGGCCATCTTTGTGGTCTCTATTTTAAAGAGGTGTCCATCCGAGCCACCCTGTAGAGGTCTCTGCCTTTGAAGGGCATCTGCTCTGGTCTACCCTATAGAGGTGTTTGCCCTGTAAGGATGTCTGTCCTGTAGAGGTGTCTGTCCTGTAGGGGTGTGTGTCCTGTAGGGGTGTTTGTCTTATAGAGGTGTCTGCCCTGTGCCCCGTATAGTAGGGGTGTTTGTCTTCTAGAGGTGTCTGTCCTATAAATAGAGGTGTCTGCCCTGTAGGGTTGTCTGTCCTATAGGTGTCTGCCCTGTATGGGTGTTTGTCTTATAGAGGTGTCTGTCCTATAGAAATATCTGCCCTTTAGAGGTGTCTGTCCTGTATGGGTGTTTGTCTTATAGGGGTGTCTGTCCTATAGAGCTGTCTGTCCTATAGAGCTGTCTGCCCTTTGGGGTATCTGCCCTGTATGGGTGTTTGTCTTATAGAGGTTTATAGTGTTGTCTGCCCTGTAGGGTTGTCTGTCCTATAGAGGTGTCTGCCTGCTATGGGTGTTTGTCTTATAGGTGTCTGTCCTATAGAGTTGTCTGCCCTTTGGGGTATCTGTCCTGTAGAGGTCTGCCCTGTATGGGTGTTTGTCTTATAGAGGTTTATAGTGTTGTCTGCCCTGTAGGGTTGTCTGTCCTATAGAGGTGTCTGCCCTCTATGGGTGTTTGTCCTATAGAGGTGTCTGCCCAGTATGAGTGTTTGTCTTATAGAGGTGTCTGTCTTATAGAGATGTCTGCCCTGTAGGGTTGTCTGTCCTATGGAGGTGTCTGCCCTGTATGGGGTTGTCTTATAGGGGTGTCTGTTCTAAATATAGAGCTGTCTGTCCTATAGAGTTGTCTGCTCTGTAGGGTTGTCTGTCCTGTAGAGGTGTCTGCCCTGTATGGGTGTTTGTCATATAGAGGTGTCTGCCCTGTGTGGGTGTTTGTCTTAGAGGTGTCTGTCCTATAGAGGTGTTTACCCTGTAGGGTTGTCTGTCCTCTTGAGGTGTCTGCCCTGTAGGCATGGCTGTCCTGTAGAGGTGTCTGCCCTGTAAGGGTGTCTGCCTGATGTGTCCACCAAAGAGAGGTGTGGCCTCCTTAAATGCTCACATTACAAAGGCATGGAAAAAGTCACTATTGAGAGGTGTGGTGTTTAACAGGTGTCACCTTGGAGATTAATTTTCTTCTTAGATTCATGGCACCTTTAAAAAGAGATACTGAACTTCGAGGTATTTTATCCCTATAACATTTTTCATGTCAGATGGTTCATGTTAAGAAAGCTAAAGTTAAAGGATTGAAGTGCAGTGGACGTGAATGTGTCTGTCTGTCCATCTGTCTGTGTTATTTTCAAACAGTGCCAAAATGTCGATGAACAGAACAAGCTGTATCAGAGTTGTGTGCTGGCCATTCAGAGAATCATGGTATCGTCACCACCTGCCAAGGTATTTGTTAACTTATTATCAACAACATCTTTCTCATAAAAAATATTTTTGACACCAGCTTCTAACTAAAGGTATCTTTTAACCAATTAGTAGCACATTCTTTCTTCTTACAATGTTAATATGTTATCAACACAGTATCTTAATTCAAATCAAATGATGAATGGTGTCTTTTTCCAGGAAGTCTTCAAGGATAGCGTGAGCTTTGAAAAGTTTTGCAGTTGTCTTAAAAAGCTCAAATCTCCAACAAAAGAATTTTTTCAGCTGCTGTTCAACTGGGTAGGTAGAATGAATTAAAATATTGTGATTGAAAAGAAGAACTACTTAAAATAAATTAAAAGAACTGATTAAATCTAGAAGTGTCAGTGGAAAAAAATGCATTATATAACATGTAATACCTATCAATAATATTTCAGGGCACAGTAACGGGTGGCGAATGGTACCTTCAAAATCGTGGGTCTCAGAAAATTTTGGTCCAGTCTCGGCAGTTTTTGTTTTAAGTCTCAAAGTCTCGTTTGGCTGATGCTTTATCTGTCTCGGAGTCTCGGATTTTTTTCCTCAAGGTCTCGGAGTCTCAGATACTTTTGTCAAGCATTCTCATTCTTCATCCTTGTTTGCTGTTTGATAGTGAATCGCACATTTTTGGCACTGAGTCTCGGGCTCGGTGTTTTCTCGCATTGGGTCTCGGGCTCGGATTTTATAACGTAGCTGCGGTCACGGTCTCGGATTTTGAAACAAGGGTCTCGGCATCTCAGCGAGGCTCAGATTTACCATTCGTCACCCCTAGTAACTAAAAGGGTACTCGGTTAAATGACTGACTCGTTGAAGGAATATTAAGTAATCTAGCACACATGCCAGAGGTGTCCCACATGACCAGAGCTTAAGCCAGGGTCTGGAGTATATGAAGTAACAATGAGTATTACTACTGGATTGGGTGCAAGTCCATCACAGGGTTGACCCCAGCATTATGTCACTGATGCATTACTCATTTATTCATCTAAGTGGAGTGAGAAAATGTGGAGCACATTTTATTGCCAAAGGATGGAACAACACAGGAGGTCCTGTTTGGGGGGTGTGCAATTCCAAATTTTGTCATTTTACAGCTACGTGATGTTCACGTGTTGCTGTCAGAGTTTCATGGACTACCATACTGCATTTTGATAATCTTCTTGTTGTTCATCGTCATTTCACTTGGCCATCAATCGATATCGCCATTTTGATGCCATGTTGCTCATCAAGAAGTTGCTCTTACAGGGCCTCACACAATGAATGAATGAATGAATGACATCTTATATAGCACACAGATCACATGATTCATTGCACTTTACATACATGAGTACATCAGCTCGTAAAGGCACATCAGGCAGCTGCTATCGGTCCATTGTTGATCTCATCTCCCCACCCCACCCATGAACAGTGTATGACACTGAGGATGATCACAGTCACAGTACCATACATTGTTCATGGGTGGCACTGAGGGTGGTCACAGTCAGGGTTTTGTTACCTCCTCAGTGGTTGTTTTACTTCCCCATTGCAAACCAGACCGTAATTTCTACATGGTCATCCGAGCCACCATTTGCAGATGAAATAGCACGGGTAGTGCCTTCATCCTTGGTTATTTTAAGACCCTGAGTGTTGGTTTGGCCAGGATTTGAACCCACCACCTCCTGTTCTGCAGACAGGCACTCTACCAACAGAGCTAACCAGGCGATGGTTATGGCAGGGCCAGGTCTTACCCCCAGGGGTGAAGGGGTGGGTGGGGGTGTGCTGCTGGGACTCTGAGACCCTTAACCTATACTTAGTCTAGACCATTGCAACCCTATTCTAGACTAAACACCAAAAAACCCTACCCTATCCTAGACGTATTCCAGACTCGCTATTTTCCAAAAACTCATTCACTATCACAGTTATTAGTTAACAGGGGTCAGCAAAAAATGCTGTACTACCTGCTGTACCGATTTTTAAATGCCATTTGCCAGTAAACCTCGTCTAGACTAAATTCTTCACGCAACAGATCAGTTTCGCGGAAAACCCTAGTCTAGACCAAAAATCTATGAATATTATACCCTATCCCAGACTAAACTGCCTGAAAACCATATCCTTCACAGCGGCACATACCTATATAGCTCATATATGGGAGTACCCCCCCCCCCCCACCCCCAGGTCTTACCACTACGCCACTGAAGTAAAAGTTGAACAAGAAGTACACTTTAATTTATAATTTAGGAATTAATAGTTTGTTGTGTATTATCCAACTTGAAGGTAGTGGAAGGGGTGTACAGTGAAGGTAGCAAAGTAATAAACAATGTTGATGTTATTTTGCTGCTCCTGGACTGGATGTCATCTTTATCAGTGGACAGAAAAAGGTAACGGGTCAAAAAAAAACTGTCATTTTGGATTATTACAGTAGGTGTAATTGATGCATGTTTATACAGCCAGCTGACAATCGGTATGCCAAAACTGGCCAATATTGTACTAGTATTAATTGCTAATATGATAACTAATACTGAGGTCTGATGCTTAAACTCTCAAAGAAAAATGGATGCAAAAAAGTATTGATTTTCATAAGTGGTTGATCACTTGAGGGTTCATTTGAAATACTGAGGCGCAAGAGTATTTAAAGATGAAACAACAATAACAACAAAGATATTAAATGCAAGGAGAAAATAAGACTCGGAAAAAAATCCGAGTCCCAGATGGGATTTTTTTCGGATTTTTTTCGGAGTCTTAATTTCTCCTTACATTTAATATCTTTGTTGTTATTGTTGTTTCATCTTTATATACTCACTTTGGAGGTTGGTTGGCTGCATCTTGATATGCTTTAATGTGACAGCGCGATGCTGTTAGTGAGTTTCACATGTGCTAGTCAATACTTGGCTGTGTAGCCACGCGATGCGGTTCCAGTCAAGACCCACAAATTGACCCTTGCTCACCATAGAGTCTCCAGTAGCTCAGTGGTTAGAGCATCCGACTAGATCACGGAGGGTCGTGGGTTCAAATCCCATCTGGGACTCGGATTTTTTTCTGAGTCTTAATTTCTCCTTACATTTAATACAAGAGTATTTCCCACGTATTTCCATGATTGCACGCAAGTGCTGTTTAACAAATACTTCATATTTGACAGATATTTGTCATTTTCTAATTACTTCATATGTGCAGAATTACGTTACTTTGGGATGGTGAACTTTAAAAGACGAGGACACTTTGTGATGCCCGTCATGGAGTATTGAAGCCCCTCTTTGTGTGCAATGTTGGACATTATTCACATTTTCAACATTTCTAACATTAAATTTACTCTTTTCATGCAAGATATGTGACAGAGACTATTAGACACTTGTGCCGGTTTTCTATGCATAATGCCATGTTATGCAGCACCAGTGGTGTGTTCAGCAAAGTAGTGATGCTTCTGGAGTCTGATTCACAGAACATTGATTACATCTGGGCAGGTAACTTCTTATGTTTTTATTCCTGGGTGGAGGGGGGGGGGGGGGGTAGTCTCTTATAGGATAGAAACAAGGAATCAGAGAATTAACTCTGTGTGTAAATTATAGTGCTAAGGTAAACCCATAAACTTCCCTGTACTGAGCGTTAGCCCTAGTAAGGAAATGAGGGACCACACGAGGGAAAGAAAAAAGTCTTTGACCTCGGTGGGATTCGAACCCACGACCTCCAAATTAGATCTTCCGTCGCTCTACCGCTTGAGCCACGAGGCCGTACGGGAGCAGATCGTGGGTAATAAGGTGGTAATTCGTGGCAATGAGAATGTGAAGGGTACAAATAAATGTTGAGCCAAGTAGCACTGGTGATACAAACAAGGAATCAGAGAATTAACTCTGTGTGTAAATTATAGTGCTAAGGTAAACCCATAAATTTCCCTGTACTGAGCGTTAGCCCTAGTAAGGAAATGAGGGACCACACGAGGGAAAGAAAAAAATCTTTGACCTCGGTGGGATTCGAACCCACGACCTCCGGATTAGATCTTCCGTCGCTCTACCGCTTGAGGATAGGATAGGATAACTTTATTTAGACACGGTAAACTCATCAGTCACAACTATAAAAACCTAATTATATACAGAATTATTATAAAATATGTAATAGCTAGAACTACAATTACTCTAAAATTACTCTAAGCTATAATATGGTTATGTGCCACTGTGGAGAATACGGTTTTTAAGCAGTTTAGTCTGGGATAGGGTATAGAAATCAGAGAGATTTGGTCTAGAATAGGGTATCATTTATTGGGTAACTTGTCAATGGAATGAAACATTTAGTCTAGCGTAGGAATTGAAACTCAGAAGTGAAACATGTGAGAGTATAATTATTGAACTGTGATCATGACAGAGTTTATGGAAAAAAGTTAGTCTGGGATAGGGTAGGGATTTACTGGGAAACTTGTCAATGGTGTGAAGAGTTTAGTCTAGCATCTGGGAATTGAAACTTAGAAGTGAAAAATGTGAGCATATATTGGACTGTGATTGTGACAGAGTTTATGGAAAAAAGTTAGTCTGGGATAGGGAAGGGATTTTCGGTGTCTAGTCTAGTATAGGGTTGCAAAATCGCCGAACATGGTCTGGTATAGGGTTAGGGTTTCCGAGTTCCAGCGGCATACTGCGATCCTTGGGGGACTTTTTCCTTTATAATTATGTGGCTGTAAAATTTCAAAAAGAACCCCCCCTCCCCTTCTCCCATCCAAATATAAGCCATGGGCTTTCACAAAAATTACCAGCCTTCAAATTGAAATAGAAAAAAATTCCTTGAGGCAAAGCCAAGTTCACTTTATCACTTTTAGGAAATGAGGGCAAGTAGTATAGTTTAAAGTTGTGTTTAGAACAGAGTGGAATTTAACGTGTGCCACTTGGTATGAAAAGGCACTGACAAAGGATATTAGCGGACTTCAGATTGGACTACGAATACGAGATTGAGTACGAGTACGACTTTTAAAACCTAGTTTGCGTGCTCTAAATAACCATTTACCACACAAATTTTATACCAAGAGTCTTCTTATCTTCTGATCTGCAACAGGAAGAACTGACAGCTCTGGGGACATGAGTGGCTTTAAATTCAAAAGTCGTACTCGTACTCAAATCTAAAGCTCCCTATTATGTGACATTTATTTTGACAAGACAACACAAGCGCAGTTATTGTGTTGATAGTTTTATTAATGACTATAGATCAGCAAATAGACAGATATGAAACAGCTAATAAAATTCACTGAATTACAATGGCCAGCCTGCCAATCAGATTTGATGAATCGCAAAACAAAGCCAATCAGGTTCACTGAATTACAACAGACAGCCAATCAGATTTGCTGAATCGCACAGTTAGAACATTGCAAGTGTCTACTAATCATAATTAGTATGTACTGAAACAGCGGATAGCATTGTTGGCGCGCTCTGATTGGCTACTGGAACTCGGAATAGCAAGTGCTATTCACCTCCCAGCAATTTGCGCACAAAAATTGTAATCGTTGACAGGAATAAATGAGTTAAAAAGCATCATTTTCTTTATATTATCTCACTGTTTCAGTATATACTAAAACAACTATTCAACAACTATTGATTATTCAGTTAACTCTCATTGCAGAATGCCTTATTGGCATCCTGGAAGCTATCGGCTCACACTCTGTAACGTCACTTGAACTTAAACAGATGATTGGTCTCTTTGGACCTCTTGAAAATGGTGCACAGGTTGGAGATTCTTTTACTTATTGCACAGGCTTACCATGTTCTGTTTGTGTGGTGTGGAAAACCACAAATTTCCCACCTGGTCGAAAATTTTGCAAAAAGAAATTGTATTTATTTATGAAAAAAATTATCATCTTCACTTTCAGACAATATTTGGACACTTTCGGAAATCGTCAGAAAATCGCTCAAATCTTTGCAAAAATAGAATCGTGTAATATTACTAAACAATTAAAAATACATGATGCACAGAAATATGAAATACACTCTTTGAGTTGAACTCGATACAAGAGAAACTTTATTCTTCAGCATGCCCTCGTATTATTAAAGTCATTGTCTTTTTATTAATCATGTGTACTATGATTTGCAGGTTCCCTTTGCCTACAGGGTACTTCAGGCACTTGTGAAGATGTCATTTAGCAGCAGCCGCTTGAGAGCAAAATATTTCTTTGACCTTAACCACCCCTCTACTGTAAGTATCCCTGAAACTTGTAATTTAAAAGAGCTTTGTCATGGGCATCGAGGTTTAAGGGTTTTTTACGACACAAGGCAATAAACTTAAAAATATTGGCCTAATATTTTCCTAATACAGTCAACACTCCACTAACAGACACTCGCGTAAGCGAACAGCTCTACTTACGGACGCCTTTTCAAATCTCCGTTTTACCTCCCAGTCAAACTTTGTATTTACACATTCCCATAAGCGGACACTCTCGTAAGCGGAAGCGGACACTTTTGAAAATGAAAATTGGATTTTTCTTCTGTTTACGCTCTCTCGTAAGCGGACACCCCATATATAATAATTGACTTTTGGCAATGAAATTTGTCTCAAATTTGCAATAAATCAACAACAATATGACCTTAGACAGAGCAACAGAACAGTGGGGATCGGTTTTGTCAAATCTCCATTTGTCCGCGGGAAAGCAAGCTGTCCGTTCGGTTTACATTACCAAGAGTCCGACGTAACATTTGTAGTGTCACGTTTTGTATGGCCATTTTTCTCTTTCACGTTTCAGTTACTGTTTTTGTCTACCCAATAAAACATAATTAACACCCGCTAATTAACTCTTCCATAAGTGGACATCCACCCTATTTTTCTTTGGTGTTATGGGACAGCGGACAGCTCTACTAACGGACACTTTTTTCTATTCCCGAGGGTGTCCGCTTACGAGAGGGTTGACTGTATTGGCCAAATGTTTTCAAGTTGTAATCCATTTCCATCCTGGCCATCTGCAGCCCAAGGCACTTCTATTAACATTTGGAGCTCAAGTTGTCAAGAATAATTTTAGACAAAAATGGACCATTATTTTTTTGGTTTCCAGTGATATAAATATAATGTCTTTTGAGCTTTTTAAAGTAACGCTAAATTTGGTCGCATAGACCCTAAAAAGCATCTGGTTCTATTTACATGCTTACAACTGTTGCAAACAAAGTACTCTTTCCTTGATTATGACAAATGGACCATTTGTTCTTAACTAAAGTGGTAATACTCCAAGTTACGTTATGCTACATAAACCAAATAAAGCATGAAGCTGTGTGGAGGGCTTGTGGCATCAAGTACGAGTAATAATTATATTAATAATAAGGCATTTATTCTAGGGAATCTCAGTTCCTGGATTGCAGAAATGGCCTGGAAACAGTTTTACGTTCCATGCTTGGGTATGCTTGGGGCCTGTTGACATGAAGGAGAGAAAAGAAGGAAGGAGAACAAGTGCTGAAAGAAAGATATTTCACTACAGACGAAATCTTTACAGGTTCGAAAATCAAAATCAAAAAATTAACGATCATCAAAACATCCTGTTCTCGAATACAAAAGGCCATTTTGGCTGTTTCGGCAACACAGTTCTTCATCTATAGTCAGGTCACTACAGCAAAATGAACAATGCCACAGGAAAGAACTACTACAAAACTTTTATTTTTTTATAGTCACACTTTAGGATATTATCCAAACTCAAAAGTTAAAACCACTTTGTACAGCACATGATAGATCGTGCCGCTTAATAGCTTTCATTTGAATAATATCACTTAGAAGAATTCATCCACCGATTCATTTGTGTCCTTATCGTTGGTTGCGGTTTAACTTCTGATCGGTTGCGAATATGGCACGAGTGTTTTTTAACCCTTAAATACCCAAGGATGCCAAAAAGCAAAATTCAGGAAAATTCCCAAATTTCATTTTGTAAATTATTGTAAAAACAAATGGTACCATTTAAAAGTGCTGCTGAAGAGGTTTCATTTGAATGGTCACACCATAGAATTTCGTCCACAGACTCAAAAGTTACAACTACACTACATGTCTCCATAACTGACTCTGGGAGTGAAAGGGTTAACCAGTCAATAACAATAGTAGACCCCTCTGTAGGGGAACTGTAGGGGAACTGTATGACTGATGTTTTTGGCAAATCGGGAGTATCAAAAAGGTTACTTTTTATTGATATACAAGACAAATGTCCATATAACGTTTTCGGAAAACCAATAATTCAATTCCCATATTGTTTCATTGAAAGTAAACTTCCAGCTCACAAATTTTGTGGATTATGATTTTATTCTCTAATGTTTCTGCCCCTAAAAAAATTGAACATGCTTTCAATAGAAGAAAGTTGGAGATTTAATAAACAAAATAGATTGAAGGTGTTTTTTAAACGTTTAATGAAACCTTATTAAATAATTGTTTCCATAGCTTTTTCACTACTTCTGGAGTTGGTTTGGAGGCATTTTTCAATTCTTCTGGACATCTAGTAGTGGCTGTATGCAACAGAAAAGAATATACGACTGTGACTGTGCCAGTGTGCCAACTTTGCGATGAGAATTGGGTATGTTACGCTCTAATAATGTCTTTGAGGAAGCTTCAGTTGTTCGTTACACATACACTAACATCACAGTTACAGATAAAACTATTCACAGAATATTGAAATTCGTAAACCACAACAACCATTATTCATGCTCTCAAGTAAAAAAAAAATAGCTTTTCCACAGGTAGTTAACCCAAGCTCCTATTGTGAGAAACTGTAACTTATAAAGGTTTGTATGGGCATTTAACGAACATATTTACGTTCACGCAACCCTAATCTTGTGTTGGGCGTAATAAGTTATTAAGTTTTGAGTAATTTGCTGTTGTGGTTTTTTTCAGCATTCTGTGGCAATTGCACATATATCTTCCCGTCGTCCTTTTGGCCAGAGCACTTTGTCTGTTTATGTTGATGGTGCACTGATGATTACCTGTCCGTTGAAATTTCCATCTCTCAGTGAGGTAACGTGCTTAACCCTTCAACTCCCAAGAGTCCCAAACATCAAAATTCAAGAAAAGCCCAATTTTATTTAGTACAATATTGAAAAACAAATGGCACCATTCAAAAGTGCTGTCGAAGAGGTTTCATTTGAATGGTCACACCAAAGGATTCCGTCCACAGACTTAAAAGTTACAACTAAATTAGATGTTTCCAAAATTGCCTCTGTTAAATGGTCACACTCTAGGATTTTTCCACAGACTCAAAGGTTACAACCACCTTGTACAGCATAATAAACAGTACCACAGGAAAGTACTGCTCAGTAGCTTTCACTTGAATGGTCACACTTTAGGATTTCATCCACTGACTCAAAAGTTAGAAACGCCTTGTACAGCATTATAAACAGCACCACAGGAAAGTACTGCTCAATAGCTTTCATTTGAATGGTCACACTTTAGGATTTCATCCACAGACTTAAAAGTTAGAGCTACCTTGTACAGCATAATAAACAGCACCACAGGAAAGTACTGCTAAAAAAACCTAAGCAATTACTCTCGACTGGCCAATCACAACAGTGCTTCCAATGATCCAATCACAAGTCACGATTGGTTTTGGTTTTACTTCTGATTGGTTGAGAAAGTGGCGTGAGATATTTTAGCTAATCACAAAGCCTAGAAAAGGAAACCCAAAGCAATTATTTATCGCAAAATTACTTTCGGCACTCCATTGAAAACCTCTTTATTTGACTTTCCACTCTTCGCATTTCAGGACCTCGCGGTCTGTCAGATTGGTTCTGGTGGTCCAGAGACCATTTGCTCACCCAAAGAACTGGAAGTTAAGGGTTCGCAACGCAGGTTCCCCTTCTCCTTCCCAGTCTCCTTGTCTGCGTTATCTGAGACCACTTCGCCACTCTGCTCTACTATCGCGGCTGGCTCACAAGATTATGTGTGTGGTGTCCCAACGTCTTTACAGGGCCAGCTAGGTCCTGTATGTGTCTTTAGTGAAGGACTGCAAGAGAACTCCATCACTGCATTACATGCTGCAGGTAAAGATAGCATGAAATAAAATTGTAAAAAAAAGTCCAAGCTTATTCAGTTTTGTTCAAAAGGGTTAGCTGGGGAGGGGGTGCAACAGAGATTCGAGTGTTTATAATTTGTTTATTGTCATATTATTGAGACTGTGGTTGGAATTTTGTGATGTAGCGAAAGATGAAGAAAACTTAAGTCTATTAGCAAAGCGATGTAAGACCCTGGTTAATAAATGCATGGCGAATGTTTTTGGTACAATTTTCTGCTTTGCCCGTGTAAAGACCAAGTGACTTGCAACTAACTCAGGGTGTCAGTGTCCAGCCAATCGGAGTCTCCTTCTCTTGATGTTGACAGAGTCTGGGTAGATCGCCAAGGGAACTTTGTATGGACACTATCCTTTCATGAGACATTAAGGACCATCCTCTGCATGCGAGTGTAGAAACACTGCGCCAAGTGTGTAACTGAAGCCTAGCTGCGTTCTTTCCTTTTGGGCAATTCTCCGCCATTTCTCTCTTGGACGGTCCCCCCTCCGATCACTTCATCTTTACTAACACGTTTATCCTGTTCTTGTTTCAGGTCCAAATGACTTAAACTTGTTTCAGCCGGTTGATAATGCAACTTCTACACAGCTGGGTCTCCAGGACTTAGCTTTTAAGCTGGTTCTTTTCTACAATTCAAAGGTGAATAGGAGGGATTATTTTTGGAGTACATTGAGTCTTGGTAGCATCATACGTAAAAACGACGGTTCTGGGGTTATTTATTTTGATTTGTTTTCGTTTCAAAAGAAAATCTTCAGCAGAGCAAGGTGAATGGGGTTTAAATCGTCGTTTGTTCTTTTCTGCAAATGTGTACTTGTGAGGTTGGTGCTAATCACGCGATGTGCCTAGAATCTCAAGATTTATGCAGATCCGGGATATCTGAGATTTTTTTCTTTTCCGTTCTTTTTTCTTTTTCTTTTTATTTTTGGTGGGGGGGGGGGGGGGGGGTGTTGGGAGGTATGTACCCAGTGAGAATAGCATCCCATCCAAGGGGGAGTAGTAATTCTTCTTTAATAATGATTTATGCTGAGGAAACTGGGGTCACTCTGTCTAAGGACAGGCAGCCCAAGCCCACAATAAGAGTTATTGTGTAATGCGACCTTTGCTATTTGAAGTCGTTTTGGTGATAACTCATTGAAACGGCTTCAAATCGAGTCCATGCAAGTCAGGTTCTACCATAAAAAGTAAAACCGTTGCGTTCCCGTACAAACCTTAACGATTCGAGTGTGTAAGCATCATGATAGCGAAGGTCACATTTTGTAATAACTCTTATTGTGAGCTTGTGCTGCCTGTGGTCACACCAGCTGAGTTGGCTTGTTGTTGTTGGTTCCAGGCCGGCCGTGATCATATGTGCAGTGATTTAACACCAGTTCAGTCAGGACGAATGCAGTTGGATGGCAGGTATTGATTTAATATTGATTAATGATCCAGTAAGTAATAAAGAAGGTCCGCATCAAGGATTCATTACAGTGAAAATATAAGACTGGAGCACGTCTTTGGTTAACGGCAATATTTTCGCAAATGGGAAAATTTGTTGAACAGTGCGATGCAATTTTCTGTAATAAAGAAAACCCCCACCCCACGAAACTGTTATCATCCCAAGCGTGACGTAACATCACGACATCTCTGTTCTTTTTTTTTCGCTTTACAACAGGTTAACCGGCCATAGATGTACTACTTGGGACATGAAGGTAAACAAGTGCTTTAAAACATCTGACACCTGACATATTACCCCCACCTTATTTCTCACTTCGAATGGAGGATTACAACAGCCGAGATACTCACCTAACATTACTGCTCACCACTCATGTAAGAGGAAGGAATCTAACATACTCGTCCCCTGATTACTACTCGCACACAATAACATGCAGGAGATCTAACAAACTTACCCCGCATTACTTCTCAAAGTGAATGCAGGTTTACAACAGCCAAGATACTCACCTTGCATTACCACTCATGCGCAACATCACGGTGGAGGCGCGGTAGTTAGCGCGTCGGATTTTCAACCTGAAGGTCGGTGGTTGCAGCCTGGTCTCTGCCGTCGCGTTGTTTCCTTAGACAAGAAGCTTTGCTCCACGTTGTCTTTCTCCACCCAGATGTATAAATGGGTACCGGCGACATAATGCTGGGGGGTAACCTTGCGATGGACTAGCATCCCATCCAAGGGGAGTAGTAATACTCTCAGTCTGGTTACGCTCCTGCAGTTGTGAGCTATTAGGCTTGTGAGGACTTACGTACAACATCAGGCTAGCCTATCAACAGACTCCTTTCAGGGGATATTGGATTGAAAAAAAAAATGGCGAGTGACTGGAAAGGAGAAGGGGATGGCTCACTGCGCTTGATTCGCTCCCCTTGCCGATTTCCTTTGAGGTTAATATCACCTAAAAGGAGCCCATACACACCCCCTTATTACTACTCACGTTGAACAGAGACCGTAAGGCTCAAAGCTTATGGTTTGTAAACATAATATAAAGTGTTTTTTAATGTTAAGTTGTTTCCATTATTTTCAGGACGTTATTCGCTGTATTGGAGGCATGAAGATATTTTTACCCTTATTGGAGCAGATTTCGCACTTTGAGCCACCTAAGCCTTCTCATAGCAGCACCGAACAACTGCAAGTCTTTGATTTAGAGACGTCAGACGAAGAAAAACCTGGAGGAATTTTCGAAAGGTAAATGACCGATTTACCAGGACTGTAAGAAGTGTAGCCTGTTCCTGGTGTTGAGATTGTGGGGCCGCGGAGCAGCTGAAGACTGGCGCGCGAACGAGTGGAGAAAACGAAGGGAGACTGGAGAGGGTAGCCTGCACAACATGCGCTTTTTGAGGTGCTCAAGCGGGTTTGGAGGCGCGAGCGCGCAGCGCGAGACACGCGAGGAAAAAACGAAAAAAATAGCTCTTTTTTCATTGAGCAGGCCAAGAGAGGGGGCGAGAGTCTCCCCTCCTCGCTCTTTTTCGCGCCTATCTTCCTCCGTTAGCACTCACAATATTTTTCCATCACTCCCCGCCAGATCTGGCTCCCCACAATCTGAACGCCTGGAACAGGCTTTAAGAAATTATGTATTTGTTGTTAAATTGTTAAATTGGTTCTCAATCATTAGTTATATTTATGTTATGGGAAACGTATTAGAATTACTATCGGAATGTATTTTTGGATGGAACGAATACACCAGAATTTCGTCTTGTGTGTATACAGGTGGTGTTACACTAGCCAACGTTTCAAGCTACTAGTGTCGCACATACAGAACCCCTCCCTTCCCCCTTCGGTCGTTATACAGAATCCCTCCCTTCCCCCTTTGGTGGTTAGTCTAAATTAACGATAGTTTCTTGGTGTTGCGGATGGTGTGATCACCAAATGACGTAAAACAAAAGATTCAAAAGACACTGAACAATACCCACACCACAACACAAAAGCTAACCAACAATAGCCTCCGCAATACCAAGAAACACCCAAATTACGATCGAGTCGTGTTTCTGAATTCCCCCTATACCCCACCCTACAAAGTATCTCGCTTTTGTAGAGGTAGGGTGGGTACACCACTGTAATGCGGAAACTGTGGCTGGCTGGTTCAGGCCGAATCGCACTAAATTGTCTGTAACTAAACTCTCTATAAGGCGAACAGCAAGAGCTGGCCCCAAGGGTGTTCGGCTTAGAGAACAATCACATGACTGTAATTGTATCATGTATACCACAGGTCTCCCAGCTCCACTTCAGAAGAAGAACCCAGCGACAAAGAAAGCAGTCTACCAAGTGGCTTTACAAGCCCAGAACAACAAGAGGAGGAATGGGTCTTCATCAATGATAACTATGACCTTCGCTTTTACAAGAAAGAAATCTACAGACTCTGCAAGTCACACAACTGCAATGGCATTGCGTTATTCTTATATCTGCTTTTAAGTATTCTAACGGGTCACGACATCAAGGATGAGGAATTCGCAGAAACGCTGTCTTACGTTGGGAGCATATTACGAAATATAGACGTGAAACTAATAAACGTTCAAGTTCTAAGATCGTTACAAGCTTTAGTGGAATGTGTGACAAATGAGACTGTCCTACAGAGCGTGCATGAAAATCTCTTGTTTGATTTTCGTATTTGGAGCTCTAGTGACTTCAACGTTAGAATAGGACACATTCAGTTTATATCAACACAAATCAAAGACAATCCGTCTCGATTTCGATCAGAGTATGGTGTGAGGTTTTTTCTTGACATTATAACTCAGTATTACGGAGAGCATGCATCAATGGGGAATTCCGCTGGTCGGAGCCAAGAAAACGAAGTACAATTGCCTCAGGAGGAGGTCAAAATTATCAGAGCTTCTTTATTAGGTCGGTACATACAGCTATTTCGGGAAATGTTTTCATGTCGAAGCGTCACTTGTACAAGACAATACCGCGAGATAGTCTGGGTAAGTCTGCTGTTAATTATTACCCAGACATCTTCGTGGCATTGTTGCGTACGATAAAATTTCCTTGTGTTCTCAGACACAGTTTGCATTTAAGTAAACCTGGATTCTCCTATTTTCATTCACCCTCAAAACCAAAATTTCTTGATTGCAGTTCTCTCTGGAAACAGTCGATAGGTGAGCTTCATTGTAGATTTCCACTTCAGTTCAGTTTTGTTTCTTATTGTTTTACATCAAAAGTAGAATACAGTTATAAGCATGTTTGTCCTTTCCGCGTTCAATTCAAGGTATCTGGCATTGTGTTGTTTTCTTAGACAAGTCACTTTTCTCCGCATTACCTCTAATCTCTAAGCATACAAAATCAGTACCTGCAAACCGTTTGGAAAACCTAACAAAATGCTGGTATGGGCGTCATGGTTTCTGTAGTGATAGACCTAGTTGAATTACGAACTGATATGGGAGATCAACTCCGGCATTTCGTAGGCCACAAACCTCTTGAGACTGTACCTTGCGGTCTTCATCTTCCACGAGATTCCTATCACTTTGATTGTGGTAAGTCAAAACAGAAACCAGCCAGATTCTAGATCTTAGAAAGTCAAGGTCATCTGCTTCAACTATTCAGTTGTACTCCTGTTACTAATTTTTCTTTAAATTTTTTTTTGGTCACTAATAATTTTCATAGGGCTGATCAAGTTCTATTTGACGGAGAAAGTTAAACGCGAGGAAGTCTGGTGCATCGTGCAATACTTGACATCCGTGACAGATCCTCAACAAATCCAAGAAGTTTTAGACGTTCTGTTGTCGCTCTGTGAACGAGCGTCCAAGAGCAAGATGGCTAAACGACTTTCAGGTAAGAGCGTGGTAGGGATGACCAATGTTGTGGTAGAGATGACCAATGTTGTGGTAGGGACGACCAATGTTGTGGGAGGGATGACCAATGTTGTTGTAGGGATGACCAATGTTGTGGTAGAGATGACCATTGTTGTGGTAGGAATGACCAATGCCGTGTTCACATCAGCACCAAAACATTTAATTAATGCTGTTTTACGAAACAGGCATAATCTCGCAATCTGTTATAGTTACACTGGTTTAAACACACTTTTCAAGCCCTTCGGAAACGAAGGGCAATGCACCGTTCAACAAGGAGACGACATTTGCGCTTACATGTTTCGTCTGGCTTAGATCAAAACTACCTCGTGAGGTAGTTTCAATCATACTCAGAGTAAACATGTTTTGATCACGATTCGCGCACTGCACCGCCTGATGTAAACACTTTTTATAGTAAATTAGGTTGCGTTCGTCATCAGACTAAACTTGTTTCGCCCTGAGTGTGAACACAGCATAATACAGTTAGCATTTCACTGTTGTATGACTCAAAAGTTTATTTCTCATCGTTTCTGGTTTCAATTTGTTTGTTCTTCATTCTCTTCATTTCTATCCAGATCCCAGGCATATTCCAGTTTTTGTGACGTTACTTGTCAACCACAGAAGCGAAGAGCTTCGCCTTAAGATCCTCAAACTGATGGCTGACATCATGACGTCACATACCGTGCCTGAGGGCAATAGGCTCTACTGGCACTTGAAACCCATAGGGCTCTCAGCTGTGACGGAGAAACTCTCCAATGACATGTCTCAGCCCCTTGTGAAAAGTCTCCTCAGGCTTGCAGTGTCTGAACACGATGAGAGCAAAGGTGTGGACGTTTTGATGCATTATCACGTGGTCTTGGCCGTGTTGGAAATGATTGAAAATGGGGACCTGGAAACTAAGCTTCTTGTTAGTCACATGGTAAGGGATTTTAGCCTGACGCTTAGTAGCTACATGCAGCTCAGTATATCGTCCATTTAACTGCATAGGATTTTAAAGTAATTTATCAAAGACGTGTTTTCAGAGTGTTTCACCAAAATTTCTCAAACTCGTTAATAATGCATGACGAGAACACAAAGGAAATCACTACCGTAAAGGAGGTTTTGATATCCTGTCTTAATTAGCATAGATTTTGGCGATTTTATTCCTTCGTTTTCTCCGCATTTAATGATCAGTTTGAGAAGCTATATCAAACACTCGAAACAGTGTTTCATCAGGTATCCAAACACCTCGAAGTTGGTTAAAAATAACTCGGCTGCGCTTCGTTTTTCAACCCACTTCCCGGTGTGATGAAACACTGTTCCTCGTATTTGATATATCACATGAAAACGCCGGGAAGTACATTGAAAAAACGTAACGCAGCCGATGTTTTAAACCCATTTCGAGGAGTTTCGATACCTAATGAAGTACTCTTTTGAGTGTTTGACATAGCTTCTCAAACTGATAATCAGCTACAGAATTATAGCCCATTTTCAAGTTGGCCTTAAGTGCAAAACTATTCATAAGCATACTTTATTTAACGTGGAAATACACTTAGCTACAAAGCTAGTTACCAGGTATTCCACAATAAACTAACAATATGACAATTAGTAACGATATTTTTTTAGTAACGATAAGTTTTATTTGCATGTGAAAAAAACTCATATTCATATGAATGGTTTTAGACTTGGCCTCAATTATCAAATACTGTCTTGCTTATGATATTCTTTTTTCAGCGAGTTTTCGAAGCACATTTTCCAATTGTGTGAAATGAAGAAGCTCCCATCCCGTTTAGAGAAGAAGTTCTTGTTTAAACCGCGCCTAATAGAACGTTCTGGCTTATTTTTAAGATTCTACGGTCACTTGATGCAAACCACCTCAGCCTAACACGGTGCGCTAAGGAGTATGGGTGGCATGTGACGCTGCTCAGATTGATCACGGGCCCATTTAGCAGGCCACGTGACGCCAGTGACGTAACCGATCAAGGTACTGAAGCGAGAGAAGAAAAGAAAATAAGAGAAGAAGAGTTGATAGAAACGGTGTTGGAAATTGTGTTCAGAGTGATGTGGAAAGGTGTGGAGGGCTTCGGAGAAAATGATTGGAAGGTAAGAAATCCATCTATTCCTCAACCCATCTTCTAATTCACCCAACGTTCCCATCTCCATCTCCACTCATTCATTCACTCCTTTATTCATTCATTCATTCATTCATTCATTCATTCATTCATTCATTCATTCATTCAATTTTAAGCCTTTCGTTCACTCTTTCATTCAATATATGCATGCATTCAGTCAGTCAGTCAGTCACTTGTTATTTTTCTTTTTTTTTTCGTTCCGTCATTGACCATCTTTATTTGTTCTATTGTTCATTTGTTTACCAGTATCCGTTTACTCGTTGTCACACTGAGTCAGTCATTGGTTGGTTGATTGATTGATTGATTGATTGATTGACTAATTGACTGATTGATTGATTGATTGATTGATTGATTGATTGATTGAATGATTCATTCATTTGTTTGTTCGTTTGTTGACTCACTCAATGGTTCGTTCGTTCCTTCGTACATTCGCGTATTTGTCTTTCCTTCATTTCTTCATTTCTTCATTTCTTCATTCATCAGCAACAAATATGCGACTTGGACTAAAACACTTAAGACTTATCACACAAATCCTTAACAGTGATAATACCCTCTTTATCAACAAATCCAACAAAGAGAAACCAAAAAGATCTCAGTTTCAATATTTTGACTAAAAGCCTGGAGAGATGCGGAAATGCTAACAAGACTTTTGCTCCTGGCAGGTGCGTGGTCAAGCCATAGCAGCAGTGAGCATTATTTCCTCAGCTGAGACCTTCTTGGTCCCTCCTCGTGTCGTGGAGAGGCGCCTTCTGGAGCTCTGTTTGCAGGGGGCTGTGCAGGACATTAAGGTATCGGGACAGACAGGGGAGGCTGAGACGCAGGATGCGCTTATGGTCATGCGCCTAGTGGAGGACTTCATATTTACTCCAGGTAGTACATCACTAGAATACTATAGTTATGCTATCGAGCCTCCATACAACGGCCACCCTTGAACAGAATAAAATGTCCATTGTAGATAGTTGGTCGTTATAGGCAGGTGTTTAGTGAAAATATTTCAGTGAATTGATCAGAAGACGGGTCAACAAAACATGGCCGTTGTGGGAGAGTGGCCGGTAGTAAAGGTTTACACTGCATGACAGTCCCTAGTTTTGATAATATGTTTGTGAAAATAAATCCATATGAATTGTGATGCAAGAATCAAAGAGAATGTGATCATCGCAGTTATTCAGCAACTGAAGGAGGTGCAATAAGGCCTCGACGGGATTCATACCCATGACCTTTGCGATTATTTCTATTTTTGTGTTCATTGTGTACACACTCTCCATAAAATCTTGAATCTGGATATTACACGTTGAATGTACAGGGTGGCGAGCAGATAATGACAAAGAAATTTACCAAAGTTCTTTGAGAATCAAGATTGATCAAAGTGTGTAACGCACGTGCAATGCTATTGTGTTCGTTAATTTCATTGCTGTGTGTGGTGTATATAACTTACGGGATTGGGGGTGTGGGTGGGAGGGGGGGTCTTTATCTCCATCAGGAGTTCAGGAGTAGGAGTGCTAGACTTTTTGTCTTCTGTTAAGACTTGTATGTGTTTTCTTTTTTGTTTAGCTGGGATTGCAGGAGCGGGAAATGACGATGAATCAGAAACTTGGAGTGTAAAAGTAAGAGGATTTGTTAATTAACAAAGCTTATTACTTGTGACACTTTTAGGGAATTCAGAGTTCAAGAAGTAATATGTCGTGTTTCATCAGGATTTCCAAATACCGTGAAGTGGGTTTAAAAAACGAGGCGCAGCCGAGTGTTGTTTAACCGACTTCGAGGTGTTAGATACCGGATGAAACAGTCTTTCGAGTGTTATTGAAGGGGCATTGTCACGCAGATTTTGCTGTGTTTTGGTCAAAATAAAGTAAATTTATGACAAAGTACCTTTGCTCAAACATAAAATTGCTCAATTTAGAACACCAAGAAGATAATATCAAGTGATTTCTTCAAGGAAGAACAAACCATAACAAGTTTTTCTGCGATTTTTCTACTAATCTCGGGAAGAACTTGAAAAAATTGGCCAATTTTTTTTTTTTGCAATCCATTTCCATCCTGGCCATCCGCAGCCAAAGATAACGAATACTAGTTTCTCTGCACTGGTAGAGTATTTGTTAACAAAACTGCTCTATTATTTGCAGGGTTCTATTGAAACAAATATGTTTTTTGGCTTTTCAAAGTGATACTAAAAATAGGCGACAGTGTCCCTTTTGAATGACGAGAACACAAGGGAAATCACAACCGTGAAGGAGGTTTGGATACCCGGTCTTAATTAGCATAGATTTTGGCGATTTTATTCCTTCATTTTTTCCGCATTTGATGATCAGTTTGAGAAGCTATATCAAACACTCGAAAGAGTGTTTCATCAGGCATCCAAACGCTTCCAAGTGGGTTAAAAAAACTCGGCTGTGCCTCGTTTTTCAACCCACTTCTCGGTGTTTGGATACCTGATAAAATATTCTTCTTCGTGTTTGATATATTGCATTCTCTTCTTTCACAGCTTGTTGAGAATGTTGTGCTTCTCCTTGAAGTTCTTAATGTCTGGGATGAGAATGAGGAAAACTTAGAATGGGAAGAAATGGCTCAAGTTGGAGTGCGGATTCTCCTGGCCTTTATTTCACGCCCGGAAACAGAATACTGCGCTACAGCATCTTCCAAGCTTAGCAAACTGTTGAAAGCCCGAAAGATTTCGTCACAAGGAGAGCTGTGCTATATTCTAGGATGCTTACATCAAGCACTTGTTGCATCAAGAATGAAAGGTACACATTTTTGCAACCTCGTTCCCAGGGTCTCTCTTCTGGAGACGATGTTAAAGTCTTAATTTTAAAACCCACACCAACGCGGCTGTTTTATCAAGTTTGGACTTTGGAGGATACCTCTTAGAGAAAATAAGCCATTTCCGATGGCATTAATAGTGAGGTCTGGTACACAATCGTTCATATGAAAATGGATTTGTTTGCTTGTGACTGAAAACTCATTTTCATCTGAAAGGCTTTGCCTAAGCCTCGCTTTGAAAAAGAGGCTAATTCTACAAGCAGTTACTAAATGCGCTGGTGAGGGTGGCCTTAAGCTGCTAGAAGAGTATTACGGTGAAAGTAAGGTAAGG
Source organism: Cladopsammia gracilis (assembly GCA_022457155.1). Classification (NCBI taxonomy): domain Eukaryota; kingdom Metazoa; phylum Cnidaria; class Anthozoa; order Scleractinia; family Dendrophylliidae; genus Cladopsammia; species Cladopsammia gracilis. Next base: position 805,160 of record JAJGOT010000007.1, read on the forward strand.
TAAGGTAAGGTCACACCAGCCTCGTCCTTGGGGTCCCTGTTCTTCCCGTTCCCTGAAGAAAAGAGACGGTGGGGACGAGGTCATGGTCATACATGCGTACACAAACCACAGGTTGCCCACAGGTTAACAGCCCACGCAGCCGGAACAAATTCTGTTTTCTGCGGTATGAAGCAACTAGGAATGTCACTACCCCTCCCGCCAGATAAAATACTAGCCCTATCGCTTTATATGAGCACGGAGTTCGCGAAAGATCCTGCGTACGACGCTAAGACTGTGACGTCATGAGTTCGCGCTAAATATGGAGTTATCAAGGACGGAAAGCCCTGTTAGTAGGCTGGCACTGGGATACACGTGGCCTTCACGTGACTCGGATGACCACGTAGAAATGACGGCCCCGTCTCCGATGGGGACGTAAAAGAACCGCTCAAGGCGTAACATAACCCTGGCTGTGACCGCCATCAGTGCTATTCATTGTTCATGGGTGGGGTGGGGGAAATGAGATCAACAATGGACCGAAAGCGGCTGCCTGAGGCGCCTTCATAAGCTGACATCGGATCTCATTCTCATAAACGCCTTGAGACGCAAGTGATATGGGTGCTATATACGTCATTCATTCATTCATACAACTTTTCAGTGCGATAATCAACTTTCTCAAAACCAGTTTTCACTCGCAAAGCGTAATAAACGGGTTATCGCCAGGTGGTGTGCGCACTAAGATCGCAATGCATTATTTTTGCGAATTTCCAACATGGCGGAAAAGTCTGCTGGCGAAGGCGATTTTTCGAGGTAAGTCACTCATAATTTTTGCCGTCTTTCTTGGCCCTATCCTTCCCTACTTTCTGCCTTTTTTGTCTTGAGGTATCCATAAATAAGTTTATGATTTTCATTTTTCAATAACTGAATTCTTTAGTCATAAATTTCGGCAATTGCCAGACAAGGTAAATTTCGCTGCTTCTCGCCCAATTTAGTATGTCATAGTTATTGTTCCATCGCGCCTTTCGAGGACCGGTGCTTACCATAATAAATCAAAATTTTAAAAGTTAAGACATTTTCTCGTATAGAAAACATGATGCACCAGTATGCACCACTGGTTTTACGCTGTTTGGACAAAATGAAATCATGCATATTTTTGCTTTTGTTGCGTGAATAGGATAACGTCGCCTTCACATACTTGAATTTGTTAATCGTCAACTCAAAGGATTTACCTTTTTTATGAAACGTATAGTGCCCCAATCGTTTCTTTTTAATTAAAAGTTAATTTTGCTTCTTACTAGGGCTCGGAGAACACTCTTCACGATTTCACGCGATGCAAAATTTATTCACAAAACATGGATATTCAAGATGTAGCAACAAATTCGCTGCAAATACCATAAGCAATGTAGGGAGACCAGGAAGAAGAACAGGCCTTCATGACAAGATAACCCCTGTAAAAATCCCAAAAATCATAAATGTACATGTACATTCTACTTGCTGGTGTCACTACAGTTCACATAGCCATAGTGCTGTGAATTTTTATTCAACTTCCACAGACATCTCATGTTGAAGGTGATCAGGTTCTCAATTCCCATAATCCATGTGCATGATTGTACACTGATATTTTGAGGGGATTTTATAATATGCTGATCACTGTTCCAATCAAATCAATAAACAATCCTTTATTTCGACACATAATATTTATGTCAAGCAATAATTTTAATTTTTACTATAACATCAAATAGATACATTAATCATGTTAACTTACATGTATATAGCTGCTACACATTACCCAGGGGTTTCAATAGAAGCTGGCTACCGGTGGTGTACCGCCGCCTACTTTGCATCTCACCTCTGGTTACTGAAACTGTAACTGTCTTTCATTTCACTCAATTTCATGCTCAGAATGCTGGAAATTGTATTTCCGAGCCTCTAGATTTCGAAATTTTCTGAGGGGCATGCCCCCAGATCCCCCTGGTGGGACGGGGCCTTATGGCCCCTTACCTGTCACAGCCGCCTATTATACCTTGGCCAGTCACTTACTTTAATTCTTATTGAAACCCCTGATTACTTGGTAATTTCTAGCAGAATTTTTTTTCCTAATAAAATATTTTTATGTGATAGCCTGAAGTATATTTAATATAAAAGAAATATTTAACCACTCTCAAGAGATGCACCAGCACCAGAGATGCATGTAACCAGGTGGTGCATTAGGATTCTTTGAGGGGATGTCTTCATGATCATTATTTGAAACAATCTCTTTTGCCCACTTTATTCTGATACCCCGAATATTCTTCAAATAATCGCATCCAGCCACAATGCACATGGTCTGAAAACTTCTTAATTCTATCTGGAGGTGATTCAGAACCTTTGATAACTCTAACATATCTGCCCCACCATTACGATCCAGCTTGAAAAGAACCTAGCAAAAGAAAACACAGCACAGTCTGAGGGACTTATATGCATAGAATACAGTCTAAATATGTAAAAACCCCAATGTCAATAGTAAGACTTCATGTTAGCTCAAAAACACTATAAATACATTTATTTTTTTGTCGTGTTATTAAAGCTAGTTTTTGTTTTCCACATTAACAGCAAAATTTAGAACTCCTAGTAAACAAGAAGTAATGGACGGACCATTATTTTTTGACAGGGGGTTGGAAAATTTTGAAATGCATGTAAATTGTTTGCAGAGGCTATAAACACTGAAATAAATTGTATGCAAGCAAAAAATAAAGAAAAAATTGTTTGCTGAAAGTATGGCAGTTGGATGGGGACACAAACAAATTGTTTGCAGAAAGTGCCGCATATAAAAAAATGGTTGCATGTGAAAATTTCCAACCCCCCTTCCCGTCAACAAAATAATGGTCCATCCCTAACAAAGAAACATGATCAGCAACAAAAAAGACAAAAGTTAGCTTTGTAAAAACAAAAACTAAGTGTGATACCTTTGAGCAACCATAAGCTAGCAAGTCAGAATCTTCAGATATAGCAAAATCTGCAAATTCCTTGTCAAGCAGATGAGCAATTTGGGGATCAGCCTCGTAGGGTGCAACAACATATTCAATACCTCTTTCTCGACAAACCTAGACAAGAATGGAATTATATGCTAATAAAGCTCACAAATTTTATACATCTGAAAGCTGAGGTCAATAATAACCCTTTAAGCCCGTAAGAGTGCCCTTTGGCACATGATGTCAACTTGGCCAGTATTTGGTAGATTTGTATGAATTTTTGTCACCAAAATTGTCTTGTAATGATCTTCCCATTAAAAGCATAAAATTGTGCCCCCTCCTATTTATGATGTAGTTGATCACCCCCATAACTTTTGTATTTTTTATCTGAGTGCATGCAGTCTTGGGACATGTGCCACATTAATCAATGCACTGAGAGCTGCAAAATAATAAAAATATTTTGTTTTAAACTCATTTCTATTTAAATGCTGATATGATTTAGGAAATACTCTGATGAATAGCAGAGTTTGGGCAGAGTTTGTATTTATCAATTTGGAAAAGGAAAAATATGCTTTAAAAGGGATACACTATACATTCAAACGATGTGATTACCTTGATCAAGCCCATAACTTCAGCAAATGCCACTGTAGCCGATTATGCCCTGACCTTTCTCGCCTCTGATGTTTTTCCCTGTTCCTCAAGGGCCTCGGCTTTTCCTGCTTGTTCCTTTCTGACTCTTCAAAGGAAAATGCAGAAGTTAAGCTAATATTAAACACCGATATATGACAAATATATCACAAATTTCTTGAATGGCAGACAATCTTCTTAAAACTAACGACAGAAAAACGAAATTGCCCTAGCGATCGGGTAAAGGAAGAAAAAAAGCAAAAAAGGAAGACACATGATTCTTATTTATTATTTAATATAAAGATAAACTTTAATGATACGAACCTTTTCCTACGGTCGTTTTCAGCATGTTTTGATGATGAAAACAGGAGTTATTTTGAACTCATTCAGAAGGTCGATAAACTTAGTTACAACTTCCAAGTACCTAAAGAAGAAACATTTCAATGTTTCGGACATCTATTTTAAAAGTATCGCTACGACTGGCAAAATATCTACTAACCTTCTGAATGTCCCATACAACCAGCGCTTTGTGCAACCAGCATGAGGCATCGACAGCCGCTGTTTGTCCCGAAAAATCGCGAAGAGAAACTCGCGAGGTACATTGTTTTAAAAAAGGCAACAATGTGTTAATTCCCAATAGTAAAATTAACCGAACAGAAGACAAAATCGGGAAGATCTACGTTTTTTTTTCTGACCTTCGAGCGCGTTCACTAGAAGTCTCACCAACGAGCTGGATGTGAGATGTTTACATGTTAGCGCCCGTTTGGGTACTGGCTCGAATTACAATTCTACCCAACAGACATCGCGGTCTTAGCACGCACACCACCTGGGTTATCGCAGACGGTGGCATACAACAATTTTTCTATTTTTGTTTTTTAGCGGAGTGCCGTAATTACACGTTCATCGTTCCAGTTGTCCGTCTGTTGCTTCTCAAGTACCATGAGACTCTACCGCTGACCATTTACTTGCCAACGTTTTCTGCCGCTGACCGCAACCAACAGCAGGCTCAGGAGGATTTTCTCGAGTTGATAGAAAGTGAAGAATTTAAGGCGATGATGAAACAGCAGATATATCCTGGAATGAAACAGTACGAAAATGCCTTGTAAGTTGATGTATTGCCGCTTAAAGTTATGAGAACTGTCACAATGTACCGACACTAATGATGCTTCCCACCTTTTCTTTATATATTGTTCTTTTGCCCCAGGTCATCAGAATTGCTTGCGGAGGAGGCTGTGTCGCCAACTGTAAAAAAAATACTAATTAATAAAACTAGTGAATTATTAGTTTAGTTACCGGAAAAATTTAGGGAAGCCGAACAATTCCCTGGGGTAAATCTGTGATACTCCTGTTACTTCAGGCTACAAAAAGCTAAGCTAAGCTAAGATGAGCTTCCTGCTTGTTCAGTCAAACACAGAACAAACCCCTGGGGTAAACCTACGCTGGGCTACAATTAGCTGCAAAATTGTTGAGACACTCACAAAAAACACTCACTTTTATAAAAAATGATGCCTCGAAAAACAAAAGAACAATATATTTCCCTCACAACCCCCCCTCCCCCTCCCCCGTTCAATGTTGTTAGCCAAAGTTTTGGACATGGCGCCGGTCACAAAACAACATTGATAATGGGGGAGGGGGAAAGGAAAGGTAGCAATGGTGTACTTCTTCCAAAAAAGCACTTGTGGATGAAAGTGTCTCAACTACTTTTGCAGCTAATTGTAGCATACTTCTTGTTACTTCACGCTACAAAAACCGAAGTTAAGCTCTGATGAGCCTCCTGTCGATCTTGTTCAGTCACTTGAATTGAACACGGAACAAACCCGTGGGGTAAACCTAAGCCGGGCCATCATGCTATAAAAACCTAAGCTGAGCTAAGCTCTGATGAGCCTCCTGGCTTGTTTATTCCCTTGAATTGAACACGATACAAATACCTGGGGTAAACCTGTACCGGGCCATCGTGCTACAAAAACCAAAGCTGAGCTAAGCTCCGGCTTGTTCAACCACTTGAATTGAACGCGATCTTTGTCTTAGTGAACATTTGTTTTAATATACCTTTCCAGCTCCAAGTCGTCATTAGCCTCTGGTCGGTTCCTAATGGACTGCCTGTCTGGTCTGACAGAAAGCTTAAAAAACAAAGATACAGCGCAGGAAGAAAGCCGTGAAAAGTTCGACGAACAGATCACTCGGCCATTCAAACAGCTTCAAGACTCACAGCGAGAACACATGAAGAGTTTACCCGTGCAAGAAGACCATCATAAAAATAACATAAGCCGCCAGTGGAAAAAGCTGAAAAGATCGCTCATGTCAGAAAGATCACCTTGGGGAAGCAGGTGTGCTGTTAATGTGGTTAATGTTGTTGTTGTTGTTAAAAAGCAGCTTTCAATCTAGTGTCGAAAAACCAAAGCCAAAATAATTACTATGGCCAATCACTTCAGGTGCAAACAATCCAATGAACCAGTCAGATCACAAAGTAGATACATGTAGCCGGCGCCAAGCGCTTGAAAAACGCGTGCATGGAAATCGCGATTGGTTTTTGTTTTGCTTCTGATTGGTTGAGAAAATGGCGCGAAATCACAAAGTCTACCAATGCAAAACCAAAACATTCAATTGAAAACCGCTCTAATAGTCCAGTTTCGAATTCGCTATGACCGCTGAATTCAAACACCAATGACACATTGATACAGGGTTAGACTCGACCTGATGTAAAATATTCACAAATTCAAGCGAGAATATGACCTGTTCAGAGCTCTGTCTATTGTTTAATTTTAAAATTTCACGCACCTTCTGCCGGTATTTTACTATTTTACTATTTTACATCATATTTAATATTTTACATCAGGTCGAGTCTAACCCTGTATCAATGTGTCATTGGTGTTTGAATTCAGCGGTCATAGCGAATTCGAAACTGGACTATTGCATGCCATAATCACTTTACTAAAGAAACAAAAAACGCGCCGGGTGCATTGTTGAGTTATATAAGCACGCGGGGATTTTTAAGAACACGAGAGAAGTGCAGAGCGGCGAGTGCTTCTCGCACTTTTCGAGTGTTCTTAAAAATACCGAAGTGTTCATATATAACTGAACAATGCACGAGGAACAAGTTTTTTTATTTCTCTGATAAAATAAAAACGGTTATAATGAACCTCACGTCACGCGCGTGCTTTATCGAGTTATAATGAAAAGTGTATTAACATTCGCTCCAGTTTTTTTAACACATTAGAATCTGTCAGTATTAGGTACGTTGTTTATGAGATACATTATCTAAATTGGGCTCCAATGTCGGCTTTGAAAAGCTGTCAACCTACAGCGGGTTTCTTTTGCCAGAGATTTTCCACTGCAATTGGTATCTTAAACCAGTTTTGTTTTACTTGCTTGACAGGTTACCAAAGGAATCGCACTGGAAACTCTCATCCACGGAGAACTTTCAACGCATGCGCCTCAAGCTAACACAAAACTATTCATTCACGCTTCACACTGATGCCAGCCACGCGCGCGACAACATAACAGACGAGGTTGACGCGCGCGTGGCCTCCGTGCCTGTGCGTGTCGCGAAGGAAGCGGTGGTACAAAATGTTGACGAGGACATCCTCGAGGTTGATGACGCTGGAAGCCCGGGGGGGACTGCGACCAAAGAGAGAAAACGCGCAATTTCGGAAACAGAAAGAACCCTTTTAGGTAACTGAGGTGTTGGAAACTTTTTTAAGGTGGCTCGATCAGATTTTTAAGTGGCAACTCCTTCCCAGTTTGAACACGCAATACAACGATGTAACAAACAAACCAGGAAATCGATTTGTTGAAATCGAAGTAACCATTGCAACACGGTGATGTCATTGCCGTTTTTACATATCGCCGATTTTCTTGAAATCTACTCTATCAGATTTTTCCTCTCATATAAGTTATTTAAAATCAGTGCACCTAAAAATAATTATATTAAATATTCTGATCGAGCCACCTTAAGAACGTTTTCAGTGGTTAATCAGCCATTCATAGATACCCAAGGTAACCTTATTTCAGTTCAGATACCGAACTGCGTCATTGGGCAGTGACGTTAAGCATTTCTCCTACATCTTTTCACAGTAAAAATGGCAGGGACGTTAAAGAACCCAGACACTGTTCAAAAAGAGTAGGACACGTACGCCATTGTATTCCTCGTTGTTGTGGTGTGGGATTGTTGTCAATTTGGACAAAAGTCGTGTTTCTTTATTTCTACGCACAGCGACCAGTTCACTGTGACAAACTTTAACCCTTTAAGCCCTAATATCAAAATTTAAATTCTCATTTCCAGTCCTATACATTTCCTATAGGAGTAGTGGGGAGAAATTGTTTTGATATCAAGAGAATTCATCTTGTGTGATTATGTCCTTAATGCTCATAACCTTTATGAATGATAAGGCATTGATATTACAAGAAATTTGATGCTTATCACTCTTAGGGCTTAATGGGTTAAACTAAACTGAAGCAATACACCACCCTAGAATATTGATAAATATTTAACAACTATTCACCGAAGTGGAGGTGGCTAGTGGTGGCCACCGACCCTGAGGTGAATGGTTGTTTTAGTACATAGTAAAACAGTTAGATAATATAGCCCGAAAATGATGATTTTTAACTCATTTATTCCTGTGAACGATTACAATTTTCGCGCGCAAATTGCTTGGAGGTGAATAGCACTTGCTATCCCGAGTTTCAGTAGCCAATCAGAGCACGTCAACAACGCTATCCACTGTTTTAGTATAAACTAATGCATAGTATATATTCTTTTATGATTATTTTACTTTAGGTGAAAATTGCGAGCTCATTACACTCATGGACATAGTGCCAGGGAAGTTTGAGATCACCACTACGCATGTGTACTTTTATGCGGACGATACCGCTGGTCGGGATTTCCAGTGGCCGCTTACTGAGCTGAGAGAAGTTCATTTGAGACGACACAATCTAAGAAGAAGTGCATTGGAATTCTTTTTGATTGACCAAACAAACTACTTTTTGAACTTCAATAAGGAGGTATTTAAGATAACTTTAGTGTTACCGAAGTAATTGATGTTGCATCTTAGTTTAGTGTAGCAATAATGTTTTACTGCTTTGAAACATAATTTTCACACACACAGTAATTTTAGAGAGTAACTAATAATAATAATAATAATAATAATAATAATAATAATAATAATTTTTTTTAAAACATTGACAATACTTTATTAACAAATTTCTTAAAAATCGATAATAATAATAATAATAATAATAATAATAATAATAAAAGTGTTGGTAATGTGAAGAAGAGATAATTCCGTTAGCCCCTCATTTGTTATGACCCGCCTAATAGAAGAAATTACATAATGTTAAACAAAGATAATAATAATAATAATAATAATAATAATAATAACAACTTTATTCACAATTTAAAAATATCTTAATTACAAAAGATAAAAATAGAAATAATTGATAATAATAATAATAATAATTTTTTTTTTTTTACATTTCATCTCATCTATTATAATAACAACTTTATTTACAATTTAAAAAATATCTTAATTACAAAAAATAAAAATAGAAATAATTGAAATAATTTAGCTTGCGGGAGTGGAGTAGTGCAAAAGACTGCTTCGTTGGGAACTGCAAGGATACTGAGAAAAGTGTTGGAAATGTGAAGAAGAGATAATTCCGTTAGCCCTTGGTCATTTGTTATGACCCGCCTAATAGAAGAAATTACGGCAATGACAACAGCCAGAACATAATGTTAAACAAAGATAATAATAATAATAATAATAATAATAATAATAATAACTAGTTGGAGCACAGGTCACGCCTAGGCGCCCTGTGTTCCTTTTAACTGTATAGCATACAGATAGTTTTTACTGCTTATAATAATAATAATCATCATAATTTTAATCTTAATAATAATAATAATAAAAATAATAATAATGGTCTTTATTGTTTCAAAAGATAAAAACATTTCCCCGCACCTCACTACTGACAACCGTTCAGGCACGTCAAATATGCTGATCCGCCAATCTATAGAAATTTATTTTTCTATTCACCCTGCAACCTGCTTGACACCTTGCTTTTGCTGTTAAGCGCGTTCATTCAGTGCAGTTTTGTCCAGCCGGCTATGGTTGCTTTTTATTTCGAAAATATAATAGTCCGTCCGACTGGAAGCCTGTCCGCAGGCTAAAATTTTTACTGTTTCCCTTATGCGCGGTAAGAGGATTGTTGTACAGTTTATACGAACCCATATTTGCATTAGTTCTGATTTTTAATCCAACTCTAAAATGCCATGCCCTCTAATAAGGTATAAGGTGAATTCCATCTAAACCGGACACCCTTGGGACCTACAAAGACGTCCGCTTTATAGAGAGTTTATTTACAGATAAACAAGTGAAATTCGGCCAGAACCAGACAATAATTGATGTCCGTATTAAAGAGGTGTCTACCTCACAGGGGTGTCCGTCTTAAGAGAGTTTACTGTAAAGACATAGTAACTAGGCTTTTTACATGACCATCTTAGGCCCCGTCCACACGTATCCGGATATTTTTGAATCCGCAACTTTTTTGTTGCGGATTGGCCTTCCGTCCACACGTATCCGGCGAATTCGGGCAAATACGATTCGAATACGCTACGTGTGGACGCGAATATTTTCTAATCCGTAACAAAAAAGTTGCGGATTCAAAAATATCCGGATACGTGTGGACGGGGCCTTAAAAACCACTTTCTTCTTTAGACACGCAACAAAGTGTACAAAAAGATCATGTCACTCCGTCCACGCAATTTGTACTACATCGGCGCCAGGTCTCCCGCAAACCTACTTAGGTCCTCAGGGCTCACAGATAAGTGGGTCCACAGAGAGATATCCAACTTTGAGTACCTTATGCAACTGAACACCATCTCTGGGAGAACCTACAACGACCTCAGTCAGTATCCAGTGTTCCCCTGGGTCCTTGTGGACTATACCTCAGAAGTGCTACGTCTGGATGACGCTACTGTGTATAGAGACCTCTCCAAACCTGTGGGAGCGCTGAATCCAGACAGGATAGAGGCAATAAGAGAGAGGTACACTCAGCACTCAGTTGATAAAATGACTGCACAGGTGCGCGTGGGCACGTGCGCAAGTGAAAGACATGTTACCTGTTACCTATCTTATTCTTGCCTAGCCATTTCGCACCCAAAGTCAATAATGGAGACATGTAGTGTAGTTCCAACTTTGAACGAAATCCTATGGTGTGACCATTCAAATGAAACCTCTTCAGCAGTACTTTTGCATTGTACCATTTGTTTTTCAATATTTTACATAATAAAATGTGGTATTTGTCTTCAATTTTGATTTTGGGCACCTTTGGGAGTTTAAAGAGCTAGTGTCACACAAGGCCTCGAAGGAAAAAACATGACGTACCGTTTTGTTGAAATTTCCTCAGATACGACACTTTCGTGGATCCCAGTGGATTGATCGCCAAATTCCATTATGGTTCTCATTACTCCAGCTCAGCTGGTGTTCTTCATTACATGTTACGCGTGGAACCTTTTACCACGCTTCACGTTAAACTGCAGAGTGGACGATTCGACTGCGCCGACAGACAATTCCAGAATATCCCCTCCTCGTGGGACTCAATCTACTCAAAGGGCGGCGATGTCAAGGAACTCATTCCAGAGTTTTTCTACTTCCCAGATTTCTTAGTCAACTCAAACAGGTAAAAATAATACTACTATATAACACTACGTAGTTTCGAAGTTCAAAGCAATTTTCCGAAGGTTTTTGGACGCTGTCCGAAGGTTGTACGAACATTTCCGATCATTTTCCGAAGATTTTCGAAAATTCTCCTAAGGTTGTACGAACGTTTCCGATCATTTTCCGAAGATGTCCGAAGATTTGGTAATAAGCTCCTGTTATAGACCAACACCTTTTAACTCGTTTGACATTTAATAAGGGTAGTCGTGGTAGGTAACGTGAAGGTAGTGAAGATAAATTGGCTTCTGATAAAACGATAACTTCACATGACTTTTCCGAGGTTGGAGAAATCCTAATATGACCGTACGGCCCCGCTGACACAATCCTTCAGAAAATAGAATCGCAAGGTGACGTGAGCCGGTCCGGAAAAAGCCGTCCGGCCCCGCTCGAGTTCAAGCGACCTCGCATTGCACGACTTTTCTTGTACTTTCCAGTCATTTTATAAAATACTTATTGACTGAGTTAGGTCGGGCCAGACGGGAAAATATTTGGCTCGAGGTCATGGCGCGTACGCCATGACCTCGAGCCAAATATTTTCCCGTCTGGCCCGACCTAACTCAGTCAGTAAGTGCATAATATTTATCCTTTATCTGTCTCTTGTTTTATCTGCGGTAAGTATCAATTTGTGATCCATGTGACTATGTTTAGCTTAAAATGCTCGGCAGTTTTCAAGATTTGCATCCTTTCATTTCTGTTGTAGATTTGACCTCGGTCATCTCCAGCGAGGGGAACCAGTTGATGATGTCATACTCCCACCCTGGGCGGCCTCGCCTGAAGATTTCGTTGACAAGCACAGACAGGCGTTGGAATCTGATTATGTGTCCGCACATCTGCACGAGTGGATTGACCTGATATTCGGCTACAAACAGAAAGGACCTGCTGCTGCCGAGGCCTTGAATGTGTTTTACTATTGTACTTACGAAGGTAAGGATGCAATCTCGTACTCAGGCCCTTCTCCGTTTTCAAAATGGCGGACCGGGCGAAACCGCTGGACAAAGCTGCTAAAATATTCCAATGATGGAATGGCTTCGTTTCGTTTGAACAACGGTTTCAGGTTGACAGAAAACAAACATGGCTGCCAATCACTAAACAAACATGGCTGTCAATCACTAAACAAACATGGCTGCCAATCACTAAACAAACATTGCTGCCAACCACTAAACAAACATGGCTGCCAATCACTAAACAAACATGCCTTCCAATCACTAAACAAACATGGCTGCCAATCGCTAAACAAGCATGGCTGCCAATTACTAAACAAGCATGGCTGCCAATCACTAAACAAACATGGCTGCCAATCACTAAACAAGCATGGCTGCCAATCACTAAACAAGCATGCCTGCCAATCACTAAACAAACATGCCTGCCAATCACTTAACAACCATGCCTGCCAATCACCAAACAAACATGCCTGCCAATCGCTAACAAGAACCTTTGAAAACGGCATTTCGTCATGTGTCACGTGACAAACTACTTCACGATTCTTAGAGTATTTTTTGCGGAAGACCTTAGATAACAACGGCCTGGACCACCTCGGACGCCTTATTGAGACTTACATAACAGAGTAACTGGTTAGATTTCAGTTGAATTCCAAGCGCGGGAAAACATGCAACCGTAGCCAAGAGCGGGAAAAATACAACCGGAGTTAAAAAAAAAACATTCAACCGGTTCCAAGCGCGAGAAAACATGATATTTGTCACTCTTGTGAGTGACAGAGTTAATGGAGTGAGTGGATCAAACAACCCACTTTCAGCTCGAATTTCCGACTACACAGCGCCTACACAAAATTCTTTTCATTGCGCCGTTAATATTCAATATTTGTTCTCTCTTAGGAGCTGTTGATCTCGATGCTATCACGGACCCAGTTGAGCGGGAAGCTAATGAGGGAATGATCAATAACTTTGGTCAAACTCCAACACAGCTCCTCACACAGCCTCATCCACCGCGCATGTCTGCAGAGGAAGCCGTAAGGTTTAAGGCCGGAAAGAACGCGGGCACAAGTAAAACAATGGCAAATGTGTTTGAGAACCTCGATAAGTTGAAAGCGTACTTTGTTTCTGTAAGTTGTGATGAAGTGATGTAAAATTGCAGTGTACTGTTTTCCTGATCCGAAAAGGCTAACATCAGACAACAATCACTACGCGAAAAACGCAAAAAAGAACATAGAAAAAGGTTTATGCATTGAAAGTGCGACAAAAATTGCACTAAATTGCACTAACCTCCCTTATCCATTTTGTTTGCAGGTCTCTGATGCTACTGACCCGCTGGTATTTGCTGCAGTGTCTAAAGTTCACACCAGAACACTTATCCATTCAGGCATGCCTGAACATATGATCACCATCAGCCACAGTGGAACTCTGGGATTACATGACTGGCTGCCTTACTCCAAGAACAGGGCGAAACCTTTCACGTTTGAAGTTGACCCTGCTTTGTCATCGCCCAGGTAAGGGAGGTTATTATCAGAGAGGTTAAGCATATTCATATCGTACCTTATTGTATTATGTCGTATCGTAGCGTAGCGTATTATATCATATATCATGTCATATCATATATCATATCTGAGTATCATATCTGGTCTTAGGGCGCTTACCATTTGTCAGAACTGGCCGGCCAGACCGGTCCGTTTGTAACTAGAATGCATCTTTTTGAAGACTTGTTCCTACAAGTCCATGGCATAATATTTACGAATTGAGCGGTCCCGCCGACAAGTTCTGACAAATGGTAAGCGCCCTTAGTATAAATCTACTAGCGTTCTTTCGCGAATATTGTTCTCTCATTGGCTACGCCACTCACTATCTATCTGTTGTAGAAAGTGAGTAGAATGAGTAGCCTAATGTCGACCGCTTCTTCGCGTTTTCGAAGTGTCTGAAGAGTATTTGTTGTTAAGTTTTGAACGTCTAGAAGTGAGATAATATATCGAATCATTTTGTTTCTCTTAACTTCCCTCGGGGAGAAAAAACCCTGAGAGCATAAGTAGCTGTTGTTATTGTTGTTGTTGTTGTTGTGGAAGTTTGTCTTGTGAAAACAAGAGGCCTATTGACGCCAATCCCAGGTTAACCTAAACCTACTTTGAACAAATAACGACCTTCTCTTTGCTTGCACTGTAGATTACGTCGTTGTATCGCGGGCCCAATTATACCTGACTTGCAAGTGTCATCCCGCCTATTTACCATTACCCATGATGCCAAGCTGATTATTACCGCTGGCCACTGGGACAACAGTTTCAGAGTTTTCACTTCAAAGGGTAAACAAGTCAGCAGGATTGTGGCCCATACAGGTACAAAGAGCAGTTTTCAATTCAGTGTCGTAAAACCAAAACCAAAGTAATTACTCTGACCAATCACAGCAGTCGTAAACAATTCAATGAACCAATCAGAGCTCGAAGCAATTACATGTTGGCGGCGCCAAGCGCGGGAAAACGCGTGCGAGCAAGACACGATTAGTTTTGGTTTTACTTCTGATTGGTCGAGAAAGTGGCGCGAGATTTTTTAGCCAATCACAAAGCGTAGCAATGCAAAACCAAAGCAATTGTGTAATTCACTTTTGACACTCAATTGAAAACTGCTCTATTATACATTGAATTAAACAGATCACGTGGTACAGAGTCGGTGGACGGGTAGAGATATCTTCTCTTCGATTTGATTTACTAAAATTTGAACTTTGTGTTTGTTCATAGACGTGATTACCTGTCTGTCACTAGATGATGGCGGTCATCATCTGATCACCGGATCACGTGACAGCACGTGCCGACTGTGGGGAATCGCTCACCAAGGCGGCGTAGCTCAGGAGCTAATACGCACGCCTCTACAAACCTTATATGGTCATGACAAACCAATCACGTGCGTTGCTATGAGTTGGGAGCTCGATATGGCGGTCAGCGGTTCTCAGGTGGGTTTTCGTAGGTACTTCATGTATCATGAACGGTTTCGGACCATTTTTTATACACGAAATGCTCCTAAAAGATCATAGAGGGAAGATACCTTCGGTTGTATCTAAGTGTGGAAATCTGACGAAAAAATATATATGATCTAATTGGTTATAACACGTGGCAAGATTGATTATTAAACATTAGAAGTTTGACAGCCCGTTACGCTAACTTTTACGCTCAAAGCGGTGAGTTATTTGTTCCTTCAGATGTCTTTCCACCCGGAAAGACGTCTGCAATTTACCAAACGTTTTGAAAGTTTACTAAAATAGTTCTAAGCGTTTAAAAACTGTGAGCTGCAGAATTGTCTGCGCCATTTCCCAACATAAGTTTGATCAGGCGCAAAGAGTTTTGATCAGTATTCAACGAAAAAAAGCTCATCATTTTGAGAAAAATTAAAAGATAGTAACGTCAACTAATTTTTCTATACATCCTTGCCCATATTTCCATTTAATACTAAATAAAATTCGACTAAATGAAACGAAGAATGCCTCGGACGTTTGACCGCGGTGGAACCCCAACCACACTGCTGTTTGTTTATTTTAACTCGTGAATACAAGAAGCTTTGAACGAGTTACTGCAATGGAACAACATTTCACTCGATCGGTTGATCAGCTGTTAACATTGAGCCCGCGATATATGATGGTCACCTGCATTACCCATGGGGACGACGTTGGAGGGAGGGGAGGGTGGGGAGTTAGACGCAGGTAGTGGTTGTCGGTGGAGCAAAACGCCTAGGAAAGGGGAGGGTCGATGAACATCGAGTCCGCGATATGTAATGGTCACCTGTCTTACCCATGGGGATGGCGTAGGAGGGAGGGGAGGGTGGGGAGTTGGACGCAGGGGGGTGGGGGTCGGTGGAGCAAAGCGCCTAGGAAAGGGGAGGGTCCGAACGTTTCGTATTCAGGAGTTGGCTCATAGAAGCCTTTCATTCAATATCACTTTCACTGAACAACAACAACAACAACAACTGAATGAAAACACAAGAGTTATCGCAGGAATTCTAAAAATGAAATTTGCCCTCTTTGGAGTAAGTTAAATGGCTCTTATTTTTTTATTCAACAGGATGGCACTTGTATCATCTACACGGCGCGAAAAGGAGATTATGTCGTTACCCTAAGACCCATGGGAATGGAACTCTGCAAACAGCCAAATCCTTGTCACGTGACAAGCCTGGCTTTATCCGAATATGGTAACATCGTGGTATTCTGCAAGCAAGAAACAAATCGAGCACTGTGTAGATATTCAATCAATGGAAAACTTCTGTCTAAGGACGTCAAATTAAAAGAAGACATCACAGACGTGTTTATTTGTGGTGAATTTGTAGTTACTGGAGGTTCTGTTGGGAGACTTGAAATCAGAGCATTACACAGGTTTGACGTCCTTTCTCGTTTTTGTTCACAAACGTTCACACGCGAAATGCGAGTTTGCCAACACTAAAACGTTGTTGAAAATGGTACTAACTTTTGTCTTCAGGCCACAAGAAGAACTTGCCTTTTTGCTAGAAGCACTTATATATTAGGTTCCCTACGCTTATATATTGGGCACCCTGCGCTTATATTAGGTCCCCTGCGCTTATATATTGGGTACCCTGCGCTTATATATTAGGTCCCCTGCGCTTATATATTGGGTACCCTGCACTTAAAAATTAGGACCCCTGCGCTTATATATTTGGTTCCGTGCGCTTATATGTTGGATACCCTGAGCTTATATATTGGGTATGCTGCGCTTATGGTATGGGCTGTCTGGCTGTGCTTATATATTGAGCTTCCTGCGTTTACTGTCATTTCTCTCAGAGTATAGCTTTGGATAAGGATTACCAACAGTATGCCAACTTGTTGCCAACTGTTTTTGAAACGTTCACACAATCAGGAACGTGTAGTCTGCGCTTAGATGTTCCCTATGCCCTTCCTCCTTTTCTACTGAAGAAGGAAATAGGAGACTTCTTCATCCAGGCTAACCTTTTTGTGTTTGCCATGTTGTCCGTGTGAAGGTGCCTTCAATGTATCTCATATAATTTTTTTTCTTAATTACAGTTTCCAAGTTGTCAAGAAAATGAATCTGCTAGTCCCCGTTCTCTCCGTCTCACTGGCGAGAGATAGTACGCATTTTTTTGTTTGTCTTCAGGACGGAAAGCTTATTATTATTGCTGTAGAAAGCTCGAATATCACGTGATTTTTTAAGGACTTCAACGTGAATCACACGTGACGTTCGCGTGATTTGCCGTTCTCCACAATGGCAATGTAAAAGTGGAATTACTGCTGGTATTTTCTATAAAATATTCAACTTTGAATTAACCTTTCAATTACAAGAGCGTTCAAGCTTAAACCAGGAGAAGTAGTGAAAATCCTTTTTGCCAAAATTTAAAAAATAAACACTAGAAAAGGAAAGTGCTGCTCAATAGATATCATTTGAATGGTCGCACTTTAGGATTTCATCTATAGATTCATAGATTTTGAACTGCACAGCTCAACTGTAAATGAACAAACAGCACCTCAGAAAAGTACTACTGTTCAGTGGCTTTTAATTAAAAGGTCACACTTGAGGATTTTATCCACATACTTAATAGTTACAACCACCTTTCACAGCATATAAACAGCACCACAGTTGAGCACTACTGCTCAATAGCTTTCATTTGAATGGTCACACTTTAGGATTTCATCCACAGATTCAAAAGTTAGAACCAACTTGTACAGCATAATAAACAGCACTTCAGAAAACTACTGCTCAGTATTTTCAATTGAATGGTCACACGATAAGATTTCATCCACAGATTCAAAAGTTAGAACCAATTTGTACAGTGTAATAAACAGTACTACAGGAAAGTCCTGCTCAGCAGGTACAACTAGTTGCAAAATTGTTGAGACACTCTTTCAAAAAAGTGATTTAAAAAAAATGCACCCTGAAGAACAAAAGAGACGATAAATTAATAATTTATCGTCCCTCCCCCTTCAATGATAAGAGGGAAAGCTGAAAAAAACAACATTACACACTTTTTGAATCCCCTAAATTGGCCCTAAAATGGTCGAGTCGTTTTTAACGTCTTTTTGCAACTAGTTGTAACATAAGATTAAGACAGATGAGTAGAAACGTATAGTCAGTTAGGTAGTTTATTTCATTGAAAGCATAACGTAGAGTTAGATAGGCTTTTATATTATTTGAATTGGGAATTGCAATTAATTCCAAAACAAATGTAAATAATAAAACTTGAAAAGTCGCAGTTAACTTAAAGGGGCAGTATCACGAGGTTCCACGCGCGGCACTGTTCACTATTCTTGCACCGGAATTTTGGACATATCACTGTTAAAAGTGATTTTTTCTTTCTTCCGGCTATCAAAATAGATTTTGTGATTCAACAAATACCTCCACTTCTCGATGGCCTTTTTGAATTTGCCGAAGCAAACTTAAAAACGTCGACCCAACGTTTTCAAGTTTCGCCCTCATGATACTGCCCCTTTAAGTAAAATTCCTAGTAATTTGATTTACAGAGAAGTAAATCAGCACGTTTCCAAGCTAATGGGGCAAACAAAAAATACAATTTGTCACCCCATTGAACATGGAAATTAAACTCAGTCGAGGCAATGACAAGGATTGTTATATGAATTAGTTTTCAGTTACACTGCTCCGTGCTACGTAACAAGTTTTTTGTGTCAACCCCGGGAACCGGGGAGACACTAAGCCATAACCTGATTTCACTATATACTTCATTTAAGATGAGTTTCGAGGTTGACGTTTTTTCTGTGATAGGTTTATACTTACGCATTCTGCTGCATGAAATGCATCATGGATGTTAATACAATTATTTGGTCACGTATCCTTCACGTCGTGAACGAATATTAATTTGTCACGCGATTCTTTTAGTTCAAACTGAAAAAAGATCCAAAGAATACATCACGCTTGAGAATTGCCCAGATTAAACCAAACAAATAGACATGCATAACCTTCTGGTAAACACGTGTATGTGTCGCGGACCTATTTTCGTACACGTAGGTTTTTTTTTTTTTGGGACATCTTTTGAAAACTTTTCAATTGATTCGTTTTCAAATGGCCATTGCATGTACAGAGTTTTAAATTGACGGAAAGCCAACACTGAACTTGAAAACTTCACCTTTCACAATGTTTTGCATTTAGATTGCCTGATAAAAGATGGTAAAGGCAGTTTCTTTATATTTGAAACTCTTTCAGAATACTGTAACAATTAACAAATAGCCCGGTCCACACTAGTCCACTTTCTTTTTAAAATGCATTTTTAAAGGAGTTTTGTGATGGGGATTTTGAGCCTCAAATTTAATCTAAGTACCTTTGTTAGACACGAATAGACTACGAGCAGTCCCTCTTTCCCAGCTTAGTCCGTTGAGCGAGACGAGCGCGCGGTGAAAGAGATGTCTATTCCCGCGCGCTCGTCTCGCCTCCAGTTTTCGCGCGGCTATTTTCCGCTCGCTGATGTTTTTTCATTTCTCGCTCGACGGACTAAGCTTGGAAAGAAGGACTTTTCGTAGTTTAAAGACACGAAATACACTGAGTTTCAGCGAGTTTCCCAAGGCAATGAAAAAATTGATCCACTATTTTTAAGTTGCAATCCATTGCCAACCTGGCCATCCGCATACTTTACTATAGAGTAGTTTTATTAGGTGACATATCCTCGTCCAAACTAAAGGGGAAGAGGCCACCAATTCGTACTAAAACATCTCCACTTGCGCGTGTCAACAAGCTGAGGTAATACGCTTCGAAATTAATAGAAAATCAATTTCAAAACACCCTTGGTGTTTATATGTATGTACGCAAACTTATTCTTCCGACCACTGTTTAATGTGTACTTGTAGTTAATCAGTTTCACCTCTTAAATGGTTTGAGAATAAATGTGTATATATTTGTTTTTTACTTTGTGTGTTGTCTTCCCTGGACTGTCTTCTTGATATTTACTTGTATCCATTGTAGAAATATAACTAGAAGTAATGAACCATTAGGAAAATGCGTTCACACAAAACATAGTATGTGAAAACATTCGGGGAGATGCCAAAGTAGATACCAGTTCCCGCCCGGTTTGCCCCTGAAAAGAACAAAAGAGAAGAGGAGGAGGAGGAGGGGGGGGGGGAGGGGATGGGCTAAAGTGGCGTCAAAACAGCGAAACAAAGGAAAGCTGAATTCAATCCGACTACTACACTGGACACCCATCACAAGGTCAGGATTGCGCGAAAGCAACAATATACAAAAATTACGGCTAAGCAGAAAGTGCACAGCAGATTACTAAACCAGTTTATACCGTCACCGACAAACACTGGTTCCAAGCTCTTGTTTCAATGTTCGTCCATAAATATCGCAGTGAAAAGGAGATTTTCTGGGCAATTGTTAACGCATTCGAAAGGGTAAAAGCGTCACGGGGATTTGGTGTCATTTCATAAACCAAGTAACGTGTTTGTATCAACAGAAACCAAAACATAATAGTCCAGTGGTGCAATAAAACTATCGATGAATGTATCCATACTCGTACCCAGACGTCGCTTATTTATTTTATTCGCAAAGTAATATGGGAAGGAAAATTGACGCGCGCAAAAGCGCTTGGGAAGGAGGGATAAAAAGTGACGCGCGCGTTTTTCTTCCGTCCTTCCCTTGATGCACCACGAACTCACTAAATCCTTCCGATCAATCACATGCAGCGCGAATACAGAAAGCGACTGGGTACGAGTCTGGAATGTATCTATAATCTATTGCCATAGACGGATTGGATCTGAAGGAATTGTAATTTGAAAAAAAAATTAGCCTAATATTTTTAAGATCCCACATTTTCGTCACCAAAACAGGCTAAACGAGACCACGATTTGCTCCTCTTTCAAGAATTGGTTGATTTCGTTCTCTTGTTGTTTAAGTATTATTTTGTAAATAAGTTTAAGGTGGCTCCAAGTAGTTGTTTTGGGTCACATTTTCGTTTTTGAATGCGCTTATACATAAACTTACTTTAGCTCAATGAATCTAAATTTGATACCAGTTGTTCGGCTTACATAAGGGTTTTGGACGATGCTTTTTTTATGCTAATCAGCAACATGGCAACGGTAAACAAACATGGCGAAAAAAACAGTTTCCCCATTTACGCGAACGACAAAAGAAAAATATGTGTATTCCTAGTTCTAGAAGCGAGTTAAACGAAAATGGGCTGACATGTATATATATTCCTCGTTCTAAAACCGTGTTGCTTGAAAGATAAATGGAATGGATGTATATTCCTCGTTTTAATAGCGTATTGGGCGAAAGGTAAATGGAGGACAAGTATTTTCCTCGTTCTAACAGCGTGTTGCGCGAAAGGTAAATGGAGTACATGTATATTCCTCGTTCTGAAACCGTGTTGCGCGAAAAGTGAATGGGGTACATGTATATTCCATGTTCTAAAAGCGTGTTGCGCGAAAGGCAGATGGAATACAAGTAATTCCTCGTTCTAAAAGCGTGTTGCGCGAAAGGTAGCTGGAGTATATGTATATTCCTGAATTTCTCTTATTCTGAAGAGAAAAGTATTGAACTCACTTTTTTTCCTGTAACTTTATTGTGACTGTCAGTAATTAATTAAAAGTCTATGATTGCTTTCTTTAAGAAACAAAACAAAATAGCCGAATTAATTAATCGGCAATAAAAAGATCGAGCTTTTCAGTCAACTACAGTTTAAAAAGAGTATAAAATTCTCATTGAAAAGCTCGCTTTCTTTATTGCCGAGGAGTTAGTCAGAGCTATTTACAGGGAGTAATAATTTAAGTCTGAGGAAACTTTCTGTGGTAATTTAATGATAATTTGTGAGACCTATGGAATGTTTTGACCGCTTATATTTCAAACATGAAAAAACACGTGTTTAAAATGTTTCAGCGATTTATTCAAAATCGAACATTTTTTCCCATTTAGTGTGCTAGACCAGCGCATTTATTCGCTTTTCGCCATGTTTGTTTACCGTTGCTATGGAAATGCCGATTAGCATAAAAAGAGCATCGCTCAAAACTTTCAGCCAAGCCTAATATCTGGTATTAAATTCAGATTCATTGAGCTAAAGTAAGATTTTGTATAAGCGCATTGAAAAAGGGAAGTGTAACCTAAAAAATCTACTTGGAGCCACCTTAAATACAGCTAAAAGGTTTTGACGGGAAATTGTTTCCAAGAACAATTGCTTCCACTTAGAA
Organism: Cladopsammia gracilis; assembly: GCA_022457155.1. NCBI lineage: Eukaryota > Metazoa > Cnidaria > Anthozoa > Scleractinia > Dendrophylliidae > Cladopsammia > Cladopsammia gracilis. The sequence continues at coordinate 827,511 of JAJGOT010000007.1, forward strand.
CTGTAAAAAATGTTTTAAAAAATAAATTCTTATTTGAATTGCAAATGCATAGATTAATTAACAATTCATTATTCATTTTTTCTTCGCACCTTGACCACAAGGAAAGCGAAGGAGGCTGACATGTTGACAGATAATTCTAGATTGCAAACCAAACTTTAATAACTTTAATGTTGTTTGAGGCGAGGAACAAAGTCATCTGCTCCAGCATGCAGACCACAACATTTTCTGAAGCGAAGATTTATTTTGTCAACACGCGTACGTCGATGAAGGACGATAACTTTAAAACTTCTTGTATAACTACGTACTTTAGGTAAGAAAAATATTCTTACTTGCTTTCTAGCGCTCGAAACGTCAGCTTTTGAATTTTTTCATGGTGGCTAATTTAAAAATATCGACCTTTTTGATATTCAAAACGTGATGGCATTGATTAATATATATTTGGTTTTTTTTTTACTATGCAGGATACAAGGAAACTATATAAATGCCAGAATCAAGCAGGGAAGAAAGAAAGACAACGAACTTAAACAAAGAAAGAGGTAGAGAAACTAGTTTTACTTTAAGCGCAGCTCAAACATTATCTTTTTTTTTTATCGCCGCCAAGTTCGAACTTAATTTTCTTAGTTCAGTGGATATACAGAGCAACACAGAAATGACAAACTTCGCTGCGCGGTTTAACGAACAAATTCCAGACCCAATGATAAATATAAAATGATAGCACAAAGAGAATGAAATCTCGAAATCGAATAACTGCATTGTTTTATCCATTCTCAGTGTTATAACATTTGACCGTCTTGCAATGTCAACCCCTAGTATGTCGTCAGAAAAGACGTTGAAATCGAGGCGAATTAGCAAAAAGTTGTTTCACGGTTTTCATCAAGAGTAAGTAGTAGATAATACTTATTATCATATGACCCGTACGGCCCTGCGAACCTTTTCTTTGCAAAACCATTGATGAAAGTCCCGTATGAGGGCCGTACGCATTTGCGCGAGCGGGGCCGGAAAAAGCCGTACGGCCCTACTACAAAAGCGGACGGCCTCGCGCGTTAAGATTTCAAGTAATTTTGTCTCCAAATTGGTCAAATGACAAAATACTTATTGACCAAGTTAGGTCGGGCCGGATGGGAAAATATTTGGCTCTAGGTCATGGCGCACGGACCTCGCTGCGCTCGGTCCGTACGCCATGACCTTGAGCCAAATATTTTCCCATCCGGCCCTCCCACTTAGTCAATAAGTACATATTTTTTCCAAGTGGAAATATCAGGCCATTTGCTGCTCTTAAGCATACCTATGGCTGTGAAAAACGTCCAAAGAATGCGTTGTGCTTGAGACTTGCCTAGAATAAACCAAAGAAATAAACATGCATGACCTTACACATGTACGCGTTGCGGACCTATTTTTCTTATGTTTTCCTCCCCCAAACAATACCAAAGGTAAAAGGTCGAATAAGGAATTCATTTATGGACCAATTTATTCATGAAAATCGTACTCCGTGTTACGTTTTCATTCAAAATTATAAGTCATTCTGCCTATTTAACATGTCAATTTTCAGTGAAGACTGGATTTTATGTTCATGTTTTAAAACAACTTCTCAGTAAAAGCCGTTAGAGTATGCAACTCAACGTGGTTTGTCAGTTTCCAGTAAAGGCTTTTGAACCGTAAGGGTTTCTTTTTCTTTTTTCAGTAAGGGATATCTCAGTAAATGTCATGGGCCGTTTTGTGTGTCTTAGGAAAAATTTCTCAGCCATTTTGTCCGATTTATGAGCAGTTTTCAATTGAGTGTCCTAAAACCAAAACCAAAGTAATTACTCTGACCAATCACAGCAGTCGTAAACAATCCAATGAACCAATCAGAGCTCCAAGCAATTACATGTCGGCGACGCCAAGCGCGGGAAATCACGTGCGAGCAAGTCACGATTGGTTTTGGTTTTACTTCTGATTGGTCAAGAAAGTGGCGTGAGATTTTTTAGCCAATCACAAAGCGTAGCAATGCAAAACCAAAGCAATTGTGTAATTATTTTCGACACTCAGTTGAAAACTGCTCTAACTGACAAATGAACTACATTTCCAAAAATCAATCGACTCGTACCGAACCCCTTACCAAAAACTTGACAAAGAAAAATTAATGCCTAACAGAACAGTGACTTGACAATGATACACACAATTTAAAACAAAATGGCCTAAATCGTTCACTGAGAAATTCTTTTGTTATCTTCATTAATTTTGCACCGAGAAAATGACCTATGCGTTTTACTGAAAAACAACTACAAAATTTTCATTTTGTTCGCCTCTGGGAACGAGGTTGCACAACCCGAAGATCAGAGGGCGTTTCGACGGATCGAGTGTCGACCGTGTCCCCGTGTTTGTTCATAAATGGCGGCCGATTTATTATTCTTTTGTATTTATTTTAATTAGCCTCGCTAGCCTCATTTTAGAGTATAAGTTCTTTTGAATTTTGCACATGCTAACGAGGCTAGTGAGGCTAATTAAAATAAATACAAAAGAATAATAAATCGCCGCCATTTATGAATAAGGTGTATAGGACAACCCGTTATACGACCTCTCATTAATACGGCAACCCGTTAATTTATACAACCCGTTAATTCGACCACCTCGTTAATAAGACAACCCGTTAATACGAACCCCCAAACCCCCCGTTAATGCAACCCCCTCGTTAATACTACCATTTTACAGTCGCTGAGAGTAAAGGAAGGAATAAATTTGTGGTATACAAACTTTTAAATATTGCGAAAAAATAAAAGCTATAACCTCTGGCTAATACATAATTGGGGGGGGGGGGGTGGGTGGGTGTAGAATTTCACGGGTCTAACAGTCGCTTTTTAGAGCGGTTTTCCACTGCTCAGAGTCTAGATTTTTTCATTTTTTCAGGAAATTGGCGAAAAAAGACAGCAAGATTCGCCACCCCTAATATTCTACCAAGCAGACTTTGGTGTTACTCTTACTTTTGATATCAAAACAAGAGCGACGGATAACAGGTGGATTGTCATAATAAGCAAATGTTTGTCAGTCAAGATTTCCTATGCATTTATGACAACTTTATTAAACAAATCGCTTCCCATCACTGGCAAATAATCTCAAATTTGCGCCAAACAAAAAAAATCGAAAAAGAGGGAAGAAAACTGCAAGCTTTTTACGCAAATAAATACCTCGTATGAAAATAAAGCGTTGCCATGATGAAGTTGTTGAAAGTATGAACACTGTTTTAAAATTACCAGAATCTATTTAGCACACTTAAGAGGGTCTTTCATTTGTGTATGATTGTATCACCTCCGTCGTATAAACTAGAAATACACAGGCGTATATTATAAATTTTACCACAGTATACAATGTAAATTTTAAAAAGGATTGAAATGGCCACGAGCTAAAATGCAAAAAAGGCTAAATTTAAACATCAGGTGATGTCGAAAATGGCCATCGTGATGAATCAGTTGGAGTTAGTCTTCAGGAGCTCAGGTTTATTTAGTTCTCAAAAATCCTAGTGATTTCTTTAACTTTTTCAAATTTTGGCATTTTTGTGATAAGATCTTTGTGCAGTTTCTTCAGTTTCTAAGCAATAATTGAAACCGACCTACGCAAAAAAATATTTAAATTTCCTTTAATTAAATATTTAATGGTATTTTAAAACCAATTTTGGAACCTTTGTTAGCAATTCTGTCTATCCTTACCGAAAAACGTCTTTATCATTTTATCAAAATTTAAATACTAAATTTTGAGTATAAAAAATCAGCTTAGAGAACTAAGATGGGTTATTTCCACAGTGGCGTATTTTTTACTTGCGTACGGAGGTAAATATGCGTGGCTTTACGTGCGTAAATAAAATAAGACATATGTGATCGGCTTGCGTAACTTAAAAAATTGAGCGTGGTTCAACTAACGTGAGCTGTAACGCGACAGTGGAAATCAACCCTATACGCGAGAGTGGAAATCCGCCTTTACAAAGTTCATTTCGTTTTAATTTATTTTCGTGAAAGCTGCAGCCTTTAAGATGACGAATAAATAAATTGGCTTAAAGCCACTACAATTGCAGGTGATCGTAAGTTCCTAAGCAGGTGGATTTATTGTGGTAATAAGTTAACGTTTGTGCACTGTCGTGCCACTAATGGAATTTTAAACAAATAACGCCCATTATTGTCTGATGTTAACCACAGCTCTTAATTGAGTCTAAAGAGTTTAAACAAATTCGATAACGTTGCATTCAACTCAAACGTTTTGAACTATTGTAGCTCTCTAAATCTTTTTTCAGTTGATAAATACTTTTGGCAAGTTAAAATTGCAAACCACAAAAGAAGCGAAATAATGTTTTAATTCAATGCGGACAACAATGCCAGAATATTGATTGATGTACGCAGTATTTGGTGCGATGCATTGACTACAGACATTCATTAAACGTTTTAAACTAGAAAAATTTTAAAAAATGTTTAAAATATAGGCGATTAATATAAATTGAGCTGAACGCTTCACAAGACAAAACACTCGCAGAATTTCCCATTAAATTTACACGGCGTTTTGCCAAGTGTATAATAAATAATAAATAATAATAATCACTTTATTTAAGTGTCAAGGTATTTAGCGCGCGAGCACTAATTGGGGACACTAAATTAAGAAACAAATATTCAAATAGAACATAACATTTTAAAAATCCCAACTGGCAGGAGGCAAACCAGTTGGCTATTTTACAAGCGTGGTCGAGGAGTTGAACTCGGGTCTGCCGTGAAACAACTCCAGCAAGTGGTCAGAGCGGGACTTGAACCCGGGACCTCCGGATTACAAGTCCGACGCCCTAACCACTCGACCACGCTGCCTCCCATAATTTTTCACATTTAACTGGCTAACAAACCATGCAGCGTTGATATGGTTCAATGATACATAATTAACGCTACAGCCTTTTAGCTACCCAATAAATAGTCTGGCTATAGGCACATTTAAAATTGCCGTGAGTATAATGCGCTAAAAAAGTGGATTAAAGACAATATGTTTATGTTTGTATACGATTTCCATGGCAATTAAGCACTGAAATATGATCCATAAAAGATCTAATGTAGGAGTCCCGATCTTGTGTTCCGTCTAAAGTGTTGAATTTATTTAAGTTGATGACAACTTTGGTCATTGCACATCCACCAGCAGTTTTATCTTGGTTTTTAGTTCAAGAATGTGCCAAAGAATAACCACTGAAAGGCCGTTAGTTTAGTAAAGCACACACTGCCATTGGAGTATTTGTTTAAAAAAATGACTGTATGTTAACTGTCATTGGCTAGACTCCTGATACAAATTAATTTTTAAAATAAAAACATTTTAAAATTGTCCTTCAACTGATAGTTTTTGGGAGTTCGGTTATTGCTTATTACAGGACAAAACACTCTCCCGCAGAGCTTGTTGAATTCACTCCTTTCGCCAAATCTCCCTATTCGGCCATGTTTTCTCCCTTCATCTGCTGGTTTGTGTTTTTTGTGATGTCTTCAGTGATACCTGAAGCAGCTTATGCGCAAATGAAAGGTACGTTTATATAAAACCTGTTCAGTATCGCGTTCAACCGGCCATTTACAAGGAGACACCGCTAACACAACATGGATATTTTTTGTTTTCCACCGTTCTTTACTTACTAAGATAAAAACGATGCCACGTTTTAAAAAAGTAAACATCGTATCTTTAACACAAATTGTTTGTTTATACCAATTGCAATATAAAAGACTACACTCTTAACTTTGAAGTCCCGAATTGACTTTTCTTTTAGAATGTTTATGCTAAAGAGAAGGATTGTGTAGTGTTAGTGAGAACGCTCGCCTCCCTTCAAATCTTGGACTCCAGCGGTGACCGAGTGTGTATTTCCTGGTTCCTCAGTCGTCTTTGAAACTCAAGTAAAAAATACACATTTCTTCAGGTTTGATCCGAATCAGTAGAGGAATCGAATAAAACACCTGCCGGTTACGTAGCTTTCCCCTCTAAATATCATAAATTCATTTTTTTTAACTTTTCATTTTTATCTATAGTTTTCAATAAACAGGATTTTCATTTTACGTAAATATTACCCGATAGAGTTTTGTTAGTTACATTTCAACAGGCAAGTTAAGATCGAGCCTCATATTTTTTGTCGAATTTTTAATGTTGACATTTTGTATCACCCAGATCTTCGTCAAGATGTTTTCGTAAAAGACGAAGCTCGTTATCTGAATGTGTCTAGAATTGGAACATTCACAGCAGTGTACGACCACTTTGACTGCACATTTGAATGCCTCAGCAATCCTTCATGTCTTTCTTTGAACCTGGCTGCCTCTAAAGGAGCCGATGGAAAGCTTTGGTGCGAGCTGTTATCTTCGGATAAGTACAGAAACCACGAAGAGTACAAAGAAAACAATACTTCGCATCACTTTTCCATCAAGGTGCTACTAAAACTTTTTTAAAACTTTTTTTAATGTAAAATGTAATAATCTCCCTCAACCAAAAAATACACCCAGCAAATCATTTTTGGTGGAATGTCTGCTCAAAAGATATTAAAGTAAGCGCCCATAGATCATTATACCGAATTTAAAACAAAAGTGTTGCAAAATGTTACTTTGTTAACGGAGAAGATAACGTTTGGAAAGGTAACAAAATCTTGAAAATTTGCAAGGGGATAAACAATTTTCCCCTTTTTAAAATTTTCTGCCGCTGAAATATATAAGTAAGGAATCCAATAAGATCAAACCGATGTGTTATCTTTTACATATTCACCTTAAAACGCCCTAATATGATTTATGGGAAACAGAAATCCACATTCCAGTCTTTGTTAACTACCCTAAAACATGAATTAATTGAAGAGTTTCCGTCAATTTGACCAACTGAGTTCCATTTTCCTCACTTTTCTTCTCTTTTCTCTACACGAAAGTCGTAAGCCTGGACAAAATTGTTTTAACAATTTTTTGGCTTCCGGCGTACGGCTTTGTTACTGTGTTACTGAATTGACAACTTCCATTTCTATTTAAGACTCAATGTATGTCTTCCCCGTGCCATAACGGCGGGAGCTGCATGCCGAACTACAAATATCACACGTTTGACTGCAGTTGCGGAAAAGGTTTTATCGGAAAATACTGCGAGAGATTGAAAGGTAATTAGCCTTTTATATTATTTTTTATAAAATAATACAAAATCATACAGAATCGTGGAATTGATAATTGACGGAAATTTCAGCGAAAATTTAATTGCGTGCCGAACTACAAATATCACACGTTTGAGTGCCGTCGTAGAGAATTAGTCTTAAAACAGTGGAAAATCATATAGAAAATTAAGTGGAATTGATAATCAGCGGAAATTTCAGCAAAAATTTAATTAAGTAGTGGAATAGAAAATGAAGAAAAGTAAATTAAAAACGCATTCTTTAAAACGGAGAAACTTGAGACAAAACTAAAAGGTGTCAGTTAAAAATTTACAATTTTTACGATTTTCGCTTTGGTCTTGAAGATTTACAAATTTTGCGATTTTTATTATTTTTCGCTACAATACAGGATGATTTAAAAAGGTTACTTTTTTCACCATTTTTCGTTATAGCTGCGGATTTTACAAACTTTACAAAACTTGCGAAAAATCGCTAGCTCAACGATTTTTCGGCAGTGTGTTGCAATATTTACAAATTTTTGCGCTCTTTTGTGATGCTAATAAACACACAACCCAAGATTGCCAGCTTGCCAGCTCGCAGACTTCACAAAATTTTCGACTAAAAATTGCGAAAAATTGCAAGCTCAACGATTTTTCGGCAGTGGCCGTGTTTTCACGAGCGATTTTTCAAGTCGCTGAGCGAGTGACAGTCGGAAATCTCGTGAAAACAGTTGCTTGTCCAACTCGCTTAAAGTTAAGCGAGTCGGCGAACTACAATAGAATTCTCATTAAATTTAAAGGCTGGGCCCTTTCTCGATATATCAACAACAATGGCTTAGCAGTCTATGAATATTCCATAAAACGATTCAACACAAAAGAAAAAATTAACGTAACAATGGATAAAAAGAACGAGGTATTGTTGTATTTCATTGCGTTGTTGATATATCGAGAAGCTACCAAAGGCTGGTTCTCATATAATCGTCCCGGTCGTCCCGGTCGTCCGAGTCGTTTCAAAAAGTGCACAGACGACCGGGACGATTATATGAGAACACGTCTGAGACGACCCGGGACGACCGCAAACGACCCGGACGACTGGGACGATCGCGGTCGCTTGGATAGAACTGTGTTCTATCCGGACGACTGGGACGATCGTGAAAAATCGGGGACGATCATATGAGAACTACTCTCAGGCGACCGGGACGACTGAGGCGATCGAAGCGACCCAAATCTACCCCAGAATGCAGTATTATTGCCCAAAACATGTTGTCGGACACAGTTTACGACTGCGCTATTGACGTTCGAGACGACCGGGACGATCATATGAGAACCCAAATCGCTTGAGTCGTCCGGATCGTCTGAGTCGTTTGCAAAAATGTTTTGAAACGACTCGGACGACCGGGACGACCGGGACGATTATATGAGAACCAGCCTAAAGCCACCAAACCAGGTCGCTTAAGGCTGGTTCTCATATAATCGTCCCGGTCGTCCCGGTCGTCCGAGTCGTTTCAAAATTTTTTTGCAAACGACTCAGACGATCGCGACGACTCAAGCGATTTGGGTTCTCATATGATCGTCCCGGTCGTCTCGAACGTCAATAGCGCAGTCGTAAACTGTGCCCGACAACATGTTTTGGGCAATAATACTGCATTCTGGGGTAGATTTGGGTCGCTTCGATCGCCTCAGCCGTCCCTGTCGCCTGAGAGTAGCTCTCATATGATCGTCCACGATTATTCACGATCGTTCCAGTCGTCCGGATAGAACACAGTTCTATCCAAGCGACCGCGATCGTCCCAGTCGTCCGGGTCGTTTGCGATCGTCCCGGGTCGTCTCAGAAGTGTTCTCATATAATCGTCCCGGTCGTCCGTATACTTTTTGAAACGACTCGGACGACCGGGACGACCGGGACGATTATATGAGAACCAGCCTTAAAGCTTGTCGGCAATTAAACAACAAAGAAGGGCATTGTATTGTCGTTCTTTTGTGTTCTAATTTTCTATTGTTTTAACAAAAGAAAATATATCGCGCATGGTATAAGAAAAATGAATAAAGTTCTGTCCGTGAAAACGCATAAATTTTTTAAGCTGCTTAACGCGGTCAGTAAACAAATTACCTACAGGAATGTTAAGCGAGAAAAACCGCCTCGTGAAAACACAGCCATCGTGTTGTGAAATTTACAAATTTTTGCTCTTCTTTGTGATGCTAATTGACTCACAACCCCAGACCGCCAGCTTGCAGATTTTACAAATTTTGCGATTATTACAAATTTTCGGCAGTGTGTTGCGAAATTTACAAATTATTGCCTGTTGATCGCTACCCAAAGCATAATATGCGCCACAACAGACACGAAAGTGGGTACAGTTAGTACTGCATATACTTATGACTCGTCATCCAAATTATCTCCAAAGCGATTTGCGCGATTTTGTTATTTCCGAGAAATAACATCGGAAATACGCCAATTATAATTTTACTCCAATATTTCTTAAAGAAACACGCGAGTCGAAGCTGGCCACGCAAATCAACGCACGACAAGAAAAAAGGACTCGTACATGCATGTTCCTCGTTCTTCGTGTGTGCCGATAAAAAACACCCGGCGTAATACACCATCTATAATTTGACTCTTCCATCACAGTAGGAACTCGGTAGTCAACGGCCTATCAAAAGGTATTATTTTAGGCGAAGCGCACAAACAACATCCCCAAAGTGAATTGCGTGGGGATGGCGAATTTTACAATTTTTCGTATTTTTCGCGCCACCAAAGCAAAAATTAGTCAATTTAGTCATTTTCGTAGCTGCGTGCAATCCTGGACGTTACTCACTGCGACCGTAATTTGAGTTGTCGTCCATCATTGAAGCTCGGTGAGTCTGGTAACCAATTAGCCTACAACGCGAGGAGTAGTCTCCTAAATTCCTTGAATGATAAACGAGTAGCAAGCGCGTGATGCGATGGAGTAGTCGGTGCGCATTTGCACCCTCTTTACTCGTGGCTCGCTCACTACTCTTTCGCATCACACGTCCTCAGGTCGCGCGCTTACTACCCACGGTCTTTTTTCTTATTTTTGGCAGAATGCAGCGGTCAGGCGCTCGGATTGGAGAATAAAGTCGTGCCAGATTCAGCCATGACAGCATCCTCGACGCAGAGCTATGGCGATGCTTGGCTAGCTCGCCTCAATAATATGCCAAAGGTTCATTCGGGTGCCTGGATAGCGCAATCAAGTCAAGCCGGTGAATGGTTGCAAATTGACCTTGGGGAGAAGACGATAGTGACAAAACTCGCCACACAGGGGAGGACTGGCACGAACCAGTGGGTGACGTCATACAAAATTTTGTTCAGCTTCGACGGCGCAAAATGGGTGGAATACAAAGAAAATGATACTGTGAAGGTAATTGAATTTGGAGGCCGCCATAATGACTTGACTTATATACGCATGTACAAGATACAAATAATATACTAATCAACAATGGATTTTTTTTTTATTACTGCCATATTCTCAGAACAAGGATGGCAGTGACAGTGAAGAAGTAGAATCAAGTTAATTTTAGCTCACGGCTGAGTAGTTCCTAGGAAATCTATCAATAACTTTATCTTTGAATCCAAAAAGAGAAGCAACTAAAAAAAGAGGACATTTTTCAAAATGTTTTATACAATTTGTTTTCAGTTTTGACTTTACTCTTGCCGAAAATGACCTCTTCGAGTATCGAGCTTTCGAACGACTTGGCTGGAACTTAAAATTAAACTGTGGATCTTTTATCAAGAAAATTTATTTCATTTTGCAGGTTTTCGCCGCAAATTCCGACGCGAATACAATTGTGTCACACGAGTTAACCGCGAGGTTCATGGCTAGATACGTTCGCTTTGCTGTGGTGAGCTGGAGTAATGCCATAACCATGCGAGCCGAACTGTACGGCTGTGTTGTGTCAGGACTGGCATAACAAACTGATGTTAACTTGATGGAAATAAAGTCTTAATTTCAATTGTTTTTATAACAAGTGGAAAGATTTTAGTGTACAAAAAAAATTGTTTTCGCTTTTAAATTTCCCACGTGCCATTTTGAATTTTTATGACGTCATATCGTTGTCCAATTGTTGCACAAGCTCCTTCCTCTTTCTTTAGCTACGTCATCATCTGAAGAGAGAGGACCCTGGGAACGAGGTCGATTGTTACAAAATAACGTCGATTCTTAACAATGGGGGCAACCATGTGACGTCATAAAAATTCAAAATGGCGGCACGCAGGCAATTTGAAAGCGAAAATAGGTCAAAACAGGTGATATTCTGACATATCCAATTTTTTACACACTAAAATTTTCTTTCCACTTGTTATTAAAAGAATTGAAATTTAGACTTAATTCCCATCAATTTGTTACTGATAACAGTGGAGGTTCCCGAAGTGTTTTTAGAAGTATAGAATTGAAGGACTAGTTTAATTAGTGTTCATGACTTATGTATCTTAGCTTTTAGATATCAGTTAATTTCCTTTTGAAAGGGACCTTTCCAGCTTTATACGTTAATACCTGTACTTTGTTTGTTTTTATTATTACTATTAGCGCGGTTTTTTAATTGAGTGTCGAAAGTAATTTCGCGATTGCTTTAGTTTGCATTGCTGTGCTTTGTGATTGGCTAAAAAATCTCGCGCCACTTTCTCGACCAATCAGAAGTAAAACCAAAACCAATCGTGACTTGCACGCACGCGTTATCCCGCGCTTGGCGCTGGCGACATGTCTTTGCTTCAAGCTTTGATTGGTTCATTGGATTGTCTGCGTCTGTTGTGATTGGTCAAAATAATTACTTTAGTTTTGGTTTTACGACACTCGATTGAAAACCGCTCTGTTATTGACATATACATCTCTTACATTACAGAAGTTACCTATATTACTTACATGTGACGCTTTTTGGCCACTTCGAAAAATACCATAATACTCTTTAAAGTTCAGATTTGGGTGGAGCATGATGTAAGCCTGATTTTTCCAATTTTGTTTTGTTTTCAGCACGAACTGCACGTGCTATGCTTCAACTTCTTGGCAATTTGCATACGGTGCACATTTGTATACGAACACACAATGCTACGTCCTAGCGTTCCTACATGTACTCTGAATTCCACTGTGCCTTTCTAACAAACGAGACTTGAATAAAGACACCTCGGTGCGGTCAGGCTGAGCCTGCACATAAAAGTTTATTATGGTATTTTTCGAAGTGGCCTATAGCACAGACAAATTCGGCTAACGCATTGTTGTACCCAATTCAAACCTTTTGGGATTAGAGCCCTTTGTTTGTCATATTTCCATGCGTTAGCCGAATTTGTCTATTAGCGAAAGAAAAAAGAAAAAAAAACTTAAGTCGATCTTGATATAAGCACTTACAATGCATAAATGCTTACATTCCTTAAAACAACATAAAGATAGTCAGATTAGACCTTAAACAGCTTTCAGTGTTACTATAAATTGACTTGCAGCTTTGCCTTGTGAGTTGCTAAATGTAGCTTACTAGCAAGGAAAGCTCACAAGACATCCCAAAAATATAATCTTCCTCATTTTAGAAGCAGTATAAATATGGTATTTAGCGATAAATATTTGTTCTTTTGTGAGGCTGATTGAGTCATTGTCCTTATTGTTCCACCACTAGATAAATTTGGTCCAAAAATTATAAAACAATAAGAAGAGGTTATACGGAAATACATGTGTAAAGGTTTACCTTTCAAATATGTAATATATCAAACACGAGGAACAGTGTTTCATCAGATTTCCAAACACCGAGAAGTGGATTGGAAAAACGAGGCGCAGCCGAGTTTTTTTAAACCACTTCAAGGTGTTTGGAAATCTGATGAAACACTGTTTCGAGTGTTTGATATAGCTTCTCAAAGTGATCGTTAAATGCGGAGAAAAAGAAGGAATAAAATCGCCAAAATCTATGCAAATTAAGACACGATTTCCAAACCTCCTTCACGGTAGTGATTTCCTTTGTGTTCTCGTCATGAATTATTAATGAGTTTGAGAAGAATATATGAAAATCATATATGTGAACTGCGGATAAAACGTGAGAAAATTGTGTGATCCTCAGGATACGAACCCATGACCTTGCGATACCGGTGCAATGCTCTATCCACTGAGCTACCAAGCCACATGGATAGATATGTTAGATGGTCAATTGCGAGTTCGTGATAACCCGTTGATCATAGGTTCGAATCCAGTTCAAGCCTGGAATTTTTTCAGGTTGCCTTTTCAACTGCTTAAGTTGATAGCACACTGTGACGATCACAAATCTCACTCAGGTTTGCCTTCCATTACACAGAACGCTGGTGGCAAAGATCATGTTCCTTAAAACTATCTCTAAAGAGAGTACCATTTGTTGATAAGCAATAGCCTAGTATCTTTGGTAACACCAAATGAAATCTTGTTAACTGAATGTATTTCTTGCTCATTTCAATCAGCTTTTTTCAGCCATTTTTCAGCGGTGTGACAGAAAAAGTTCTGTTTAGCAAGGAAATGAGTAGCATGCTTGCAAGAATGTTTATCTAAGGGTAGCCCCGCACTTGTTCAAACGATGTCTGTGATTCGCTAAGAGAACAATAGATTTGTCCCGCTGGGATAGAGATGAGAGATGGGAGCATTTTTCAAGTGATATATCAAATGTATCGTTTGGATAGCTACGATACGAAGAGATTCATTAAAAGGCGCATGTAGCTTACCTCTTATAATTTTAATCAAATTTGGAGCATGGTATAAACGATAATACATTAGATAGTTGATTTTTAGGTTGTACTTGCCACAGAAATCGTTGTAAGATAAGAAGGCGTACACGAATGTTTTTGATTTTTGTTAACACAAGGGCTCGTGCGTAATAAACAGAGGCCATTGATTAGAATAAAACGATTATTCCATAGAATCTTGTTAAGTTCTTGATTTCTTCTTTAGAGTTTAGAAAGAAAAATTGATGTTTTGCCAAGCGTGAAAAAATATCTGGTAGGCTTCCAGTAGTAACAACACCAGCTTTCTCGAAACGAAAGTCGTTTATAATTCTCTTGGAAACGGTTGTAAGCTTCTCTGCTGATGACCATCCCGAAATCTACACTGGATTCCTGAGGTTATTGTCGTGTTTTCGTTGAGTGTCAGCTGATGGAAGGCGCTAAAGGAGAGAATCCTCTTGTATTCAAGGTATTCAAAGAGTTTTTATTTTATTTCTCCTGTTTTTGTTTTTCTGGAGTCTCAGCCGCGTCCCTTTTGGCCAGTGCCACGGATCATGGACTCTGGCCGGTTCCAATTTGAAAGTTGTTCTGCGTAGACTCAAACTCCAATAATCGAAAATGAGCCCTATGCACATACTCAACAAGTTCGTGATCGGTGGTGCTGTCCAAACGGATTGCGAACGTGAAAACAAGAATACTGGAGTCTACAGTAACTAGGCTGTGAGATATTTACCAGTTTTATAGATCTGACCTTTGATGATTCAACCTGTATGATTGTATTGAATAGTTTAACAAGTCCGATTCTTTTCCTCTTTTGAAAACTCGTGCACATTGAAGTATAAAATGTCACATCTGAACATGTAGTTTCGCACTCGCCTTATAAGAGCCCTCATTTTTCTTTTCTTTTTTTTTTTTTTTTTCGCTCAGTGATCAGCTAAACAAAAGATCTATCCAAGAGACTGCGAGCTCTCACTACCAACCTGCGAGCAAGCTCTCTTAGCCTGTACCAGGAGTTAATATTGTGAGCCCGGGAGCAGCTAAATCCGGTGCGCGAACGCTCAGGGAAAACAAGGAGAGACTGGAGAGAGAGGGACTCTCTTTCGCGCCTTCCCCTCCCTCCCACCCTCCGTCAGCACTCGTCGCAATATTTTACCTCTGAGCAACCGCCATTCCTTCGCTCTCCAATATCTGAACGCCTGGAACTTTAACTTTAACTTTAATTAACATAATTGCCTTTAGCAAGCTAATCCGGCAATGGGCGGTCAGAACACGGAAGCTCATGACATTGACAGCGAAGGAAAAAAAAACATCGTAAAGCTCTCCTTGCTTCGACATTTAAAAACCCATGTGCTCTGGAGACAAGAACTAAAAAGGTTATCTGAACCTCACTGGAGTGAGGTGATTGCGACTTATTTTACACGACACATACCGACTTCTCTTGCTGCTGGGTTGTAACTCGGTTCCATTCCCTTTGTGATATGCCAAAGCATTCTATGGATTCCAGTACTCTCTCTCTCTCTCCATTATAATCTCGGCCACCGATCGGGTTGCACCTTTCCAAACGCCTCACATGATTCGCTAAGGAAACAATAGAACAAACAACAGAACAATGGACCCTAAGCCCTGAAAACAATAGAGCTGTGGGTTATCCATGTCCAGTGAAATTGGAGGTTCGGAAGAGGTGCAACCGGGGGTGCAACCCTACCACCACCGATTACGTAAGTTTTCTTGTTAATGACAATGGCTTGGGCATCTTGACGGAACTCTGTCATGTCTTACAATGAATAAAATAAACGGTTGGATAAAGAAAATACACACATCAAGCTAAGTACCTTTTGGACGTACGGTGACTTAAGCCCTTTTAAAACCCAAAACGGGCCAAAACGGAGACGTGAAACCCCACGTATTGACTAACTTATGATAGACGTAAAGAATCTAATCCAATCAACGTTTAATCGACTTCAAGATGTTTGGATATCCTGATGAAACACTCTTTCGAGTGTTTGATACATGGCGATCTTTGCTGACATCATTGAGTACATTTTGCTTCATTAGCATACGAATTTACGTTGAGAAGGCACCGTGCTAAATACGAATTGAGTGAATACCTTCAAAAGTTGAAAGAGCTTGTTAAACTTAGTAATCTGCGCAATTTTTAGCTTTTTTCATGCCATATTTAAGAAAATATCTGCTGTTAAAAACTGCAAAATTGTTGGGTGGCAAAAGCGCCAATGAGCCATACCTTCTTTGTAAAATTTTGAGTTTTTAAAACAGCATTGCACGAAGTGTATCTGGTATATCGGGCTCAAATTTCCAGAGATAGCTAATTGTGCTATGCCCTTTCAATATTCAGTGTTGATTTTTTTGTAGCTAGGTAAGAGAATGAGGCATATATGCTGATAAGGCAAAAATGGTAAACAAAGATTCCCCTATAAAGCGTTTTCACTGACGTCATAGCCGCCATGTTGGTGTTCCCGTACAAAAGAATTTTAATTAACTTCCTTTGTTAGGAACACCAACATGGCTGCCATGGCCTTTGTCATTTGAGTCCCACGGGACTGAGTGAAAACGCTCTATAGCTTCTCATATATTGATTATTAAATACAGAGAAAACGAAGAAATAAAATCGCCAAACTCTAGGCTAGGGAGGGAGCACCTAGTTCAAACATGTTGAGAACTTGTGTTTCTCTTACCAGAGACATACAACAGTCCCTCGTGTTCCACGACAGCAGCTTTGGCCCTTGCTTCCTGTACATGAGTCACGTGGTCCCAGTAAGCTCTGACCAATTTTTGTTTTAATATTCATGCGTTTATATCTCAATGAAAAGGGCGATTTTTTAGGCAATTTGGTAAAGGTGTGCACATCTTAACATTGTGTACAAGTTTCAAGGTTAGAGCAGTTGTAGAAACTGAAAAAATCGGCATACTCTAGACTTGTATGCACACCAGAAGGTAAACAAATTTGTATGTTGGTATCATTTATTTAATACAAAAAGACTTAATAATTAGCAAACATTTTTATACATATCATGTACAAAATACAAAAGTATCTCAATAAATCTTTCACTCACAGCAACTACTACTAATAATTATAATACATTACTAACTCCCCCCCTCCCACCCGCCAGTGAAGTCTTAAGGAGAGTCAAGCATCGTTCAAGGAGAGTTAAGCATGGAGACATTTATGTATCCAAATAAAATCATAGGAACAGGCAAGTCAAAATTCAGTGACTTTTCAAGACTTATTCAACATATGTACTTTAGAGTAATTTTGCCATATCTATATGTACATGAACAAGCTCTTTGAGATTGTAAAAACCATGGTTTTGAGAGGAAAACCACTAAACATGATTGCAGGTATAAAGGGATGCATAGACTGATCACATCCAGGTCAGCAGCCTTCCTTTTCCCTGGACCCTGTTTGAGGGGCCTGGGGGACACCTTCCCCCCCACACCCCCCCCCCCCCCCAAAAAAAAAAAAATTACCTCAGCAAAAAAAAATAAGGTTTCAGTCTCTAAAATTTTCATTCCCCCCTTATTCACCCCCCCCCCCCCCATTCACTCCCTCCTGGTCACCCCCACCCCCCATCCCCCCTTACGATGGACTGTGGATCTGACACTGAAGTGTAACACAGCCTTGTCCCTATAGGGCCTTCTCTGCCTTTAAAATGGTGGCACAGAGTTTTTTGAATTAAAGGTCTTCATTCTGCTTGAAATGGGGATTGTAGATTACAAGAAAACAAATATGGAAACAAACTCTGAAGATAACATTCAATCAACTGTCATGCGACAAAATACTCCATGATTCTTGACAGCCTTTTCCAAGGGTCTCAATGCGCCATCATTTTAGGTGCAGAATAGGCCCTGAGAATGTGGCTAACTGTTCTGTTCTTCTTCAAAACCAATAGCAAATGGACAAGGCAGGAGGCACTAGATAATTTTTACACTCATTTGCCCTCCTATGTGCATCACTCTTAAGTCTCCTTTTCAATCCAAACTTCCATTCTAAGCTCACATCTGTAACCTTGAACTGACTTACACAAATATAGTGAACATTATGCAGGGTATCCACTTAACTTAAATTTCATTTCTCTGTCAGTGGAGGAGGATCATATATAGCCTGTTCCAGGCATTTAGATTGTCGGGAGCAGCAAAAAATGGCGCACAGCGCTATAGGGTAGGTGCGAGGGAAACCCATGTGCCACAAACTTAACACCTGCAACAGGCTAGATCATATAAAAGTGCAGGGGCTATTTTATAATTATACCTTTTAAGGGCTACAAATGTGGGTTTGCTAATGCAGTTTCAAAACTCTGCAGTTCTTAAAGGCGAACCTGCAGTAAAAAAGGGCAAAGCCTCACGCCAAATCTAATGCAAATGAGCAAGAACAATAGATTTTGCTTGCATGAGTTGGACAGTCCAGCAGCCTTTTATATCGCGGGTTTGGCTTTAAGCTTTAAGCTTTTATGATGCCTCTAAGGCTGTAATAAGGTAGAGCTTTTGGACTGTAATTTCTAAATCCTTCGGAAACACATCAACAACTGTCATACAACTAACAACATTGCAAATACAATTTATGAAAATGTCTGAGCAATGTTTTAGTACCCAAACATTTATAAAGCATTTTGGTATCTCTCAGGATTTTCTTTCAAAGTTTCTGACAAGGAACCTGGCTACTTTTATATGGGAAAATCCCTCCTCTTCTCCACCCCACAATCTTTCTTTCCAGTACTAATTATATATTAGTTGCTTTAGATCTCTTGTTCTTGTTTTAAGGCAGTAAACCAGAAAATTAATACACTTCCACAAAACTGTGGACTGTTAAATGCAGTCTATCTGAAGACAAAATCCTAGCTATATCATCTACGAGTCCGTGGATCGCGACTGCTGTTTATAACGTTACGTGCAGGAAGTTCAACATTGTGAGTTCCATTATTGCTATGTGATGAGCCTAAAACAAACCCGGCACTATTCCCATTGCTATTGCCAATGCCATTGTTGCCGCGCAATTTTAACCTTGGGTCACGTGAAGTATCCACTTTGGCAGGTAAATTCCCTTGGGAAGCTGCCATGTCCGGTCTGTTGTAAGGGTGGAATCTATGAGACCCAGAGTTGGCAAGATGATGATTGTTTGGAGGGGTCATTGCTGGCAAGTGTTCTACATTATGATTTTGATTCCGTGGCAATGACGTGGTTGATGGTGTTGTGGGTGTATTGGGTGAGTTTCTTCCTTGTTCGCCTTGCTGAAGATTCTGAAAAAGATGGTAAAATCATAAAATTAATGCTTTTTTTTTCAGAAAATATCCATACCCCTACCATGGAAAGTTATTTAGACCCTTCCCTTTGCAAATTCTAAGGGGAGGGGTGTCAGTAAAGCCAAAATGTTTTAAGAAGAGTTAAAGCTTAATTAGAATTTCCAGAGGGTTGGGGGATTAAACAAAAAAACTCTCCATGGGGGAGGTATGAATATTTTCTGCAACAGCACATTGTGTTTTCTTTCAGCCAGGAACAACAGCAGATTACTTTTGGTCAGAGTATCATTGAAAGAATGTGGAGGGTTTCATTATTTTCAATTAGATTACTTTTCCCTGCCTCAAATAGCATTTCTTTGCCAATTTGCAAGGCAACTGTATTTAAGTTTAATATGTCTAATAAACGTTTTGATTGTTGTTTGTTGTTGTTGTTGTTGTTGGTGGTGGTGATGTAATTACAGTTCTGACTTATCACAAATATTTTCACAAAAAAATAAAATTTGCAGGCCAATTATTCACCAAACAGAAGCAAAATAACAATAAAAACCTACAACGATAGCTGAGACACAAGACAAAATTAACATAAACATCACCAGTATTTTCTTTTGAATAGTTGTGTTGCAAGTTTTGCCTGAGTTTCTTTCCACTTAATTGCATTTACAGAGTGTCACATTTCTTTCCTTTGTCTTACTAATGTGGTGCTTATATGCCAGTCGTGTGATAAAGCTCATGCCTAGGGGTGCTCAGGTATTATAGTGACATGGAGGTAAAAAGACCTTTTTAGGTAAGAAATTTTGTGGTGATTTTTTTGGGGAAGATTTTGGTCAGGACTTTTTTGAGGGTTGGCAAAAAGCATAACCGTTTTTATGCAAAGAGAACAGGAACTTTTGGGGGATTAAGGTCTGGGCCATTGGACTTTACTGGGGTCTAACAATTTGGCCTTGTTCCCAGTTCCCCATCACTGAGTAACCCCCCCCCCCACCCCACCCCCCACCCCGGGGCTCCCATGTTTTATTAAATTCACTAAATCCTATGAAAGATTAGTGCCCTAAATGCTGACTTGTCCCTAGTTGTCTCTCAATTCATGAGAGGAGTGCGGCCGAGGAGAGCACGAGCCCCATCACCCCCTTCAGTCGCCCTTTTCTTGTTCCGCGTCTATCCCCCACATGTGTCTCCCACGTCTTGCCTAGAAAGACGACTGGGGACAAGTCAGCCCTAAATGCATCTCTATGATCAGCGACTGAAATCAAAATATCAAATTTTCAAGATAAAACATATCTACCTGCTTGTGCTGCTGAAGAAATTCTGCATTAGGATCACTCATGTTTGGCACTTCACAAAACACCATACAAAAACTAGAAAAGAAATTGAACAATTTAAAATATTAGTAATTAAAACTATTTGAAATAAGCAGACCCATTCAAGCCCTTTACACTGTACCAAAATTTCATTTTAGCCGTTAATTGTAAATATTGCACAGAATTGTATTTTATAATGATATTGAATATTTTTATTGTATGTTTTATTTTTCTCTCAGAGAAATTAGCTACTAAAAGCTACTCTTAAATTCGAGAAAAAATAAAGTTTATGTATGTACCAGAAACCCATAAGTGGGTTGAAACGTGCAACTGTCTCTTGTTCGCTTCAAAACAAGCTTCCGATTATTCAAGAGCAAGATTATTCAAGAGTAAGATTTGGCAACAAAAGAGAAAGTCTTTTATACTTACTCTCCAACCTTTTCCAAATGTCCCACTCGTCCTGTGTACAGTGTCAGACTTCCTTTCCATATTTGGGAATACCTAAAAAAATTTACAAGCCATTTACAATCTGTCACAATATTCGGTGGCTACATAAGTTAACGACCTATTAAGTTTATCTGGAGGACTATGATAAGAAAGGGACTTTGTTTTTAAAATTTGTACATCAACATGAAGTTCTTTGATATTAAAATTATTACGTCCAGATCTAGTTATAGACATTTTTGCTCACTGTACTTTCATAGTCTGGGAGTAGCCACGCATACACTGCCTTCCTCTTACCTCCAAAGAAAATAATAAACCACTTAGAACTTACATTGGTGATATTTTATTTGCTTAAAAAATACAACAGAGTTGAGAAAGTTGGTGAGCTAGAGTCACTAATGAATGGGTGATATAGATATGGTAGTCCACAGAGTGTAGCCGGGGGGGGGGGGGGGTACCTGTCCCCAGCCTGAATTTCAAATCTTGTCATCTCACAAATTTGTGAAGTTCACATATCAATGTTTCATGCACTACCACACCGCAAGTTCACAATTTCACAGAATATTTTTGACATTTGAATATTCTTATTAATTTAACTTGGCTGATGTTGCTGTTTCAACGCTACATTGCTCATCTGTAGTAGAGATTACTGTTTGCCATTTTTTATACAATAAAAAAGAAGAAAAGAAGTATTGATCTTTCAAGCTTGAAAAGGTCAGTTTAAAATTTTTGTACAAAAAGATTCTGGTCCAATATTCCAAATATAGATAGAATATACACAAAGGCTAAGAATTTGATGATCTGCACCCAAAGAGAATTACCCCCCCCCCCCCAACTCCTTGCTCCTCAACATAGATTTTCATCAACTGTACCTTGACATAAACCATTCCTAATATACTTTATAACTTTTCTTCTACTGCTACTCCCAACATAAAGAAAGGAATTGCAGATTTTGGTCCACACGAAATAAGATTCAACTAAAACAGAACCCTTTTAGCCCATCTTCAAGTGACCCTCCCCTCCCCTACAAAGAAAATCTTACTACATTTAAAACAATATTTTTTTTGGATTGGGATGTCTGATCTTGAGTTTAATTCAAAGATTTAGAGTGCATGGTAGCGTTTACATTCGAAACTCTCCGTCCGAATTGTTTCCTCTTGGCTCAATTGCTCAGACATGTCACATTCTAAAACCACCTCCCCCCGGAAATTAATATCTTGCTGACTAATTTATGCGACAAGGAAATTAGAAACCCCACGACTCGACAAGAATTTGATCACATTCCGCGATCAAAATCATCAGAAAAGACGACGACCATAGCCGTTCTTACCCTCGAACAAACTTAATGATATCTCCTGGTTGAAGAATTTCTCCGACTTCGTCCCAAACAGACACCGTAATAGAGCCGGTTTTGTCGGCAACACGACATGCCCTCACAACATGGGCATCTTTGGTTTTTGTAGCTTTCCCTACAAGAAATAGCCGAGAAATTTGTCGTGAATTTAGCGTCAGAACAAACAGGGAGCGAGCGAGATGATAGGGGAAGCTTACCGACTTCCAAAACTATGAATAAACAGTGTAAGTTTTTTATGCCGGGCCGAATATCTTTGATATCCGTGAAATGTCTTGTGTCATCCGCCATTACATTCTCTCGGGTGCGATATACTTCCTCGCGACAAATCATCGCGCAGTTTATAAAGAGCGAATCAGTGACGTCATCGGCACGTGTTT